>CM039524.1:14305184-14549640 GCA_022433055.1 Begonia peltatifolia
CCTCCCTCCCTCCCTCCCTCCCTCCCTCTCTCTCTCGTCCCTGTAAATTCTTTCAATTCCAGTTTTCCTATTGGGTATGATTGGTAGATGTAGACATTATTTATAATTTTGACAGATTAGTTCTTCTATTTTGCAGTTCTTCATGAACTTCTGCGCAAGAGCTGTTCAGTCATTGATCTTTTTCAGAATTTATGTTTCATGTTTTTTATTTAAACTCTGGATTATGATCTTTTCATTGTTTAAATATAAAATCCCGAATGAGATCTTTGGTATTGATGAAAGAATTACCCAGATCCAGAATTTGTTCTTCAGATAAAGATGCCATTTTCTGCGTTACAAAAGATCACTCCTTGCTCCAACAATGGAAGCAAAGGCAAAGCCACTTTCACTGCCGTTAAAAAATTGTAAATTCTCAAGTGACGAAGATAAATCATATGCAGTTAAAATTTGAAGTTCATGGCAATCTAATCAGCCAATGAACCAAAGTTATCACATCCTATCATTTGCAAGAATAAAAATTAAGTGATTTAGAAGAAGAATTTTTATTTTAGTAAAAAATGAAAAATAATATAATATCAATATTTCTTACAAAATTATTATTTTTTAAATATTTCTAAATAACTTTTGTAAGCATTTATCACACTGTCTTGTATGCACATTTATAGGCTAGTACCTGACCCATTTTCCATTCTTAATGTCTGAGACTCACTCTGACTCGGTTATAAAATCTCACTACCAAAGCGTCTCCAACAGTTTATGACAGTTAATACGAAATATCTGCATCATGTTTTCTGTATTTGAATGTTATATTAAAAAGGACAACTTCAGTTGAGTCATGGGGAATTGTAAATATACACAAGAGATTGAACATATAATTTATATCGTGTGTTTATATATATATATATAGTTCATATTCCGATTCCGACTGGACCGGGATTCCTGCTGGGACGAAGACAAAGGAGAGTTCGAAGCTTGCTGGTAAATATTCAATTCATTTGGTGATCATGTATATGTATGTATAATATAAACTATATATAGATAATTTTTACGTGATGTCTATAGATAAAGTAGTTAAGTGATAATTGAGTAATTTGGGGCAAAATTTATATTATAATATGGATAGATCTATTATGGCTCAAACTACGTGTAGAGATAAATTTGTAATTATTTGATTATGTGACTGATGGAATAGTAATTGATAATTACACAATAAATAATATAGAGTTATGGTCCCTATTTCTTAAGTAATTTTTTTATTCTTTTTGAGTTATCCATAATTTAAATAAAGATTTGGTTAAATGAATTTAGAGAGACAAAAGACCAAAGTACTTTACTTGAATCTCTGCAAAGATATAAAAAAAAAAAAAAAAGGATTTGAGTACATCTTCTCAAACTATGGACATTCTGATATTGACGATGATTTTTGGTGTTTCCGAATGTCAAATGCATATAACTACGATTAACGGATCTCACACTCGCTTAGCAAATTTGAGTGGGGTAACTAGGCTTGAACTTTGATCCACCCCGAGGCTTGTTGTTAGGGTTTTGACTGTTTTGAACAACTTGATGAGTGATATGTTCGAACGGCTGGTCGAAGAAGCAACAGGTTGTCGAACTATAAGAAGACGATGTCATCTAGGGAGATTCAAGGGGCTGTCAAACTTGTTCTGCCGGGAGATCTTGGAAAGACGCCATTGCTGCATACGGGAGGTAAAGCTGTATGCTTGTGTCTATTTATGTCATGATACAAAACAAGCCCTAGTATTTTAGTTGTTGATTCACCTTTTTTTAATCAACATTTTAGTGGTGTTTTGTAGTTTTCTCTCCACTGCTTTTGATATTTAAAATTAAAATATAAAAATAGCAGATAAACGTAATATTACTCGAAGAAAAATACGATAGCATACAGACTCTAATCTATTAAAATAAGAAAAAATCAATGAATTTGTCAACCAGATTAGGTATGGAAAGATTGCACGACTTTAAAGGAGTGTCCGGTTGTGTGACTTGGATTTTTGAAAAGGTTAGAAAGAAAGATCTTATTATTATAAAATTTTGTAAATTAGTATCATACTCTACTTAAATTTCAATACGGGTGACAACATCTTTGAAAGTTTTTTTTACGAGAGTACTTGAATTTTTCCAATAACACAAAAAATATATCATGCCCGAATCTAACCGGCGATTGCTGGCAAAAATAATATTCAAGAGTGAATTTATTAGTCGAATTGATTTATTTTATTTTATTATTTTTATAACATTATGTTATAAATAATTGTCAAATTATTCGCTTTTTTTCCTCGGATCCTCACTCATTTGGAAGAATCTCAGATATTCCGACATGAATTTAGATTTTCTGTGTCGTCAGAATCCAAGCTGTTCAACCTCTTCTGTCGAGGAACAGTGACATGCAAAATGAAGATCATAGCATTGCACGTGGCACTTTCTAAGTCTGAAAGAACACAGCATTGCAAGCACCAATAGCATTATAAACCTTAAAATTCACGCAAAAACATTACAAAATAAATAAATTAATTAATGGAGACCTACGAATATCACACCATAAAAGCTCGAACAGGCAGAAGTTTTGCACTCAAAGTTCTACATAGCAATAAGTCCTCTCGAAACTCTTCTGCTTGGAGATTTGCACGATCACCGGAGAGCATGAAACTCTTAATGTTCGATGGCTTGACTTCCAGACGCCAACTTTAAACCGAATCTTCGCTTTGATCCAAACATCTAATTCGATCTTCCCAGACCTTTTTTGAAGAGTCAGATCATTCATCACAGGATCCAACAACGTTACAGAATGAGAAGAAATTTTGGAATATAACCGAGTTGCGTTTCGATGAGGCTGAAAGAAGGGTTGCACCACCCCTAGAGCTAAAGTTTGGTCACTTGAAACTATGGAGACTTCCATGGAATCATAGTACAACGAAACTTTAGAATTAGGATTATAAGCTCTCACAACCAAGTCGAAGGTAGCATTTAGATGATTTTTCGACAAGGTGAAGTTTTGGATGGAGGCGTTTTCGATGGTGTAGATGAGTCGTTTTGGTTTGACGGAAAGCCAAATGATGAGCACGGAAAGGCCTACAAGGACGATTAGGATGAGTAGAACGATGGCGATGCATCTCAATAGGGTGTGTCGCCTCGGTCGGAGGGAGGATTGAGGCTGCGGGGTGGTGATAGCCATTGGTGGGAGGAAAAGATGAAGGGAGAAAGTGGTCCGAAACCTTGGAGATTAAGCGTTGAAAGGAAGCCATAATATAAGGGGGATTGTTATGGATTAGTGAATGGCCCTTTTCCTTTTGATTTCGTGCATGAAACTCAAGAAATCTGAACTTTTCTTGGAGAGAGAGAGAGAGAGAGAGAGAGAGAGAGAGATTGCTTTGAGAGGAAGGGATACCTAATAAATTATTTAAAAGGAGCTTCTTTTCTCAAATGTTGACGTGGTCAGAGTAATTTTATACATTTGTATTAATTGTTCATAACATATTATTAAGTTTTCAATTTATCATAACGAGTTGCTTTGCATCATATTTAAACCTCCTGGATACTCGGTTTACATTTCGAGCCGCGGCGTTGGAGCAAAAATCAACTAATTTCTTCAAAAATGACGAACAAATGACTTACAAAAAATAGATCCAGACTAAACTTTAAGAAAAGAAAAAAAAAATTCTACCTCACCTTAGACTGGCATAAGGCCATAATAGAGGGGTGGATAGAATCTACCTAGAATTGCGAGACAGACCGAGCGGTTCGGTCTGGTTCTGTGCATGGCGTTTTTCGATAACAGTTCCCAGACCCTAAAACTCGTAGTTGATAGTTCGGTTCATGGTTCTGGATGCAAAAGTCCTAAAGACCTTGTATCATATTTACGAGATTATTTAGTAGTTACATATAATTATTGACACAAAAATTAAAAATTGTGTTACTTATGTTTGTTGTGGCCTAGCGGCTCGGAAAACAGATGTTGTGGTGTTGTGGTATTGTGGCAAAAAAGGTGGCTAATTTTGGCACAAAACACATGATCTATCAATTAATTATTAAATTAAAAGGTTTAAATGCATATTAACTATTAGAGTTTGGTTAAAGTTGAAAAAAATTCTCAAAATACGTTTATCTTAAAAAAATTTTAAATTAAAAATGAATAAAAAAAATTATGTTCTAGCCAGGGGTTCATCCCTCATTCATCATCCATGATTTATAAATTAATTTTAAAAAATATATAAAAAATATTCAATTTACTTGAAATTTTTACCATATATTCACCACATAATGAAAAACTAATATATTTTTACCATATTTTCTAACACTTGTATGATTTATTGTATATTAATTAATTATTTTATAAAATAATTATAATAAATCATACAAGTGTTAGTAAATCACGAAACTTTCCAAAATATTTTCTCATGATATGGTAAACATGCGATAAAACTTTCAAGTAAATTGAATGTCGTTTGGTATTTTTTACTCGTTCTTTCTTCACTTTATAAATAAAGTAAAGAAGGAACGAGTATTAATTTAAAAAAAATAACAAACAACATTTAATTTATTTAAAAATTTTACCACATATTCATCACATAATAGGAAAATAATATGAAACTTTTATGATTTTATAATACTTGTATGAATTATTATAATTATTTTATAAAATAATTAATTAAAATTACAATAAATCGTACAAGTGTTAGAAAATCATGAAACTTTTCATATTATTTCCTATTATGTGATGAATATGTGGTAAATATTTCGTTATATTATTTTTAAATTAATTTATAAATCACAGAGGATGAACGCAAAATGAATAGAGGGTGAGCACCCCCTTGCTAGAATGGGGAACTCTTTTTTTAGAACGATCACCCGTTTTAGTGTGAAATTGAGAACAGATGGTGAATGGAGGATGAACACCTCTGACCAGAGATTTTTGTTTGTTTTTAATAGTTTAAGGGTTTTTTTAATATAAACGTATTTTGAAAATTTTTTTCTACTTTGATCAAATTCTAAGAGTTGGAATGCAATTAACCCTAAATTTAAAAGTTTAAAGGTAGATTAAAATTAGTGAAGTAGTTTTCCCTAATTATGTTTAATTAAGGAGGCTTAATCTGATACTCTTGGAATGAAGCGGGAAAATTTTCAAAATTTGAAATTTGAGTTCTGTAAATACATTAATAAATAACTACGCCATTTGATTTACTCTGTTTGCCTTTCCTAATTGTCACTTCCTCTGCTCTTTCTCTCCCTGAATCTTTGGGCGGCTTCTGTATTTCACAGTGAACGATGGGTCAAATTCAGTATTCGGATAAGTACTTTGATGACACAAATGAATACAGGTTTGTAGTTTTTTTGTTCTTCGCTTATTCTTTTCTTGATGGATTTGGTTCGTTAGGGTTGATTTAGTGTTGGTTTCTGTATTTAATTTGTGTAGGCATGTTGTGCTTCCGCCTGAGGTAGCGAAGTTGCTCCCCAAGAATCGTCTTCTTACTGAAGTGAGGATGTTTTGTTTCTGTAGATTTGATTTTTATTCAGTTGTTCTAGGTTTTTTCATTCGATTGCCAAGAGATGCAATGACATTGAAAATCGATCTGTTAACTCTGATCAGATTCTGATTAAATTGGGATTCAACATCGCCTGAAGATTCGAATTAGAATGATTTTTTTGCCTGGGATTACTGCAATTGAAACTATTGTATACAATCTACTTGCAGCAATCCGATTAGAATCTAGTCAGTGAATTCTTTGTTAAACTCCCTTTGGTTTTAGAGTGAAAATGCTTCCCCAGTCTTTCATTTTTTCAACGAATCTGGCTAGTTCGATGTATCAATTCTCACATTCAGTAAGTTCTTTTTTTGTCTTGTATTTGATTTTTAGAATGAATGGCGAGCAATCGGGGTTCAACAGAGCCGTGGGTGGGTACACTACGCGATACATCGTCCAGAGCCACACATCATGTTATTCAGGAGGCCATTGAACTATCAACAACAGCAGGAGAATCAGTCTCAGCAAGCTAAGTGAGAGTTTCACTCGATCAAATCTGCACCCCTCTAGAAAAAAATCATATATGAACATTAATGATTAGTGTTATGCATGAGGATTTATGTAAGTTGAAATTGAGTTTGTGTTGGTTTAGATCCAACAATCTATTTTATTGCATATGTGCATCCGAGTAGAACGGGAACTATTCTACTTCCTGCTACTTACTTCATTTAGGATTCATGCTTTGTTCTGTTAGTGATTGGAAGTTTGTGATTGAAAGATGGCTTTCAGAGTTTCACTCGATCGTTTCTTGTTTGTTCGTTACTATTTCTTTCTTTCCGGCATTCATCATCAGGTGGCGAAGTTCTTCTCGTGAGCATTACTAAGCTCGTAAATGTTGTGTATGATTTATTCTACGAGCTAGTAAACTTCGTGACTGCCTTAGTACCTTCCCATACTTAGCCAACTCTCTCAGAAGGACGAGTCGAACGCAGTCTGAATCAACCTGGAAGTAATGGTTGGCTTCTTGCTATTTCGAGCGAGCTGGGAGGATTCTTGAGCGAGTTTCTCAAAGGTATAATTAACAAAGCTGTTCATAATCTGTCTCACTGGCATGAGATATTGTTACTGGTTTCATAATTCTGACCATGGCTTTAATCTCTTTACATAGAGAGGTGGTAAGACAAGACATGGGGAAAAATTTAGGGGAGGGCAAAACCGGACTGGAAACGTGGTTTCAATCTTGGTTTGGTCCAGTTTGGCCCACCAAAGAACCGGTTCCGGTTACAAATTTTCAAGACTCGTTGTTCATGGTCTGGTCCATAATTGTGGGGTTCATTAACCATGAAAACCAAATTGAACCGTGTGTTCATCAAACATTCGATTTGAAAACATGTTAAACTCGATCCAAAATAGTAAAAAATTAGCCACAAATTTAACCCAAATTTAAAAATTCTACACAAAAATAATATAAATGTTAATAATTTTTTAATCTGGAATTGGAATTGAACAATGAAGCGCGGTTAGTCTCGAACGGTCGTCAACGGTTCGAGCTAGGGTTCCACCTTGAGCAAGTTGGTACCACTCGAAATTCTAAATCCTCAAATTGAATGAGAAGCAACTGTTGTAACACCAAATGAAGTATCTAAGATGAGTTGAAAAAAGGAACGAGAAAAGATTATTGAATTGTCTTCTACTTCCATAAAAATCAAAACTTTATATGTGATTTACACAACCCAGCTGTAATCTACAGTTTGGCTCTCAGACTTTCTCTGCTTCATCACAGAACTCGTCAATGGCGAATGACCCACAAACAAAGCAACATGACCCATTAACTTATCTTTTCTGGAAAACGTAGTTCCGCAAGAACACTGCCATTTCAGATCTCCGCAGTGTTTCTCATGGGTTTTCAAATCAGACAGAACTGAAAATTGCTTCTGGTTGCACCTCTTGCATATGTACATTTTAGGGCAGTGGCTTCTTTTGTAATGATTCTTCACGCAAATCATCGACTTCAGAGGCTGAAACTTGGCGTGCTTTCGATTCCACCGGCAACCTTCCTGCGGACATGAGTACGCCCATTTTCTCGGTAACTTTCCCGGAAAATCCTCTCTCTTCTTCCAACTTTCGTCGTTTTTCATTGGGTTGCGTAAAGATGCACTGGTTTTATACTCGTCGCCATGGGCCCTCATGTGCATTCTCAAATTTGCATCTCGTTTGAACCCTTTTCCACAGACTTGGCAGTGATGGGTGTACTTAGCTAACAAGTCTGCAGCCTGTAATTCTATTATATCGTAATGCTTAGGAGAGCGATTTTGATTCTCTTCTTTCTTTTTTTCGAAATTCTGACAATTATTTGATGTCCCGCCATTGTTGAAGCTTTCTGGTACATACCAATCAAGCGACGTCGTCTCGCTAGGATTGAATTCTTGACCATGGCTACCGTCGGAGGTCCGGTGAGAGGAAAAACGGCGATGATGGGGGAATTCATCGGGGTCGATCATATTACGAGGGTTTGAACCAGCAGGAGGCGTTTGCTGAAAAGTTACCAGCATGGAAGACGCAGTGAAGACGATTTCTTGAATCAGCGAGTTTATGGTGGAGATTGGCAGAGACGATGAATCGTAGTGGGTTTGATCTTGAAAGATAAAGAGAGTAATCACTGATTCAACCTGATGAACCTTTTCTTTGAGAATGGAGAGACTGTAATGGAGAGATGCTCTCGGGAAGGATGACTCTACCTCTGAAATCATGATTTTGAAGATGTTTCCTCCGAATATCACAAACTATTTTCAAGCAAATATGTCGCTTTGCTAACCAATATGATAGATCTTATAAGGGTAAGCTCTCCTGTCTGTGAAAAATGTAGAGAGAGAGAGAGAGAGAGAGAGAGAGAGAGAGAGAGAGAGAGGGTCTGTCCATCCCCACGTAAAACCTTCACCAGATTACAACAATCTCTTATTTGGAGAATTCGAATGATAATGACAAATAAAAATGGAGATGGGATGAAAAGATAGAATGACATGAAACTTGTATACTATTCTCGTTTACTTCTCCTAATATTCTTCTTTTAACTTTAAATAATTTGGATCTAGAAAAGAATTAAATAGTTGAAGATTAAGTTTAAGGTCATTTATGCCAAGAAAAAGAGTTATTGTATCAACTCATTGTGCGAAAACAAAAACAATCAAAGAACACGTTGATTGTGAGTACTCAACTCATGCCAACGAAAGTATACAATGCTTCGCTTGAGAGTTTTCTTTTACACATATTACAACATATTTTAACTTAACTCCAATAATAAAACTACACAATTTTCGTAGCAAAACAAACAATCTTACACTATTATTAAACTATTACACTATTATAACTATAATCCACGTGGGTATTTCTGGATTTTGATAATGTGTTCTATTCTTTTGTTGTGAACAAAGTCTTGAACTACGCAATTGGGTTCTCTCCGGGAATCAAGTTATTCTACTCGACATTCTCTTAAGTTCGCCTCTGGATCGTGATAACTTAGTTCATGCCATTGATGGTGCACAATTGTATATTACTTGAGAGAATAGAAAGTGAATGGTTTATAAAAAGATTTATTCTCTCCACCTAATACAATACGTTTTGTCTTCACTCCAATAATAGAAATATGCAACTTTTGCCCTAAAACGATAATATTATGGTAGATGGACCGGAGACTCCACTGTTATTAATTGAAATTAAACTTTACCTAGAAGATAATGAATTGTTATGCCATGTGACTTAGCTTATACACACCAATTTATTGCACAAAGACTTGTACGTTATTTCTTTTAAAAACTATCATACAAGAAACATAAACATGGCCACTTACATGAATGTTAATTCCAATTATCAAAAGAATGATAAAATATAATTTAAAAAAATATGTTAGGAAGATAAAAATAGAAAATCATTTGTCATAGGCTTTCAAATTTAATAAATTTTAAGAATAAAACTTATTTGATACTTTATTATATTATTACAAATTCTAATGCTGTTCCACGCTGGTTTTATGCTTGTTATAACCATTTCTTTTTGTTAATTAATAATTATTATTTATCATCGAAGAAATAAAAAATTAAAATGCTAATTAATTAGTTAGAATTCTCTATCAGAAGAAGGCTTTATTTGGGCAGGTTTATAGCGATAAAACAATTGAGAAATGGTGGTCTAGTCAACTGGTTTGATTTGACTTGCATTTTTGGGCAGTAGTATTGCCCATTGTTTATTGCATCATTCTCCATCCCAGCTCTAATGCTGGGATGTAATTGGGTGTGATGAAATGAGCTAGAATTAGGCAACACAATTTAATAGACATTATTGATTATCACAAACTTCAGGCAACTTATACATGAACAACATTTTAACGTACCAATTTCATCGTCCAACTTAAGGTTTGCAGGCTGGTCCAGGCTCAAGTTGATCTTGAAAAAACAATGAGGAGAATGAAGTTCTTTGTACGTGTCTTAAAGAGATTTATAAATCTAGGGTAAACATTAGAAGCAAGTTACTATACTACCCCTACTAATAATAATAATAATATATATGCTATACCAAGCTGAAGATGATGACGAGTGACATGACAATCAATTTCAATATGTTTGGTTCACTAATGAAAAATAGAACTATGCGCAATCTGAATATCACTCTGACTGTCACAATGTAACAGAATAGGATGACGAAGATAAACCCTTATATCCGCAAGCAACCAACGTAACCAAACAATCACACAAGTAGTCGAGGTCATGACACGATATTCAGCTTATGTAGAATACTGAGAAATAATATATTGTTTATTACTCTTCCACGAAATAAGTGAATCACCAAGGAAAATACAGAATCCAGTGGTGGACTTGCGATCGGATGGATCACCAACTCAATTAGCATTAGAGTATGCATGCAGCTCAATGGATGAAATAAAAGAGAACAAGAGACTCTGAACTGGGTTCCTTGAAGGTATCTGAGAATATAAAGAATAGCAGCTCAATAAACAATAGTAGAAGCAGTAACAAACTCACTAACCACATGAACAGCATTCGCACCATCTGGACGAGACACAGTAAGATAAACCAAGCTGCTAACAACGGTATGATATAAATCGGGATTTGGCAAAGGAAGACCATCCAATAGACAGTATCGAGCATTACTCTCAAGAGGAGTATCAAATATTCTGTTGTCAATGAGACGTGCACGCTCAAACAGATCAACTATGTACTTTGACTAGGATAAGAGATAACTTTCTGGGGGAATAAATGATCTCAATGCCAAGAAAGTAACATATGAAACTCAAGTATGTCATAGCAAAACAATGAGCCAATTCAAACTCTAAAGATTCAATTCCATTACAATCATCACCAATAATGATCATGTCATCAACATACAAGGATAATAAAATACGACATGTACTCGAATGTTGAACAAACAATATAGAATCATGATAAATAGGACGAAAATCAGGTGAAGCAATCACTATGGAGAACTTCTCAAACCAAGCAAATGTGCTTGTTTGAGATCATAGGGAGCTTTACGAAGTCGGCAAACTTCACCGGGTTTGTGGGCGACACTTGGAGACGACATCATATAAACTTCTTCATGAATATCACTGTTCAAGAAGACATTCTTGGCATCCATTTGAGATATCTCCATTGATGAATAAAGGTAACCGCAACCATAGTGCGAACAGTCGTCATCTTTGCAATATGGGCAAAAGTCTTTTCATAATCCAGACCATACTCCTAGGAGTAGTCTTTAGTAACAAGTCGGGTCTTGTATCGTTCAATGGATCCATCGGACTTAGTTTTAATCTTGTAAATCCAATGAGAACTAATGGTACGTTTTTCGGATGACAACGGTACCAAATCTCTTATATGAGTCTGATGAATGGCAGCAAGTTCTACAGTCATAGCATCCAGCCAAAATGGGTCACAAACAGCCTCTTTATAGGACAAAGACTCATAAAGACAATGAACAGAAGTAACAAATGAAGTAAAGGAACTATAATAGGAAGAATAAGCAAAATCAGGTTGCTTAATAGACTTACGAGGTCGAGTTGATTGACTAGGTGGAAAAACATCGCAATCTCAGAAGTTGATTAAATGGTCGTAGGGGTAGGAGAAGGAGAGGTAGTCGTCTCAGGAACTGAAATATCAGACTTTGTTGATCTATCAGTAGAAACAGCTGGAACTGTAGATGGAGCTTCCTTAATATCAATATCGAAATGATCAATGCGAATGAAATCTGACTGTGTCATATGATGTGAACTAGCAGTAATGGAGAAGAAGAGAATATGTGCTACAATCACAACATGACGAAAGACGTACAATTTGTGATTGACCATATCAAAACAATGATATCCTTTCTGACCAACACCATAACCCAAAAAGACACACAAGACGAAGTGAGAGGACAATTTATGACGTTCAACATATGGTTGAAGGACAAAACAAGTACAACCAAATACTCATAATGTGGAATAATCAGGCGCATGTTCATACAAATTTTTAAAGGGTGATAAACCTGAATTATGAAAGGTTGAAGTTCTATTAATCACATGAATAGCGATAAGAATTGCTTCCCTGCAAAACTCACTAAGAAATCGGCTGACAACAAGAATGAGCGAACTGTTTCAATAAGACGCCGATGTTTCCTTTCAGCAAGTCCATTTTGTTGAGGAGTGTTAGTACAAGGGGTTTGATGTATAAGCTCATCTGAAACAAGTAAATTGGAAAAATCTTTGGAAATGTATTCATTACCCAAATCACAACAAAAGAACTTGATGACGGCTGAATGTTGTGTTTTTACAAGAGTCCAAAAGACAGTGAAAATGGTAAGATAATCAGACTCACGTTTCATAAGATAGACCCAAGTATAACAAATGTAAAACAAACGAAACATAATATCTTGAACCTTTTTTATTGGAACAAGAGATGGTTCCCAAATATCAAAATGCACAAGATCCAAATGAGCAAAGGATAAGAAAATACTTTTAGAAAAGGGTAACACTGAAAATTTTGCCAGTTTACAAACGCTACAATCAGAAATGTCATGATTGTCCAAATGTCCTAAAACTCCTGTGGAAACTAAAAACTATAAACGAGACGTCGAAACATGACATACACGAAAATGCCAAAGATAAAAATCAGAAGACGAATAGTTCAAACGAAAAGAAGACATATCCATGCTAAAAGCTGCAACATCTGATACTTTGAGTTGATCCAAAACATAGAGTCCCCCTTGCCTACGGTCTGTCCCAATCACCTTTTGAAAATGCAGATCATGTATAGAACAAGTAGATGAAGCAAATGAGACCAAGTATCCCGATTCACATAATTGACTAATAGAAACAAGATTGAGTGTAAGACTGAGAATATAATAAACATAAAAAAAAAAGACACAAGAGATGTAACACTGGAATCATCACTTACTAATGATATAGAGGAGCCGTCAGCAGTCATAATTAATACAACAAAATTGGGAGACAAGGAAGAAAAAAAGACAAATGAGAAGATATATGATGAGAGGCACCTGAATCTAAGACCCATACTGAAGAGGATATACCTGAGGAACCAGACAATAACAAACTTTTATGAGAGACGGCAGACATAGTATGGGGCTGTGAGGCAAGGAACTGCTAAAACATGAATGGATCCAAAGACGGGACAACCATTGCATAATTGAACTGAGGTGGACGATACGTCCATGGAGTAGACTATGGCAAGAGTAGCAGTTGTTGCTGTGATGGTGCCATGGTGGTGGCCGTTGTTGTTGCTGTGATTTACCCTTATTCAACAATAACGGACATTGAGTCTTCCAATAACCCTTCTGTTTACAAAAAACACACTCATCACGAGAAACCTTATATGCCGTCTTATTTTGGTTGCTAGTTATAGGTCGCTGTGGTACTGCAAGGATAGATTGAGGAAGAGGTGGGATGGTCTCCTTATCGGCCTTAGACTTAAGACGAATCTCCTCAGCTAACAATTTATTGACCACCAAATCAACCGAAAGGAGAGGAGTACGATGTAGAATTGTCCCACGAAATCCCTCAAAATCATAATGAAAGACCATCAGGAATTGGACCAGACGTTATGATTCTCTCTAAGTGATGTAAGCTGGGAATGCGCATAGTTCTTATGATTCTGTTAATGCTAACTAGTCCCATAATGCTGACACGATAGAGTAAAAGTCTTGAATACTCATATTTTTCTGTTGAAGAGCCCGGATGTCTTTCTCCAATTGATATTGTTTGGCACAGTTAGACTGTATATATAACATGACCAAATGATCTCATACTTCTTTAGCAGTCTCATACTTTGCCAACTGAACACCAATGGAGTGTGTAACAAAGTTGTTAATCCACGTAATAATATTTGATTGTTAGACTCCCAAACATCTAGTAAGATCTCATATTTGGTGGACTTATTGTCCTGTGACATAAGTCTACATAGATTTTCCACACAATAAATTCTTCATAACATAACTCTAATACGATAATTTTTACCATTCAATTGAACACTAAGCAACTGAAGGGAATCGTCCTTACGACCAGACATGATTTGGAAGAAACAAGTTTTGTTAAAGGTAAACATACGAAACAACCAGATTCAAATTTTTTTTTTTAAGCTCAATTCCATTTAATTCTAAAACAAATTGAGAAAATTTCTCTAAATCAGTTTCTTCCTCTCGCTCAATTTCTACATCCAACTCACACTAAAGATTTCTCAACCAAAAGCCACACAACATCAAGATATGATAAGGTTAAACCTAGACAAAAATCCAAGAGCAACAACACAAATTAGAAAAAAATACAAAAAAAAAAGTCAATCATTTCTTCTTTCCCTAAACATCCAAATACCCATTGAACCTGTTATGATTCTGCGCTTCAGCGAAACCTCCAAGTCAGCAGCAAAATCAACAAACTCCATCACAACAACGAATCAAATAGTTGCGAATCACTAACACCCAACTCATATTTGGTTCCCCATTCAAGTAGACTCGGGCATAACCTCAAGAAAACAGAACTTGGTTGCCAAAATCACCAGACTGAAAGCTTTGCCGATCTCAAATACCATGAAGAAACAACGAAGAGAATGTCAAATATTTGCTCAGCCACGACTTTGTACTAAACCTAGAGATAGATCTAATTTTGAATGTAGGATCAACTTACAAGCTTTATTCAACGGACCACTTTTTATGTTGACCATTGCACAATTAGTTTTTATAGTTTTACACTGTTTTTATTTTAACAACATATAACTGAGACGGCAAGTCAAGAGAAAATTACAGCTCGAGCCATTGGAGCGGCGGCACAAGAAGTTGGGGTTCTTGTCCAATTTGGAAAAGTTCAAAAAAATTAAATCAAATTTATACTATATACATTAATGTGGTTGGGTTATTAATTTAATATTTTTATAATTAAGAAAATAAATGGGCTAAAATACTAGGCCTATCTTATTTCGATTTTTGAGGGCCCATTAAGTAAATGTCATCTTTAAATTCTGATAAAAGTTTATAGAGGGGTACGAATGAAATTATGAAAAGTTGAAATCAAGGTACAGTTAGAGATTTTAAGTTGTGCATGGCTAGACTTGATAGAAGAACAAAAGAAGTAAACGTTGGATTTTCATATTCTCAAGGTGAGTTGTTGTGGATAAGATTAGTGGCAACTGAGACTTTGAGAGAGGTTTCGGTGAGCGTGGAAATGGCGTCGACGGCGACAACTCTATCGTGGAGTTCATCATTGGTGGAAAGGGGCTTCTCAGCCGGAAACCTCTGCGAAAACATCAAATTTTCGAATGGGAGAGCAACGACGGTGATTTTGGCTCAGAAGAAAGCGAAGAAGAGCCGAAAGGTAATTCAATTTGCTTTTCTTTTTTCTCGTCTGGGATTTTTATTTTTTTTAAGCATTATTTCGGATTAGTGTGTGTAATTTTCTTCTATTTTTGGTTTTGACTTTCGGATAACTAGAGAGCTCTAGCATTGCGTTTTGATTGGGGGTTTTTATTTATTATCAATGGTGGGCTAGATAATTCTGAAGGAGGATGTTGAACAACTAGGGAAAAAAGGCCAACTTCTGGACGTGAAAGCGGGGTTCTATAGGAACTATTTGTTTCCTATGGGGAAGGCTCAGATTGTCACTCCAATTTTGCTCAAGTAATGTATAGATTGATCATATTCTTTTTGTTTTCATTGCCTATTGTTGTAAACTATTAACTGATTCTCCTCTTGTGTTGTGAGTATTCTAAGAAGTGATGGATTAAATCAATCTAATTGGGATGGGTTTGAACCATGGAGGACATCATATTAATGCTAAGCAAGATAGAAGGGAAGAGCTGATACTCTGTTTTGGTGGTCAAATGGAATTTTTTAAAGTTCATTTATACCATACTTCGCCTTTTTATTGATCTGCTTAGTTCAACTTCATCTAAACATCAGTTTCCTTTTGTATTTCAATTGTTAATTGTGTTGATGGTTTTACAATGAAGTGTATTTGTTTGAGTCCAATTCGGCGCAAATCCTTAAATTTCCTGTTCACCGTCTGTTTTTGGGTGAAGACCTTTGCAATTAAATTAAAAATTAGAAAGAAAACGAAATCAATTGCACCGAAGATTAGTCATGTGAAGCTTAGCTGATTGAGAATAATAGTTGTTTCTTTTCCCCACAGGGAAATGAAGATGGAGGAAGAAAGGATTGAGGCTGAGAAACAAAGGGTAAGGATGTTATTTACTTATACACACATCCATGTCATATTTGATGATGCTTCATGTTATATTATAAGTCAGTATAACCATTTTGTGGGCTGAGATCTTTAATGTTTTAAGAGACTGTTCGATCTTGATGTGATTAAAAATTGGCCAATAATTGTCCTTTTCGATATATTGAATTTTCTTAAACTGATATGCGAAATCTGAATAGTTGAAGATCACTAGAAGTACACGACATCGAAATAGAACTTCTCTATGTGGAGAGATTATGTACTTTTCATTGCATGGACCTTAAATTAAAGCCTTCAAGTATTTTTGTGGTTTTCGTTAGGTCTTTATGAATCAATACGCTGTAATAAAAAATAATTACATTCATGCAACATGTTTCTGCAGGTAAAAGAGGAGGCACAACAACTTGCTACGATTTTCGAGACTGTTGGAGCTTTCAAGGTGAAAAGGAAAGGTGGAAAAGGAAAACTAATTTTCGGGACGTGAGTTCGATCCAAACCAACTTTAGAAAATTTGGACTTACACTTACCTCACTGTCTCATATTAATAAAAAGGGTTTATTTTGGCAGGGTAACTGCACAAGATCTTGTTGACATAATCAAAGCACAACTTCAGAGGTACTCAAATAAACTATATAATATCATCTCTGTTGCTTCTATTATTTATTGTGATAGAACTATCCAGTAACTCTACTTATTGCAGAATGAGTATAGAATGAATAAAGTCTTATACTTCATTTTTTTGGATAAAGTGCAATTTAGATTAAAAAATTTAGAGTCATTTAGAGACTTGAATCTTTTAGTCATCAGCAATTTGAATCTTTTCATCAATTTATCGTTTAAATCCAATTTGTGTATGTCATGTTTTTCATTTAATTAGATGATTCATTTCGATATATAATTCGTTCCTCTGTCGATTTCTAATTCGATTTCATACTCTGTTGACAGAGTTTGCAATTGGATTAGAAATCACGGAAGAATTAGAAATTAGATTAAAACATCTGATTAAATAGAAAAAATGACAATCACGTGTTGTATTTAACAAATAAATTGACAGCAAAGTTTGAATTGCAGACGGCTAAAATGTGGAGGTTTCGTCTTTAAAAAAAGAAGTTTGTTTAATCTGTTAATGATCTAACATTTTACTGTTTTTTTTTTTTTTTTGCCTTGACAAATATGGATTTTTCAAATCCATTGAATTCGTTTGAAACAGAAGGTTCCAGTGACTAACCTTGCATATATTTATGTAGTTGAACTCTAGTCAAATGTATGGAACATAAATTCAAACGTAGAATGTAAAAACATTTGCAGTTCTAATCGAGGGATTCTGCTGTAATTTCATTATCATTTCTCATCGTGCCATGTACTTACATCTGCAGGGATGTGGACAAGAGAATTGTTTCTCTTCCAGAAATTCGTGAAACTGGAGAGTATATTGCAGAGCTGAAACTGCATCCAGAAGTAGTTGCTCAAGTAAAGTTAAATGTTTTTGCTAACTGACCAGGACTACGAAGCTTGATCTTTCAATGCACAATTCTTTCGGAACTCGCACTACCGCAAGGTACTAAATCCTCTCTTGCATAAGGGTATCATCTTAAACAGCCTGATATAGGGAAGTTTTTTCAAAATCAGGTTTTAGGGAGCTTGCATATTTCACTTTTTCTCAAGTTTAAGTACTGCCATTAATGCTCTTGTTGCCACCAGTAGCTTATTCAAAAATAAAACTTGCCGATTTTTAATTTCTTCTTCAAAATCAAAGGAAAACCAGAAGTACTGGCAAACCAACGACGAAGCGGTGGCTTGATTTAGTTGAAAAATAGGATTTTTCGACCCCACTTTCTCATCACTCCAATTTAATAAATGCAGGAAGCTCACATCAACTATGGACTTCAGGAGGAATTCATGGGTGTAAACAGGTTCGTTTGTAATACTTTGTCGACTGTATTAATGGTGAAATCTCTTTCTGATGAACATCAGTAATTCCTTGATTAAATCGGGTTTGTAATTTGGCATTGTTTTTATTTGATCGAATTCACTGAGTAAATAAGATCTAGAGAGAGAGAGAGAGAGAGAACATCATTAGAACTATACCTGGTACCTACCACCCATACTTTCCCCATTGACAAGTAGCCATGAACATGTGAAAGCAATGTTTTGATACCTAATATCCCACCCAAAGAAAGGTAGAAGCTTTAGTTGAGTTTAGTTTTGCACTAACAATGGCGGGATGAAATGTTTTATCTATGCTTTTCTTGGTCACTAGCCAAAACTGTACTTCTGCTGTAAAAGTCGACTATATAGTGTATTTTTTTGTATGTATGCATACATGTATATATGTGAAACAGCGGACTGTATTTAGGACATTTAATACACATCATTAATGGCAAGAGTTTTTACTTCATGGTTGGCTGTTTGATTGCGGGCTTTGAGTGGTAATACTTGGGAAAAATTCAGAGATATTTGGATTAGCTATGATTAAAGTTATGATTAGTAGTGTGGCCAATTAGGCTCTAAAGGTTCATGTTGAGATTTATCGTGCCAAATTAGACGCAAATAGTTCAAAATGTATTTGAATTGTATGCGATTGTGGACGGAAAAAAGAAGATAGCTAACTGGATAATGGTTTCTGTTGTTTGGTAGCCATTGCCAGCCACAATGACAGTGAAAGTGTGAGTCGAAATCATATGAAGCTCAAGCTTAACTTTTTGTTGGTGGCAGTGAGATGAAAAATATTCATTAGGGAAAATCATGGATGGACAGGGACGCCATTTTAGAGAGACCATCGAGCTGGTTGAGTTGGATAATATCAGGCTTAACCCATCTCTCTCTCTCTAGTGGGTCGTTTGAGTAGCACGAAGAAAATTGAAGTTTCTCTGTAATTGTCACTCAATCTGAACTGGTTCAAAGAATCGGTAGTTGTGCATTATTTGTAATCGAAACAACAACTGTAATAATTAAAAAAAGATTTAGAAATGGCCATCAACCAAAGCAGGGGCGGAGAAGAGTGATTGTTGACTTTGGACGAATTGAAACTTGGACTTCCATAAATCTTCCTCCGGCGCCGGCAGGTTTAAGTCTAACTGTAGAATATTTCTCTGCTTTATTTCCAGCCCTACACTTTCTTGACTGTCGTACGAACGACTTCCTCTGGAAAAAGCTCTGTGCCTCCTCATATGGCCGCCCAGCGCTTGCCCAGACGCGAACTCTAATCCACAAATCGAACACTCGTGAAGTTTGCCTTTGTTAATCGACAAACCCTTTGACGAAGAAGGCGGGGTATAACTATTCCTGTTGAATTCCAGTGGCTCGATGGAACTAAAAGCTTTCTTTTCCTCGGTTTGCTTCGGTCTTTTGTGGCTAGCTCGATGGCCACCGAGAGACTGAAACGAAGGGAAAGCTCTGATGCACGTCTTGCATTCGTAGACAGAAGAACCGGACCCATCGTCGTGTCTTTCGAGCTGTGTCGAGCCGTGGCCCTGAGCTAAGAGAATCAAGCAATTAGCCATGGCTTCTTCTTCTTCTTTCTCTGCAGAAACAGTTGCAGAAGAAAGCGAACCAGAATCTTCTTTTCCTGCATCGTAATCCTCGCTGCCCGATGAAGACATCGAAGCCGCATAGCCGAAGAAGCTCGAAAGCCTCAGCCTTTTAGATCTCTTACCTCTCGCAACCTCCATAGAAACAAACAAAACTTGAAAAAGAAGGGATGATCTTGCAGAAAGATGTGAATGGCAGTGACAAGTGATGTTTATATATAGAAATCGTTCAAAATTAAGAAGTGGGTATTTTGCAATTTCAATGGAGGTTAAAAGCCGGCCAACCATGGACGATTACACTAAGAAAAGACTTATCTGTTGCCACCCAATTCTTCCTCCATTGCCAACCTTGAAAGTGTCTATTAACTAAGAAAAAGTTTCGCCCTCTCTCTCTCTCTCTCTCTCTCTCTCTCTCTCCCCCCGTCGTTAAATGTCTAATCCACTCAAAGACATTTATATTTCAAAGAGTATACGTCTCTTTTATATGATCTTATCATATATCTGCCGAGGAATGTACGTGGTTCAGAGCCATAGCCGGCAAAAGGAAACGATGGATTAGTAGAATATACAGTGATTTAAGGATTGTTTTTAACTATGAATTCAACGATCTATCTTCTTTGACTTCCGTACTGGTTTTATCATTACTAGAGAGAGAGAGAGAGAGAGAGAGAGAGAGAGAGAGAGAGCACCATTCTATTGGCAAGTGGGTTCTGATGATGATGAAAATTAGAGTAAAGATGGTGTGGGAATGTTCTAATTAGATGAAAATGGAGGAATAAGATCCAGTTTTGCTTCTAATGAACGCCTACTTAATTACTATTAATAATCTAAGGCTTAAAAGTACGCTAACTTTGTAATATTAGGCGCATAAAATTAGATTTTGTTAAGATTGAGTTGGGATAAAATGAAGAGAATTTCAAGCTGATTAATCAATGGTTCAAGTTGGGCATCATTCTCTGTAGGAGTGAGCGAAACCTGTCCCGACCCTCGAGTTTAATCGACCTGTGCAGTTCGGTCCGGTTCTGGTGACCTCCAAAGGAACCGTAAATGGTTCTGCGGTTTCAAAAACCGCCAATACTAGTTCCGTTTATGGTTTTAGAGGTCAAAATAGTGAAAAATCACAAACTGTGTATAGATATTGCCAAACATATCCGGTTCAAATCAAACCCACAACTCAAAAAACCAAATTCAAATTCAAATTCAGATCAAGCTAAACTCTGCTGGTGGAAAACCGGACATGTAGTTTCTTTTTTTAATATCTTCTTAATTTTTTTTACTCATTTTTCTTCTTTCTTAGTTATCAAAACTTGAAGAATGGACATCATCCTCCTATGAATTGGACTGCCCATAGATTGTCTACAATGACAGAAACAATCCGATTACAATTCAACTGACTTCATTCTGTCAAAGGAGCATAAAATGAAAGTAATCCCTCGAGTCAAGCAAATGCTACAAGTTGAGGAAAGCTGGTTTAAACTCAAATCCTTGGTTAAGAAGAGCTCCGGTCAACCAAACCTTCAAATTTGGCAACTTCATCTCCTGCTCACAATCTTTCACCACCTGCAAATTTACACTTACAAGTCAATTCATGCAAAAAATTAAATACCAATATATAGAGTAACGTAAAATCCTACCATTTTTTATGAGACTAGCATGAACGATTTAATATTCTGTTGATTGTGAGGCCAACACGTACTAGTGATAGTGTTTAATCTCATATCGATTGAGAGAGGAATAATTAAATAGTTTATAAATAAAATTATTCTCTCTATCGATTGATTACAATGTGTTTTGAGCTCACTCCAAGAATAAATACGTGCGAAATTTGACTCAAAGTAGATAATATTGCGGGGAGACTCCAAACGACCAACCCCGATGCTAAAAAAAACAAGAAAAAAAGGGTTTCTTACGTTGAGAGTTGCTGTCAAAACAAATGTTTGAGTCTGAGTCGCAAAATTTGAGCACTGAACATTAAAGCCCCTCATAGATTCAACAACTTGGTAAAGAGACCTGGCTACTCCATCTCCTCTCTCGCATACTATCCTCAAGTAAAACCCTCTTTCCTCGACCTGAAAAATATCCATCTGCAGACGCATTTACAGTGATTAATGGAGACGAAGAGTTGATCTGGGTAAAATAAAGCAGCCAAAATGGAGTTAACCTGAGTGATTTTCTTTGGAACCAAACTGGTAGAACGAGGAATCCGGTGAATCTTTTCAGGGTTTTGAGCTACTCCTCCATAGCCTTGTGCTCTTTCAATCGTCTCTTCTATGCCCTTTATCTCAGCCTTGAGTTTTTTGGCCTGCATTTGCAGGTCTTGCACGTATAATACAGCATCTCCAACAATGGAGGCTTTATCCATCTGCCAAAATTCCCCGACAGGATTCTTAAACATAATCGAAGAGGAGAAACACTTATCTGGTATTTTAGTTCTTTTTTGAAGTTCATATCATATATATAATGGGATTGGAGAATCCATTCACTGTTCTTAAAATATTAAATAACAACTCCACTATAAATGTGTGAAATTTCAACCATTCGATCTAAACTTAAATGAACCAAGGAGTATTTCGATATTTTTAGTATACTATTGTCTAATTTTAATGAAATATGGAGTCTTTCGATATTTTTAGTATAATATTATTTACTTTAGGCCAGAATCCACACAAATTTATTTTTTTATCTTAGATTAAAACATATTGTATTAAGTAAGGAGAAAAACTTTATATATAAACCATTTAAATTTCATTCTCTCAGCCAATATAAAATGTGTACCCCCACTCATTTGGGTTAGACACTCAAAAGTTAATAGAATATTAAGTCGTTTTTGTATTCACTGAACGGACTGCTACATGAACTTAACTAGGATTAAACATAACGTAACAATCTTGATAATTTCTTTTTTAAAACGAGAAAAATGAGTATTAGAGTTTGAATTCTTTTTGGTCAGTCCGATAGACCCGTGTTACAATCTCATTTAAAGTTTTATTTTTTTTTTTTAAATACCAGTAACATAAAGTTACAAAACTTTTGGAAGTATTTTAATCTTCCAATAATTTGATAATCTACTATGTCTATAAGTTGTTTTTTTACTAAAATTTTTTTTCAAATGTTTAGATTTTCTTTTCGATGTATTGTTCGATTTTCAAACTACTGCAATAAAACGAGAAGATGAAGTAAAAGAGAGAATACCTTGGTTATGTTTGGAACCAACGAACGCAGTGCATAAAGCTTCTCTTTCATCCTCCCTCTTCTTCTTCTCTCTGAAATCAAAGTTCTCGATCTGTCGGCCTTGCCCCCCTTCGCCGTCGTTCCATTCGTCACTGTCGTAGTCGTAGCAGAAGAATCCTCCTCATCATTCTCATCATCTTCTTCTTCCCCTCCCTTGATCACTTCTCCATCATCAAATCTCTCCAATCTGTTAAACATCATAAAGTCTTGGCCGACTGATCCAGGAACGCCATTGAAATCCAAGATATCTCCTGGGTTTGACGGACCAAACTGATCATCTGCAAAGCACCCATCATAAACTGGGTTTTCGTTTTCTCCTCTGATTAGATCGACAAACTGGTCGAAGTTAGAACTGGCCATGAAATCATGAAGCTCCAAATCAAAGCCTTGGAGCTGCATTAGTGGGTTTGCAGAAGCTTCGAACTGATTAAACATGGCTATTTTTGCTGTATGAAAGCTACGGAGGATGGTATATATATATACATAAATATATGGTAGAAAACAAACAAAAAGTTGGGTGTGAAAGGAATCAAAAGGAACATTTATGACGTTGAGAAAGCTAATTCTTACATTACTTTAACACTACCGAGAATTAAAAAGAATTTTAAATTACCAAAGATAAGTTTGAATTGATAGTTCAATTTGGGTTAAATGTAATTATATCCTATAGTTCGAAGTGGTTATTAAACCTAAATTATTATTATTTACAATGTAAAATCTCATCTTTCCACGTTATCGATTTAGATCTAGCCATTATTTTATCTATTAGATTCACCATTTGTTGTGCATATAATGGTCTAATTTCTTTTATCCAAAACATAAAAACCATGTATGATTTCAGAGTGGATCACTCTTTCTCTCGTGTGCGCAACACGGATGGGATTTAACAAATAAAATAACGATAAAATTCAAAATATTGTTAGCTAAAAAATTGAGATTTTAGTCTATGAAGATAAGATTTAAATTAGATTTTATCTTTACATTTGCAAAAAATATTTGAATTACTACTAAAAAAGAAAAAATAACATTGCTTAAATTTTGATCTATTATAACACAAAACATCATTACTGAGTATTACCAAGAATAAAGTCGTATTAGTGCTCTAAATCTACAAACCAATCTCGTAAATTTCTAGTCTCGAAGTTGTAAATCCATTGAAAAATAAAAAACGAGCGTTAGTTCCCATTAGTTGTTATTATCATTCCTTTCACACTAGATATAAAAAATTTGGAGGTTTGCATATATTTAAATGTCAAGTTATTGTTTGGATAATTAATAAACAAAGCATGGTCTAAATTCATTGCATGCAAATTAAAAAAGTAATTAGGAAGTCTACCACTTAAAATAATTAAAGAATATTACTATCTACTAAAAGGACTCAAAACTTATCTCATGTGTAGTTATTTGTGGTACATGAAAAACATTAATTAAAGTCGTTTTAGTTGTATATTCTTGAATAATATTTAAAAAAAAAAAAAAAGAAAAACTTCTCCTTTTTGGACACGATTTCAATTATTTAACAGCTTTTTTTAACTGTAATTAGTCTAGTAACAAATTATAGCATTGTTACGCATAATTAAAGTATGATACGTTATTTATTTTCTAAAATTATGATGAAATTTTAACATGTAATATATTGTTGAAAATTGAACGCAAATCAGGACAAGAAACGTAGAAAACAATGACTTCGAGATTTACAAAAAAAAAAAAAATAATAATTCCATAAAAAATTACAAATTTATTATGATAAAAATCAAGATACAAAGAGTTTTGCGACACAAGTATCAATATATAAAAAAACATCAAAACCCTAATATTAAATATCAATCCAACCTAGTTTAGCTAGAATTAGGGTTTCACGAAACTCTAACATATATCTTATTTGTTTTTTTCATTATTATTGTGAATTTAAAATATTAAATACTTATAGATAGATGGATTTAATACGCAATCAAATTATATCAAAACATCTATTAATATTGTAATGTCGTTAGTCTCAACTTCAAGACATCATATATTAAGCTTAAAAAAGTGAAAAAATTTACGAAAAATTCTCTAATCTATGGTTTTAATACTTTATATTAGATCATGTAACTATCTTCGTCTCTTGACTCGATATATTCAAATTATTTATTAATAAGATTCCATCTACACGACATTAGTAGTATCCAACTTTATTTAAGCTTTTATTAATTAATACTCACGAATACATATTTACTTAATCCCCCAATTAATCGCTATCCTTTATAATTAATACACATGATGGGTACGTGGGACGTTGTGATTGGGCATGAATAAAGATTTAATAACCATATAATAGTTTAATGCGTGACATACGGGGATTATTTTATGTGTACTGTGCGTGACATAGCTTGTTCATGCGAGGGCTGCCCATCTTCACAGTGCTGACACGTGCCTCTGTCATTGTCATTTGCTTGATCAGACATTTATTAATGGATAATGTTTAATTGCTTGAGCCTCGACACGTGCCGCTGTTTTGTTCGCTAAACAAGGAGGGGACTAGTCCAATGAGCGGGCCTATAACCAGGCCCAATAAGGGTGGGTGGGCCAACGTCCGATGTGATGGTTCGAACGAGAAGTTTAGTCAAAGGGTTACTGTGATGCAGCCATTGAATACTTTGTTACACCGAGGCTTTGCCGTGTGGACCACGATGAACACCATTCACTGCGTGGGTTTGGGAGCCAAAGTGTTAGTTTTTCCTCGCCCATGAATTAACATGCATTGTGCCGGAAAACTGTCCTTTTTGTTTTCCGACAATGATCATTGTCTGAGTTTGGTGACCGAATTCTTTTTCGATCCAACCGAATCTTTTCTGCACGGCAGCTAGAAGCCTATCGAGTTTTTCGATAATGATCACCGTTAAAGTCTGATGATCTAAATCTTTTCGCATCTAGCCAATAAACTCCTTTACATTTTTCTTTGCTTTGTGTTTGAAAGCATGTTAAGTTTCTAACGACCAGTATTAGAGTTCAATGACGGTAATTTTTTTTTACAAGACTGATGAACTTACGTTATATATATTTTTAAAATTTTACTTTATTCTATTAATATATATGAACTTGAGTCGTAAAATTCATTGTTGTTATTGAGTATTAACATTGAATTTTCTATTCTTTTCATGATTTTTTCTATGTTAAATTTCGGTGTTCGTATTTTCGATTTCAGTTTGCCGTTGGATTATAACAACCATCATATAAATTACAGATTATAATAATGAATAATAAGAAAATTAGAAACATAATATAAATCAAGCTTTCATTATAATTAATATAATCATATAAAATTAGCCTGGAAGGCTTTTGGAATACAATCACACAAGTAGCAGATTCCGGTCCTGATTTGTGGGACCCGCTCGCTCCGACAAGAAGTGGCTGCTTTGGCCTTCTGGTCGTCGTCTACACTCTATCTCACTCCTTCAACAACTCCACACCCATAAACCCTAATTTTCTCTCTCTCTCTCTCTCTCTCTCTCTCTCTCTAAAACACTCGCACTCGCACACGAACGATCACTAAGCTTCGCTCTGGAGTTAAAAGCTTCGAATTCCACGGTCATGGCAGAAAAAGCAACCTCATTTTCATATTCTGAGGGAAAAAAGCTCTAATTTTTAACTTAGTTTGACCCTAGTTAAGACGAAACTCTGTACAAATGCTAAATTAGTCGCAGTTCACATAGCCAACCTTCAATTGCAGAATAATTGAATTAAGGTCGTGGATCTATGGAGATTAATCCAGTCAGTGGAGGAGCGAAATCCTCTGAAACTTGGTTTCAGAAGGAGAATCGAAAGTTTCTCTGGCGACCCTTTTCTTGATTCCGCCATCGATGGTACTAGGAGAACTTTCGTTGATGATTTGAGAAGGAATGGTTACAGGAGGAATTTGGAAGGACTCTAAGGGCGGAGGAGGGTGTCTCCATTGAGGAAGAGGTCCGGCCAAAAGCAGAGTCTGCAGAAGAGGACCAGCTTTCATTACTGCCTGTAAAAGCTGACCCTTTTCCGGCAATGGCTTCTCCGGCGGAAACTCGAAATTCTGGACGGCCATTCCTGGTGGAAGTTGTTGCAGAGGTGGGTTTGTGTCAATTGTTGGAGAAGAGACGATGCTTTCTTCGCAGTCTGAAGAAGAGAAGCCATTGTTAGACTCAACTCCTCTTCGTGGTTCATCTTCTACACTCGAAATTGCAGAAAGAGGAGCATTATTCTGTTGCAGAAGAAGTTTTTCGACTAGAAATCTTTGATACTTTTCGTTAGCTTCGTCCCTTTCTCTGATAATTTGCTTGAGCAAGTTTTTAAGATGATCTATCTGTTCATCCTTACTTCTTAGCTCCTCCTGAACTGCAAATCTCGTCTGCTCTAGCTCTATGGTAGTGCATAACAGAGAATGCCTCAGCTCCTCCATACTCTGCAAAAATCGAAATAAACAGAGAGAAAAATCAGACTTTATGAGGAAATAAATCGACCCAATTAAGAGAAACGCAGAGAAAACAGGGCTGAGTTATTCAAGAACTCACCTGTTCTTGGAAGAAGCAAGCCCAGGTTAGAAGAGGGTTATGGAGGTTTTCCATGGTTCTAGAGAGAGAGAGAGAGAGAGAAAGAGAGTGGTGGATTATGAAGTAGGTCGCTCGTTATAAGGAAGTATGAAGTTGGTGATTTGCTCTCTAAGTCTCATTCTCACTGTGGATTGGACAAAAGCACAAAAGGTCAAAAAGCTCATGACTCTCTCTCTCTCTCTCTCTCTCTCTCTCAAACATGGGCAAGCCATTTGTACCGAGTGTGTGTCACTATTTGAAGAAGAAACCAAGGCGGGGAATCTGACTTCAGCGCCAAAAGCGGGAGGAAGAAGCCGTCCAACGGCAATCAGCCACGATGAAGAATCCAATCCTAAGGCCGATGCCTATTTTTACGACAATTCACTCCATTCTTACTTCGCTCACTTGTGCATGACTATCTCGCCATGTCTCGGACCAGACCGTAACGACTTTTGTTCGGAAAGAAATATCCTCTCGTCATATTGTAGCAGGTACGTTGAGTATATTAGTGGTCTTGTTTTATGCTAGTGTCCGTGGCACAAAATTATAATATAATATTACTAGAAAATAAATTTAATATTGAAATTTAAGGGAAAAAACATAAAAAGTATAATAAAATATTAGAAATAAATGAAGAAATTCATGTGCTATTCCAAATCCTCTCTACCTCTTAAAAATTTCTGAAATAACGTTTAAGATCATTTATAATTTAGACCTTAATTTATTCTTTTTGACAAACTAATCCTCCACTATCACTTATTACAAATGTATCGCTCCCGTTAATTATTTTGACCGCGTGAGCCATTTTATTTCACTTCCTCCGTCGAAGTTCAAGCCCTTCAAAGACTTCTGATCTCCTCCCTGCTAACCAGAAGGGAGCGATCTCCTCCCTGCGAGCTCCTCTCCTCTCCTCTCCGGCCATTCTTCGCCAGCTCTAGGCGAACTTCGTAGGTGCGCTCAGTAAAGGAGGTGGGTACATCAGCACGAGAGCCTAAGCAAGGAGATGACTCCTTGCGGAACTTCTCTAGCTTCGTACTCCGATTGTTATGCTCGGGCGGTTACTAATCCTTATGATAGAGGTTTCGAGGTTTTTACTCGGTTTGCGAGATTTGTCCTGAATCTTTGAAATCGGCGAGATAGCACTGGTATTTCTTTTCGTTGTTTCCTGTAATTATTTTGGTTTTCGATATCTGTGGAGAGAATTCGATTACGCATTAGCACCTATAAGTGTCTCCATTGATGAAATTTGACCTAGTTTTTTATATGAATTTGAATCGGTGTACAGAGTAAAGCTCAATCGAAAAAAAAAATCCCCAAATCTTCTCAATTTGTCAAAAAAAGTTAACTGTGAAGAATGAAGACGGGATCTTACCCAATGTTTACATTTGGAAAACACAGAAATGAAGATTACATAAATAGTAGGAAGAATTCATTGATTTCTGTTCTTATTTTCAAGAGCAGCTACGAAGGAGATAGGGGTTGAACTCTGATGGAGAAAGTAAAATAAAATGAGTCACTTGGTGAAAATGTGCAATAATCATCTAGTATAGGGTCTAAATTGATACGGTACTATACACTGACGTTTGAATTGTAAATAAACTAGAAATGATATGTTGATATTCGATTTATAAAATAAAATAAGTTAATGATCAAATTCTAAATAAATATTAACGTTAAAGTCTAAAATGTATTTTATCTAAAAAATTATTAATTTTGATTTATCATTTCTATCTTATAACAAATTTTAAACTCGGTTCAAAATAAAATTTGGATTACATCGATTCAAATATTTGGAGCAGCACGAGGGATAAATAGTGTAAAATAGAAGAGCAAATTTATCGGACCATGATTATTTTGAAACAAGTCTCTAATTTATTTGAATAATATTATGTTTACGTTTTATTTTTACTATTTATATAATAAATTAAAATAAATTTATATATATTCTATATTTAATATTTCAAAAATCTTTCAACTTTAACATTAATAAAAATTTAGATTTTACACATTTATTTATAGATTATAAAGTATTTAATTTAAAAAAATTAAATTTTAATTTTAAAATGCAAGAGACAGAACTCGAGCTAGGAGTGTTTAAAATCGACCCATAGACCAAACACGATCGCAGTCGGAATCGGGATGGTTTCAAATTTTAAAAACATGGAATTCGTTTCTTTTTTTTTTATTTTTTTGTGAGAACTAAATGTATGAGTTTGGTTTTTAGTTGAAAGTTCAAAACTGATACTAACCTTGATTAATTTGTTTATTGACTATAATTAAATTAAAATATATTAAATTGAATTACCTAATTTTTCTCACATGGGTTGTTCTTGACACTAAGATAAATCCAAACTCAGTCTCTGTTAAACTCAATTTCTTCTTTCTTGCTGATTGGATTGGAATAAAGGACATTGAATTTTCCCGCGTGGAGAAATTTCTTTATTTTTTTTTCTAATTTTAATATATAGAATTTAAAATAAGTTGTTGGGTTTAAAAGCACTTTAAAGAGGGTTATAATGCTATCTTAATTGTCAAACTAAAATTATTACAATACAAATCATCATTATCTTCCAAAAATATGTGACACTCATTGTTGACTTGAGAAGTGCTTGCATGTGCTATGCATGCTCGTATCATAGCCCAAAAATTTCCGAGTTTTTATAATTAAGTAACAATAATATTATGTTTATCCTCTTATTTTATTTTTTTTTATAATATTCATCGAGGTATTAAATAATTATTGATGTAATTAATTTATAAGTTAACTATTTATAATTAATTATATTAATAATTGTTTGACGCGTCAATAAATATATTTTGAGAGTATAATAATAAAATAAACATAACATTATACGTTAAATAATACTAAGAAAACACGAAGAATTGTTTGTTCACAAGTCTAATATATTTTAAAAAATTGCCACATCATGTCACGAGTAACGATAGAATTGTTTAGTCTATATTAATATAATATTGTGACAAGAGTCAATATGAACATCTTAGATTGGTCAGAAAAAGAAACTGAGAACCAAATTTTCCCACCAAAATTTTCTCCAGAAAAGGATTTGGACCACCCATTGAATATCAAAGTCGTTCTTTTTGAAGGAAACTTAAAAAAATTAGGGTTTTGATTTGACCTAGTTGAAGACTCTCCATCCCTCTTGCTATCTCGTAGATGATTAAAAGTGTCATTTAAGTGCTAAAACAACTGATTTGAAACTAACGTTAATTAGTTATATGCTTGAAAGTGGTTAAAGTAGAAGGTCCCGTTATCTATTCTCCACCTCTCTCGAAGGATTATCTTTATGGTTTTGCTCTCTAACTCATCTATCGTCTAATATTTGGAGTCTCGATCCTTTGTAGTACAATACTATTTGTTTTGAGTCGAATTTCACATAATTTTTGTTTTCAAGTTTATCCTAAAAAAATATTGTAATAGGTTGAGACAATAATTTTACTTACGAACTATTTACCATTGTTGGACTATCATTGTTTTCACAAGACGAGTTTCCATAACTTCCAGTGTGAGAAGTCTACGTTTTCCACCATTTAAACATCTGATTAGTCTCCCACGACAAACCATTTAATTTGCTCTAGATCAAACGGTTGGACGCACCTGACAATCAGATCGTTCTTTGTTTTTGTTGTCATCCCTTTCAGGTTGGGAACACAGCCTAAAAAATAACTACGAGTATGCATATTATTTCGAAGTGTATGTTTTATACGGAAGTGTAGATATCCATCTTTGCAATTATGTATAACTTTTCCATATGAACCTGAATGAGTGCAACGCCCAATGACCTACCTAGAAAACGGTAAATAGAAGCATAAGACAACAAATGCATAGAAACAATTATGCCCCATCCTTTATTTATTTATTTATAATATCAAATAAAAGATACAAAAAAAGTAAACACAAGAGGACCTAATTTGTACACATTATCTCCAACTCCATAATTATCTAATTTTATAAGGTATATTATAATATTCATTATTATACTATATAGTCCCATAAACTTTCTTGTTTATTCTCCTTAGCATGTTACGTGACAATAATGAGAACAATCATTGTTGTCATTGTTTTTCAACCATACTCAAAATTTAGGGTTTTCTTTTAAAAATAATTAAATTAAAAAAAGTAAAATATACATTTTTGTAAATTTATGAGTATTATAATTTGAATAATATTATGTTTACTTATCAAATAATTAACGGCGCAATGAATGTAATAAATCAACTATTTATAATGTATTTCATTCATCAATCATTGTTTGACACATTAACAAATATTTTAAAAGATTAATAGTATAATTACTCTAATAATTATACTTAGAGTAGTGATACGTTTACTCTTTTATTCTACTATCTTAAAATACAATCAAATAACTATTGATGCAATTAATGTAATAAATTATACATATCAATTATACCGATCATTATTTGATACGTCAGCAAGTATTTAAAGTTATCAGAATAAAAAAATAAACGTAACATTATTTTTATATTTATTGACATGTCTCGCAAAGAATCTCTTCGTACTAAAAGACCATGTCAATTGATACTCTTTCTATGTTTTTAAGGTTAAAAAAACAAATAATGCCCTAAAAAATATTCTAACCAAAAGACGGGGGACATGCTATATCATTGCAAGATCAACTTTACCAACACACCCATATGCATTAGGCTATAATTGCAGGTAATTAAATAACAATTAAATCAAGATTAAGCATCATTAACTAATTTTAAATGTTTTTTACGTGGGGCCCCTTTTTATTTTGTCGGATAAGGACCCCACAAAATCGTATTAGCAAAGCCTTCTCTATCAAACTTGCACTAGGCTGCGAAAAGGTGTGTATGTATGATCAGGTTGGCAAACATGGAAAGCCAAAATCATTGTTCTTGTGGATTTGAGTAATGAGTTTATACCCATATTAAAGCCTTCAAAATTATCATGCAAGAAGCATAGAAAAGGGGTAGTGGTAGTTAGGTGCGAATATTTTAATTATCCACAGAAGTCTATTTTTTGAAGCCGATTACAGCCTAAAATCAGTTAATTATGAGAGTTCAGTCGATACCAAAAAAATTACTCTACCAATCTATTTTGCAAAAGAAAAAACGACAAAAGATTCTATTAATTTTAAGAGATCATCCAATGTACAACCTCATATTATTATTTATAAGTAGAGTTTTCATTTTAAAATAGTGTAACATTTTTTTGATAAAATTTTCTAACAAAATTGCATGAACTTCTATTCAGAGCGAACAATATTGTATTAACAAAACCGAGACTCCACAATTGCCTATATTTACAGAAGTAGAGTTTTCCTCTTAATCTAATACGATATGTTTCGAGATAAAATTAAAAAAAAAAAAAAAAACAATTGTAGGTTTCATCCCGAAACGAACAATATCATATCGAGGGAGCCAAACTTTTATGCTTTGAGAGATAGAGATAGATGCTAAAAATAAAGCGATTGTGAACTCGAAAACATAGGATTTGAATGCATGTGTAGGAAAGGCAAATCTAAAGTGAAGAGTGAGAAATAAAACATAGGATTTTCAATTTTGTAAAGAACTAACGAACTTCTTTTGTGACAGTTTGTGTTCTTTAACAAAGAATATTAAAGTTAGTACATACCCAACAACTACTTCCACTCACCTTTGACTCCATCACTTTTCTTATCCCAACAATATACATACATACATACATACATACATACATACATAAATAAATATATATAATTTATTATTATTGAGGTGTCAATAAATTTTTAAAATAAAATGAGTAATAGACATGGTATTACGACTTATCAAAGTACGTGGGAGGAGCATTTAGTCTAACTCTAGTGGTCCACGCCGGCAACTACCTGTAAGAGTGGGCCCCATGATAATCATAGATGCCACCTTTCTTTAAAACGTGTGGGCCAATATAATAGTGTTATAGCAACTATTAATTAATTAATTGTTAATTTAAGGTATTATATTTAACCACAACTCTTTGTAATTGTGGTTTAGGTGGGTCGTCAAATCCAACTCCGGACAATATCATCATTTTTTTGCCTTTGGAATCCAATAACATTAACTTAATCCCTCTATTTTTTTTACTATTTCTAGTTATCATAATATAATATTATCGACTTTCTCTAAAAAATTAAATGATTTTATTCTTAAAATTAGTCAAAAACGCGTTGTAATATATAAAGAAGAATGTGACACTATGTACTCCCAATAATATCGACTGGATTTTCACACTAAGTATTTATTGTCTTCACATAATTAAGTGTCGGAATTTCTCAATTTATTTTATGAATAGATAAATATCACGTCACGTGTTTATTAATATACGTAATATTATTTATAACATATGGTAATTATTTTATTCATGAAAGAGGAAAGTGTGAAAAATAGAAGTGATGGATACGCGGTTTTTGGGTCCGGAGATCTAATGAAACGACGGCCCCTTTTTTTGCATGTGAGGGCCTGTTTGGTCATTTCAGTTCTACTAAAGTGCCACCTGGCCCAATAATTTTCCTCTATTTAACATTCAAAAAAGATTAAATTACGTTTATTCCACACAAGTCAAAAAATAACTTGTATTTATAATATTTACTATCTATGTTAATTAATAGGATAATGTTCCAATTTAGCCTCTAATTTTTATTTTCTTATCATTTATTTAATAATGCAATTAATATGATAAATAATATATAATTAAAATAAGTCAATAATTACACTAACTAATAATTATTACGTCAATAATAATTAAAAATTAAAATTAAAAATTAAATAACATTAATCTAATTAATAATAGTTTTTTCGTTATCTTGATAGGGTGGAAAATATTATCATTGTGGAAGGCAGAAACTTCGTTGGAAGGGAGGAGGGAAACGTGATTGCGGGAAAATGGTTTGGGTTCGATATCTTTATCGTCTTTCTAACATTGAAGTCTATTTTGCTCAATGATATAGACTTTTACAATCATATTGTTCAAATAAATTTAAGAAATCAGCTTTCGATCCACATAAACTTTTGTCACGTCTCTCTTCTTCCTTTAATACAATATTATTCATTTTATATCGAAACTCGTACGATGTTATTTTTAAAGGACTGTACTAGATATTGAGGACATTTAATTTTTATTCTCTCGACCCATGTAGAATTATGCACTTCCACTTCTATAGGCTGGACCCTCGTCATTACGAGCTGTGATAATTTTAGTCTTAAAATAATAAAAGTAATAGTATGTTTAAAAAATAGAAATTAAAAATTTACACCTTCAAACGCCACTATAAATTGTGGTGTCCCTCCATACTTACAATGGATTATCAAGTCCAAATATTTGAGTAATGGGCCAATGCTTCCATTGCAGACTAACTCGCAGATAATTCAATGAATTTACTCTTCTAACAAGTAGAGCAAAATCCAATTCAATGAATTTAGTTTCTGTAGAAACTAGAAAGAAAGTAACTGCGTCACGCTAACGGAAAAAAAAGAACGATGAAGAAAATCGTGACATCAAAATTTGTGAAAAAAAAACCATGAATGCAAGAGAAATTTATTAAAAATTAAGATACAACTGCGTTTTACGACTCAAATAACAATACATATAGAGTAACTCTAATATTGAATACGAGTCTAATCTAACTCGACTAGAAATCAGACAAAATCAACTAACGATGATTTTACCAATATCAATACATGATAATAGAAAAAAATAATTACAAATTTTAAGAACAAATCGTACGTAACAGTGTTTAGTGTGTGATTTTCGAAATAAAGGTTCAAACTGAAAACGCTATTATTCACTTGTATGTTGAAACTTAATAAGAAGCAGAATCGATTATCTAATTGTCATGTTTTCAATTCTAAAACCAACAACTCACTCGAGAAAAACCTCCCACACTTTAATTCCCAGATAAAATCTAAGAAAAACAAATTCAACGAAAGAAAAACACTCCGTAATGACAATTTTACGTCGTTTGAGAACATAAAAAGTTAATAATTTATAAATAAAATTTTAATTTCTATCTAATACAATTTCTTTTTGGCTAACTCAATAAATAAAACTGTGCGAATTTTAAGGAACAAGAACAATATTTTATTCACGAAGTTGGGGACTCTACAATGGTGGCCATAACATCCCTCACAAAAAGAATCTTGACCATATCTTTTGTTTCTCATATAAACATTGTAACATGAACAATCGTTTTATAGACCTCAAATCCAAAAGTTTCATGACGTGCAAAAATGAAGCAAGTTTGAATTAGCCCACTGCAAATAAAATCCAAGAAAAGAGCTTAAATTCTGAAAAAATGGCGAAACTTACTTGGCTTATCCAACAGCCCATTCCTTCACGGGTGGTGAAAACAAAACAACAGCATCTTCTTCAGTGGTCCAAGCCTATTCACAGAAGAGCAGCTCCGTCTCTCTCACCCTTTTTCTCTTACGGACGTTTCCTCAAACAGATGGCGGGCGTCGCGTTTTGTGCGAACACACCCATTAACGAATCAATTCAAAGAATGCCGATAATTCATCAGGTTAATCGCGGTCAAACCAGGACCAACAATGACCGTCAAAGTTACCCTATTTTTGTCCTGAGAAGAAGAGCCATGAAAGAGAGAGCTCTGCATGTCCTTCAATCTTACCTTGTTTTTGCCCTGAGAAGATGATTTATTGAACTAAGTATTGGCTTGATCTTGTGATTAGTTCTATCCCAAAGCCGAACCGGATCCATTCGAACCCGATTATCAATTTGGATTGCTGTATCATTGAACCCACGAAGCATTGTTTTTCTTTCTTCGATTCACCCAGAAATAACTTAGCTTTGGAATTTCAAACAATAGGATTGAAAAGGAAAGTTTGATCGACGTGGAAAGCCGAAACAGACCGTCATCATCAGTAGGTATATAAACTGCCTCGATTTCTAGTTTCCATATTTTGAATTTCTTCAATGGAGTTTTCTCTCATTAGAGGGGAAAAGAGCTACGACGAGAAAGCTGTTGTTGGGTTAACAACTCTGAGAATGCAAATTTGGTGGTGGGTTGATCGGTTTTCGAGTGAAAACTAAGGATTTAGAGGAGAGAGAAATGAAGAGGAAGCCATTAAAGTATAAGCTTGAGCTTATATTTATGCATTGGAGGAATATTTCCAGGAAGATGACAAAGCTTTCTAGAGAGAGAGAGATTCTGCATGGTTAAGCGAAGGCGCAGATGTCTTACACGCCAAAGCAGTCACCTTTTTGCTTTGTTTAATTGCTTCAACACTTGTTCAGTTTTGTCTTCAAGATGAGGACGACATTCTGCCATAAATTTCTCATTTTAGGCGCACCAGTTTTGATAAGATACGTCTTTTAGAGAGAGAGAGAGAGAGAGAGAGAGAGAGATAGAGTTCTGAACTTTTAAGTTTTCTTTTATCTATGCTCTTTCTTTTCTGCTTTTTCTTCTGCATTTCTCTGCTTTAGATACCCTTCACTCCACTCATATATTAGCCTTACCAACCAAGCCACAAAAAAGGTTGTTCAAATGGAGAATTATATAAACCGGCAACCTCTGCAACACATTATTTCTCAGACCCAACAATGGCGTCAACCTTCTCTGTCACTTTCCTCCCTTTCTTCCTCCTCTTATTTTCTTCATTTACATCTGCCACAAGTCTCAGCCAAACCCATTTCAGTTTATCGTCAAAACCATATTGTCCTAAACAAGACGCAGAGAGGTTCATCAGAAGCCTCAATTTGTTCCCCAAAGACACCGTCAACACTGCAGCAAATGAAGCTTTAATGGCTGCTCCGACCATCGTCGAGAAGAAACTCAAATTCTCTTCTCTCAAAGGCCTCAGGCCGTCTGTTGAAGATCTTGGCCATCGCGCTGGGTATTATAAGCTTCCCAATACTAAATCAGCCAGGTTGATCTTAGTTTGATTAACATTCTTGATTTTATTGTGTTTATTAACCCCATTTCAGAAGAACGAATAGATTTATCTGGCATTTCCATAAATTTCTGCAGAATGTTTTACTTATTCTTCGAGTCGCGAAATACTAAGACTGATCCTGTTGTCATATGGCTGACCGGGGGGCCGGGCTGTAGCAGCGAGCTGGCCGTGTTTTATGAAAATGGTCCGTTCTATATTGCAAACAACTTGTCTCTTGCTTGGAATGACTATGGTTGGGACAAGGTAAATCTCTGTTTTAGACATTTCTGTCTGGCTATGTTCATGGTCAGATGAGTTAAACCTCTGATAGGAATTTCGCTGCCATTTGTAGGCGTCCAATCTTCTTTTCGTCGACCAGCCGACCGGAACTGGTTTCAGCTATACTTCCGACGAAGACGACATTCGTCACGACGAAGAGGGCGTTAGCGATGACCTATATGATTTCTTGCAGGTAATCTTATGATTAGTGATAAATTTGCCGATAATTCCAGCGCTCACTTGTGCAGACTAGTAATTATTTTACTAAGATTCGAATTTGGGCCGCCTGGTTCTAATATTAAGATAAATTATCAACAATGTCCAAAGATTAAGCTTGCATATTGAAAATAATATAATCATTTGTGTAATTCTTAATAGTTAGATGATGAAGTTTGATGTTTGCCTGACTCTTAAATTCCAAAAATCTCAAGGCATTTTTCTCAGAGCACCCACAATTCATTAAAAACGATTTCTTCATCACCGGAGAATCGTATGCCGGCCACTACATTCCGGCCTTTGCGTCGAGGGTGCATCAAGGAAACAAAGCAAAGAAGGGGATCCACATTAACCTCAAGGCAATATCTCCTCTTTCTCGTATAATTTACGACAGAGTATTGCTCTGATTCAAAGTCTAATCCTTCAAACAAATTAGCAGGGTTTTGCAATTGGTAATGGATTAACCAATCCTGAAGTTCAGTATAAAGCATACACTGATTATGCACTTAGCATGGGATTGATTAATAAATCCGCATACGACAATATCAACATGAAAATTCCTGCTTGTGAACGGGCAATCAAACTTTGCGGTAAGTTTATTCTCTCGAGTTAGTATTTCAATTAGTAATTATTGAATATGCGCTGATTATAAATTACGAGTAATTTCAAAAACTTAAGTTTAAGCGTTTAAGAATAATTCAATCATTTATATGTTTCTCAACAGGAATCAAAGGTGGAAATGCTTGTGTAGAGTCGTATATGGTCTGCAATAGCATATTCAACAAAATCATGGACTTAGCAGGCGATATAAATGTAAGAAAACGCAAAAAGATTTCGTATTTTTGCAGTCGATACAAGAAGATTAACGAGATCTACTTTGGTTTTTTTTTTTTTTTAATGTTTTAGTATTATGATGTAAGAAGAAAATGCGAGGGAAGTTTGTGTTACGATTTCTCAAATATGGAGAAGTTTTTGAACAAGAAATCTGTGAGGGAATCGCTCGGAGTGGGCGATATAGGCTTCGTCTCGTGTAGCAGTACCGTTTATGATGCAATGTTGATGGATTGGATGAGGAATCTTGAAGTGGAAATTCCTGCCCTTCTTGATGATGGGATTAAAGTTCTTGTTTATGCCGGAGAATTCGATCTTATATGCAACTGGCTCGGTAAGTTTCTCGACAGATGCTGGCAGAATTTGAGTATTTTTCGAGACTATTTTCGTTAGAGAGTTGGTTTTTTGCAGGGAATTCAAGATGGGTTCATGCGATGGAATGGTCTGGTCAGAAAGAGTTTGGAGCCTCTCCAACACTTCCATTCTTAGTTGATGGAAAAGAGGCTGGTCTGCTTAAAACCCATGGCCCTCTCTCTTTCCTCAAGGTCATCTCTCTCACCCTCTTCCCTTTCTTATTATCTTGAGGCGCGGAAATCCTCACATTAGTCGAGATATAATGAATGCAAAGTATACTCGAATCTATGAAATTACCTTGTAATATAGTTTCTAAATGAATTTGGAACCTGGGTTGTGATCGTCTAAATCGAGATGATAAGATTACAAGAACCTTGTATTTTATAATTCATGAGTTAAGTTTAAGTTCAACCTATCAATCTAAACAATATGTATGCACATAGAAAATTTCGTACTTAAATATACGCACGAAGTCTACCTTTATTTGATTACTTGATTAGATTTGACTTTATAACAGTCGATAACGGACAATTTAATCTAAAGTTTGGGTGTTGTAATGTAGGTTCACAATGCCGGTCACATGGTTCCGATGGACCAACCGAAAGCCTTGTTAAGCATGTTGAGAAAGTGGATGAAGGGAAAGCTCGGATTGGACGAGAACGCAATAGAGTTAACGTGGACGAATTGAGTGTTTACTCGATTCGGGTTTTTAATTGTAAAAAATGGACCCATCCCATGATTATACTATGCATTCACACTTTTTTCTTGTTCATGTAAACTTACAAATCATTGAATTAATATTACATGGGAAGAACATTGTTTAAATGAGGGCGTCATTTGATGGGCCACGGCCCACAACATCTGCACGGCTGGTAAAGTTGGACAACGATCCCCCACCAACCGAATCTGACGTAGGATAGGTTGAACAGAAACCACCAAATGATTAAGATCAACGGTGTGCACGTGCCGCCATTTCTGTTCAGTCTCAACTCCAACCAAACCCTAAAGGAACAATTAAATTAATAAAACAAAATGTTCTTCTACGCTTCCAAAAGAAGCGGCGCGTGGCCGCGCTGGGTGGGTCTGGGGCGGTCGGCGGCGGTGGCGGTACGGGAAAGACGCCGCTGTCGGGAGGAGGGGACCACCTCTGGGAAACGAAGTGACCAAAACGACACGTTTCGATGGAAGGAAAGAAGGAGAATCTAGAAGAAGGATATGAGTTGGTGTTGGCTAGTCAACACGCAACCTATGACGTCATGCACACCGCATTACCCATCATTATTGACATCAACACCTTTTACTTTTAGTACTTAATTATTATTATTTCTTTTGAATATTTTTTTGAATATTTAAAAATTATTTATACCATTAAAGCTAAATTTAGTCTCTAAACTCGAAAATCAAAATAATTGATGGGGTCGCTAATTTTTTTTAGGAACTGTTGGTTGTTAACAAAATGAATAAAATTTATGAACGTATCAAATTTTTTACTTATAAAGATCATCTGAATTCACCTGATTTATTTTAATTAATTAAATTTTATGTATCAACTCAATTTCGATCATTACATTCGTTGATAGTCGATAATTGAAAATTGATTGTGTCAATAATTTTTTAAGCAAAATTGCCTTTGTATTTTGAATCGTTAACACAGTGACTTACAATTTGATAAAATTTATAAAACATCTCGACTTCTTCGCTCGTAATTGTCATTTGAACCCGCCTTGAATTTCACATATAAGCTCATTTGCCTCAATTGGACTGCGTTACATGTGTGAGATCAGGTGAATCATACTAAGATTAAATTGACAAATAATAAATGAAACATTTAATGAAGACAGTTTTTGCTTTAAAAATAATCTGGAGTAGCAATTGTCATTGACCCTTTAATTCATAGACCAAATTATATTTTGTAAAAATAATAAATCATGTGAACGCAACTAATTATTACTTTAGCGTGACAATTTAGAGAGATGGTTTTAATTATTAAATTATTTTTATTTTGGTAGATGTGACACTTAATTTACTTAACAACTTCAAATCAATCTAGAAGAAACGTGACACATATTATTACTAAATTTTCCATCTTAGTTTGCCAACCATATTGAGGAAGGAGTCAACGCAAGAGACCCTAGTCTCTATGTTCACTGTATTTGTCCCAAAATAAAGTATTCTTTAAATTGTAAAGTACCTGACTTAATTGAACAATTAATTACGATTAATAATTAATTAATTTCTTATCTTTAAATTCTTTTAATTATTCCTCGACGAAGAACAAAGGACAAAGAAGAAATTTAATTAATTATTTCTTAATTGCAATATCTTCTCTTGTAATCCTAACAAGTGACGATTAATTCTGTTAATTGTCAAGATTGTTGAAAGTAGTTATTAATTATTGGAGATAATGAGAGATTAACCATCTGATCATGATAGATTCTACTGCTCGGTCGAAAATCCAGGCGTGTCGTTTGGTGCAACAATTTATAGTCCAATCCAAACCTACGGTTGACTTGTCCTCCGATCAAGCCAAAAAGATTCTTTCCTCTATCGACAACATGTTTGTGTTCGATCAACCATAAAATGTTTTTATTGAGTCTCACATCGTGATATTGATAAAATAAAGTCGTGTAACAAATTCTGTTAAATTACAACAAAGTTAATTGAAAGACTATTAAAAATTTCATCAAACCATAACTATCTTAATAAAAAAACTATAGCAATTAAACTATGAAAAAACGTATTTTATCGAATTCAATTTCATATTATATTCAAGGGCAATCCTAGGTTTGTGTGGCAGTTCACTTTTTAAAGGCAAAGACAGCTTAAGATTCTATTAATCGTGATGACACAGCTCATACCAGTGGAGATGTACAATCTTAAATCGTTTATATGAGTGAAAATTGAATGGTTTATAAAAATAGTTTTTCTTCCTACCTACTACAACGCATTTTAAGTTAACATCAATGACAAATTCATGTGAGATTTAATTCAAAGTAAACAATATTATATTACGAGAACTAGAAACTCCGCATCAACAATCAGTGTAATAATTATGGTAAAATAAAATATTGATTGCATCAATTAACGGGTGTCACGTAAAAATGTAAAATTTATCATATTTGATAAGACATCATTAGGTAATTTATCTTATCAATACAACATTAAATAAGATTCATATGTTTAGATACCATTTCACAATTGTAAATTGGACTGTAATGCACGGTAATAAGAAAGGAAGAGAGCTACCCCCTCAAAAGCTTGTTTTATGGCCTATAACTCGTAGGATACCACGTCCAAAGTGGTCTCATTTCGCACAATTCCTAACCCTAGTGAATACTAATGTTAAAACTTATAGAGATAGACTTTTTTTTATAAGTATTAATTAAGAAGATTGTTTGAACATATAATTACGATAATTGTATTCTTCTCGAGCAAGTATTGATGGGCATCACACAAGATAACACGTTCTTTGACCACGTCACGTTAGTTTAAAGAATATATAAATAGTAAAGTTACATAACTTATTGAACACCTTAGGAGAATTCATACGAATCCATTGATTATACAATACACATGAACACCCGCAACGATCTTCGATAAAAAATTTGAATATGATGAGCAACATGGAAAAATTTATCGTTCTATTAACTTTATATGAAGAGCAATGTTACATTTACTTTGTTAAAATACTCGCCGACGTGTTAAATAATGAATTTATTCCGTTAATTATACTTGTCTTTTGCGAGTATTATAAAAAAGTAAAATGTGATAGCAAACATGATGTTATTCTTGTAACAATGATGATAAAATTATTTGAACAATATGTATATATACAGTTCCGCTGAAATTGAGAATTGATCAATGATATTTTGAGCTTATATTATAATAATTATTGTTTTGCAAAGTCAAAAGTAGGGCTAGTGAGAAATGGTAATTAATTAAGAAAAATGAATATTTTAATGAAATGCTGCCTCGATGTGGATCAAAGTTTAGTCGGAGTTTGGAAGACGTCAAAATCGAGAGGTACAGAGAGCTGAGCTACCAAATCAATGGCTGTGCGTTTTCTTCTAAACCAAGACTTTAATGGAAGAAAAAACTAAGAGTCTGAAAAACAGAAAGTTCCAAACCCTACAAACCCTTTTCTTAGATTAGCATTCTTTCAAAATCGCCCACTATTTATTATCAGTTTGACTTGTTATAATCTCTGATTTCAGTAAACAAATCACCCCCTCTACTCCTACTTATAAGACAACCTTCCCTTCTCTAGGTTTATTTAGAAAGTAAGACTTTTAGGGAGGGGAGAGAGAGAGAGAGAGAGAGAGATGGGAAGAGCTCCCTGTTGTGATAAGGCAAATGTGAAGAAAGGGCCATGGTCGCCTGAAGAAGATGTAAAGCTTAAAGACTTCATTGAGAAGTATGGAACTGGTGGAAATTGGATTTCTCTTCCTCAAAAGGCTGGTAAAACTTCACCTGCTTACACTATTATCAACTCTCTCTCTCTCTAACTTTTTCTTTGTTGGGAGTTCGGATTAGGTCTGAAGAGATGTGGGAAGAGTTGCAGACTAAGATGGCTGAACTATCTGAGACCCAACATTAAACATGGAGAGTTTTCTGAGGAGGAGGACAGAATCATTTGCACACTCTTTGCCAACATTGGAAGCAGGTTTTTATATTTCTGTTCATACCCAAGTTTCATTTCCATAATTACCAGGAAAAGAAATGTTTAACTGATTAAATCTAGGACTACACTCTAATATGTTACTTCGGTTGGATGAGATAAATCTGGAAAAAGGTAGAGTGAAGTTAGCCTTCCTTAGTTGAAGTTTGTTCGTATAGAACCTAAAAAATGAGTATATTTTATCAACAGGTGGTCAATAATAGCTGCTCAATTACCGGGAAGAACAGATAATGACATAAAAAACTACTGGAACACGAAGCTAAAGAAGAAACTGGCAGCATTCATCTCTTCTTCCCAGAGAAAACCCTTGCCATTTGGATTATCTGATCAGCCATTTTCGTCGTATTTGAGCTCCAGTTATGACCAGCGTGAATTACCTCCAGTTTCCATCCGACCCAGTTTTTCCAATTCCTCTAGTTTGGCTACCAACCCTTCTCTTTTCCAAACCCAAGAGAATTTAATCTACTCCACTAATTACTCCCCACCAACTTTATACGAAAATTTCCAGGCCGTTGGATCGAGTGAAGGAAGCTGCAGTTCATCCGACAGACATTTTACTCAGATAATGAACTACAACAGCAAAATGGAAGATGATTCAACTCCATGGACGAACAAGGTCGGAGAAATTAGCTCGATGGGATATGATCTTGAGTATCTTAAGCAGTTGATAAGTAGTGATAACAATGGTTTGGAAAGTTGTGTAAATTTTGACGAAAAGAAGAGTGGGGAGAATCTGATGTATTATTATTAGTCCGTAGCTTTATTGCTGACAAGAGTGTAAGTAAAATCAGAGAGATTTGATGGGGTAAGGGGGGAGAGATTGATAGAAGACAGGGATTTTCATGTGGGCTTGTGTTGTTTTGTTGAATGAAACATTGTAATCTGATGTTTTTGACTGGATTTTCTGCATTTCTTTTTGGGATTTGATGACAGAGATGTACCTCTTTTTGTTCTGATATGGCTGAAAAAACTTCCTTTGTTTGAACAAAGTTTATGAAAACTAGACCATTCTTTTTCTTTTAGTTTTAGTTTTTTGATGCAAAAAGAAGTAGATCAAAACATCTCCATGTTCCTCAATATTTGATCTCTTTAAGTTTGGTTCGGCGAGGTTTTATTATGTCCCAAAGCGATTCATTTGGTCAAATCTACGCAACTGAAAATACATGTATACACTAATATATTATTGTCTGTTTTAATGATTAGGTTTAATACCTATACGTTCTTCGTGGTTTTGTTTTTAAGTGTTTTTGTTTCTCTAGTAGTGTTGTACTAGGATTAGAATATAGTTCTATATATGAATAATTTTATCTACGTTGATCGTAAGTAATGTAAGATTGTACAATTTTATTGTACGAGGTTAATCTCTTAAAATTGCTTTCACAATTATAAAGATGGTTTATTAAGACAATGAATGAGTTTTTAAGATATTCACTTGTTCATCAAACTTCGATTAACATTTCAAAATAATAGAAGCTCAAATGAAAATTACTACACTATCGTAACATATTACTATTTTTTTTATTGTTCAATTTCTGACACAAGTCAATCCTATATAAACAACTGAAATCCAATTAAGCTTTAAGGAGACATGATCTATAGTAAAAAAACAACGTGACACTTAATACTTGGAACATGATGCATGTAGAAGAAGCGAAACTATAGTTATGTTTGCTTTTGTATGCAAGCACAGTGGAGACAATAGTTTAAGGTCCCAATGTCGTACTAGACTGGTGCAACGTTGTTGGGTTGGTGTCTAAATCTTACAAACATGGCAGAAAAACAATTTATAGAGGAAATCACCTTTGTTGAAGTGGCAGAGAATCGTTATTGGGAAAGAAGAAATCAAAGGAACACCATATCTGTCAGCTGGCCACAGAAGAAGAGACAAATCTTATTAATTTCAGTCGAATTCAAAACAATAATATAAAATTCCTCTAATCTTTTAATTTTAATTCTTCTTAAACTAATGACCATTCTTGTTGTACAAATGTGACATCATCTTTGGTTTTTTTTAAATAAGAGTAAAAACAAAATAGAAAATAGAGAGTAAAAGAGAGTGCAGTTTTTGGTTTTTCAATTTATAACGACGCGGTCCTCAGTTTTTTTAGATTATTGAATCATGACTGTGTCTCGCAGTTTCTCGGTGGACAGAACGGGTGCCAGACAGGGATCGTTTGAGTACTAACAAAAACCAGACCAAAACTCTCAGTCCGGTCAAGTTCCTCGGTTCTGATCTAGTTCTACCACCCCTAAGAGAGAGTATGTAACACACGGAGGAATTCCTTTAATCCCAAGTTACAAATCTGTCAACTAAGAAACTCTCTTAACCTACTTCCATGTCAAAATATTGATAGACTAAAGAAAACATAACTGAATCTATTTCAGACGGTAGCTCAGATTCAAGTAGTGCACTTGAATATCCTATTTCTACGAGTTTTTCATGTCAAAATCTTTTTTTGAGTAGATGGATAGTGACGAGAGAATCGAGTAATTTACGAATTAGGGACTACGACACTTCACAATCTGAAGTATATAATTATTATTTGGTCCATCAGAAATTGGAGTAATTACAAGTTCGCCTCAAAGTAGTACTTGTATTTTTCTTTGATCATTCATTATTTTTCTTTGATTTTTTTTAATCGATAATGTCAAAATAATTTCTCCATGTGCTTTTAATATTCAAAATTTAAAAAATTAAATTAGATAATTAGACTGTGATTAATTTAATTAAATATTTAAATTTGGGATAATATCTAATTTAATTAATTAAAATTGATTGTGCGAGGAAATAAATAAATAAAATCAGAAAACGCTAATTTTGCAAGTCAAGAACGAATTTTTGATCAAACCAAAAATTCGTAGTGACATCTCTCCAAATTCCTCGCAAATCTTTTTATCCATTGAAGTTTTCTTGCTCGATCCTCAATGGAGAAATCTGGGTATGGCCGGGATGGCGTTTTCAGGTCTCTCAGACCCCCACTTGTCCTTCCCCAAGACCCTGACCTCTCTATGGTTTCCTTCCTCTTCAGAAACTCTTCCTCTTATTCGCACAAACCTGCCCTCATCGATGCCGATGCTTCTGGGACCCTGTCGTTTTCCCAGCTCAAATTCATGGTGATTAAGGTCTCCCATGGCTTACTTCATCTGGGTATCAAGAAGAACGACATTGTACTGATCTTCGCCCCGAATTCAATCCAATTTCCGATCTGTTTCCTCGGAATTATAGCTGTCGGAGCTATTGCGACAACTTGTAATCCGATTTACACTCTCTCTGAACTGACAAAGCAAGTTAGAGATTCGAAACCGAAGCTCGTAATTACAGTTGCTGAGTTATGGGACAAAGTGATGAATTTCAATCTCCCGACAGTGTTACTCGGACCAGAAGGGTCATTTCCGTCAATATTATCGAATTCGAAGATTCTAACCTTCCATGATTTGGTCCAATTAGGCCGGTCGGAGTCCCATTTTCCGGCCGTGAAAATCAAGCAGACAGACACAGCTGTGCTATTGTACTCATCGGGAACAACAGGTACTAGTAAGGGGGTGATTCTATCTCACAGAAATTTCATATCGGCGTCTCAAATGATTGTATTGGACCAAATAATGGCTGGGGAAATGCACAATGTTTTTCTCAACGTTTTGCCTCTATTTCATGTTTTTGGACTGTGTTGTATTACATTTTCACAGCTTCAGAAAGGCAATGCTGTTGTGATAATGTCTAAATTTGAATTTGAAAAGTTGCTATCGGCTGTCGAGATGTACAAGGTCACTGATTTATGGATTGTGCCTCCAATCGTGCTGGCTTTGGCCAAGCAAAGTGTGGTTAAGAAGTATAATCTTTCCTCATTGAGGCATATAGGTTCTGGGGCTGCACCTTTGGGCAAAGATTTAATGGAGGAATGTGCTAAGAACATTCCCACTGCTCAGGTTATTCAGGTACTTGATCGCCATTACTATTCTTCAGAAAACTTTATGTTAATAAGAAAATATGCTTGAGATTAGCTCCACAAGATTAAAATTAGGATTAAATATGTTTAATATTCAAGTCCAAATATTGAAGATTCAGTGTTGTTTGAATGAAAACATGCTTGAAATTTAGCATCTGAATTGACCGAAAATGCTTTCCAGATTGTAGAAAGAATCAGTTTTCATGAGAAAATATGCTAGAAATCAGATTAATCAGACAGAATTTAGTGCTTCTGCGGAGAATTGAGTGTTGTTTGATAGAAAAGGTTAAAGGGTAGAGAGCTTGCGGTGAGTAAACTTCATTGAATTTGAATGATCTTTAAGGTTTCTAACTTTGAATTAGGAGGCTCTGATGGTTGTTTCAGGGATATGGTATGACTGAAACTTGTGGAATCATCGCTTTGGAGAACCCGGATGTCGGACTTCGAAATACTGGTACGGCTGGAACGCTTGTCGGAGGAGTCGAGGCTCAAATCATCAATGTTGATACTCTGAAGTCTCTCCCTCCTAATCAAATGGGAGAGATTTGGGCTCGAGGACCTAATATGATGCAAGGTAGTTTGTTTTTCGAGTTTTTATCTTTAGTTGCAAAATTCAGGTGTATTGGGATTTTTATTAGTGGATTTTCTACCTCTGCTCGTTATTTTTTCTCTAAGATTTTTTTATGTAAATTTTGATATCGGATCCTTTTTTTTTTTGGGTTTGTTGCTCAAATTTATAACATTATTGTTAGCATCGCTGTTTTGTTCTGTTACATTTTTGGATAAATCTATGAGCAGAGTGATTTGTCTGCCCTATTTTAGTGCCTTCGATCAAAATTCTGAGTTCTTGGGGCTTGTAAGCGGTTTAAGATCGTATTGCACTCTGTTGCAACGTTGACTTGCTCCATTCAGGTTATTTCAACAATCCTCAGGCCACAAGGCAGACCATCGATCGGAACAGCTGGGTACATACTGGAGATCTTGGATATTTTGACGACAATGGCCGACTTTTTGTTGTTGATCGAATTAAAGAGCTTATCAAGTACAAAGGTTTCCAGGTATTTTACTTGAATCTGCAGAAAGTTTGCTCAAATAATTAATTAATAATTTGAACTTTTCTCTTCACTTCCTTGCACATGAGATTGTATTTAATCGTTCAAAATTTCAAATTGCAATAAATTTCTAACCATCTCAAAAATTTGACTTAATCATTTTTAACAGATTGCACCGGCTGAGCTCGAAGGGCTGCTTGTGGCTCACCCGGAAATATTAGATTCCGTTGTCATCCCGTAAGGCCAAATTGAAGCTCATTTATTTGAGTTGCTTTCTTGGAATCTTTTCTAACATTTCTGGTGTAAAATTGGCAGATTCCCGGATGCCGAAGCCGGAGAGGTACCAATTGCATACGTAGTTCGCTCTCCCAACAGCTCACTCACAGAAGAAGACATAATGGAATTCATTGCCAAACAGGTCAAAACAAATAATACAGCTCAAGATAGTTTGATTTATAGATCTGGCCAATTGGAATTCAAAATTCCTACTTATCAGAATTGAATTAATTTCTTTTTCACCGTTCAGGTGGCATCATTCAAGAGATTACGAAGGGTGACATTTGTTAACAGCGTACCAAAGTCGGCCTCGGGGAAAATCTTGAGGAGAGAGCTGATCGAGAAAGTTCGCTCCAAAATTTGAGAATACTAATTGAGAATTGGACTCTTGTTCATCTTCTCCAGGAACAGCTTTGTTGTAGTTTACATGAAACACTGCGCGAGTATTGTGACAAGCGTAATATGTATAATAGCAATATCACAACTCTAGAACTGATTCATACCAAGAACTCGAGGCTATCTGTTCAAATGGGATTTTCGGCTCGGCCAAAATAAAATTCGAATTATCGAACTTTGAAGTTATTTCCACTAAATATTCTTGGATTCTTACCATGCTGATGCATAATAATTACAGCTACCTTGCATCAAATTCCTAAGTCTTCTTTCTTCCGCTTTACTTTAACATGTTCATAATCTCCTAACTCTCTACTAGGCTTACTTTCATTGCCTCTACTCATACCCTCCCATGCTCATTTTCGAGCACGATTTGCTGTCGACCCAATTGCAAGAGCGGCGCTCTATGCACTCCTTGGGACTTAACATTTTACATAGAGCCAAATTTGACAATTGTTGGTTTGAAACCACACGTTACGAGCCAAGACAATCATTCCAACAAAAGCAAAACAACTACTATTATTGAAAAGGACAGGAAGGAAGAGTTTCTCCCTTGATTCAAGTTGGAGAGAATCAAAATAAGCGAATAGATCCCACACTGCTTAGAGAAACAAGCTTTGACAAACAAAAAAGGAACATTATACATTGATTCAAATACATAATTGATTGTTCTTAATACAGCTTTTCATGCATGAATTGATAAAGACACGACATATTGGGTGAAAACTTCAAACACTGAGTTGTTTAGGTTCATTTAATTAATCATCTAATCTGATTTCAACATTCGTATGTGGGTTTATTCATATCAACATTTTATCTTTGAATATGAGTAAAAGGAATTAACCTCAGCAATGAATCGTTGCTTAAGAAAAATCTTTAGTTGATTAATTGAAGTTAATTTACTCGTTTAAATTCTTTTATACCATAGAAGATCAAAAGGTGTATTAGGCTGACTACATAGAGTCTCGGATTATCTTCGTACAACAATATTATCTGTTTTGCACCATTCCGTGCACGAATTTGTTCTTGAAATTATCTCAAAACCATTGCACTTGGTTGGTAGAAGACTGCTTATGAACAATTCAACTACTCGGGATCGTGGGTGTGTGTTACAAACGAGGAAAGTGGACTAAAATAAACTCTAGTAAGAACTTCATGAAAATATGCGCATGGTTTGAAAAAGATCTGAGTTTCAAATAGTTCTACCTCCATAAACCCTAATTTGTGAAGCTTGAAGAAACCCATCTCGCGTTAGTCCATCTGTACATCATCAAACACAGATGTTGAATGCAATTATAGATCTGTTGAAACCCATTCGACGTAGTTATAAACAGAAAAGCATACTCTCTGGAGAGAGGAACAGAAGGAGAGAGATTATCTTCAAAACCCAGGTTCAGAATTTGGATTACCTCGAAAGATTAGCATCTCCCATAATGGGTCTTTGCTCGCAGGAAGATTCTCTAAAAGAAAAGGCATTACGAAGCACAAAATCATGAACAGAAGATTTAAACAAACTCCAAAAGAAATATACCAACCGCGGAAGAGCCAAAACTAGAACCCAGAAAGCGAAAGGACGGGAGAGAAAGAGCCAAGATGGCCTTCACCTGCACAAGCACCTGCACCTCATAGTCCGCTATAGGAGATGGAGAAGCTCGGAGAAAGCTTGATCGGAGCAGAATAGAAGGTGCAGGTGCAAATGCAGATCAAGACAACATATTAGCGAAGAAAGCTCCTCCATTGGCGGCGTCTCCATGAAAGAAAGAACCTGTGGAGACGAGGCTAAAAGCTCAGTGTCTCTCTCGCTAATTTATACATACAAAACCGGCAAGATCTCCTAAAATATCTCGATTGCGATCATTTTTTCCAAAATCGTCTACTCTTGTGGTTGATCTCGAATTGACCCACCACTTCGAGATCAACCACAAGAGTAAATAAAGGTAATTAATGGATAATTAACGAAGAATAGTTCATAAGGATTAGAGATAAACATTCATTATTAGGGACAAGGAGGTGTACGGCCATCACAAAGTAACCCACAATGCACAAGACGCAACTGGACAGTGCCTCCGCCCTGTCACAGTCCCAACGACAGTGGCCCACTTGGCAACACCCACGTGAACCACACACGCCTACCCACGTGGACTTTCTCTCTTGGCTAAATGGGTTTCGGCCACGTGTCATCTGCCACCTGAAAAGAGCGGAGTTCCCTCGTGCCTTTCCTCAAAGTTTCTTTTTTGTGGGACCCTCCTATTAAAACCCGCCTAGCATTGTACACGTCACTCTCTTTTTTCTGTGTTTCTAGTTTCTCGGACCCACCATCTTCTTCTTCCCGGAGCTCGACCTACGTGGACTGCTTCAAAACCCGGTTTCCATAATCAAGACTGTAAATTTGAATTTAAACACGTGGCGGAAAATAGGCTGTCGATGGGACCCATAAACTACTCTTTCTTCTTCTCTAACAAGCACGACAGGCTCAGACAGAGACTGTGTAATGCTTTTGTCCTCCATTAACGTGAAACACAGCAATTTTGTTCGTTCGAATTCCACAGGAATCACAAACCCTTTCTCGACGACTGTAATCACTAATGATCTCGTTTATGGGATGATGGTTTTGTTCAGTTGTTGTTTGATTGTGATCTTGGAGGATATGTTGTTCATTTGAGGTTTTAGTCTCTTTTTCTTGAGTTTTGTATGAAAACAAATGTTGTGTTTGAAGGTAGTTTTTAATTGTTCTTGATATGGCTTTAACTCAGTTATCAGTTCTTCTTCTTAGTCGATTCTTTTCCCAGCATTATTCTCTCTGCTCTGTTACGTTGAACTGTGTAAAGAACCTAACATTTATTTCGTTTTTCTTCAATTTGAAACGAAAGAGAGAGAAGTTTGAGTGTTTGGGGGTGATTTCTTCCTCACAGAGCTCCTTCATTTTGTAGGGAAGGATTTCAATTCTTTCCTTAAAAAGACTGTAAATAAGGAAGTAGATTGAGGAAGACGACGACGGCGAAGACGATGAAAATCATGTTTGACCGGAAAAAAATAGACCAATTACTAAACGGCTTTCTCTCTCTTTCATGATTTCTAACTAAAAAAATATTGATCTAGAAAATAGTTTATAGAAATAAATATATTTATAAAAATAATGTTAAGTTGATACATCACTTATTAATATGCTGCGAATAATACAATATTTAATTATTTATAATTTATTTTATTAAATGCGCAATCAAGTGTTTCATTATGAGTTAAAATACGAAGATAAACACAAAATTATCCATATAATAATGTCATGTTACAACATAATCACCCTGTCCTAGTTAAATAAATTGTCATCTTTTGAAGAACATAGGTACTTTAGTAAGCTACTTAAATTAACCATTTTGTAGTGAAAATTCTAAATAAATTTATACTAAATAAAAATACATTTTTTTTTCGGCCTAAAATGTGCATGCTTCTACTCTCTATTAATTTTCCTTGTTTACTTGATTTTGTGTCATTTTGGTACAAAAGTCGAAACAAGTTGTCACAATCATTTTCACGAGAGTTTTGATGTGTCAATCGACAACATGTCATGTTGCCTTGGCCATGACAATATTTGTACATTTAAATTTTGTCAAATAACGTAATATTATTTATTTTCAGTCCAAACACGATTTTGTTTTTAGATTTCACCCTCAACTATGTTATAGTTGGAAATAAAAACTTACGTATGAACTATTTAGTTCGATTATACCAAAACAATATAAGATTATATACTATCTTGCTTTAAAGTAAACTCTCAAGTTTATTATAATTTCGAGTCAATCTACTCTATAACGAGACTGACCGTTACAAGAAGTCTAGTGCGTGAATTGTTAAGTGAAATCTTACGTTGTATGTTAGCTTTTTTTTTTGGGTTAAAAAATAAATGGAGTTATAGCAATTCATCCTCGTTTGCTCTGTTTTATTATTATTATTTATAAATATTAATTTTCTAAAAAAATAATTAGGCATTATTTAATTATGGATGCAAGGGCAATTCTGGAATTGTGAACCATCAAATACTACGTCGTTTAACGTCCAAGCAAAGCCATTAGCCAAGATAAGGGAGAGGTAAATCAGAAAAGGCGAAGCAGGACTGAAGTTTGTTTCAGACAGAGCGGGGGAGAACTTCTCGAAAATGGAGCTGCTTATGCCCTCCATTTACTTTGCTTCTTTCTCTAAGGGTAAGATCAACTTTTTCTCCTCATCTTGGTTTTATGTCCGCTTTTCTCTGTGCAAGTATTCGATGACTTAAGTTCTGGCTGCTCATCCTTTCATGGAAGCTTTAAAATGCAGAGTGAAGTAATGGGTGCTTAATTAGTTTGTTAAATATATGTTTTTATGCTGCAATCAACGCTCAATCTAAGTTGGTTTCCGCCTTAATTGGTAAATGTAAATCCACCATCTGTAATTTTTGTGCTTGAGGATTCTTTTGGTGTTATCTTTATTAAGATTATGTTTCTCTGTGTTTAGGACTTTTCTGGGTTGTCGATATAAGGCCTCTTAGGACCTATAATATGGCTTTTACCTTGCAAAAATTCTTCGATTATGGCTGAGCATTAATTTTCATATCTAATCGTCAATTTGGAAACAAAACAGGGACAGGAATTTTCTGAAAAATATTTTTGTTTTCATCTTATGCTGTTGACAAATTGAATGCTGTCTGGTTGAATTTTTATTGTTTTCTTCTGATTGCAATTCTCAATCTGTGAAGTAAACATGGACTCCAAATCAAAACCTCTTTCTTTTTTACTCAATGTAAAGCAAAAAGAGCAAGGAAGAAGCATATCCTGTTTGGCTTTACCCGAAACAGCAGCTTCTGTGGCACTTGCTGCCACAGTCGTAGGTGCAGCATCCGTCTTCCTCGTCAGAAATGGCAAGGGCCCCAAGGAAACTGAGGTGGGATTATGAAAATAACTTCTTGGGAGTGTCATTATTAGCTACTTATTATTTTCAGTTCTGCAAATTGGTGAATTTAGATTGTGTTTTGTGGCCAACTGGAAGAACTTTGTTGCTTTTGAGACCTGTTTCTCATTCTTCTGTTTCTATTTTCACTGTTTGGTCATTGCTACTTCTTCTAAATTACAGATTTCTGAGAGAACTTGTCAAGACTGTGGAGGATCAGGCATATGTTCCGAATGCAATGGCGAAGGTTTTGTGCTCAAGAAACTTTCGGAGGAGAGTGCCGAGAGAGCAAGAACCGCAGCAAAAAATATGGCCACCCGATTCACGGCTGGGTATAATACTATCTTAACTATTGCGCTGATTTGTGTTTTTAAGACTATTCATTCTTGATGAATTACTATCGATTCCAAAATTTTAGGCTAGAGAACAATTTAATCCTATATATACATTTTTTTAACATTTTTCTTCAAATATAGGCCAATTTTTCTTTTTGTTGATCTTTACATGTCAAATCTTTTAGTTGAAGTTAATTATTTGACTATGTCGAGATTCGAACTTGAGACCTTTTGTTATGATATGATGAGAAACAAAAAATTTGATAAATTTAAATTTTGTGGATGGATAATTTGATCATTTATCTATTACCTAACACTTCTAATCGATATCTTTTAGGCTACCAAAGAAGTGGAGCTACTGTACTAAATGCTCTTCGGCTCGCTCTTGTACTACGTGTGGTGGCCAAGGGAAGTTAAGCTTCTAGCTTTGCTTGAAACATTATTAGCCAAAAAGAGTCCCTTATCAATTGGGGTAGGTTTCTCTTTTGCCCCAGAAAAGCGTCATCCTTGCCCAGAGATTTCAGATGAGACGATAGAGCTTGTTTTATCTTTGTTTCTAATGTATACGATGATCATATTCATTGAATTTTGAGGAATGTATTTGTGCTGGTTATTGTAGGTTAATCTATCCAACTCAATGATTACTTTTGGAAACTCTACTTCAAATCTTGCCACTATGTAAATGGTGCAAAGATTTATTTGCAAACTTTAAGCGATATGAAATACTTTAACAGATGCATAAAAAAATTTTCAGAATATTTCTCACTGATTCGATATTCCGCTTGCCATAAATTATTTATTCTTATTTATTCGTAGTATAATTTTATCAGTTTTGAGTCAATAAAGATTTGTTATTGGAGTTAGCAGCTTGAATTTGCACTCAAATTTGAGGTATTACATTACCTGAAATTAATTTGCATCGTTTTTGACTTAACAGCGTGGGTTGCCACAATTATGGATCTTGTCCAACTCAAAGGATCTTCTCGAGTACTAAAATGCAGTACGAGTCGTAAGGTCATAAGAAAGATGACACGGGAGAGAGAGTGAGATTGCTCCATCAAAGTCAAGTATGGACTTTTTTTTATTCAGATAAGTGTGGAGGGAAGATTCTATTATTATTTAAAGTACGAGTCAACTGCCCTTTAGCTAATAATTGGAGTTTATAATTATAATATAATGGTGGGTTAATCGAAACTAAGCAGATTCTTCCAAACACAGAATATAAGTTCATGATTCTCCATGGACTTACTCGAATCTTATCTATATATATATGTAGTTTTTTCAATAAGGGTGAACTGGGTATCAACTAACTCAAATCCTCCTCAACTCAAACAACATCATCGAATTGTTCGTATAAAGTTTATTTTTCACAACAAACATCAAAATTCAAACATCAAGCGAGGATATTTTTCTTCAGAGAGCTTCAGAAATTCCATTTAAACGTGAGCAGGTGTCGTGTTTGGTGGGGTAGCAGCAGAAGCAACCCGTCTTCCTCGTTCAGATCGACTGTTTTCAGCGAACTTGATACTCTGCTGGTGAAGCCCCTTCTTCTTCTCATCCTCATTCCATTCCGACCCGTAATAGAATTCTTCCGTACCTTTCTCTACGCTCCTTGACGGCGGCAAGAACATGCTTCCCCACTGTGGAAAGTGAACCAGAGTAACTGGCAAAGTGCAGGCAATGATCATTGCTCCCATGTAAGTCAGACCTTTTTCTGTAGAAAAGCCCGCGTTTGTGAAGAACACTAACTGCGTCAGACCAGAACCGAAGTTCCCTCCGGCACCGGTCAACCCCGAGATAATTCCCAGGGAGCGGCGAGAGATGAAGGGGATGATGCCAAAAGTGGCTCCGCACGCGGCTTGAGCTCCGATGGAGAAGAGTATCATGGCGAAGATGGCGATGGGGAGGGAGGTAGCCAGTCCCAGCCAAACGCAGAAAACTCCACCTAGGGTTTGGAGGATCCAGAGGGTCCATAGCCTTCCTCGCATTCCAAAATAACGAGCCGCGACGTCGGAAGCGTACCCACCGAAAGGACGAGCCACTAGGTTAGCCATTCCGAAGCTCGCTGCTATGATCCCGGCAGTGTGAAGATTTAGGTCAAACCTGGATGGAATGAAAAATAAACGATGGTTGGTTTTCTGAAGAATTGAAACTATTTAAACTAGTTTATAAGACGAAATCAGACGAACCTGTCGTAGAAATACTCAGCGATGACGTTATCAGTGGAAAGCTCGACTCCCATGGAGTAGCCATAGAGGAGGACGAAGATCCAAGTTCTGTAATTCGTAACCGCATACCAAAGAACCTGCAAAAAAGTAAAATCGAATTAGGCCGGAGAATGTTCAATCGGACTTGGTTCCGATGAAACGAGGGCTGACCTTGGAGAACTTGTCTTTAGCAACATCACCCTTTTTCTGAAGAGTGCTTAGATTTCCATCAGGCAAATCTTGACCTAGGGTTAAAACCAGGAGACCCATGATCACATGCATCCAACCGGGAATGAAGAAGGCGATTCTCCAGGCAGTAAACGGAGTAGAACCAATTCTTTTGATAATCTCATAAAGAAAAGGCATCAACAGCTGAGTCGCTCCTCCTCCCATGTTCCCCCATCCCGCCGCCGTTCCGTTGACCAGCCCTATGATCTGGCTGTTGAACATGGTGCTCATCCAGTACTGGCAGGAGACGAAAGTAGCCAAAGAGAATCCGATCATGAACCGCACAGCTATGTACCCGGCCGCCGATGATACAAAAGACATGCAGAAGACGGTCGGAGCGGCGAGCATGATGAGAAAGGCACAGCCATAGCGAGGACCGAGGAGGTCGCAGACTGCCCCCATCACAAGCCTAGAGAAAATACTGCCGGAAACCGAGGCGACGCCGGCGTTTCCTATGTCTGGTTTCGTCAGGCCAAGATTGTCTCTGATGATCGGGACGAGAGGAGCGGCGGCGAAGGTGGAAACGAAGCAGGTGAAGAAGGAAATCCACGATAGGTGGAAGGTTCGCATATGGGGATTAGCGAAGGAGAAGAGCTTGAAAACCTTAGCCTTGTGTTCAGAATCAACGGGTAAATCGAACTTAGCGGTCGGGTCGCTAGGCACCATCGGAGAAGCAACAGAAAAGGCGAAGGTTTGTTCTCTTCCTGTGACTCCATGCATGGAGCTTCCAGGTGAACCCTCGACGCCCGCCATTGTTATCTAGCTCTCGAGCTTTCTCTTTCAATGGAGTTAAGCGCCCAGGAGAATGATACCTGAATGTTTAAGCTGGTGCAGAACGCAGATGGGACGTTGGGTTTTTATAGAAGAATTGGAGCGTTGACATTGGAAGAGGTTAAGAGAGATTCTGATTGCAGTTGTTGCAGAGAGATTAGCAGATACCCGGTCGCCGCATCTGAACAATGAACAGTTGAAAAGTCTCATCGGATATCCCAAGGGAGCATCTAACCTTTGGCAAAGGCCCACGGTCTAGTTGAACAGTTTTTCTACTGTGAGTCTCTACCAATACTAGGTCATTTTTTCTCAAAAATATATCATTTATAAATAAGATATTCTTATATCATGACAGTATTTTGAGCTAAAATGAAAAAAAAAAAAAATCTATCTAGCCTCAGTAAAAAATAAACAATATTGTACTGTAAATATCGAATACGCCAAAACTTTTGTGAAAATTAAAATAGTTGTTTAAGTATGTATTAATATAATACTAATATTTAGGGTTTGAAAAATAAGACTTTGGAACAAATGATTGGCTATATAATCCCTTTATACCCTTATATTTAGGGTTTGATAACCCCTTCAAATTCTTCCTCTTCTTGAGAAATTAATGCAATTCTTATTGAATAACCTGGAGATTTTATTAGCTTACTTGGATGAAAGGGTGATAGTAAAGAAGGGTGACACAAAGTTTAACCAAACACAAAACACGACAAAGAAGAAGTCAAAGAAAAAAGTTGTCTAGATGGACCACATGATACTTTTGCCTAATGTAAGTCCAAGTCTGTACATTGATTGATTAATGACTCGTACTTGTGTCCAACGAGCTCATCCAGTGATTGAATGAGTTTGATTTTTAGCTAAAACTGTGTTTGATTATACAATTAAGGTTAAACTTATGTATAATCAAAGTGAGAGAGAATATGAGTATGTGCACTAATGAACTTAATAGCTTCAACTCAATGGGGATATCAAACTATTCCACACCATCAAAGATGGTTGAAACTAAATGTTGCAGTAATAGGTCTTGCACTAATGAAACTCATTATTTCTTTAGAATGTTCTTGCTCAACCTCAATAACGCGCTGTTCTGGGTCGGTGCGGAGACAAGACTCTAGTTAGGCTAGATCGGGTCTGGAGTGGACCAAAGCTCGGATCAGACTAGGGCAACCAAAATTTGAGTGTTCAGTATATAATAGAGTTATGTATCTTTCTTAATAATTTATTTTTCAAGATGAGATTTAAGAATATATTTGTGCAGATCAACCCTAAGTGAATAATATCTCCACATTCACTTTGCTTATGTGTGAGTAACGCTTGAGACTCCACGTTCACTTTTTAGAAAACAAAAAACATATTTTATATTTTTCAAAATTACATTTCATAAAGTATTTGCAATCATCTCTTCCACACGTACCCTTTTTTTCCTTAGGTTGTTGAGTTTCTAAAATGGAGCATGGGTTCGAGTGAAATTACGCGTGAGTAACGCTTACATCATAGCTTAATTAGTTAATTTTGTATAATCTATAGTTTGGCTTTTCATTTTATCTTGAAAAGTCATGTATTGTCGCAAATTGGGGATTAAGAATTGGATCTAATATTCTCACAAAAAACAAAAAAGTTTGTCAAATTAAACAGTCCATGTATTGCTGAGCTGGCTAACCCTTCTGATCGTTTTGCCAGAATTCAACTCCTCGCAATTTGCAGCCAAAGAGTTGTATTAAATAAATATAATTAAAGAGTCACACTGATGCTCATCACGCGTTGCAAGTTAAGAGTGTCAACATGTACAGCGTCATTCTACAGCATTATTATACATTTGATTGTCACGTCATGGAATATGTTATTTTTATTATAAGTTTATGCAACTTATTATAATAGGTATCCCGTGGATGTATCATATTTTGGGATCTGTTATTACTTTTCTTTTATTTATAACATATAATTTTTGTTAATTTCTAAGACAATGCATCTTTGAGGCTGTCAAATTTGCCATCAAACAACACGTAGTAAATAAAAGCTCCTAGATTTATATTTACTTGTTTTTGGGTATGAGAAGGATTTGCAATTTTATTATTGTAAGAAATCGAATGATAAATGAAAAAAATACGATGTGGGACATCAGATTTACATAGAAAAACTCTTTTAGGAAAAAATCACAAACATAAAAAAAAAAAAATTTACTATAAAAATCGAAATACAATCAACAGTTTTACGACTCTATCTTACTTGAATTTATAGAGAAATAATGAGATTTTCAACGTGTGTCTAACCGACCTTACCAATATAAAATTCGAATCACACCAAATCTAACAATTATCAACATCTTTACTGTTTTGATTTCATTAATTATCGTATCAATTTTCCTAAATAAATTAAATCGTGTGGTCTAACTTTTACCTACGTCAATCAAAAACATCTTAATCAACTATTTGGTCGACATGACCCGAATTTACAATCAATTTGGTTGCAAGGTGAAAAAAAACAGAAAGGAAAATCTACAAATACACCATGTTTTCTAGTTAATAAGGTTTTAACCCGATTTCTAAAAGCTTTAGTGATTTATAAGTCGGTTTTGAACTCTGTCAATCTCATATTTGGCAGTGTCAAACTCTATCAATAGCGCAATAATGTTCAAAAAAATGGTTACAAATCGTTGAAGATATTAGAAATTGGATTAGAACACATTTTTAACTAAAAAATATGATATTTATGATGAATAAATAGTTTAAAAAATAATTTTAAGGTGTAATTTGTAAGTAACTCTAAAATAGTTTAATGAAAAAATAATCGTATAATAAATACTTGGTACCAGAGTAAAATAAGTGGTTTGAATCCAAATGTGCATATTCTGGAATGTCAATAATTATGCGTAAATTATAGACCTTTCTTTTGTTAGAACAAATGGCTGATTGAGACACAAACTATATAATAAAGTTCCCACATTACCCTTTCAAATGTTCTAAGAGTTCTTTCTATTTTAATTTTGATAAGAGAATTCAATTGGATTATGGTTGGAGAGCTTACTTGGACTTTGGAGAACACTTGCATAACTCTGTCCCCTCTTTCAATATAACTTATAAGACGTGCATTTTGTCGAGTGCTCTTATAATTGATCGTAATAATCCATTTTATATAATTATTCATCAGTGGAGCACGCCCAAAGCGTGTGCGTGTGTGTGTGAAATCGAACGATAATAGAAAAAAATAAGATGTGAGTAAAAAAATTACATCAAATGAACAAACTTATTATGAAGATTAAATACGATCGAAAGTTTTACGACTCTATCTTATATGAGTTTATAAAAAAAATAAAATCTATAATGCATGTTACTAGCCTGATCCAAATAGAATTCGAATCGCACTGAACTCTAATAATAAATTGTTTGAATAACCTTGTTGTTTGAGTGTGTTAACGATATTAAAATTGAGTTTGTAATCATTTAAACACAATAAATTAAATGAAACAATTGTTTCAATTTATGATAATGTTACATTGTATTACTTATATTTAAAAATATAAGGTTGATTTGAGGCCTTAAACCAAAAATGGTCATAAATTGTTCATAAAATAGAGAATAGGATAAGATGGAAATTCATTCTACATGTTTCAAACATATCTTTCCACATTTGATTTGATAAGTACTGACGTGTCCACACTTGTACATATAATATTTATGAATATGAGAATAATTATTGGGGAAGTTGGAGAATAACACGAGTCTTGTTTGATTAAGAAACTTAGTAAAATAAAATCTATACTCTTTTTGTTAACGTTCCTTGTCGATCTATCAATCTAGCTGTAATGTACTCGGGTTATTGAAAAAGTCTTACTCGGCTGAGTCGAATCGCAGGTGACTCGTCTCTCTTAAAATTCATTTGATGGCTGACTGCAATGTCGGATCAAACCAATACAAGCAAGAACTTCTCGAATGACATAAATGAATCGTGTCATTATGATACGATCAAACAAAAACACAATGAAAGGAAAACAAATATTGAATTGAGATTCGAGCAAATGAGAAAAATCTACAACAAACTCATACAAGTGGGCGCGCACAATCTCATTTCGCTTGTGAGATTGAAAATTAAGTGGTTTATAAATAGAGTTATCATTTCTCTCTAATACAATATATTTGGAGATAACCTCAAGAATAAATATGTGTAGATACCTGCCCAAAACAAACAATATTGTAATGAGAACATTAGGAGACTCCACAATCTTGCACGGTTATATTTTTAAGTTTTGCCCCAAAACGCATTTTACTAAGTTGGGAGGAGAATTCTTTTTATAAATCACTCATTTTTAACTCTCTCGTATAATATAAGATTGTCTATTTTGCTCTAATATAAATTGAGACTCACAATTAGTAAAATATTATATTGTCTAAGCCTTCACAAGATTGACCATCATACTTAGATGTATCTCTTCATAGATAAGTTGTTCCAAGTGAATTGGCTTATTATTTTAGTATTTTAATACAATTTGCATTGCTTTGACTCATTTGACCAATATTGCAGGAGAATATGTGATGATTGTTTATTCCAGTTTTGTAGGAGGATGCACGATTGCAAGAATTTAATATTTAAAGTCAACCCTCATCTTTGGGATAGTTTATGTGATGTTAATCGGGAAGAAAGGGCAGCTGATTCCACAGAATCTGCAAAGCTCAAGCTGACGTGCCTTTTTGGGAGAGATTCTCTCGTGCCCAAAGTGATTTGTGCATAAATCAGTTCTTCGGAAGAGTAGTTAAACTCTTACCCAAAAATTGTGTATTTTTTTTTCATGGTAAATAGTAATTTATGCAGTAACTTTTATGATCATTTGCACATTAGAAGTTAAAACTATTTTTTTACACAAATTTAATTTTTAACCTTTAACTATTATCAATTTAGACATTTCTGTTAATTTATCAGCTAAATTAATCTCGTGTATACTACACCTTCTATTAAATGAACATTTTAACTCGATTTCTAACTTTTTTTGTAATTTTTAATCTGACTTTAAATTTTGTATTTACATTGATAGAATTTAAAATTACTCGATAAATATTTTTGATAACGGTAAATGTTAAGTTCTAAATTGTTATTAGTTACTGACTTAACTTTTCATAATACCTGGAAAATATAAAAGACATTATACAAAGTATGTAGAAAATATTAAACTAAGTGTAGAATTAAAAGGAAAAAACCAAAAAAGAAATTTTTTTTTTTTTTTTTATTGACTGCCATTTGAGATATTCAGAAATTGCATTAAACATGAGTAGGTGTTGTGTTTGGTGGAGTAGGAGCAGAAGCAACCCGTCTTCCTCGTTCAGATCGACTGTTTTCAGCGAACTTGATACTCTGCTGGTGAAGCCCCTTCTTCTTCTCATCCTCATTCCATTCCGACCCGTAATAGAATTCTTCCGTACCTTTCTCTACGCTCCTTGACGGCGGCAAGAACATGCTTCCCCACTGTGGAAAGTGAACCAGAGTAACTGGCAAAGTGCAGGCAATGATCATTGCCCCCATGTAAGTCAGACCTTTTTCTGTAGAAAAGCCCGCGTTTGTGAAGAACACTAACTGCGTCAGACCAGAACCGAAGTTCCCTCCGGCACCGGTCAACCCCGAGATAATTCCCAGGGAGCGGCGAGAGATGAAGGGGATGATGCCAAAAGTGGCTCCGCACGCGGCTTGAGCTCCGATGGAGAAGAGTATCATGGCGAAGATGGCGATGGGGAGGGAGGTAGCCAGTCCCAGCCAAACGCAGAAAACTCCACCTAGGGTTTGGAGGATCCAGAGGGTCCATAGCCTTCCTCTCATTCCAAAATAACGAGCCGCGACGTCGGAAGCGTACCCACCGAAAGGACGAGCCACTAGGTTAGCCATTCCGAAGCTCGCTGCTATGATCCCGGCAGTGTGAAGATTTAGGTCAAACCTGGATGGAATGAAAAATAAACGATGGTTGGTTTTCTGAAGAATTGAAACTATTTAAACTAGTTTATAAGACGAAATCAGACGAACCTGTCGTAGAAATACTCAGCGATGACGTTATCAGTAGAAAGCTCGACTCCCATGGAGTAGCCATAGAGGAGGACGAAGATCCAAGTTCTGTAATTCGTAACCGCATACCAAAGAACCTGCAAAAAAGTAAAATCGAATTAGGCCGGAGAATGTTCAATCGGACTTGGTTCCGATGAAACGATGGCTGACCTTGGAGAACTTGTCTTTAGCAACATCACCCTTTTTCTGAAGAGTGCTTAGATTTCCATCAGGCAAATCTTGACCTAGGGTTAAAACCAGGAGACCCATGATCACATGCATCCAACCGGGAATGAAGAAGGCGATTCTCCAGGCAGTAAACGGAGTAGAACCAATTCTTTTGATAATCTCATAAAGAAAAGGCATCAACAGCTGAGTCGCTCCTCCTCCCATGTTCCCCCATCCCGCCGCCGTTCCGTTGACCAGCCCTATGATCTGGCTGTTGAACATGGTGCTCATCCAGTACTGGCAGGAGACGAAAGTAGCCAAAGAGAATCCGATCATGAACCGCACAGCTATGTACCCGGCAGCCGATGATACAAAAGACATGCAGAAGACGGTCGGTGCGGCGAGCATGATGAGAAAGGCACAGCCATAGCGAGGACCGAGGAGGTCGCAGACTGCCCCCATCACAAGCCTAGAGAAAATACTGCCGGAAACCGAGGCGACGCCGGCGTTTCCGATGTCTGGTTTCGTCAGGCCAAGATTGTCTCTGATGATCGGGACGAGAGGAGCGGCGGCGAAGGTGGAAACGAAGCAGGTGAAGAAGGAAATCCACGATAGGTGGAAGGTTCGCATATGGGGATTAGCGAAGGAGAAGAGCTTGAAAACCTTAGCCTTGTGTTCAGAATCAACGGGTAAATCGAACTTAGCGGTAGGGTCGCTAGGCACCATCGGAGAAGCAACAGAAAAGGCGAAGGTCTGTTCTCTTCCTGTTACTCCATGCATGGAGCTTCCAGGTGAACCCTCGACGCCCGCCATTGTTATCTAGCTCTCGAGCTTTCTCTTTCAATGGAGTTAAGCACCCCGGAGAATGATACCTGAATGTTTAAACTGGTGCAGAATGCAGATGGGACGTTGGGTTTTTATAGAAGAATTGCAGCGTTGTCATTGGAAGAGATTAAGAGAGATTCTGATTGCAGTGGTTGCAGAGAGATTAGAAGATACCCGGTCGCCGCATCTAAGCAATGAACAGTTGAAAGTCTCATCGTATATCCCAAAGGGGCATCCAGCATTCAACAAGGGACCCACAATCCAGTTGGACATCCAAAATTTCCACCTTTTCTATTCAATTCATCACCACTTCAACTTTGATTTGCCAGGTCGGATTATCTCTTAGGGCAGGATCAGGGTCGGATTGATGCTACGATCCCTTCGGAGTGAAACATTTAATCCATATCAATTATAAAGTAAGAAATGAATTGGATTACAATTTGATATTTTAAATGAACGTGCCTTGTATGAATCAAAATAGTCAAATCCTTGGCTCGATCATGAATCATAAGTCAAATTTTAAGGTAAGTAAGTGTTTATTATGATAATAAAAATGCACATTAATTCCTTTCAGTAATATTACGTTCATATTCTAATTTTACAATATATTCTCACGTTCTTAGGTGAGTTTTCGTATCATTCATTTTAATATTATAATAATTTTATCAATAAATAAAAAATACGTCTAAGTATAAGATTATATTATATAATTAAAGCAGAAATATAATATTATTCTAAGTACTGTAGTATTATTTACAAGTTTATTCGTTATAGCACAATTTTAATTAACGCAAACTTATCATAATTGCGATTAGATGAGGCATAAGCATATTTGGCTTTTCATGTAATCTAAATCAAAATTCAAAGGCTTTGACAAATTTGATGCTTACATTAATTTAAACATTCTTAATTAAAACATAATATAACCTCTGACGACCAATCACATCTTCCAAGTGTTACTGACCTGGCCGACCTTCTAATTCAACGCTTTCCAATTTGCAGCCGACCCAATATGGTACGTTGGGGGTACTTTCAACCTTTATTAGCGTGACATGTACAAAATTAAAGTGACATAATTACTGCAATGTTTTACATTTTTATTGTAGTTTTAAAATGTCCATACATAATGCACGCGACTAATATCACACGCGACAAGTGTCATTGTGTCACATGCATATGAAGTGTAAAATAGTAATGTTATTTAGGTCAAATTAAGTGTTATAATTATACACCTAATAAAACGCTGCTTGCCTGTTGGATTGCAACATAAATTATATCATATTGCCGGGAATACCCTTTCAATTGCTCTTAGAGTTCTTGTTTTATTTTAATTTGACGAGAGTCAGACATTGTGACTTGGATTATAGCTGGAGAGACTCATTGTAACTTGTATAACTGCAGTCTTTCGTACCGCAACTTCTAAGACGTGCATTATTTTCAATGTTCTTTATAATTATAATACCGACCTTTCTATTTTTAATATTTTGATTCTAATGTTTGACATGCTTACTTGTTAATTTTATTTATTAGATTATTAAGGATATGTTATATTAATTATACCATGGCACGTAAATATAAGAATTAATAGCTAAAATTAGAAAAATTAAAGAATAAATGTAACGTTATTCATTGAACCATTTTTCAATAAAATGATAATTAATATTTTATTCTTCTTAGGCACTATTATATTTGGAATCTTTAATTAGGAACCTTGAAATTATTGTTTTGTAATTGTAATAATCCTCTGGAATCTTGACAAGTCATGTGAAATAAAAAAAAATATTTAATTCTGAATATTAAATATTTCATGCAGTCAATTATTGAATATTATTATATAATTCTGCAATAATATTTAATCTTTCATTATTATAAAATAAAAATATATATATATATATATATATATATATATATATATATATATATATATATATATATATATATATATATGTTTTAAGAAATTGGAACAGGTACTACTTGCAATCACATACAATGTGGCATTTGTTCCATAAATATTTTCCAAAGTAAAAAATATTTTGTTGTTTTCATAAATAGTACTACGCTATATTATTTCCAAAGATTTGATAAGAAAAATAAGGCCAAAATTACAAATTCGCTAAATCCGAAGACAGTTGACTTTGCAAACGGATGATTGGGTGATTAGCCGTAATTGTGCATTGCTTTCTACTAATCTAATTAATTAGACAGTAGAACCATGGCTTGTTTATTCGAGGTTTGGAGGATGAGATAAGTACGGACGTTAATAATTGAAGTTTCTCAACTCAGATCTCATCTCATCTTTCTGAATAATTTTATTATTTATTTTTTCCAGATTCAAGTTTACTTTACACTTGGGAATATATATATTATATATATATATATATATATATGATTGTAATAGTATCAAACTTTTTATGTTTATTTTATGTATTTTGTCTTATATGCGTAATCAAGAGGAAGAAAACAAGGTAAAAATCGACAAAATATATTATTTAATAGGATTAATATATTGAAATATATCAAAATTTAGCTACGTTGCATAAGAGGCAAATAATATATTAATTTTATTAGTTGTATTTCAAACGTTGACCTTTCGAGTTGGGTGAGTAGAATAAAAAATTTATGCAAACGTAGAGTGTCTTCATGTAGATTCTTAGAATATTTTTTAGACAGATAGGTCAGTGGAGAAAATTGAGGCCGGCTCGTCCATTTTCTTTAAATTTGAGACTCGACTAGTCGAAATCGAGACCCTTGTTGATTTATGCGGAAAATTGCACGAGTTGTTGGGTTCAAGCCTTGTAAGAGGCTGTAAAGCCATGAATAAGACTGCCATCTTTCCAAGCTTTGCAGCCATGGAGGATTTGAAGAGCAGAGACATGATCTTTCTTTTGTTTCTTCTTCAAACCAAGATTACAGGTAATGAAAGTGGGTAATTCTTGGTTAAGTATGATCTTCTTCTCCATGATTGGTCATCTTTCGATCGTCAATGGAGTCTTATGTTTCTTCAGTTGGGTTTTCCTCCATTTTCTTCGACTCATAAGCTAAACGTGTAGATTTACCTCAAGTTTAATTGTGCAAATTTTGATCATCATCAAATGATATTATTCCCAAAAATAACACAATAATTAATTGTTTCAAGGTTAAAACCCGTCATTTAAGCAATGAAGTATGTTACAAATGTATTTAAATTTTCGTTGAGTCAACCCGTTAAATTACCAATGTGACAAAACTTGTGAAATCAAGAGATGTGTGATTTGTAGAGGAATCTGAGTTGGTTGGTCAATCCTCGAGAGTAGCTCTCTCTTTTCTTACCCTTCAAAAATAAAAAGACATTGTTGAATATGTTGACTAATAGTTCAAAATAAGAATCTAAATAAATAAAATTAATATTATCATTTAATAATAAATGCAATTAATTATTTATTAAATTCATTAATTTGAGGCAAGAATTATCCGATAATATTATAGTATAAATGTAGTATAAGCATATAACAATTACAAGTCGAAGAGGTGATTTTACCACTCTACCCTCTGCTCCGTGCTCTAAATTTGGGTGCTACGAGGGATGAATTTTGTCATTAACAGAAAGTGGACAGTCTGAGAAGCCCACATCAGGCTGTATGGGAGTTGGGCCCCCATCTCAGGTGTAGGTTCAGATTTAACTTTTTTTTTTTCCCTCGAAATTAATTTTTTTATTTAAAAATATGAGAAAATTTGATTTATTTCATAGTTTTGTATCATCACTTCCATCGCACAACACATCTTTTCGCGTATAAAAAAAATTAAGTTAATTGAACTCTAAAAATAAAAAATAAAAAATAAATTAAAAACTTGATTTTAGCTGAAGTAGTTAGACATAACAAGCTACAGTCACTGTCATCATTCCTTCATTTGGATAGTTGATTAATTAAGAATAATGTCATGTGTAATCTCTAATCATGTTCGTTGATTTATTTTATTTATCTGTAATTTATTATATTATTCACACTAATAAATATTTATAATGTTAGATGACAAAATTAGACAGTAAACATAACATTATTAATTATAAAAATTCTCCATTCCCTAGAGAATTTCGGGTCTAAATTATTTGTGCTTGTTATACGTCAGCTAATGAATGACACCCATGTTACTAAATCTATAAACGAAAAATATTCAGGTTTCTATTGTACGTGTTTTAGTGAGATTTAGTCGTAGATGCATACAAAAGTTTATAAAAATACAATCTACGTGTAGCTTAAAATTAAATGAAATAGGCATAAAATAATCCAAGCACTCGAATTTATAAATAATAAACTATAACTCAACTCGTTTTCCCTTCCTTGAACTACAAGAGAAAATTGTATAAACGAGTGTGTAGATGTTATCAATTTTAAGAGAAGATCTGATTTTTATTCGGGATTATAATAAAAGATGTATTCATAGTATTTGTAGATTTTATGTCGAAATATTTGGTGTCAGATGGAGATGGGATGATAATTCAATATCGTGATATTCAATTCCATACGTCTTCTCTCTCTAACCTCAGATTCTGGCTGTTGGGTTTCCGATTCTGTGCTCTTTTCTTCGTTTTTGCTTCTTTTTGTTTGAATTGCGAATATTTTCAGGTTAATTTAGCCTGTTTTTTTTGCCCTTTTTCTTGGCGTAATCTTCATTGGAAACCAGCTATGCCTGGTTTCTTCTCGTGAAACGAGCTCGTCTCTTGCATGAAAGAACAGGCTCCATTGACCGGCGTTGTTTGCTGGCGTAGAATCATCAAGATTCCCGTGCAAAAGTTCAGAGGGGAATGACGATTTCAAACCCTCTTCCTCCGTCAACCTCCTCGTCAAACCAAACTTCTTTTGAGAGTGAGAATCTTGATGATGCTGCATCGGCAATAAACGACCACCCTTTAAATGGTTCCGATGATTTTAGCTATTTTCAAAGAGAAACAAGTTAAAAAAAAACTCAATTCACCTTGAATCACCCAAATCAACAAAATAATTATATTGAGAATTTTCTTGTGGAAGAAGACGATTTCTTTAACAATTTAGTTCAAGAAGTTATTTGTCTACAATTTAGTTCAAGAAGTTATTTGTCTACAATTTAGTTCAAGAAGTTATTTTAATTAAAATATACGCTGTAGACTCGGAAATATACAATTGTTTCGGCTTCTAAGAATACTGCATAAACTCAAGTGAAATTATGGACCTTCAATAAGTCACAAATGGGTTAGATGCAAACTGATTTGATAAAATCTATTTACATCAATCCTTGACCAATTAATACAAACCATTACAGTGAATGAAAACAAGAACCTTGTTGCAATCAATGATACAACACAGAACGAAATAATAAGCTAATAACACGAAGAGTAGGATTAAAACACTAGGCATTTGCATCATAAAAAGATATCTTTATTTATTTACATAGTCAAACATAAGAACATATTGTTTGATAACCAATTATTCATGTTAATTAGAAGGAGAAACAAAGAAGAGGCATAATAGCCAAATTTGTAGGAGAGAAGAACGAGAAAGAAAGGGTACTCGTTGCTGAAAACCAGCTGCAGAAATCTTCCTCCTACCAAAGAATATACTAAAAAATGGCTCTACAGTCACCTTGCTATTGAGCGTGTCAACCTAGAAGGAAAATAGAAGAGCATATTCCCAAGTTGAGGTGGTGGAAGAGAGAATTATTCTTCCCAAAAAGAAAACTTCTGCGGATTTTATTTATATCCATCCATCCAGCAAAATATATGGAGAGCTCAAGGCTTCTACCGAAAGTCTGTTTCCTTTGTAAAGCTCTCCAGCCATACCTGCACTTAGCTAAGGTTTTGTCAAGCTTCTCTTCTCTTTTTCCCAGTAATCAATCACCAAATAAAGATAATAATAATCTCAACCACACTGTTCGTTCTACCATTGAGTAAACTAGCCCCACCAAAAAATGATTTTGAATCAAAAACAAAAAGAACGAATACTTCTTTGTTCCTTTATTATCTGGATTGTTTATTCTGTTGCCACCAATGAAATATGCCCATTCTAAAGACTTCTGATATCCAGGCATGATATTATTATGATGTGGTAAATCAGTTCAGAAATAAGGAAATCTTGCATACTCTTTATCTCTGAGGAGCTCCAGAAAGAATGGGTCCGCCAATTGATGAGCCATGTTTGCCCAAGGCCGGAATGCTGAGGGATCGTCTCCCCTTCATTTTCCTATTGCGAGGACTTGGCAAGTTTCTTCCGATCGTACCTCGAATTAGAGAGGAGTAAGAGCACAGTGGTTCAGACAACTCACGTCTGTTCCGAATGTACAGGTTTGGGCTTTGATGATGATACTCACTATCCATCAGGTCTGAACTGCCTCTTGAAAGAACAAGTTTGTCTTTCAGGTCCTCATCTTCAGCTGACCAACACCCTTTTTCACGGACATCTATCATGGCAAGATCATCGTACTCATCATCTGATTGATTAGATTCTTCATCAACTGAGCCTATCTGTAAAACCACAGGAATCATTCGTACCATCAAAAGGAAAAGTTTCAAATATTTTCAAGGATTTTCTTATAAAAATTGCCAGTGCATACCTCTTCGTCCATCTGTTTGTTGCCATCATCACTAAAATCTTCATCACTGCCCTGCTCAGGTGGGTCATCAATTTCTTCATCGCTGCCAAACACCGAATTATCCTCCTTGAGCTAAAGGGAAAAGAATATCAGTTGAAATTTTAAACTAAACCTGTAGTAAAAGACAAATTCTGACTGCCAGCAAGCTGGTTTCAGGATGCTCTCCCATCCTTGAAATTAGTCGTAATTATGTTCCTCATCAACATCGAAAATTAACATTTTTGGATGTCTATAGAATTATCAACAATTTGTTAACTTACCTCTTTAGAAGGTCCGTCAGACATCCTTGGCGAACTACAGCAAGAAGAGAAATATCTACTGCCAGTGTCAGTAGCATCGCCCTTTGACTCATCAAGACTTCCAGCAAGACTAGTGCCACCAACATTGGTCCATGCTCTGATCCCATACAGACCAAACTGAAGATTGACTGATTCAGCCTTATCAACCTCCAGTGGTCCATACATAGGAATCCCAACTTCATTAACAGTCTTGTGGCTGTGAGGAAGCTTACCTTTTTTGTCAACTGAATCAACAGGCCAAGCCTTTGCAACAGATCCATCAGTATTAACAAGAGCCATCAGGTTTCTAGAAGAACCCTTTCTCTGGATCAGTTGAAACATCCCCTTGGAGCTCAATGAGTTGGCTACACAATGATTTCTATACTCTTCATCGACCATGGTAACAGTGTTCCGATTAAAATCATAAAGTTGTTCCCCTGCCCACCGCCTACAGAGGCAGCTGAAGACTGTAGCATGGATAGCTGCTACGCTCTTGTCAACATTGGTATTGTTTATTTTGGGGACAAGATGCTTGTCAGCACGCTTACAAAGGTATTCTTGGATTGTTCTGATATTTTTAATATATTTCACATACTTGTTTTTAGCTGGGTCTAGAGTCATATACTTTGCTCGTACAGCAAATCTTTCCATGTGTTTGTCCTCGTTAGCGATGTAAATCATAAATGGTATGATTGATGGATGTTTCTTCATCAGCCCCATCTACCAATCAGCATTATAAAAATATTAGGAAAACAGAGCAAGTGTTGATAGGAAGACTACTCATGAAAGAAGATTACTTACCACAAAATTCAAGCTTAAATGTACACCCTCCACTACAACTGATTCTTTTTGCTCTTCACATGAAGTGATAAGCCGATCAAGACTGTCTATCACCATCTCACTTTGAGCCTTAAATCCTTCAATGGCCATCTGTTTAGAACTGATTAGCTCAGAACAACCAGAACCTTGCTCTAGTGGTCGAGTAGCTGACCCTCCAATTGCTGGATCATTAGATACTCCTCTGGAATGTCCTCGTAAAACTCCTTTTGACTTGTTTGCTTTCTTTTTGGCCCTAGCTTCTGCAACAGCTACAGGATCTAAAAAATCCCCAGCATGGTAAGTCGATGCCCAGAGCAAAGGATTTTGTTCTGCATCTACAAAGCTTCTCATCATATGCCGAAGAGAGTCAGTCGATAGCACTCTAGTGATACCCAACCTACCACCCTATGTGAAAAAAATGGTGTCCCCATAGTAAATATGAATGCGTAGAGGAATGGGACCCTAGTTGTCAACTTCTAAGAATTACATAAAAATTTTTTCCTGTCTTATGTGAAACATTAAACACAGAGTCATAGTGATTGGGAAAAGAAGATACCAGCAGTGAGGACAAAGTAGATTTGCCACAGCCACTAGTACCGCATAGCAGCACTGTCACAGATTCCTTCCTCTCTCTAATCCTGCAGTAAGAATACTTGTTAAAAATAGGCACGAAGAAGAGCATTACATACAACGCACAAACATAAACTAGTGATGAATCACGAATCAAAGATAACCTGCTTGAACTACTTTTAGAAACATTATTAGAATGCTGACATATTCTAAAAAAAGATAAGGTTAACCAAGTATCAGCTAGGATATTTACAGTTTAGATACATGAATGGTAGAAGGTGCCTCACAATCTTCCAATTCTAGGCCAAAATTTGCAGGAGAAGCTGGAAAACTTAACTCAACAGAAAGATTTACTACTTCTAACAAGTTAAACTATGTCAAAATACCTGCACGCCAGAATCAAATCATTCCTCTGGTTAGTGCCCACGTACTTGTACTCAGCCAGAGCATCACAAACAATGTCTAAGAAGGTTTCCCTTCTAATAACAACAGTTGTTCGTCTTTTGTATAGCTCAAATGGAAGACTGTTGCTTTTCTCATTACTTGTTTTACCCATATCATTGCAGACCTCAGCCTTAACTTTGCCAACAGCAGTACGCTCCCCATTTTCCTCTTCAATCAGAGAACCCAGACCTGACATCCCTAACTCATAAGGTAGAAAATACATATTCGAATGATCGCTTCTACTCAATTGGAAAACCCTTTGGCTTATCTGCAAGGAGAAGAATACATTCAGCAACATTGCTTTCTATTGTAATTTTACAATCACTTCAGATCAAAAACATGAAATTATCTACCGCCTACATGAGAGAATAGTTGATAAATTTTTTTTTTGCAATATTGATTATCACGAGGTGTGCCACTTTTCGTCCGATATGAATTCTCAGTTGTATCTGTCCGTCATTCTTAAAAAGTTAAGAGGAATCGCGGAATGCAATCAAAATTACGAATTTTGAAAATGCACTCAAAAGACAAATTGAAATTATAAAATATTATGAGCAGCATATGATAGTTGCCTCCTTAATTTAAAGCTTGCCGATTGTAGGAGAAATTTCACCATTCCAATTCCGTTACCAAAAAGAAGAATCGCGAGGAGAATATAACAAATTGGAAGAATCAAGAAGAAGACCAAGAAAAATTTAAATGACAAAGGCAGAGCGAAAGAATATCAAGCAACAGGATAAAGACCTTGAAAGCATGTCGAGCTTTGCAACCCATGAGCTGCAATGCACTCTGAAGAACGGCACGAGTATACGAGAAAGACTCTTTCTTTCTCTCTTCTTTTCCATCATCGTCCAACACAACTATATACAGGACCTTCGCCACCCCAGACATCTTTCCCAACCGGAACCAATTCTGTCACATCCAAAACGCAAAACAAGGCATTAAAAAGGGAAACAATTCATCGAAAAGAAGAACCACAGAATGCTCGCGCCGGGACAGTTGCTCGATGTGATCCCATCAAAACGCGTCGGACATTCCATCACGGAAAGGGCGACAAATACAATCAACAGCGCCAATGGATCGCAGAGGGAAAAAAGAGAATTAGAAGGCAATGTAGATTTGCCAGAATCTACGTTCTCAGAGAAGAGACAAGTGCGAGAGAGATCGAGTGATCAAAACTGAATCGAAAATCACGGAGATGATAAAAGGAAGGAAAAAGGCAAAACCTAGGTAGAGAGTGCCAAGGTTGATGTCGAAGCTACAATTACATCCGCCATTTTCTGCAACAGAGAGCTGCTGCTGCTGCTGCTGCTTCTTCTACTTCTTCTTCCTTTCTTCTGGTCTACAATTCTGTCGGGGGGGAGAGCGTTTCCTTCGTAGAAATGACGGATTGCGCCTCATTTTGCGAGCCGGAATACGAACCGCCGGGAAGAGCGGCCACGTTGTGGCTTCCATTTCTAGCGCTGCCGCATGCCAGCTTTACTGTTATGTGGCTGGCACATTTGCCTTATGCCTTCCCTTTCAAAGTTTTTATTTTCTCAAAAACAATATAATCTAATATTTTTTAGAAAAAATAATAATATTCAAAAAGCTTCGTGGTTATATTTACTTTTTATTGACCGTTTAAAACTCGTATCAAATATTAATTAATACAATTAATATAATTATTCATAATTGATTCAATATTTTAATTTTATTTGGTTTATAGATTTCTGAATTAAATTTATAATTATTTTATTATTATTTAAATTTATATTAAAATATTTCAAATAAATTAACAGCTAAAAAAAAAAACAAAAGAGAAATTTATCATCAAAAATTTATTTTAACATTACAAAAATATTTATTTTTTAAATTCTCCAATAAAATCTACTCATAGAATTTTATATCGTAAATGAAAAACGATTTGTTCATAATCACGAAAGTATAATTGGTTTATCACAACACTAATAAATTAAAAATAATTTATTAGAAAATGCAGCCTACTCATAAAAACTCAAAACTAATTAAAAAATCAGATTAACATGCAATTTATTACATGACTTTTGAGATGATTTACCTCGTAATTTTTTTTTAATGAAATAGATTTAAAACCTTTTATCTTATTACATAATCTTTTAAATCCAGTTTTACAAAAAAATCAAATCTTCCTTTCTCCGATTGAAACTTTTAAGAATTGCGACAGATATACTAAAAAGACGATCAAAAGATCGCGTTTAAACTTCAAGAACATTTGTCACGTCTATTATGTGTAACAGTTTGAATAAAAACAATATCTTCGGTCCCCAAAATATTCAAAATATAACCGAAGTTAAGAGTCTAAATTTCAAATTACTTTCAACATCATCATGACCATGAAATTTATATAGCAAGAGTTGATTATTAACGTCATATTTCATAATTCATAGTTCCGTCCAAAAAAGGGCGGCGCTAATGGTAGAGGCAAGCACATAATTTCACATGAAACTCCCTCCCGATTGCACCAATCAAAGCTACAAGCAAGTATTCTCACTACACACCTAAAGATGAGAAGATCACACCGTGAGACCCTGCGGAGGGGCAGCCATGGGTGCCTTGGGCTTAGGCTTTTCCACCACAATAGCCTGCGTGGTCAAGACCATTCCAGCAACTGATGCTGCATTTTGCAGAGCACATCTTGTGACCTTGGCTGGGTCAATAACACCAGACTCCAGCAGGTTCTCGTACCGGTCTGTCATCGCATTGTAACCTATCTCCCATTCGCTTGATTTTATCTTCTCCACCACCACCTCTCCTTCAACGCCGGCATTTTGAGCTATCAATAATGCAGGTGCTAACAGGGCCTGAGCAGAAAATCATGTTGGAAAATTTGCCATTTTCTAGAACCACCCACGTTCAATTTTTGCATAAATGAATTCTAAGTGTTACCTTTTGTACAATGTCAGCACCAAGTCGCTCCTCGGAATCTTCAAGCTTGTCCTTGATAGCTGGAACAGTAGTGGAGAGATGGACCAATGCAGCACCACCGCCTGGCACAATGCCTTCCTCTATGGCGGCAAAGGTGGCATTTTTGGCATCCTCTATCCGCAGCTTCCTATCCTCAAGTTCGGTTTCTGTCGCTGCTCCCACTTTAATAACAGCAACCCCACCTGACAATTTGGCAATTCGTTCAGCCAGTTTTTCAGAGTCATATACAGAATCTGTTTCAGCAAGTTCCCTCTTCAACTGTGCAACTCTTGCTTCCAGCTCATCTTTGGATGCTGCGTCGGCAATTAAAGTGGTTGAGTCCTTGGTGATAATTAATTTTCTGGCTATACCCAACTGCTCCACTGAGGTATTTTCAATAAGAAGTCCCAGATCACTGGCCTGATATTCCGCTCCTGGAACGAATAGAAAGAAGACCAAATCATTGCATTATGTCCATTATGTTAAACTAGGTAAAATTGTGCTTTTATGCAAGTATAAATTAAGGAACAAACAACTTTAGCATATACCAAGCATGATACAAAGAAAACAGTTGGCTCTTTCAACAAATTTGATTAGCTTCCAAACAACACAACCGGTTCAAGTTACAACAGAGGGGCCTAAAGCCAATTTTGGATCTGATTTTAGGAGAAAAAATAATGGCACATCATCAAGCAAGCATAGCTCTCTTATTACCTGTCAAAATCGCAATGTCTTGTAGCAATGCCTTCCTCCTCTCCCCAAAACCAGGAGCCTTGATAGCAGCAACGTTTAGAATACCCCTCAACTTGTTTACTACAAGAGTTGCCAACGCCTCCCCAGTTATATCCTCAGCAATTATGAGTAAAGGAGATCTCAATTGAGTGGTCTTCTCCAACAATGGAATTATGTCCTTAATTGCTGAAATTTTTTGATCAGTAACCAGTACCCGGGCATTCTCAAATTCAATGATCATTTTTTCTGGATTAGTAACAAATTGAGGAGATATATAACCTCTGTCAATCTGCAGGACGAAAATAAGTAACATTAAACGAAGAGAACAGACTATAGCTCAAACCCAAGTTTGTCTTTACACTGTCTCTGATAAATAAAAACACTCCAGACTTAAAGACATGGACTAACCTCCATTCCTTCTTCAACTTCAACGGTTGTCTCAAAGGAAGATGAAGATTCAATGGATAAAACACCATCAGGCCCGACTTTATCAATTGCATCAGCAATCATTGACCCGACATATTCATCATTCCCAGCAGAAATAGAGGCGACGGCTAGAGGAGATACCAGAAGGTTATGTGATTTAATGGATAAATAGCAATTAATTAAAGAGCATTGAAATACATGGCAAACATACCCTTGATGTCTTCACCTCCCTTGACAGGTCTAGCCTTCTTCACTAGTTCTTCAACTAAACCATTAACTGTTTTGTCAATTCCCTTCTTCAGTGATACAGGATTGGCTCCAGAGGTGACACTCAAAAGACCTAATTTGATAATTTCTCTTGCAAGTATAGCTGCAGTGGTAGTCCCATCTCCAGCAGAATCATTAGTTTTACTTGCAACCTTCATCGCAAAATATAAAATAGTCAAATCACAAATCATCTTCAATACTCTCTTCACAAGTTTAGTAGGACAAATGCAAAATTTAAAAGAACCAAACCTCTCTAATAAGTGCAAGTTTATGAGGAAAAATGCAAACTCTGAAAAACTAACCTCTCTGATAAGTGCTGCACCAGCATTTTCCATAGCATCAGGTAGCTCAATAGCCCGAGCAATTGTTACTCCGTCATTGACCACTTTTGGACTACCAAATTCATCCAAGACAACATTTCGCCCTTTAAAATATAAGCAACAAAAGAACAGTTAAGTAAAGTATATCTAAACAGTAGCATACAAATTTACCAAGCAAATAATGATCACATGAATCAACAAACATAAACTACTTGTGAACAAAATTCACAGGTGAATTAAACATAAAACAACAATAAATGTGAGGTCACAGAAAAAATATTGGGCAGCAATTCAATAAAAATCTTGTTTCAGTGTTTACTACAAGACTTGGAACCGCGAAAATGCTCAACAGAAGAAAAACAAAGCATACATAGAACTCTTATTTGAGGGAGGATAAGGCCAGATGTTCATACAAACAGGTTCATAAAATTGTTAGTTACGGAAAAAACCAATTTAACGGCATTAATGATTGTAACTGCGAAGAAAGCTAATGAATATTTATTATGTCAGGACAAGGCACCAAAGAGAAAGGAAAGAAGCTACCTCTGGGGCCAAGAGTTAGCCCAACGGCATCAGCCAGCTTATCAATACCGGACTGCAAAGCCGACCTTGATTTCTGGTCAAATGCTATATCCTTGGCTGAAGACTTCACGACAAACCGGCTCCCAGATTGCCTGTAATTTAGCTTGTTGTTTTTCCTCTGATTACCCTCTCTTCTCAAGCTCTGCCTCAACAAGTAACATAACGTAAGAACCAAAATAGTATAAAAAAAAATTATCATAGTTTCAATAAACTTTCCAGTGTACTAAAAAAAAGATATTAGCTACGTTAGACGTCTCTATACAACTTCTAGCCCACCAAACGAAGGGAAAAACACAATGAACAAAAGAAATCAGCTTATTCCAGCTGAAACGCAGTATCTTCAGTAGTTTGAGAAACAAGATACAAAACCTCTGGTGCACAGTAAAATTCTGCACTTCCATTTCCACGTTTCTAAGCTAAAAGAGGAACAAGACAACACCTGTCTGGAGGAGCAGAGAATGGATGCGGATGAAAGAGCGTTAGCTGACGCCATAACTCGTAAATAAGCTTAAGAATTGAGGACCCAGAGCAGATAAGGAGGCGAGAGAGGTAGAGAAATGATTCAGAGGGTTAGGGTTTTAGGAGTTAGTTTAATGAGCGTCGAGCGAGTAGTAGGAGGTTCCAGAAGATTCGTCCCGGTCCAGTCACTCTTCCTTCTCTTTCTTCGGTTCCGGCCCAAACGGCGACTTGATGTTTGGTGTATGCGCACTCCCGCGCTCATTTGTTCTTTTAAACCCGATGAGACCGAACTCACCTCTTTAGCCCGACCAAGTGGTTCGTAGCCGCGTGCTCTAACCCTACCAGCTCTGGCCCCACTCCATTTTTCACTTGATCTGTTCCGGAGAGGGCTCTACCTTGTGAAAAATGAACCTATCCTTCTCCAGGCTTAAGAAAATGCGAAAGCCTCTCTCTCTCTCTCTACAAGAATGATGAGAGAGAAAAGTGGGAGAGAAGAGAGATGATATTTTCATTTTATTTTGATATTATTATCAATTTATTCATTAAATTAAATACGAGTCCTATCGCATTTTTCATTTTATTTAGGTATTTTAATTTGATTTTATTCAAGCATTTTAACTTATTTTCTAATTTGCATAGTCTTTTACCGTTGTACTAAGATAAAATTTGTAAATAATTTTGAATATTATTTTTTAAATTAAGTTGAATTTCAAATTTCATTAATATACAGTGAATATAAAAATAATATATTAATTATAAATAAAAAAGATAATTTACATTGAGTCATTACCAAAAAAGATTAGAACTAATCCTAATTTTTTAATATTTTTATGATTTATCGTATAATTTGTTACAATTAATTTATTAAAACTACAAAAGTCATCTAAAAATGATCGAACTTTTTATGCGTCTTCTTGTGACGCGGTGGATGTGTTAAAAATACTTTAATAGATTAATGATTAAGTGATAAATTCTGTTAAAATTATTAAAAAAATGATTTAAGAATATAAAATTATTTCATAAACTCAACCCACGATTGCAAGCTACGCTACGCCAAAGGCGGAAGGAAGGAGAAGCCCAATAATGGCCGCCATGCATGATGCTTCACCCCCACCCTGAGGAAACAGTTACCCAAATGGCCATGATCGTGATGCATCCAAACCAACTTCATCCAACTGAAAGCTCCTTTCCATCTTCCCCTCAAACCCCCTTTTCCCGCAAAACCAGCACTTCTTCCCTCGCAAGCTTTCACTCTTCCTTTGCCTCCAAGCTTTGCTTCGTTTCTCACCCTTACCAACCAATTTCTTTCCCTTTTAATGTTTCCCCTTCACGCCTAGTTTCTTCAATGGCTAACCAGTCTAATCACTTGAAGTTTCTGTTGCAGAGCCCCTCTGAGATTGTAAGTCTAATTTTGCTTTCATGCCGGTAGATTTTTAAATGCTTATGTGTTGAAGTGGAAGGGGCAGATGACCCATTATAGACTTGATGATTTCTTACCGATTCTTCCCGATGCAGAGAAAGAAGAAGCCGAGCGACCGACGAAAGCGAGAAGAACTGGAAACAGAGGTTTGGAGTTTATATTGTATATTCTCAGATTACTTATGAAAAATCAATTTCTTCTAAGAATTCCAAAATTGGATTATTACAACATATATAGCTTTCTTTCAATTTTTTACATTTGTATGGTCTCTCTGACCGTGGACCCATCTTCTGTGCTAGTTTTTGATAAAGCTTTTATTCCCATGAGCATTATATAGCAGAACAAATAGAATTAGAGTAATTTTATGGCTTCTGTTGTGGTCAATCTTGTGAGAACTTTGTTGGGGCCAAGACAAAATGTTGGGACGGCAATCCTACATTGAATTTTGTGATTGGTGTATACTATATATACAGATCTCGACCCAAAGCTGGCAATGTTATACTACTCGATAGAGTATAACCTATTACTTCCGTCTCCATGAGCAGAAAGAGTGTGTTTGTGCATGGACCACTGCCTTTGACAAAATGCATGAGAGTGTGTTTGTGTAAGGACCACTGCCTTTGACAAAGTGCATATCAAAACACCATATAGAATCTATAAAGCAAGTACAGAAAGGCTAATTGACTACAAATCCTAGCGCAAAAAGAGGTGACATTGAAGAATAATGGCATCCCCAAAGTGCATTGAAATGCAATTTTAAGACATTTAGTCATTTGTCCTGTCTCTTTCTTTAGTTTCTCTGATGGGAGAGAACAAAAGTTAAGAGAAAATAGGGTGGTGGATGGTGGAGGTTGAGTGCAAGATCATGGGGAAATACAATGCTGAAATAGTAAATTTATTATCAGTTTTTCCTTTTCAGGTCTCCACACTTCAGAAAATGCTGAATCAGGAAGAAAAGGTGCATGAAATTTTGGAGCACGTAGATAATCGGCAAAGTTCAAGCTCTCAAATTTGCATTCCAAATTGTCTTCCTCCTAAGGTACGTCCTCTTATAGACCTAGCTGACTCAGCGAATTTGTTTGATGTATCAAAGAGATGGACGCTATTTTATTGGATTATGCAGATGAAAGAGCTGCTAACAGAGTTAACCATGGTAGAGGGAGAAATAGCTCGATTAGAAGGCCAAATAAGCCGACTTCGAATGGATTTGAAACACGATCAGGATGTTTCAAAGGAAGTAAAGTCTAAGCAGTTGTCATTTGGAGCTTTAGACAGTTCACCAAAGGCAAATCCAAAACAATTAACTCGAAGTCTTCCCGAAAAACTGAAATTTGAGACAAAATCATTACATTTTATCAGTAAAGTCATAAAAGGCGATTATCCACATAATGATTTCAAGATAATCAAGAAGATGGAAAATTTTAAAGTAATTTCCGATCAGAGAGAAAATCAAATTTACGAGGATATCAAAGTTCAGGATAAAGCACCGAGAAAAAGTGGGATGTTTAAGTCGCCTTCTCCCTTGCGTGACCCGAGATATCCGTCACCAAAGGTATGTCACTTCACTTTACTGAATCCATTTTACACTTAATTTGGTATTGTCTTTTTGAAGGTAAAAAATGTTTATTTCATCTTTTTAATTGTCTACAATAATTTTGAGAAGTTGAAAAATATAGTTTTTATAATTTTTTTGTTAATAATAAAAAATGTAGTTAAAAAATAAACTTATTTTTCATTTTAATCCTTTAAATAATGATGTTTAGCCAATCACTTTCTTTAATACTCCTTTTATTTCTCTATTTTTTAAGTAATTGAATTATTGAATATGATAAAATGATAAATAACAATTGAGAAGTTAATTTTCTAAACAATTATTTTTTTTCTCACCGTTTGATTTTAGTACAGCTGACGGTGATATTATGGAATACTAAATTGATCCTTAGTCTATTAAATTATCTAACAAGTGAGATAGTTATGACCAACTCCAATTTCATGTCTATTTTCAACAGCATCACTTGAAAGAGAAACTCCCTTTATATTTCTTTTCAATTTACTAGCTTTTTATTGTGTCAGCAGAGGGATCTTCAGCCAGGAATAGCTTTAGACCTTCCTCCAAAGTCTCTCCCACTTCAAATTCAATCAGAAGAGAACATCCAAATTTTGCAACCCAATAAACTTTCAGAGAGCATAATGAAGTGTTTAAATTTCATATATGTTAGGCTGCTGAGGACATCAAGAGCTGTAGAACTCGAGAAGTCGGGCCCCATTTCGCGGTCTATGAATTCTTCCTTGAGCTGCAGAAGCTTCAGAGTTGAAAATGGAGTAAATACAACCCTAGCACTACAGAAGGAGTCAAGGCAGCAAGACCCTTATGGCATCTTCAATACCGAAGAGTCTATTCTTCGGGACATCGGCCCTTACAAAAACTTGGTTATTTTTACATCAAGCTCTCTGGACCCGAAATCAATATCTAGCTCTATTTCGATTCCTTTACTCGGAAAGCTAAGGTAAGTCTTCCTCTTGAAATTGATGTGTTTGGATTGCTGGAAAATCTGCATATTGATGTGAGTATATTTCTGACTTTGGTGGAAACTGTAGGGTGCTCATGAGCTATCTCCAGAATGTGGATTTGAGACCGTTGACTCACCAACAGAAACTGGCTTTCTGGATCAACATGTACAATGCTTGTATCATGCATGTATACTAAAAAATAATATCTATTCTATTTTTTACTTTATCTTTCTTTAGAAATAAGTTCGCCTGAAATCTGGTTAATCTTACAAGTATTGATCGCAAGGGTCATGTCAGACCGCTCCAGGCCGTGCCAGGCCCGACTCGAACTTCGTTTCCTATGATGGGCCAGCCCGCGGACCTTGACCAAAGGCCAACCAGCTCACTTTTTTTATTATTACTTATTATGAGCCGAAAATTAGGCTGACCTGCAGGTTGGCACGAAGTTGAAGGTTTGTGGGTCCATCCTCAATCCACTCCATTTGAGGGTGGCCTGGGAAGGCCCCCAACCTGGCCTGGATTAAGTGCGTTGGATCTGCTTGGCCTGTCCTGTTGCTGATCCGAAATTGATCGGATTCAAATGATGTGTTGAGTAGTTGCTTTAGTTTTTTTCAAGCAAGGATAGGCGCACGTCTAAACATTAATGCAAATTTAGTCGAAATGTTAAATATTTGTACTGAAAAACTTACAATTTCAGGGATTTCTTCAACATGGAGTGCACTTTTCACCAGAAAAATTGCTCGCTCTGATGAACAAGGTATGTAGAAGTTATCCATTAAAACAAAATTTAATAGCCCACGAAATGAAAAGCAATTATTGTTCAGAATTTGCTAACTTTACGCATAATTATCTGAATTCAGGCTACCATTAACATAGGAGGCAACAGCATTAATGCTCAGGCAATTGAGCATTACATTCTGCGAAAGCCGGTATCTTCTGGCCCGAAAGAGGTAAACAAGATTTATAATCTGAATCTCCGTTTCTTGTTTTGGCATAACATAATGCAATAATCAGTGTTGATCTACAGAATTATAAAGAATCAACAATTTGCAAACTTTACGGATTGGAGGCAGCAGATCCTAACATCTCATTTGCTCTGAGCTGTGGAACTCGTTCTTCACCTGCTGTAAGTTCGACAGTCATCTCCCGCAGCCTGAATTGGGTCTGATTGTGCATTTATACAGCCATTGATGAAGCTTAAATGGTTATACAGGTGAGAATATACACAGCGGAAGCTGTGGTTGCAGAGCTGGAGAGATCAAAGCTGGAATATCTGCAAGCTTCCATTGCAGTGACAAGCTCCAAGACAGTGGCGTTTCCAGAGCTTCTGCTCAGAAACATGGCGGATTTTGCGGCGGACGTGAACTCGTTGGTCGAATGGGTCGTCCATCAGCTGCCGACATCAGGGTCGTTGAGGAAATCGATGGTGGATTGTGTCAGAGGACAGAGCAAAATTTCGAGCAGTGTCGAGAAAATTCCATATGACTTCGAGTTTCAATTTCTTCTTGCTTTATAATTATTTCAATTCCCTGAAGAAAATAATAAAAAATAGTTTTCATATATTTTTGTAATTATTAAATAATGCATCATCATTTGTAAATCAACATTAATAAAATATTTGAAATGGCAAAATGTTAAGAAATTATTTTTTATAATATTAATATTTAAGGTAGAGTGTAATTATTTATGTCATGAATTAAGGAGTTAAAAATAAATGATACTCTAAACTATATAAACTATTAGGGATGGACAGAATTGATCTAAACTCGTTGGTCGGAATCGAATCGGGGAGTTTGGTGCAATTTGGGCCGCTTATGTAGGATTTAAGATCAGATCATATTTCAAGAGTCTCCAAAATTGCATGTCACGATCTAGTTCATGATTTTGAAAGTAAAAAAAAAAATAGAATGATTGAAAATCAAATCACGAGTCACTTAAAAAAAATCAGTTTAACTTGCCCTAAATGCATTGGACTTTAATCAACATTTCACGTTCAAAAATCGATTCACAATTTAAAAGTCGTAATGCTCAAGCTAAGTCGAATTGCTAGAGTCTTGAGTGCTCAATCTCTCCACTCGCACTTGCACTCACACTCGACATCGCTCCTCCGGAGTTTAACATGGCAGTCGGATGGATGAGACTATTTTGGTTACATAAAAAATATTTTTGGTATGTTGTTATTGACCCTCAATTCACTAGCTAGTAGCTAAATTATAATTTTATTATTTAGTATAATATTTATAAATAATATTAAAATCTAAAATTCAAGTTAAATTAATAAAAAAAATACAGTCAAAAAATATGAAGGGTTATTAATTTGTAAATGACTAATTAAATATATTTATACTTTTAAAGAATGAGTTGTTGTCGGCGCGTAGAACTGGAAATCGGAGCGTGTAAAGCGCGCGTTCCTTTTGTCCAAGTATAGGTCAGACTGGGAACGTCGGAAGGCGGCAAAGGACGATGATGTGTCACTCACCTCGGCGGACTTCAAATCTCCTTATCCGACTCAATATCATAAAATCATTTCAAATCCGTCTCTACCCTTTTTCCACTGGTTCTGCCACTCTCTCACCCACACTCTAATTTTTTCTCCCATGTTCCTTTTCCATTCTCTCTGACTACATCGGCGTTTTCCTCTTATGGGTTTCCGAGATTCTATCTTTTTAGCGGAAGACGTTGCAATGTGATACTTTTTCTCTGCTTTTTCGAGAGTTCTATATCTTACTGTAGTCTGAGTTTCTGCGTGAGGTAATGCTCGCTAACTTCAGATTCTATGTCCTTTTATTCTCTGTCATGTTGTTGAAATCTCTCTCTCTTCCTGATTCTGCTTATAAGTCTGTTTCACCGGATATTTTATCATTTTCGGCCCAGTGTACTAAGGAGCTTGAAATTATTTATGTTCATTAGCTGCATTTGCCTCGGAGAATATGACAATTTCGAACTGCATGTTTGCATGTCCGTTTTTTGGGTGAATTTTGTGCTGTGCTGGTAACTCGTAGTTGATTAGCGAGAAGATGGAGTGTTCTGTTTGAAAGAGTGTTTTGTTGTTGAACATTTTATGTCTTTTCATTAGTTCTTCCTTGTTATTGCATATCCATTAGAAATGAAAGCCGAAATGTGAATTGTAGCTTGTTTGTTTTCTTCAAGGAGTTCGAGCAAGATATTATTGTTTTGTTAGTTGTGGTTTTTTTTTTTTTTTTTTTTGAACTTCCAGGTAAATAACTTAGCATCATCTCAGGACATTATACTGTATATTTGTTCTTAATTAACATGGCACTTTGACTAATTCGGTACTTTCCTCAGTCTATAATTAGAATCTGTTCAATTTGTTATTTTTCCATAATATTATTTTTTTCTTGTAAAAAATGCTAGTTTGTTTCGGGATAAATTTTTTATGTGCATTTTGAGAAACTGTAATTTTTAAAAGTAAAGTCGTCTTTTTGTTGTGGTGGTACTTAACTGTGATTGTATCCTTGATTTGTTTCTTAGTCACTCATGCCTTGGCTTCTGAGAATGAATATATTGATATAAGGTATCTGTTTTCTGTTGAAGTATAAAGATTGAAGCTAGTTATGCCTCCAAAAGTACGGGATCAAACATAAAGAAATTAATTCAGTTTTTGTAAATATTTGCGCAGTAAAGCTAAAGTTCTTATCGAAAATAATTATTCATATTTGTATCATGACTCTATATGGATTTTATGATTAAGTAACGCACTCTATTGGCTGATTATGTAGAGAAATTGCAGCATGTTTATACTCTTTTTAATTTTTTTTCCTAGTCATTACCTACCTGTCTTAGAGAATCTTATCCGCATTGATTTGGATGCAGTGTCAAAAGAAACTCTGATGACTTCTAATCAGATAGCAAATGTGTTCACTTACGAGTTTCCCGAGGTGTGCATTTTTTTCATTGTAGAGAAAAGCTCCTATTACATTATTATAATCTGCTCCTTATTTTATTTTTTATTTATTGGATTTCAATTGAATGGACTTTTCTTCAGTCAGATGCATATTCAAGTAGATTTTTTCTAAAAAGGTCTAATTTGCGAATCAATAAGAGTATTGTATATAAAAGTTGGATTCTTGCTTACTATCATGTACTTATTTATCAAAAGTTTAAATTGGCCATCTCTGAGTATTTATGCAAGTTTATTGGTAGAAAAGTTGGAGGACAGTTTTCTTTCAATGGATTAAGACATTTCGCTCAATTTAGTTGAAAAGTTTTTGCTCAAGTTATATGGGGAAATTCACAATGATTTCTTTTTTTTTTTTTTTTTTTTGCTTTTGCAGGTAATTTCTTTTGCTTTTTCATAATTAATTCTTGTCAATAAAAATTCATCTTCACCAGTCAAAAACGAAATCAAACATTACTGTCAATGGAGTACAAAACATTGCCCTTTACAATCTAACCTTTAGAGAAAAGTTAAACTGCTCTAGTTAAGTCTGATAAATATTATTTTTTGGGCTTTATTTTACCTTTTTCACGCTTTGATTCCTATTTTTCCTTTGAATATAATCTATTCAACTGTTTCTGGCACTTCAACCGTTAACATAATTTTTATGGGTGTACGTCTAGGTTGACTCAGACTTATCCATTTTCACTGTTCCAGAAGAGGATGTAATGGGGATGGAACATTTCTTAGAGCCTGATTGCAACAAAGGCTTCACTGAAAGCGATCTTGATTTCCACGCACTCCACTCGCAGAAGTGCTTCAACATTGAAAATTTTTCATTTGCTGTTGAACTTGACCAGATGAATATTGATGGTGGTAAAAGTCCTGTTCATTTATGTAGCAGATGTTATCATTGAAGCTAAACATCCATATTCTTTCTATATTTATTTTTTATTAAAAAAACTGTAATATGTAGTTTAGATTTGTTTGGTGTGATACTAATTGCTTCATATCTGATTACCTGTGTAGATTTGCTGCATTCGGATCTTTTTCGAGAGGAAACTAAGGAAGAAGTATGTTCTTATTCCTATATATTAATTTTGTAATTGTGTTTGCCCATTGCGAAATCCATTAAACATCATTCGGTGCATGCACATATTGAGGTATTTGATTTGGACCAATTTGGTTTTATATTTTGATATGATTTTTTTTTATTGAATTTTCTATTGAACTATTTAATAACTTCTTACATATGACCCTCTAATATTGGAGAAGTAAATCCTGAAGAACTTATTAAATATTTGCTTCAATCATCAATACGGCCGAAGATAATTATTTATTTTAGGCTCTTAGAAAAAATGTGCGAGGATTTGATGAGGCTGGTGTTCATCAAATAGGTAGTCTCTTGTCATTTGGTGGGATTACTTTTGGGACCTTAAGTTATCATAGAAGGATTGTAGAGTTTGATGAAATATCTTGATCAAAGTCCCCTCTCCCTCCTCTTCCCCCAGTCCAATGTACACGAATGTTCCTCTGCCTCTGATTTTTTACACAAAGATCTTATTGTAGTGGGTTTGGATAGCTTCTTGCAAGTTCTCAAGTCAGGCTGCAATGCCATTTGTCTTCCCTGGGTAATTGGGTGTCTGATGATGCCGAATGTGACGGAAATTCTCATCCGCTTGATTTAATGACCGATCATGAACCACAATATGCCTATAGGAGGATCTTCAGAAGTGAATCTCTAATGATTGAGAAGCAGTGGCTGAAATGTTGTGTTTTATTTGGTTTGCAGGACAAAAGCAACTTAAAAAGTATGTCAAAGACCACAGATTGTGATGCAAATTTTAATCAGAAAGATGGCAAAACTATGTTCTCACCAAGGAATACGGTAGAATCTGGATGTGTACCTCTTTCAATTATTTTTCCCTCAGATGATGGGAGTTGCTCTGTAGATCAATCTATGAAGAGAAAAAGACTTGCTTGCGATCATTACTCAAAGGCTTCAAATTCTGAAGTTGAAATCCGAATGAGTTCTCTCGGTTTTGATAGAGGATACAAAGCAGGCTCTCTTATCAGAGAAAAGAGGTTGAGGAAGCCTCCTAGAAGATATATCGAAGAGCCATTGAAGAACAAGCTGAGGGCTTCTGAGGGAAAAATTGAAATATCTCATAAAAGCACCAGAACTTCTCCTTGCATCAGATACAACAAGCAACATTGCCAAAGAAAACCCAGGGTAGCATCACCCATTTTTCAAAAAGAACCATTTAATGGAGGTTGTATCCAGGTTCCTTTTGGTCTCCCAATCGAAGAAACTCGACCCGTCATGAAAAAAGTTGCTTTGGTAAGAACATTACTATTCTTTGACTTTTGTTATTATTAAAACCATAAAAGTTTTTTAAGATTGATCCATTTAGTTTGGTTCCAAGTGTTTCTGTGTTTCTTTTTTATAACCGTTCTATTTCATCTTCTTAAATACACATCGAACTTTATAAACAAAAAAAAAAAAATTATTGAAACCATCTTGGGTTCTTGTCGGTTGATTGATTAGGATTGCCTTGGTTGCGTAAATCTTCTTTCTAATCACGATATCTAAAAAGTTTTAGTATTTGAATCCAGAATTGTTTCAGACTTGCTCTCATTATTGTGGGATTTCATTCTTACCATCAGGATCCTGTGGATTACCGGGAAAAGAGACACCTGAGTTCAAGAGAGAAAAGCGATGCCGAGTCTTACTCAGCTGAATCAGAAGATGAATATTCTGAAGAAAAGTCTGCACCGAATCGTAATTATCGAAAAGGTAGCAGCCGGCGAAAGCATCATGTCTCATGGACTCTGTGCGAAGTCATGAAGTTGATTGAAGGTATCTCTCAATATGGAGTTGGAAGATGGACCGAGATAAAGAGGCTACAGTTCTCATCGTCTCCCCATCGGACGTCCGTCGATCTCAAGGTAGAATTCCATCTCCCTACTTTGATTCGTTCTATAATTTCCCACTATCTCATTCTTATGTTTTTAGGACAAATGGAGAAATCTATTGAGGGCTAGTGAGACCCAGCTGCAAACCAGGAAAAAGGTTTGCATTTTGCAGTTTATTGTGGTTTAGGATTTGAAGTTTGACATAAAGCTTCTCTTTTCTTTTTCTCTGGTTGTTGTAGGTTGAGCTGGGAAGAAAGCGGCCGTGTCACCAAGTCCCGGAGTCAGTTCTTCGTCGGGTAAGGGAATTGGCAGTAATGTATCCTTATCCACGGGAAAGCAAGACGAAGGAGCTGTGCATGAGCCCTGCCAGGTTGTCCTTTCGATCGACATCGAGCGGGATGTTGGTTCCTGTTTGAGGGGGAAGGGGGAGTGCAGGAGTAGTACATAATGAAGTGATGATATAAATGCGATCTGAAAATCATATATTTTCTTGCTAACCAGATAGAAAATGCTTCTTCCATGCACAACAGAAACAAGAACAGAACAGTTTTAGTCCTTTGAAGTATGGTTGTTCAACTGTCCAGTTTACATTTCTTGATGGAAGATGTATGTTTCTGCATTTGTGTTCATCTTTACAAGATAAACTCGCATTCTAGTTGGTAATTGCTGATTGAACCTTAATTATTCATTATTTTGACTTTCCAGTTATTAAAAATAATAATGATATCTTTTTTAGGTAAAATGTAATTTAAATCTTTTATAAATTATATTTTAATTTTCTTTTTTGACAAATTAAATTTTAATTTTTAACTATAAACCATTTGAATTCTGTAATTATTCTTTTTGGGTTAAATATAACTTTTTTATATCAAGTTTTTTTGAAGTTAACTTTTAACATTTTGTCAAATTTTGGATTTTGATATCAAGTTAGAAGATGTTGATGAGGTGAGAAATTAAATTAGAATATTTTTTTTAAATGAAAAGAATATCAACATTCTGCATTAATCAAAAATTTTGATAAGTTTTAATTTGTTAATAATTAAAAGATTGAGATTCAATTTATCAAGAAAAATAATTTAAAGTTTAATTTATAAATGACGTAAGAATATAAATTATTTTTTTTTAATTTTTTTTCAATATAACCTAAATTATAGGGTAAAATGTAATTTATACCTTAACGTTTTAGGTTATTTACATATTAGAAATTAAACTAATTTTTTGACATTTTTATTTTTTAGGAGTCTGTAGTTAAATTTTTTTGGTCAGTAATTAAGTGATTTAACTAATTTTTAACTCATTATTCGATGATTTTAATCTATTTTCGAATTTTATCGCGTCCTTAACAACATTTGAAATTGTCAAGAAGAAATTAATAAATTTGTAATTCAGTTATAAATCATCAAAATGATTAAAGATCGGGTTAAAACACCCAATTACATATAAAATGTGACGTGTATATTAGATTTAACTAATAAATTAGTGTTCAAATTACTAATAGTTAAAATAGAAAAATTAGATTTATCTAAATTGCAATTTGACCTAAATTATAATTCGTTTTATTACCGATTGACGTCGTTTCCATCAAATTAAATGATCAATAATCACCATTAATTAAAATATTTGATATTCTCCATTTTGACTTATTATATTTAGTGTATATTATTCATATTATAAAGTCCAAAAATTCAATAAACAAACTTTTGAGTTTAGAACTATCCGCTCTATTTAAAGAAAAATAATAGTGTGAACTATTAATATAAATAGAAAAGTGGAAAATTTGTAACAACGACTGCAAGAGTCATACACAGCAATTTTCATGTTCACATTTTATTAATTCCTCAGTTTAATGGTTATTTAGTGTGACTTAAAATTCCAACTTTATATATTAATGTTGATTTCATGTTAGTTTTTTTTTTTATATATATATTTTCGGAATTTTTTTAGGTTCTAACTATAATTTTTTGATTTTTTTTAAATTTTTATTTGTAAATTTTTGAAATTGAACAAAATTGTTGTTGCTGTGATTATTGGTTGAAGAAATGTCGTGACAAATTATGTGACAATGAATATGTAATAGGGTAAAGTTAAAAAAAAACTATTAAACTATAAAGATATGAACAAACTAATCGTTAAACTAACTTCGTTAATAAATTAATCATTGTTTATTAGATTACTATTCGTTAACAAACTCATCATTTTCATTAAATTTTTTGTTAAAATTGAAGGAAGTCGTCTAAAATTATGAGCGGGGCGTCCGAAAATACAAGAGTGAGAAAAACGTATCAAGAACGGTCTCGTGAGAGTTCAAGGAGGAGTCCCCAAAAATGAAAGAGCAAGACAAATGCATCGGAAACAGTTTTATGAAAATCTAGATAAATGCTCGAAAATAAAAGACTTACAAGTTGTCATGAGGATGGACTTTTGGATTTCAAGGTAAACGTTCGAGAATGAACTTTGTTTGAAAAATATACAGAAACATACGACATTTCACAGCAAGCGGACGACTCATGGTGACGCACATTCTTATTATTTATGGACTCACTTTAAATTTTAATACAAAAATAGAAGGGAAAAATAATTTTTTTTGTATGATAACAAGAAAAAACACATTACTATATAGTTTTTAAAAGTGAATGTAATAAATAATTTTAATTTAACTAATAAAAAAAAAAGAAATTAAATATAAGTAGACCTACGAGATGAGTCAAAAAGCAGGGTTGAAGTCGCCTTTGACCATACGATTAATTAAAGTATTTAAACGCGTAATTAAGAGAATAAAATATTTGATTATCTTCTTAATCAATTTTAATTAATTTTAAAATAATTTTCTTGTCTAGTGCTCTTCTTTTTTCATGCCTTACATCACCCATGAGACAAGAAGCTTCTAGAGTCCAAAAAATTTTTTCTTTTATTTTTCAACACGTTCCATGTCACGTGTGATTAAAAAAATTGAATATTTTCTTTGATATTCCATTTAATTAATATAATTTTATTTCTCTATTTAAACATTAATTAATATAAAGAATTATTTATTTATAATTTATAATAATTATTTTACACCTAGTATTATGATATAATAGAATAAGAGAAGATATGAATTAATTAAATAGCAGATGCTAACACAAAAAAAATTACTTCATTTTTGGTGAGGTTAGGTAATCTAATATAGGAAGTAGTTAAATTAATCTCGATTAATTACAATTAATGGTTCATAAACAACTAATTAAAATAACAAATACAGAAGATGAAAATTGACTAAATGGATATTGTCTTCTTCTTCTTCTTCTTCTTCGTCATCTTCTCCAAAGTGACAGTCTGGGAAAAAAACCCGGAAACTCCCTTGGACTTGGAGGGTCTTAAACTGTTCTTTCTGTCTTCTTCAATTCATTTTGGTTATAAATAGCTTCGCCCGCCCTCCATTACAGATCAGAAAAAGCTCGGAAAGAAAAATGGCGAAGCTTACTCATCAAATCGTCTTCTGCAGTTTCATCTTCCTTCTCCTTATTCTTCGTCTTCCATGCCCAACAGTATCTCAAGAAGTCGGTGAGTTAATGATTCATTATTACGCCTATAAAACTCAGCAGAAGTTTTCTTGCTTAAATTTCATGATTATTTTCTAACTTTTCTGCAGAAGACGAGAGGGAGTTTAGTTACAGCAGTGATAGCGAAAATGGTCCAGCTTTCTGGGGAGAGCTTCACCATGAATGGCAGATTTGTGGAAAAGGATTAATGCAGTCTCCGATTGATCTGTTAGATGACAGGGTTGAAGTAGTTTCCCATCTGGGTAACCTTAAAAGAAGCTATAAACCCTCCAATGCCACTCTCAAAAATAGAGGACATGATATGATGGTAATTAGAGGATATTATCAACCCATTAATCATGATTAGAGTTGGATTATGTCTACTAGTTTAATTACTAAGCTAATAACGCACTCATCTTGACATTGCAGACCATCTTGTTATGCGTTAGGGTGTCATAGTTTATACTGATTTTAGGTTAATCTGATCAAGAACTCGACGGAATGCTACAAATGATTTAATGTAACTAATGTCCACGCAGTTGAGTTGGGTGAAAGGAGGAGGTTACTTGAAGATAAAAAGAACAAACTATCAACTCCAGCAGGCTCACTGGCATTCACCTTCCGAACACACCATCAACGGCCAAAAATTCGATCTCGAACTGCACTTGGTTCACCAGAGCCCCGCCGGGAACATCGCCGTCGTCGGAGTCCTGTATCGGATCGGACCCAATCCCGATCTCTTTTTATCATCGGTATTATACAAAAAAATTCAGTTGCATATCTCGTTTTCGCCTCGAATGTAACAATTATGATTTCTCTGGGCAGATTAAGAACGATCTAATCGCAGTTTCTGAAGCAACAAAAGAGGAGAGGGTGGTCGGAGTTCGTGATCCAAGAAAGCTGGTGAGAATAGGAGGAAGAAGTAGATATTACAGATACGTTGGATCTCTCACTGTTCCTCCCTGCACTGAAAATGTCACCTGGACGATCCTCAAACAGGTCTTTTTCTCATATTTACCTTAAAAATCACTAAAAATAAACAATTTTCTGTCGATTTAATTTAAAAAAAAACTATTATTCTGTTCTTGTTTCATCAGCCAAAGACAGTCACCCACGAACAAATTCAACTGCTACGAGTCGCTGTTCATGATGTAAGTCATTACGATGATCATTCTTAACTCGATTTATTTTTCCAACGTGCATGCAAATTGCAACCCATTATTTATTATTTTACGAGAATTTATTTTATTATTTGAACGCAGGAGTCAGATAGCAATGCAAGGCCATTGAAACCAGTCAACAAGAGAAAAGTCCAGTTTTTTATGCCAAGACCACACGAGAATAAATAGTATTTAATTATCAAAATTTAAAATATTTTAAAAAGAAATTATTAAGCAGTTGTTTACTCCACCTTCAGTTTCTTGATTCATTTTGTAATTCACAAAAGCTTTAAATTTCAAAGATTGTATGGATTACATGTCACTCAATCAACACTTTTTATAGCGTTTAACCATTTAAAATTTCTTTTTAGATAGACAAAAACGAAACTAGGTTATCTTTCATTCTCAAATCATATCGTAGCTTGCGTAAATAAACCGCGCAATCATTATAAATAGCTGACGTTTTTCTTTTTGAGATTTCGATGTAATCGATTCATTGTTAATAACTTCATCGTGGTATATTTGTTTGTTTATTCGTTGTTTTTGAAAATCATTAGTTTGTTCAAAATCTATATGAACAATAGATTCCGAGGAAATAAATTTGCCAACTTCTCGAATGTCTACTCTACGTGAATGTCATTCACAACGAATCTTGCAATTTTTGTTTTAATTACTACCGTACTATGATTAAAACAGTAAAATTTATATTGATTTCCGTAGTCCAATTGGTGGCATGATGATCCAAGACATATACCGACAACATTAGTTTCATTGTTTAAAGTTACCCAACCTCAAAGTATACACACTCAGATCCCTAACCTATACCAATAGTATTTAGGTTTCATTAGCGTTTATGAAACTCGCTCATCAAATATGTCAATTTCAAAAATACTCGGGAATATATATTCGTCGGTATGTATGCAAGTTTAAGGCTTGTCTAAAAGTGAAAATTTTACCATTTTTCTATCTAAATAACCTATTTCCTATGGTTTTATTGGTCAAAATCCCCAGACATTAGGATAAAATATCCTTACTTGCCAAACTTAAGGCGGAGTTAGTCGATCTCAGGTCTATCGGGATCGAACTGGTTCAAGATGGAAAATTCTTGGAGACGTTTGAATCCGATTGATTAGGGTGGAACAATTCTGGTCTAGCTGGATCGGTTCTGGTTGAATTGGACTGACTCCGAGCCGATCTTTGCTGGGCCGGTTTAGGTTATTTTATTTGACTGGCCCGATTCTAGGTTTTATTAATTTACCGGGACGGCCGGTTTAAAGTGGCGGCAAAGTCTTTTCCTTCTCCTACCTTGTGTTTTTTTCACTGTTCTCGCGGGAGAGAGAGGAGTGCTCAACCCCGATCGACGACAGTGAGCGGCGTCGAGTGAGTAGCCGGCTTCTGTATTCCTGATGGTTTCTGGAGTTGCAGAATGAAGAAGGTTGAGGTTGGGGAAAGAAGGAAGCTCGGCTATAATTTCTTTATGCAGATGGTCGTTGGGTGATGGTTCACCTTTTCCCTTACAAGCAGAATTGTTTTGGAGGTGGTAAGTTGAAATATCTGCTTTGAAAAGCTCCTGTATTTCTCCCAATTCTCAGACCTAATTCTGATATAAAATTTGCTTGAAGAAATTCGAAAGGTAGAGACTTTCCTACTTTTGTGAATTGAAATTTAATTTCTCGTGATTATTCATGTTTTTGGAGTTTTTTGGAATTAGATTTTTCGAATAGGATTTTAATAAACCTAATTTAGGACATTTGAATTTTATTCCTAAAAATTTATATGCGCTACAGTACAACAGATCATGGATAGGTGTTAGCTAAGAAAGAGACATTGCATCACACATTTATTTTCGAATTAGCATGATTCAACTGGAAAACAGGGTGATATTAACTGTACTTAACGAGGAACAATGGACAAATTTTAGCAATATACTCGGTCTTGTGAATTGAGATTGATATTTTGCTCAAGTATAATATCAAATTATATTTCACATTGTTGTTGCTAATTACTTTATGCGCGATCCCCAAACATTCTTCATTTCTGGGAGGGACACTACACTTTTTTTCCATATTTGTTGCTGTTAGGCAGTTTCTGTAACACTGGTTTGGTACGCATGTCAAGGTATGTTTTGTTTATACAAGGTTTGTTCAATTTGGGACCTTTTCTTTTGATTTGAGATTGGTTGCACAATGATCACTGTCTGGAAATGATGTATCACCATTATCATTGAATATCTGCATGAGTTTGATTTGCGGTAAAAATTGCAGTCACTTAGTTCCTTTCATTGGTTTTTAAGTGTGGTTTTATTTTTTGTGCAGACAGCTATTTACGCATCATATAATTTGCAGCCATCCAAACTTTTATAGTGTAGTTTATTAATATTTGATGATTTGTCACCATTTTGATTGACTCACGGGCCGTATTAATTTGTAGTTTATACAATCTCTAGTTGGCCAATGGCAAAGGGCACTTCATCTAGTCACAGAGTTAAAGACGAGGAAAATAATGCTGCAAAAAGAAGGCATAACACCATCAGAGGATCAAAAGTATCAAGCGCTGTGACTGTAGATAAATCTGCTGTAAGAGAGTCAGCAAGTGAAGATTCTTCAAAGAAAAAGATTATTACTAGGTCTGTAAGTACAAGGAAATGTCAGCAGATTGAAAAGCAAACTCCACCAACTCCAATTGTGAAAAGGAAATCTGCGATAAATGAAAAGCAGCAGACTCCAAGTCCTCTCAGGAGGTCTGAGAGAGGTAAAAATCAATCACCATCTGCTTCTTCTGGATTAAAGAAGTCAGATAGAGGCTCAAGCTCCTCAGACATCAAGCACCGACAGGAAAGGAAAGAGAAAAGGGCAAAAGTGTTGAAATTAGAATCTGCAAAAATTAGTAAAAGTGTAGAAAATAATTTGAAAACTGGGCAAGTCAAAGGTAAAAGAATGGATGCTCGTGCTTACAAGGCATTGTTCGAAAAACATCAAAGAAAAGTAATATTAGCAGGTTTCAATCATTTTGGCCTTTATTCTCTTTCTTTTGTGTGTATATGTATATAAAGAAAATTAAGTTTGTATGAATTTGAAAGATTACAAATATATGGTATGCAAATCCTCAAAAAAAGACACATGAAGTCATCTCATCTCCATCCAATTACAAATATTTTTAAAAAAGGGCATTCTCTGAATGTTTTGAAGTATTAGCTTATTTTACTGACGAACCCTATATTCCATTCCATAAATTTGTATACTCAAACTATATTTCATGTGATTTTTCTTAAGTTGCATTAAAAGAACGTGTTTTTTGCTGTGCATAACTTAAAAGCAAATAATGCATTTGTTCTTTTTCACCATTACATGCAAAGAAAATATATTACAATGGGGATGGTTGCAATTCAGTTATAAATAAGATTATAATTATTTTGTCTTGAATTGCATACTTACCTGTTTGTGTGATAATTTTGCGTAACACGCTAAGGAATTCATGTATCTGCCTTTCTATTTACTTGGTAGATCATCAGGAGGAGCAGAATAATCAAATTAAGTTGTCTAACGGTGGGATCAGCAGTTCTGGTGGTGAAATTAATAGAGGAAATGACAGCATTAATAAGAGGGAAGAATTGAAGACAGGGGACGATGATGGAAGAGCTTCAGAAGGTGCCTTAAATAGATTTATGTTGGAAGTCATAGATGACAACAATGAAGCAGAAGTTTCACGTGTCAGTCAAAAGCATATATTGGGTGACGAAGCTAGTGAACATGGAGATGGGAATGGTGATAGATTATGTCAGAGTCACAGTTTTACATACGCTTCTTCTGAAGCTATGGCTAAACAGACAACTAATGAACACGAAAGAGCTCATCTGGATTTCTCAGAAAAAGATATTCAAATTGCAGTATGTATTGCCATGAATTCTCCACTTAATGACAGTACAGGTGACCAGATTGATTTGGAAAAGAATTGTGAAATACTATCATTGAAAAGAAAAAGGAACAACGCAGACACATATTCTGATGATTCTGCAGTTGCTGGAAGAACAATTGATCGCACTTCAACTGCTGAAATCCCCTCACCATCATCATCATTTTGTTTGCAAAGCCGTCTAGTGGAGACATGTGATACAAATTTCAAGAGACAAAGGTTCTAATTTCATAAAATCTTCTTTTATTCACTTTTGAGTTATTAATTCCAATAATGTTTACTGCTTTAACTTCTTGGTCTAGTCACATGAGAATGACAAGCGTGACATTTTTATTTGTTGTTTGTATTGTTAATATAGATTTTCCCTATCTTTCTCTTATACATATGCATACACGCACATGGTAATGCTCATCCTTCATTAATGTTGAACAGGGAACACTGTTTTACGGCTTTATTTTCTTTCTTAGCCACTTGAGAATGACAGCAAGATATTTTTATTTGTAGTTTGTATTTTTACTATAGACTGGACATCTCTATTTTTCTCACACTTGCGCACGGCTGCACACACGCAAACAGACACTTGTCTACCATTGTGTTGATCAGATCAGGCATATATTTTGAAAGCTTTACATCTGAAATGCTAGAAACGTTTATTTTTTTTTCTGTAGGAAAAAATACTACGAATAGCAAACACAATGTTAGTTCTAATAGTGACAATGGACTTTTGAAACTTGCATTTTCAATGTGATGAGGAAAATCTGAATTGCTGATGAGGCACAATTTACTTCCATATGCATACTAAAGTTTTTACAGTACACAATTAAATAGTTCCAAGAAAGCGGCCCTTCACGCCCTTCTTTATCTTTATCTTGGTTTTCATGATTAGCAGAAAATTAAGTTATTTTCATCAATGAATTTGGAATATCCTAGGGCAGTGGGCAAGAGAGAGAATCCACTTATGCCCCTTTATCGATCGATGAAATATGATTAATCTAAGGATAAATGACCTCTAACCATGGGATATGGGACTTGAAGAGGAAGGAGACATAATTTTGCTTGGTTGTCAGATATGTTGAATATGTGACAATTTCCTACGGACACTGTTCGTTGCAGGTTTTGACTGTTTTTTTATTTTTTTAATGAACAACAATGATGGCGCTGAATGGAAACTTAGTTAAATTCTATTATTTAATATGGCCATTCATTATAGTTCATAATGATTTTCAAGATTGAATTAGTCGGAAGCCGGCCTGACTTTCTTATTGCGCTTGCTTAGAGGTCCAATGTATCAAATCTCCTGTGTTTTTTGTTGATGCACGCTGCACGCTTCAAGGTTTAACATTTGAATCTCTCAAGGCCAATTTTTTTTTTGGGGCTGTATTCCTTATTGGTTATCTATGCTTTATTCAAAATTTGTTGACACAATACACTAATTTTCTCAAATTGTATTAGCTGATTCAGACTTTCAAAGGTCTGGAAGAAAATTGTTCTTGCATGGCCTTGAGAAAGAATGAGTGTTAGAAATTAGTGGTGTTAGAATTCTTCCCATGGCGATGAACTACTCAAGCATCTTGTTAAAAGGTGTAAATATTCGGATTAATATTTTTCTAATCAAAGGGAATTTGATTTGTTAAGCACCTCAAGGATTGTTTCTTGTTAGCTAAACAATCTATTGAGGAAATTTTATTTTAAAGAAAAATATTAGCAATCTTGATAGAGAAGACATTTTTTTAAGGATTGTAGTCATTTGTCTGTGGAGATTAGTGAGCCAGAGAAGCATCCTTTCCAGCTTTAAGAATACTGTCTTGTATTTACTTTCCCATTACGGTGCATTAAATAAAGTTTTGGGAAGACGGTGCTCTACTTTTATGTAGTTTTTTTTACATTATCACTATTTGTACAATGTGGTAGTGGAGAAGCAAATCAGCTTTGGAAACGTGGTAGAAGCGTATCATTAATCTTCAAATGTGTTTTATTTTTTTTAATTAGAAGAGAGGTGCTCATGATTGCTTTCATTGGTCGAACACAAGATTTGTCTTTCATACTTTTATGTGATTTCTGAATTTTTGACGGCCATATTGTCCATGGCATAGTTGTCCTGTTTCATTTTCCTACTATATTGCTTCATTCACCCCAAAAATTGAGATTTTTTGCCCTCTTAACTGTAATGAGTGAGGAAATTGTTTTCAAGATGGTAAAATTTACTCTTTGCCATCGCATGTTTGAACCATAATGTGATGCAATTGCCTATTTTGCTTCACTAAACGACGACTTTGAAGAGTTTTGGTTGTGTCCAATCTTCTTAGTTAATACAAATCTTGTTTCTTATCCGAATAATATTTTGCTTTTGCAGGATGAACGATGATACCATGAATCAGGAGATTTGCTTGTGTTCAACGTTAATTCTGCCGGCATTGGCTTTTATTGACATGGTTGGTTTGTTTGTGCCTATTTTACTGTGCATTTTTGCCTCTTCTTAGTATTTCTTAATAGTTAGACACAAAATTAGTTACCTTATTGACTAGTGTAATATAACTGTTCTGAAAATTAAAGCATTTTTCAGCCAAAGAGTTCTATATTTTTCTGGGTCATTAATCCCTGGTAACAAACAATGGTTACATTTTTTTACCTAGAGAATGTAATCATCCGCCCTGATAGAATAATTGTCTAATTTCATACATTACAATAGACCATTTTTTTCTGGATAGATTATGGAACTTCTATATTTTTTATTGTACAAAACCAAACTGTAAATTAGGTACTTGTTAGAATATAGAATGGTTTTGAACAATGATGCTTTAGTTGTTGTTAAGGGTTTGCTAAGACTAAATTGACATAGTGTGAAAGCTCTGTTTCTAATACTTAAAAGGCAGTAATGCCTTTAATTAGTGGTTTGCTTTTTTTTTTTTGTAAATCTAGAGCTCCTGTTCTCCACTTCTCTTTCCCATAAAATGTGTTTTGCCCCTGATTAATAACCTCATATATAAAATTATCATATTTGTGAATGTTTTCAAGGAGCTGTGCGCTGATTATTTTCCATAATTGCATGATTCTATGTGATGGATGACTTAATTCTATGCTTTATATTAGTTTTGAAAATATAATTTTCATGGATTTTTGGTTAATTTAAAAAAAATTCTTTTCGGGTGTATTTTCAGTATGGTGTTGTGCATGAAAAACCTGAAGCAAGTCACAGCATGAAAAGTTTTGAAAATTGTGATAACTGTAAAAAGCAAAACGAGCCTTCTGCTGATCTTGGAACCAACACTGACCAAAATGCATGTTTCACTTGCAAACTTGGAGGGAAGCTCCTGTAAGTAATTTGCTTTTGTTTGTTGATTAATATTTTTTATCAACGAAACGTTAAGTAGGAAGATTTAATCGCTAGTATGTGTGATGAGCATGGGTTTAAATGCATGTGAAATGCCTCTATGCGATGTTTGTGGAAATACTATTCTTGTAGAAGTGTTTGACGAGCAATCCGAGCTAGAAAAATCTTAGTTTGTCGAGCTAGCAAGTAGATTTTAACTGACTCTTTTAATCAACCAAGTCGAAGCACAAGTTTAAAAATGGTTTTGGTTGACTGGGCTACAGCCTATGCTTGGCCCCTGAGCTTGGGTTACGAGTTGAATTGAGCCGAGTCAAGCTGGTACAAGCTTAAAAAACCAAGTTGACTTGAGTTTTTTATTAAATTTTATGTTTAGTTTTACTTATATTACATATTTGCATCTAAGTTTTTAATATCATTAATTGTATGAAGAATATTTGTTATAAACAGTTATATAAACTATATACACAAAATATTTTTTTTTAAAAACAGATCATATTCAGGCCAAACAACCTGGCTCATTTAGCTAAACGAGCTTAGAGGAGCCGAGTTGAGTTTGGGCCAACTTTAAGAAGGTTGGTCTGACTGTTTGCCGAATTAATCCATTCATTTGACACCTCTACTGTCGTAGGTGCATTCCCATATCTGCCTTTGTAGGTTGATCATGCTTAGCTCGTATCATTTTGAATAAAAAAGATCAAATTTTAATTACTGGACGTGGCAGACTTACTATGTACATGGCGTTTTGCCATTGAATTTGATTTGTCATCTTTGTTTTTGGGTGAACAGAAGATTTGCCCTGATAAGAAAATAAATATACTTTTTCCCCCGGCTGTGGAGATGTTTGGTCAAGGATTTGATGTGTGCATTTGAGCATATGGTCTCTTTTGTCTTATTTATTTAGCAGTACTTTGTAAATAGACTGATTCTTACAGTTTTTTATTTAAATTCATGTGTAAATTTAGATGCTGCGATGGTAGAGATTGTGGAAGAAGCTTCCATCTTTCTTGTCTAGACCCTCCTCTTGAAGATGTTCCCTTTGGAGTTTGGCACTGTATTGCATGTGTTAAGAAGAAGATAGAATTTGGGGTTCATTCTGTATCAGGGGGTGTTGAGTCGATCTGGGATTCAAGAGTGGAGGAGGTATCAGATGTTGATGGTATGGATCAAAGATTACGATTACTTGAGTTTCACATAGACAATTTTGTGTAAACAAGAAAGCTTGTAACTTTGGTCAGGTGGTGACAGAATCTGAACTGTTTGCGCTGGTTGCATTTAAAGTCCAGGACACTTGATGATTATGGAGTTTTCTTTTTATTTATTTATCATAATTCACAGAATCACTTTTATATGTTATTTTCTCTTAGGACTTTCAAAGCAAAGACAGTATTTTGTAAAGTATAAAGATCTTGCTCATGTTCATAATCGATGGGTGCCAGAAATTGATTTGCTTGCTGAAGGCCCTTTCCTTCTTTCAAAATATGATAGTAAAAGCCAGGTATGTAGTATTTTACTATGATATTTGTTGTTTCAGTTTTGACAGACCAAAGTGGTTTAATAGAGGATGAATGCAAATTTACATGCAAAATGAGAATAAGATGCTTTCATATGTGCATGCATGAAGTGTTCTTTGGTGCTTCATCTGATACATTTCTTATAGTGAAAGATATTGTGATAAGCTTTTACTATTTTTGTTTTTTGAGGTTCAACAGTGGAAGCAGGAATGGGCAGTGCCACATCGTTTGCTGCAGAAAAGATTATTATTTTCTTCCACACATTCTGGTGATAATGCTGGGGAACTTGAGGGTGAGAAACTTGGTTGTCAAAATGAATGGCTTGTGAAGTGGCATGGTCTCGATTATGAGCATGCCACATGGGAGTTGGAGAATGCTTCATTTCTAAATTCAAGCCTTAAACGGAACTATGAAAATCGATGCACAAAGGCAATGATGGCTTTTAATTTGTGTCGAGAAAATAAGGTACTATCTGGTCACAAGTACTACAACGTTGAGTCATCAGTCTTAATTTTGTTTGTTATTCTTTATTTTAATTGCTTTACTGCTTAGCCATACAGATTCTGATGGATGGGATTGAAATACATTTAAGTGTTTATAGGGTACATTAGAAAAAAGCTATTCTGATAATGCCTTTCTGTCATTTGGTTCTTAATTTACCTGTGGCATGGATCATTCTAAGTTAGTTTTACATATCTTTATTGGGAATATTGTGATACAGGTCTTGCACCTGCAAATGATTAGAACCAGAAACTACAAACAAAACACCAAAATCAGAGGGGCGCCCTCCCAATACTCACAATTCCAGATATCTTTCCATGTTTCCAAACAATCCCTCTAATACCACACTCAGTCAAGAATAATAAATAATCCACATCAATACCCAAAACAATTAATTAATAATAAAGACTATAAGAAATAAACTATATATCTTCTTGGCTTCTAATCTCTCTGTCTTCTCCTTGCGTAAGTGAAGGGCAATGGTAGGTGCTTATCATATGTTGTTCATTTTCTTTTGCATTGCTTGAGTTATGATGGTTATAACTTGGAAACTGGTACCAGCAGATACCGGAGAGAAAAAGAATGGTAGCAATTCGGCTAGGTGATGAAGATCCACGTGGATTGAGTGATAATCATCTTGGTTTCATTAACAAGCTATGTGAGTTTTGGCACAATGGCCATAATGCTATCGTAATTGATGATCAGGTGAGCTCTACTGCCTAGAAAAATTCTATCTCATCTTTTTTTGGTATTGTATATTACTTGTTGAGATTATATGTATAATGATCTGATGATAGTCATCATTGTATGTGTTGTAAAGCTAGTTTTCTTGTTATTTCAAACTGGTGTGTCCGCGGGATGGATGAACGTTTTGTGCATTAATATCTGTTAAATTACGAATGATCTTTTAAAACTTGAGGTGTTGGATTCAGGTTAGCTTAATCATTTATATAATTTCTGACATTTTGTTTCATGTCTGGGGTTAAATCTCAATTTTTCTTATAAGTGAATATTTCAATTTCTAGATGGGGTAAAATGAAGAAAAAAAGAATGTAATCATATATTTTCTTGAATTACTACTAATCCTAGAAACTCAAGCTTTGAGTTGAGGTAATTTAATCTCTTAATTTCTGTCTCATAGTAACACTCTGATTTATGACTATGACATACTTTTTTACCCAGGACCGAATTGCAAAGGTTGTTGCATTTATTTTAACGTTGCAGCCTGGCATATGTCGTCCTTTTCTAATCATCTCTACGCATACTGCAATTTCTTTATGGGACAATGAGTTCTTGCTGTCAGCTCCATCTGTTAATACAGTTGTTTACAAAGGGACCAAAAGAAATCGGAATATCATCCGATCATTTGATTTTTTTGAAGGAGGCTGCATCACTTTTGAAGTTCTTGTAATCCCATCAGAAATTATATTGGAGGTATTGCGCTTCTTTTCTAGGATTTTGGTGGGAACATACTCATTTTATTGTTTATAAACAGAGAAAGTAAATTCTTTGAAAACTTTTGTTCTACTCTGATGGTTTCTGATAGTTTTTATGTATTTTTTTTTATTCTTATAAAAGATCAGTGAACTTGTCTGTGTAAATATATAGATCTGTTACTTGTCAGTTCCATCGTTATGTCAGATTGCATTCAAAGTTATCTTATTATTGTTCATTATAGCATTGCTTTGATGATTTTGTTTGTGTACATGCAGGATCTAGATGTTCTGGATGACATTAAATGGGAAGCGGTTGTAGTCGATGAGTGTGAACGTCGTATAGTTTCTTCGAAATTTGAACAAATTAAGAAGCTAACCACAAATATGAAGCTCCTTCTTTTCAATCACTTAAAGGTTTATTTTTCTGTTGTATATGACGTCTAGTATTATTCTGACCTCTTGACTTTTGTAATAGTAGTCTCTTTTGCAGGAAAGCAAAGATGAATATGTTAATGTGCTCTCCCTGTTTGATTTTAATGTTGAATCAAGCGTTACCGCTGACTCAACGGCAAGTTCTATTGAAAATATTGGTACTCTGAAAGAGAGATTTTCTAGGTATATAGCATATGCATACACTTCTAGGTTTTTCGAGTATTGGGTTCCTGCACAGATATCACATGTACAGCTAGAGCAGTATTGTTCTACTCTGCTATTGAACTCTACATCGCTTTGCTCTTCGTCAAGGAATGATCATGTTGGTGCTCTTCGTGATATTCTGATTTCTACTCGGAAGGTTGAGTTTTGAATTTTTCCTCACTTCCTTAGTTTCTTGGTTCTAGGTTCTCAATGTGATTTTCCATTTTTAGTTCTATATGCTATCTATATTATTTTGCTGCATTGACAACTGTTTTGTAATTCTTTCAATTTCTCTGACTTTCTTTCAAATTTGATCAATGTATAGTGGTTATGGGTTTAGATGGTTATTCGATTGTTTGTCTCCTTATAATTATCTAGCTTGAGCAATTGTGAAAGATAATTAAACATCTGCATTAAATCAAACCCCCAGTATCTTCTATCATCCATGTTTTAGCCTTCACTCTCCTATCATTCTTCCATTGTAACCTTTAGTGTAAGTTGTTTGCCTTTCAAGTTTATGTTTTTCTGTTCCCATGTTTCTACTGAACTCTTGCCTGATTATGTTGTTAGGTTGAGTTAATTTTGCTTCTAGTTTCTTTTTTTTTCTTACTTTAATTCTGATGAGAAAAGCAAAACTTTCTGTGAGGATATTTACATGTTTTTCTTGGCAGTGCTGCAATCATCCCTACATCCTAGATCCTTCCTTACAAACCTTACTCACTAAGGGTCGGGAAGTGCTGGAGTATTTAGATGTTGGGATAGAAGCAAGTGGCAAGCTACAACTTCTTGATGCAATGCTTGTGGAGATGAAGAAAAGGGGTTTAAGGGTTTTAATTCTTTTCAAGGTACCTTATGCCTCATAGTTCAAAACTTTTTCTGCTCTTATGTTCTCTCTTAGTTCTTAAATTTGTATATCTTTCTGCGTTTTTTCAGTTAAATGTGGTTGACTGATGTGATAGCATTCTTGTCCTCACGTTTTGCTTGTCATAATGGATGTTGGATTGGTTATCTATCTCTTGTTGGAAGTTTGGAAGCTGGATCCAACTCTTAATACATTTTAATATTCAAATTAATAAAACTAGATTGAGCATGGTGCATTGTGAGAGATTAATTGTGATGGTACGACATGCTTTGCACAAGTTCATCTTGACCTATGCTCTAAGTGCACAATTATTTTCGGTCTATTTCTTATTTAGAAAGTGAGTTGATAACATCAATCATATTGATTAATCATAAATTGGAATTGATCGTATTTTTTTAGTCATATTTATGTCCAGTACTCATTCTGATATGTTTGAGCATATATTGGTGGGCCTAATGCAGTTAAATTATTTTTCTTGTGAATTTTTCTCTGAAATGTTTCCTTGCAGTCAAATAGTGGATCTGGAAGGGATTCCATTGGAGATATTTTGGACGACTTCTTACGCCAGAGGTTCGGAGCTGATTCTTATGAACGTGTTGAAGGGGGTCTTCTTTATTCTAAGAAGCTAGCTGCTCTAAATAAGTTTAATGATAACGAGTTTCAAAGATTTGTTTTTTTATTGGAGTATCGTGCATGCCTTCCTAGCATCAAGTTGTCGTCAGTTGATAGCGTTATTATATATGATAGTGACTGGACCCCAATGAATGATTTAAGAGCCCTGCAAAAGATTACAATTGATCCGCAGTTTGACCAAATAAAAATATTTCGTTTATATTCATCTTGCACTGTGGAGGAAAAAGTTCTAATGCTTGCCTTGCAAAATAAAACTGTTGATAACAGTTTACAAAATATTAGCCCGAGCACAAGTCACACGCTACTAATGTGGGGTGCATCGCATTTATTTGATAATTTAGAGAAGTTCCATGGGAGTAATATTTCAGCTCTCACCACACCTACTTCTACAAAAGAATCACTCTTGCAAGATGTGGTGCATGATTTGGTGTCTATTCTTCCAAATAATGATGAATGTTCAGTCCCTCATGAATTGCGAATCATGCTGAAAGCCCAACAAGTTGAAGGGAGTTATCATACAGGTCAACCATTACTTGGAGAGTTGAAGATTTCTCAAACACAGGAATCATTACCCCATCTGTTTTGGTCTAAACTATTGAATGGAAAGCATCCTCGATGGATATTTTCTTCTGTGCCATGTCAAAGAAACCGGAAAAGAGCTCAATGTCAACTGAATCATGAGACGCCGAAGGAATCTGATCTTGAGAGTGACAAAGTGGTGAAGAGGCGCAAGAAAGTGTCAACTAGTGAGATAAGTCAAACATCTTTGAAAGTTGGTTCAGAAGGGGAAACAACTGGTAGGAAAAGGGAAGGTAAAGGGCTGAAATTTCCTATATATATGTTTGTTGTCATTTTTATCCTTCTTAGATGGGCCTTGGTGGACTAACCCTTTTATTCTTATAGTAAATAATCGTTGCTGATATATTGGGGGAATACTGTAACCTCTTCTAAACTAAGTTTCTTATTATAGACATTACTTCTGTTATTAAGGCGTATTCAAATTTATCTTGTGCAGATGGTCCTGAAGGTCCAGAAACAATGACTCTTTGTTCACCTAGGTCCAATGATTATGAAAATAACCCACTTCATGAAAATAATGTCTCCTCTCCCATGTTCTCTCGTGAGACCATCGCAGGGATACTTGAAGATGACTTGGTTGAATTAGATGAAGAAAAAGAATTGCGTGGCTTGCAAACATCGCTCTATCATCGTTTGAGACCTGGGATATTAAAATTGTGTCAGATTTTACAGCTTCCAGTATGAATCTCTCTGCCTTTTGAAGTGTTTTTTAATCTGGACAGTGTGCTTATCATGTCTTCGTAACTCCACTTCCTCTAATTTTCGAGAAGTGTTCTGTATATATATTAGAGTTAGGCATTTGGTTTAGAGAGTATCATATATCATTTTTCAATGAATATAATCAGTAAATTAATTTTCTTAATTTACTGGCTGATTCTAAATTTTTCAAATTTCTGTTACACAGGAAATGGTTTTGAAAATATGAACCTAACTCACTTCAATCACATTTAAGGTCTGAAACATTTAGAGCAAATGGGAATTGCTATGAAAACACTAGCAATAAAGATTCTGCATTTTTCAAATATCACGATTGACCTTTTATTATCATTCGTAGTTATAGTAGGTTTTTATTTTTAATCCTCTAAATTTGATGTTGAATAAATGTAAGGTTATGTTGAAGAGAGACACCAATATATTTATTATGCCATTCATAAATGGGTGAAAAAAGTTTTCTTGCATATTTGATGAGCACTGCTGTTGGATTATAGTATTGTACAAATAGAAAAAATATATACATAAATTTATATGTAATTCAAATACATAATAATGATCATGGCTGTATGTCTTTAGTTCTGTGTATTTTGTTGGTTAGAAAACTGTATTGAAAGTTAACTGACCACTCTAAAATCTTATATTAATTCCCTGAGATCTGAGCTGAGTTTTAATTGGGCATTTTGTATGTGAGTCATATATGATTGCGGATTGTCTGTTTTGATGATTTAAATTACTGCAATGCAGGAGAATGTCAAGTATGTGGTTAAAAAGTTCTTTGTGTATGTAGTCGACAATCATCATGTTAGTCATGAAACAGCAACAATTATACAAGCGTTTCAGCTCTCTCTGGTTAATATTCCCTGACCTTTTTCCTTATTGCTTTATTATCAATATTTTGTTTCTTCTTTTGTTGTCCCGGTCAATGTGTTTGATAGAATTGTCACAAGATAAATTGTTAGATTAAAAGGTGCATCGATTGTATGATTGCTTTATTTGTTACGAAGGAACTCCACTGCTTTACCTCTTGGAGAATGGGGAAGTGCAAGATACTAAAATTGACTTGAATATTGAATAATGTTCCAGCTGTTTTGCTTTCTTTTCTTTCTTCCTTTTTTTTAGACGGAAACTCCCTGAAAAACCTGTAATTTATGCTAGTTAGTGTATCTGCTATGTAACAGTCATGAACTGGATGGAGAAATTATTCTCTGTTCTCTAGAGGTTATCCTTTTATTTCTGGCCGTTGCCAAGGTCTTGAAATTTTTTAAGTGAGAATAAAGCGAAGTAGTTTGTTATTCTTGCCCCTTTCCAACTTTTTCTCATTCTCTCGTCACCCTATGTATGCATCTAACCATTGTCCTAATTATCTATCACCGTCTATGATTTTCTAATGGTATGCTTGCTTTTGTGTTTACTATTTGTATTGTACCAGTCGAATATTTCTAACTAGTCATTGGCAACTTAAATTGCAGTGTTGGACTGCCGGCTATTGGCTTAACTACAAAATTAGCCACAAAGAATCTATGGCACTTGCTAAACAGAAACTAAAATTTGACTGCAAGAAAGAAGAAGCAGACTTAGTTTATTCAAAGTTGAGGTGTCTGAGAAATATGTTCTTGTGCAATTTAGCTGAAAAGAAGGTTGCCAAAGCTCGAGTGGCCTCTGAGATACTTGCTGTTGGTGATAGACAGAACTTACCAGCGACACCAAAGCTCAAGTCGAACATAGTAAGACTTGAGGTTGAAGACTTCTCACAAAATAAAAACAGCAAACATGTTGGTTTGCAGCTAGAAATGGATTCAGAATTGGTACATAGAGACATATTGAAGAGTGTGAAACTTATAAAGAAAAAATGCAGTAAGCAACTGTCAAAACGTATCGAGAAGCTACATGAACAAAAGGATGAAGTCAAAAGGAATAGCGAGGAAGTGATTTTGCGTATAGAAAAAAATTATCGAGTGGAGTCTGCTGTAATTCGGCATTTGCATGGTAAGAGTTCTATAGGAACTGCCAAACTTAAGATTTTGGAAAAGGAGTTTGCCAAAAAAATTGAAGATCAGAAAAGCCAAATGGAAATATGCCTCAAGGTTCTTGAGGCGGAGCACCTTGCTGCCAGAAATAAGGTTCTGGAGAAGGAGGCTCATTTGGTGGAAGAATTGAAGTCATGGGCCCAAGTTGAATTATTAAACAAAAAATCTTCAAATAAAACTAGGCATAAAAATTCTCAATATGTGTCCAACCCCCATGCTGGAGAAGAATTTCCCAATAAATTCGTAGAAAACTTGCAAGAGCTCAGGGAAAAGAAATCTGAAGTTTCTGAAACTATTCCTGACAAAGCTATTGAATGCAGCGGAAATGTTAACGCTGACCCTTGTAGACATTTTGCAGATCCCTATAATGATGTTGAATTAGGTGCTGTAGGTAAAGAAGCATCAACTGCTGAAGTGGAAGAGCCTGACAAGATTATTAGTTACAGTGATGTTCTAGAGAATGCAGTCACTTTAAATTCTTGTTCCGCACTGGATGATTCTGGTGTACCCACAGCATCTTGCGTGTCAGATGGTGATGGTCCATTGGAAATGCCTGGACCTGCTATTACAAATGACTCTGTCGAGCATTTAATTTCTTTGCGGAGACCTATACCTGCAACTCTTACCTTCAATGGGGACTCTTGTCTGCCTGACAAAGATGCTTCATGCAAACAGCTTGGAATTGATAGTTTGAGTAAAGCTCCAGATGGAGTTCCCATACCAACTTTACTAGTCTCTGAAGTAAATGGAGCTTCCACAGGCATACCTGACAAGGAACTTTTGCAAGAATTGTCAGAATCTATCCGTTTAAGTGTTAGTCCTGATCGTGTTATGCCTATAAATCAAGAAAAAAATCCTAGTGAAGCCGCACCAATTATCCTGAATGAAGAGGTTCCTTTGGGAGTTTCCTTGTTAACCCCTGAGAATCTTCCAGCATTTGAAGATCAAAGTCCTATCGATGTTGCTGTGACCATACCTGATGAAGAAATCCTACCACAAACGCTACAGTCTGCTTCTGATCATGTAGCAGAGAATAACAACAGTGATAGTATCATTGGAATGGATCTCTCAGTTTCAGATTATGGTTTGGAAATCAATCAACAAGATACATTGAGTAATGTTAACAGCCATATAATTCTCTCCAATGAAATGTCCCCCATGAATTTACTAGCTGTGTCGCCGTCAGGGACGACATTAACTCAAGGCACCCCAGTACCATCAAATCAGGTATTGCACATTACATTTCCTAATCTTGTATAGTCAATAGGTGTATCATTGTTTTCCCTTGCAGACTATGGAATTAATGAAAATGACTCTCCTTCCACTCTAACCTCTTCCTTTAGAAATGACTTTACTACCTTCTCCAAAAAATGAAACTTTTTCTTTTGAACTTTTTTTTAAAATATCTACACGTAATTAACAATCTACACAAAGTTTCAAGTAGGAAGTCTAGTTTTTAAGACTGAGTGATTGAAACTCAAGTACTGTCTCCAAAGAAAGTGGCATAAATGTAGACGTATTTGAAATAATCTACAAAATATGCTCCTTCATCATCTTTTTTTTGTGAAGAGGAAAGACTAAGTTATGTCTTGGAACTGGGGTTGGGACATTTTAATCTTTGGGAAAAAATAAAGATGACTCTTAAAATCCAAATTGGATTATTTATCCTTAAAAGTCAAGAAGAGTTTTGTTTTTGGAAAAAAAAAAGACTCATTTGTTATGATAGGAACTAGGAAGTGACTTCTAGAGTGGTAAATAATGTTGGCACCAGCATAAGACAATCATGATGAGTTTTGGGAACCACAACAAGCCTTGATCCATAGCGTACCTCTGGCGTCTTTCCTCTAGTTCCACTTTAGTGATTGTTTGTATTCACATTTGGAGAGTTTTTCTTTGACATTGTGTACTGGGAAGATATCATCCATGAATGTCAAGTTTTTATTGTAGGAGTCAAGTTTGTTTTTTGTTTCTTAATATTGAATCCACTTTGGTGCTTGCATATCAGGGCCATATTATCCTTCCATCTTCATATCCTGAGTCTTTAGTTCCAGGGACACTATTCGGCTCTGCTGAAGCATCCTCTTCCTGCTTTAATTCTAGTCAGCAAGCTGCTGTAAATTTAGTAGCTCAACCTCCAGGGAATCTTGATCCGCTGCAGAATGAGCTTGAAAGAATACGCAAGGAAACAGAAGACCTCATCAAAGCAAGTCATGAAAAGGTTTGCTATTGTAACATTTATAATTATGATTATGATTAGCATTGTTATCTTTCAGCTCAAGTTTCTCTTTTCGAGCAGAAGGTGCAACTTAAATCCGATTTTGATAAGGAGATGGAAGAAGTTATTGCTCAAATTCGCAGTAAATACGACACCAAGCTGCAGGATACTGAAGCTGAACTTATATTGAGAAAGAAGGAGCTCGATGGAAATTATTACAAAGTTCTGATGAACAAGCGTTTGTCCTATGCTTTCAGGTCTAAATGCATTGATCTTAGATTAGGCGGAACTCCAGGGTTTCAACAAGGTTTGTTATATATTCAAAACTTATATGCATTGATCTTTCAGTTCTAAATATGATACATTTTTTTGCTCATGAATTTCAGTATTTGTCTTGATTTATGTTGCGAGAGAATGGTTCAAGGAGAAGTTGTTTAGAAAAACATATAGTATGAGTCGTGGGGCACAATTGTAATCATGGGGTAAATTCATATTAGGCCTTCTTGAGGGGCAAGGTCAGCTAAGAGTACACTAATGAGGTGTGTGTTGAAAGGGACGTGTAAATATGGCAGGGGTATATGGTAAGGGAGAGGCAGTGAAGGCAGTATCATTTTTCGTCATGAATTGTTGTGGCTTTTGAGAGAGTTCCACAGTCTGGAAAAAACCCAGGCTTGTGGGTAGCGTAGGATTAGAAGAAAACCTTGAAGGAAGTGTAAGTCTGTATTAGAGGTTTCACCATGCAACAATTTAGTTTTTAGCTCATTGGGAATCTATATATTTGTTTCTCCGTAAAGTTAGGGGGGATCAATCCAGAGGCAGGACTTAAGTTTTAGTGTTATATTTGAATCTTTATGGTTCTCAACTTTTCTTTTTTTACCCACTCGAATTTCTATCAAACTGATAATAGGTAATGGATTATGATCCTGAATATTAATTAAACAAAAAAGGGGCTTATATACAAGTACCAGGACCCAGGTGTTTGAGATGCCTTAGTTTGTTATATATAATTTATTTTTAAACTTCTACATCTTTTTGTTGGATAATGTAGTAGTATTTTTTTTTTAGAATGAGCAATTTTCTACCGCAATCATAGTTCTAATCCTATTAACCCTTTTGTTTTAGATGTTATCTCCACGATGCAACATCGACATCGACCACAGCAAAATGCTCAAAGGCCTCTGCCAGTCCAGATTCCCACCACGAGCTCATCATCTAACCTACCTGCTAGCAGCTTTCAACCTATCTCGTTAGCGCCAAATCCACATCCTTCTCTGACAACTAATCGATCAACTCTTCCTAACAGACCTCCCCTTGTAAGCTCCGTCTCTTCGTCTGCTGCAAATCTCCAAGTTGGTGGGGCAATTCGCTCTCCGGCCCCTCATTTGCAGCCCTTCAGACCTCCGCCCACAATTAGCCCTTCCTCCCTTCCACGTCACACACCAAGTCTTCAGGTAGCTAGCAACCGTCCTTCAAGCTCCCCTTCATATCCCCAGCTTCAACCTCAACTTCCATTTCCTTCCAACCACCCAATTACGTGCAGTGGAGCGCCCGAACTCAATGGTCTAATGAATTTTCCAATTCCCAACTCTTCCTTATCTGCATTAGGATTGTTCAGGGACGTGAACAGAAGAGCAGGTTTGAATTTACCAAATTCAGCAGATTTTTGTTCGAACCACAATGCATCCTCGACTATGCCTGCTGGCACAACAATTAACACGGAGGTTAATTTACAAGATGCAGTTGGTCTGGATATTGTCTGCTTATCTGATGATGAATGACTGATTAGTCTAGTGAAGTAACACTTTCTGTGCTAAATCTTCTTGTAACTATTTTTTTACTTCTGATTGGCACAGATCTTAGAAAATTCTGATTCCCCGATTGATTGATGTAAATAACGAGCAAGTTATTCTTTTTAGCTGCAGTGGGGATTCAGTTATTCTTGTTCCCCCAAGCTTTCCGAAATTATTATAAATTGTTTGATCAATGTTAGGCGTTTCACATCGGATATATCGATTCTGGACTGGTAAAATTTGTTGGTTTTCTCAGTATTCTTCTGTTTCTTATAATTGATTGAAAGCAATATGAAGTACAACAATCAACTATTACACTAATCAAGAAAACATGGAACTATAAATGCTTTGGAATTTTGAAATTCTAAGTAATTTCTTTCTAGACTCAGTTTAAAATTTTTCTTTTTGCACAATTTCTTATCTATTTTTTTTATTTTCAATTTTTATTTATACTACTCAATTACAGGTATGTTATTAACTTCTATTAATTCCTTAACTCCTTATCACGCTCTTCCTTTAGAAAGTGTTATGCGGCAATCTTTTTTTGAGCAAAAGTAGGTATGCAAGAGAGAAAGGCACTTAAGGAGGCACTGGAATGATTTCAACTTCTTTGGAGACCACAATTGCTGCTTACTTAGGTTCCCTAAAATAGGTAAGAGAGATAGAGACATGTTTTCTATTGGGATTCTCTCCCAAATGTAACAAAAGTTGGTCCGACTTCTTGATGTGATGGTTGATTTCATTTGATTGAATTTATGCAATACTAGACAGAGTCACAGAAAGGGAAGAAAAAAATGAAATTCTCTCTTTACTCGTTCTTATATTGCCGTGACATTGTTTGTGCGTCGCATGAAACATGTTCTTCCCAGGAAAGATTTTATTTGTTACAGAAAAACGCTGGTGAACTGAAAAGTCAAACCCCAGTACGAAGCCCAACTCAAGCTTAATTTTGAAGCCCTGCCCACTGTTCAAAGCGTAGCCCCGTAAAAATCTCAGCCTACAAAGGAACCGTCCAGGGCTACAAGCCTGGCCTAATAAGTTCGACGAAGAAATTGAAGCCCAGGTCCCATAGAAGGGGCTACTTAGACTTACTAGAAGCCCACTTACAAGCATGGCGTACGATCTCACGCTAAAGCTCATTAAGAGAATAAGCCGGGATGACCAGCAGGCTCTTGGCCAATCATATCATTGTAATAGAAGGATGTGCCAGACGAATGGAGTAGTGCACATCTCAAAGGCGACGGTCGATTGCCCCCTGCAGCAAGCTCCTGTGGTGGGCTCTCTCCCATAAAAAATTAATTTAATATCCAGTGGGTCCATAGCTCACATATTATAGATATCACACTGATAAGAAAAGATACTACACTGGACTTTGGACAGAAATATGAGAAAGACCTGTTTTGGTCGACCTAAAAAATAGAAATAGAGAATATATTCACAATTTTTTCCAAATTTTTCTCGGGATTCTAAATAAAAATTGTTGATTAGATGTTTAGTTGAAATTCATGGACTTCAACAAAACTTTTGTTCAAATTCAACAGCAAACAAATAGTTCTTCTGAACCACAAAATAATGATGTAAATAAGTAGTCTCGAATTAACTGAACTATATTTCCATATAATAAGATTAAAAAAAGCTTCAAAAGTCTGAGAGTTGTGAAAGGGGAAAAGCTTTCTTCTTTATTCTTATTAAAACCCAGAACCTGAAATGTTCATTGCCAGCTTAAAGTTTAGATCTTTCGCTTCTCCTTTCATCAAAGATTATCATCACCTTCCCTATTGCTTTCCTCTCCTTTATATCTGCAAAAGCAATATTGGCCTGCCAATAACAAAACATTACATTAAATGATTTGATGTTCATAAGATTATTTCATCACATCCATTTCGACTAAACTTGACTCTTTTTAGTGATTATGGTGCTGTCTTTGTGGCAAGTGTTTCTCACCTCTTGAGGGCTGTAGCTGCGGTGTATGTGGATGGAAATTACGCCACTCTGCATCCAAGAAAGTAGCTCCCTAAGAGAATCTTCAAGAACTGCTGGTTTATGTGTTCTGTAGCTGCCCCAGTAAAGTCCATGAATCGTCCAGTTCTGTTTAAAAATAGAGAGCTAGTTGACAATACATGTACAAAAGAAGAAACAAACGAAAACTGGGAAAGACAGGACGTCATTTCAACAGTATGGCAGGCGGATCCAGATAGTTTGCTCAACATTCAACGTTATAAAGAGATTCCGTTCTTTAAGTAGGAAGTCAATGATAAAGAATAACATAAAAGAATCATTCATCCCTTGTTTTTTTGCATCCTCTAACTAAAAATTAAGTTTACAATTTATCTTTTCTTTCAATAATAGTAGTAAGATTAAGCTATTGTTTTTTTATTAGACACTTCGTATTAAAAGCAAAAAAGTTACAATAAATTTGGAGAGAAAAATTTCACCCGAACAAAAAACATACGGTGAAAAACAATTTTTTTTCCAGTTGGAAAGAACTATAAGAATATTTTTTTTTAAATACTGAGAACTATAAGGCTACTTAAAAAAATTAATTTATCTCATAAATCACTATAAGAGTGTTATCCATAAAAATAATTTATTTGAAGAAATCAAGTAGCCCAAAAAATGACTAGAATTCTCCATATCTGAATCAGTTTCATCTTTTTTTTTTTTGTTTTACTTTCATTTCCATGTTACTTCCAATTATAGATTGAAAAATGACTTCATTGCATTTAAATTAGATTTTATTCCAAATAAGCCTTTCTTATTCGATAAAGAGATTTATATCACCGACGAAAAAAAAAGGAAGGACTGAGTAACTAAACAACAATCAAATACCTTCACAAGAGCAATATTTGCAGGGATTATAGGAACCTCCCCAGCAGCAAACCCAATGACAAGAATATTTGCACCCCAATTTAAAAGTTTCATAGACTCTTTTGTAAGTTTTCCACCAACTGGATCGTACAAAACATCAACTCCTTTGAGATTTCTTGTCTTGAGAAACCCTCTGACACTTTCAATGATATTTTCACTGCCCAAGTCCACAACATGATCGACGCCAAGAGACTTCAAATACTGCACTTTACTAATCCCCCTGAAACTCCGAATACATATATATCTTTTCAGAGACTTAATTTTATCAAAGGAAGGACGCACAAGGAGGATTTAGGGAATCTCCCAAGAAGCAATAAAAGCAACATGTTGATCACTAACACAAGGTTTCAATTATTTCCATCTTATTTTGAACAAATATCCAAATCAAAGCTATGTCGGCTCTCTTCAACACATGGATAAAGTAGTGCATTACACGATCATATGAAAGTGAGTGGTTTTTTTTCTGATGATAAAGAGCTAGAACTGCCAAACTTAATGTAAATAGTAAATGACTGAAGGAAGTACCTAGCAACTGCAATAACAATGGCGCCACAAACCTTTCCTATTTGCACTGCAGCCATCCCGACGCCTCCAGCTGCACCTAGAACCAGTAGAACCTGGAGAATTTAATACGAACTTAGCATATCTAAAATTCTATGTACAAAGAAGAGATTATCATACTAAACTTATTGTAGGAGTCAAACCTGTTTTGGGGCTAAACGCGCCCTATGGACAAGGGCGACATGTGAGGTACCGAATGCAACAGGAAGTGCCGCAGCAGCCACCAAATCACATTCCTCTGGGACTCGAAATCTTAAATTTGTTTATTTTGCATAGATTAGAGAAAAAAAAAACCAGAAAGGGGGGAGGGGGAAGACTTCAGCAACAAGCTAAACTCTAATTCGGAGCTACGACAGAGAGACTAACAAATAAAGAGAAAGAAGAGTTGTAGAGAGTGTATAGAGAGAGAGAGAGAGACTAACAACTCGGACTCGTCGGCGACGATGAATTGAGCAAAAGAGCCAAGGCCGGCAAACGAGCAAACGGAATCACCAACTCTAAACTTGGAAACTTTGACGCCGACAGCATCGACGACGCCGGAGTAATCAGAACCAGATATGAAAGGTAGTTTCGGCTTCTCCTGATACTTTCCAAGAAGTTGGAGGTAATTGGCGTAGTTCAAGCTAGTAGCTTTGATCTTCACCCTAACAGCGGTTGGAGACTCCAATTCCGGTATCGGATAGTCTCTAACCAAATCCAACGGCGAATTGGGATCGTCGGGAGAGATGGTGGGATCTCCGATCTTCCTGCACACCAAAGCTTCCATTTCTTTTTCCTCTTTGGACCAGTTGGCCTTATCTCATTTGGCTTTTAAGTACTAAATTAATCACCTTCTTTCATTGGTAACGAATTAATAACAATAATAAATATAATAATGAAAATAACCAAGTTTTTTTTCAATCTCTTTTAGGTTAGCCCCTGTCCCGCACGTGACGACCCTTGTGTCTTAAATCGGCTCGCGGGTGTAATAATTTTTCTTCGATACCACGACGCTCAAGGAAAATTCAGCTGCCAAGTAAAACCGGACGAGAATTGCGATTTTAATCCCACCGAGCGGTTTGGTCCCAAATCAAGGCGATTCTACCCACCCACGATTTTTGGTTTTGGACTTTTAAAAAAGGTACAATCCAGTCCTAATTCTAGTTCTACATTTCCGAAACCATAATAATCAAATTGAATTATAGGTTAAATATTCGACCGAAACACTAAGTTAAAATCTCACCCAAAATCTCAAAAATCCAGTTCATACCCAAAAACGAACCTCAGATCGGACCACCGGAACATCCCAACTATACAAAAGAAAAATCTTGTCCGCAAGTTGGCTTGCTAAACCAGGTAGGCCCGTCTTGGGCTGGCCCAAACCAGGCCTTGTAAACTTTTTTTTTTTTTTTTACTTAGGCCTAAGGAATGGCTTGAGCCGGCCCACTAATATTTGAACCATCTGTTGTAGCTGATCAGCAAGAGTTCACGGTCGGAGGTTGACGATGAGCTGCATTTGACGACACCGAACATGGATCTATCGACGCAATTATGGTCGGGAATCGCGAGTTCGATAGATGGAAAGATTACGATCAAAGTGAGCTTCGGCCATTGACATTGTGAAGATCTGAAAAAGACCATTCATTGAAAGAGGTAGAATATCACCATCTTCAAACTGTGACCTCCATTAAAACCAGCGACAGCGGTGGGCAGCGTTTGACTCCACCATCATCATCTGCAATCCCAGAAAGAGTAATAAGTTGAATTTGAAAGCATTTTGGAGTGGGATTCAAGCTGCCCTCCACCTAACTCTGTTTGATTTACAGCTTGGCAATCACATTTTGCTTGCATTGCCAGACACCTCTCCCTCCCTCTCTCTCTTCTCTCTCTCTCTCTCTCTCTAATGGATGGTCAAATCGGAGTTGACCATCGTCTTTGCTTGATCAGGCCTAAGATTGGCCACTGTTATTATAAGCTGTGGGCACCAACCTACAAAATCAATCATAAAACGACGCTATTAGCCACATTCTCTCCCACTACTTTCTGTCTTTCTAGTTTCCTTCGAATTCTTTCATTCATTCCTTAAATTTCCATCTCTAGTTCGACTTAATCTTCCGACCGAGTTGATCTTATGGAGTGATTGCAGGTTTTCTTCTGTAATTTCGCTCTATCGTTCTTTCTTTTACTCTATGATGTGGGCTTCTTTTCGTTTTGATTATGAACTTGAACTTGTAAATAGTTTCTTGATCTTCACTGTGCTTGATTGTTTTTAGTGTAAAATAGGGATAAAATGATTTACGTTGCCAAATTATGGGGGTCGTCCCTACTAAGACTGTAAAACGTTGAAAATGATGTATGGCTATAAGATTCTTTGAGAAATTTAGATTAAATTTTCGTGTTTTAGTAGTTCGAGAAGAATAAACCATGATTTATCTTTCACCTTTCTTCTGTGCTTCTGGTAGCGAGAGAATCAATTTGAGACTGCCTGTTGAACTTGATTTTTGGTAAGAACATAGAGCAGTTTCTTGATCTGGTTCGTAAGTCATTTGGAAATCTATTGATTAGTTTAAATTATGGTCAAACAATAAGAGCATTTGGCAAATTGGTTCTCTTGTAATATCAGATTCAAGCAGGTTTTCCCATTAAGTTTAGTTGAAAATCATGGGAGAAATGTCCAGCCTTCAAATGGGTGTTATTGGTGGGCTCTTTCTATCAGTTGCATCGTCTGTCTCCATTGTCATCTGCAACAAAGCTTTGATGAGCAATCTCGGGTTCCCTTTCGGTAACTCGAACACTTTCAATATTTCTCAATTTCATGGATAATTATTTTCCTTCTTAATTTATTCTCAATTCTGTACACTCTTGTTTGATCAATTTTTTCTTTTTCAATCTCGACGAGCTAATTTGATATTCTCCTTCGCCTTTTCTATTTGTTTCACATTAGATATATCTTAATAATTATATGGTGAGCTCGTATATTTAAACGGTCAGATAAAGAGGAGACTAAGTATCTAATCAAAGTGTGAGAATTTATTGTGTAGATTTAGTCTAAGATATCCTCCTCTACACAGCAACTACGCTTACTAGTTGGCATCTTATGGTGACATTTTGTACGCTTCATACGGCACAACACTTCAATTTATTCGAAGCCAAATCCATCGACACTAAGACTGTAACGCTCTTCGGCCTTCTGAATGGTGTCTCTATTGGATTTCTCAACTTGAGCTTGGGATTTAATTCAATCGGGTTTTATCAGGTTGATTTCTAAAGTATTACTTTATTATGCTCTCTCGTATTTCTTAATTCCCTTTCTTCTCCTTTGGCAGATGACCAAACTTGCAATCATACCATTCACTGTTCTACTGGAAACTCTTTTCCTGAAAAGGCAATTCAGGTTATAACTTTTGCAATTAAGAAAACTACATTAAAGCTTCTCACTGCTGTAACCTCTCTGTTCTTACTTGTAGCTCAAATATAAAGCTTTCCCTACTTCTCTTGCTCGTTGGAGTCGCCTTTGCCTCCATAAATGATCTTCAACTTAATCTCGTTGGAACAGTTCTCTCCGTTCTAGCCATCGTAACAACGTGTGTTGGTCAAATTGTATCCTTATGATTTACTTGGAAGCTGTTTCAAGTAACTTTTTGAAGGGTAAACCCCAATTTAGTTTGGGGATGTTTGATACTCTAAAACATTTTTTTTAGCAAAACTGTCATTATATTTTGGGTAATTAGTAAAACAATCTATGCTTTGATAAAATTCGTCAAATGTCTCGTGTTTTTTATAGTTTTACTTGTAATGATCATTTTAATATATTTTAATAATTACTTTGATTCTTTAGATTTTTTGCACGCACTCGATATCACAATTGATTTTGAAGATTAAAAGACAGTTCAACTGAGCTTTGTGTTCGAAATCGAGTGCAAACTTGAGTGTGTAAAATAAAATAAGTCAAATGACCTTTACAAGTAAAAAAATAAGACATTTGACAAATTTTATAAATATATAAGTTGTTTTGTCAACGACCTAAATATAAGGATAGTTTTGCTAAAAACATTGTTTAGGTATCAATTATATGCTATCTTTAAATTCAGTAACTAAATTATATTTTACCTTTTTTCAAATTATAATCTTCACGCTTTATTTTATGGAGTCTGATTTGAGAATCAAATATAGTTTTTCTTAACTCTGTTAAATATAGCTTACGAACACAATACAAAAGAGGCTAAATGTTTCTTCCACACAGCTTCTCTATCAATCATCTCCATTTCAAGCAGCCATACTGTTTGTCTCGGGTCCTTTTGTCGATCAGTGTCTCACCAAGCAGAATGTCTTTGCCTACAAGTACTCCCCAATGGTTCTGGTACTTGCCACCTGCTTTTAATACTCATTCATTTCTGCTCTTGCACTGGTGGTAAACCTCTCAATCTATTGTCGAAGCCAGCTATTTAGTCTCATAAATATGTGTATTGTATTTCGTTTTCGTTATTCAATAAATTGAGTGAATTTATCGATGAGTAAATATCGATAGTGGGGTGTGATATTATATGTGCAGGCATTTATAGTCCTATCGTGCTTAATTGCTGTATCGGTGAACTTCAGCACATTTTTTGTGATCGGAAAGACATCTCCTGTGACATACCAAGTTTTGGGACATCTCAAGACATGTCTTGTTCTTGGGTTTGGCTATACTCTTCTTCATGACCCTTTCACCGGGAGAAACATTATCGGTATATTAGTTGCCATTTCCGGTATGGGATTATATTCGTATTTCTGCACCCAGGAAAACAAAAACAAGCCAGGCCTTCATCTTTCAGTGGGATCTCAGGTAGTATTCCTATATTCTCCTCTGTCACTCTCATTGAAGCTGAAGCTCAACTATAACATATTTTGCAAACTGTTTTCAGAAAACATTCTACTTTTGACAACAGTTTTTCAAAAATCGACTTCCAATTTTCTTTTTTCAGATCAAAGACAAGGAGGATGCTCCTCTTTTGGGTGGTGAGAACATGGGGCATCAAGATAAAGACATCCATGAAACTAACAAGTCACAGAAAGACTCTCTGGTTTGAGTTTCTATAATATTATCAGACAAGTTTAATGATGTTGTATAAGCATCAGCAACTATATATATATATATATATATATATATATATATATATATTGAATAGTGTATATGATTACTCATTCTTTGGATAAACTTTCTTATCTTGCAATGTTAATGGTATTGTCGGGCACATGTTTTTAAAATATTATGCAAATATAAACAGTGAATCATAATTTGTTCCTGTACGATGTAAAATTACGGGTTTTTCATTGTGCAATGTAACTAAACTTGTAATTTTAATCATATTATTCTATATCTCATTAAAATAACTAATTATTACAAATAAATAATAATATTAGAATAAAAAATCAGCAAAAACTTGGTTTTGAACGGTATTGATATCATATTTTAATTACCAATGTCACGTTGATTAACTTTTAGCATACAAAAGGGTCCCAAATATTTGACAGGACGCAACATTTGTGTTACATTTGCTTCATAACTTCAGACCATGATTGCATCGTGTGCAAACATTATCTGCTCTCAGATTTAATTAGTATTTTGATGACAATTTGGAAAAATTAAGGATACTAATTACCGTTCTTGACATGGGTTGGGTTTCTCTAACCCACGCATTCCCAAGCTTGCTTTTTTATGGTTCTTCCTTTTATAGGGGGATGCATTGAAAACAAAAATCAACGTAAAAAGGTATGGACTTTACTTTCTTCCATGCCTATTTATTACCTCATCGGCTTTGCGTTATTGAACATTTGTGATTCGGGGTACCTGAGACGGATTCCGTCGGATTGAGAGGAAAAAGTAGAAAAATTTCTTAGTTGAAAACTGAGATTGATCAGGGTCAAAGGCTGACCTCTGCCCTGAGGAGTCGGAAACGAAATTAAAACGAAGAATCAGGAATGTTTTCCGACATGCGTCTGTTGGGTTGCCGGGAAAATTGAGAGGGAAAACTGGTGACAGAAGTGTGGAAGTTTCTGAAGAGGGTTTCGAAAAGTGGGGCCTCACTGGTCGTGAGGCCTGTCTGATACAGTTCCAGCAGGATATTTTGAATTTACGTGCTCGAAATCCTCGAAATCGAGACAGGTAGGCCATCGAAGTTCTTCGCTTTTATAATTTTCTCGCTGGATTTAATGCTTTGTCTTTCCGTTCTCCCCTGTATCATCTCTGTTCCTTTCTGACTCGTTCGATTATATAGTTTTAGCACTTTTTCGCTTTATTGAATAGTGGAAGTATCCTCTTATTGCTTGAGCTACCATCGACTTCCTTCAATCTCATCTTTTCCCCTTCTTCTTATTGATTTTCTGAGTTTTGTTCTTAGAAAAGGTGTGGCATTTCTCTTATCTGGTTGCTTAAACTGATTCTGGAGCTGTGGCTTTGGATTTTGATAAATTTATAGGATTTACAAGTTTAACTAGTTCTGACTCTTGAGAAATATTTGTATATAATGACTTCTTGCTCTAAAATCATGGTATTCAGTCCTTAAATTTATGGTTTGAAGGATAAATTTCCTGATAATATGATTTTTTATTTTTCTTTTTGGGTGTAGGAATGAGGTTTATAGATTGTAGCCCAAAAATAACAGCATTACTTATGCTTGTTGGATTCGGTATGTATCTTCAAATATTTTTCGGTGTTTCTTACATTTGATCTTCCCGTATCTCTGTGTATTAAATTGTAATTTTAGACTGTAATTGATGAATAAAGTATTGATATGATGTAAGAGAAATCAACCCACTATCATACTAAAACCTCGAAGTTTTTATTCATTTTTTACCATTTTGTTCGTTCTCGAAGTGGTTGCTGACCAAGATTTTTCATGACATCCCAGTTTTAATTTTAAGAAATGCCATTGCTATTGAGGATGATTTTGGACACTGCGAAGCGATAGTCAAAAAGTGGGGGGTCTCATCAGTAGGTTATGCTAACAAAGACAAACACACCTTGAAAGATTTATTATTCTTCCTCCATGTGCCTAGAACAGGAGGGAGAGCATATTTTCATTGGTAAGATATTTGCAGTCGTATAGATTTCTCCGATAAATTGAAATTATATGACTTAATGTTTCTGAGTTGTTTATCCGCTTGCAGTTTCTTGAAAAAGTTGTATCCTGTCTCTCAAGAATGTCCACGGTCTTATGACAAGCTTCGTTTTGATCCAAGGTTCTGCTCCTAATTATATATCGTTTTTGTTGAAAGTTTTTCAGTTTAGGCAAGTTTTGGTTAAAGAACTCTTTCTCATTTTCATATCTTATTTAGATGTTCATGGGAAGTGAAATCATCATTTAATGATACCAAATTTTTTTTTTTTTGTAGTTGAACAACCATTGACTCTCTCTCTCTCTCTTAGATAGTGTACATTTTCCTTATTATCTTGCTCTTTATTTACAGTTACTTTGAAAACATGAGGGACAAAGGTAAAATATCAGTAAATTGACATATTTGTACTCGAACGATACTTCATCAAACGACTTGAAGCTTTTTCATTTTCGGTTTTAAATTAAACTTCAATATGGCATTTGAGTTGCATAACTGTCTTTTTTTATTGGTATAGCAAGGAAAAGTGCCACTTGTTGGTTACGCATGACGATTATAGTATGATGTCCAAACTCCCCAAGGAGAAAACTTCATTGGTGACGATACTTCGAAACCCAGTTGACCGTGTTTTTAGCACTTACGAATTCTCTGTAGAAGTAGCGGCTAGATTTTTGGTTCATCCTAACTTAACTTCTGCGACGCAAATGTCTGGACGGGTGCGTGCTAGGACTAAGGGAGTGAGCACACTGGATATTTGGCCATGGAAGTATTTGGTTCCTTGGATGAGACAGGACTTATTTGCAAGAGTAAGATTCGAAGTGTTTATTAGGCATAAGCCTCATATTTTTAATGTGTTTGTTACAGTCACTCAAATGTTTTTTTAAAATTTTAAATATTTTGTCGAATCGGCATTTTAAGGTTGAGAAACTCAAGGTTTTTATTGTTCTAGATTTTTTTTTTTTTTTTTTTCTGTTCGTCCTGTGATGTACTACCTATTTTGAATAGAGAGATGCTCGGCGATATGGAAGTTCAGATAGTACAGAGAGCAACAGTTCATACGACGTGAAGGATTTTGTTATGCCATTAAGCAACTACATTAATACCCCCATAGCTCATGACATCATTCATAATGGAGCTACATTCCAGGTATTTTTCGACTCATACAACTTCATAATCTCCAGTTTACAGTTTATTTCCCAAATGTCACCAAACCTTGTTCAGTTGATACCATACATTTCTGGTCATGTTCATTTGACAAAATCAACGGATGCTTGCAAAACCCTTTTCTAGAGGACATGTTTCAAAATATATGGCGAAAACTTTTATTGAAATCCATGGTTAATTTATTGAAAATCAACAGGTTGCAGGATTGACTAACAATTCTTACCTATCAGAATCGCATCAAGTTCGTCACTGTGTTAAAAAACACAAGATCCTAGGTGAATATGTGCTTCGTGTTGCGAAGGTAACTGAATTTTTCGGACATTTGATATTTTGACGATATGTATCAAATTAATCGAATAATGGTGTTTACGTGTTATTCTTGCAGAAGAGACTGGATGATATGCTATATGTTGGTCTAACTGAAGAACACAAGGAATCAGCTACAATGTTTGCCAATGTGGTTGCTGCTCAGGTGATTTCATTGCTGAAACATACAAACTCCAGTTTGGACAATGTAGATGGCAAACAATCAGGTTGGTTGGGCAGGATTAAACATATTTTTCTTTTGGGTACTCATCTATTTGCATTTATTATCGTGTTTATCGGAAAAACTTCATTTAATCGACACATTCGTTAACTATTCATGCAACAGAGCAGGGCGCTTTGAGCTCGGATTCTAAGTTCAAGAGCGACGAATATCAGGTAAGCATCCAAAAAGCTTGCATTTTCAGTTAATAAAGTGTCAATTATTGATTTTTAGAACAATATTAATTTTTCTTCTTTTAATATACTTCATTTTTCTTATATAAAAAAAATGCCAATTGGTTTTATCTTTGTGAGTAAGTTGTTACCGTATTTTCACCGCCATTATAGAGTGGCACCTCAGACGAGAAAGCTGACAAACTCACTCCGACCAAAGACGTCGATCTGCTGCCAAAAGAAAATGTAAGTACCCATAGTTGTAGGGCAATTTTACATGTCAAATGGGAACCAATCTCAGTTTTTCTTCTACATTCAGCTTTGTTTGGAGGGGAGGAAACTTATATGTATATTTTTATCCATTTATAGACGACTGTGAGAGAACTTCTGACAGCATACGAAGAATGCGTAGGTAACCTACGAAGCGTCCAAGCACGACGAAGATTCTCTTCTTTGAAGAAAATTTCGCCGGTAAATTTTTCAAAAGAGGTATGATAATTTACTCAATTCAGCCAACCGACGAGGAATTTAGTCGTTTTTTCGTACATTTCTTGACCCATTAAGCATGTGAATGTTAGGCGCGTCTTCAAGTTCCCGAGGTGGTTCTGCAGCAGATTAGGTCCCTCAATCACCTTGATTTGGAGCTGTATGACTACGCCCGCAACATATTTAGAAAGGAGCACGAAAATTGGATCGGCAAACTCGATACAAATGTGAGTCTCCCCTCGAAATTTGAAGGCATGGACTTCCTTTTAGGCCTGTGATTCATTGATAATATAGACAAGCTTGATCTTTTCGTTTTAATTAACAACTGTGGAAAGATAATTGTGGACAGAAAGATGGAAGCTTGAAGAAATCAATGGAGAGCGGAAGATCTGAATTTGGAAATGGCGTTGGAGTGTGGAGAGTTGTTTGGTTGGTCGTGTGTCTTGTTTTGCTGCTTCTTCTCATTGTATTCCTTAATGCTCGTTCGACAACATTATCATCCAAAGTCAAGTTATAGATGTCTCTCTTACCTCCCTGCGAACTAATCTGAGAGGGATTTCGGCCATATCTCCAGCAGTTTTTTGCTCAAAATTTTAGGTTCTGGCAGTTTGGTGTTCTTGAGGATTATAAATTGTCAAGTTTTTGGAGGGTATCATGTAAGATTTGGAGATGGTCAGAGCTTCATCAGTTGCAAAAAAAAGAAATTAAGTGGAAAAAGTTGCCAAGTTTGTTAAAATTTGAAAGTAAAATCAAGGTGGCATACATTCTGGAGTCTTAATTTTCCTTTTTTTATTTCTAATGATTTGATATTTAAATTATAAATTACATCTCCACTTATGTCTGTAAATAAACGACAAATATTTGAAAGATGACTAATATTAGACATTAAAAAGATTGAGGAAACCACTAACGCAGCGCTTGATTGTAATTTCCAACAAAGAAACGCAAATCACTGTAATATATTGAGTTTTCTAACCTTTTTTTTTTTAATGAAAATTGTCCAAATCGTTCTATTTGAAATTAAATCGCCCTACAGAGAAAATCCTCACGTCATTGTGCTACTCTTGACAAAAAGGACTTGTGGATCAACTTGCTAAATTTAAAGACTTACTTGTATTTCACCCTAAAACATTATAATATATCCAAATGTCAGTCAAATCAATGAGTTAAACAATGCAATTAAAATAGCTCAAGGAACAAACCCTGCGCCCAAGTCTATTAACATTATTAAGACAAAAAGAAGTTGCACAAAGTCATATTAAATTTTCCATTAAAAGTGAAGTTGATTCTTATTTAAACAAGCAGACAAGCAAACTCAAGTATTCCTCTTCTTCACAAGTAAACTGAGCCACACGAAAACATGCAACTACTAAGTTTCACACACCAGCTAAATCCGTAATCATTGATTGTAAAAAAATATGCATCTGTTATTAACATAGTACACGACTACCAGAATTATCCAAAGCTGTCTTCCACGTCCCCATATGCTTTTGATATAAAAATGGTACAGATTGGGTTGGAACCACAATTTTCAGTACACCTATGCACATAAAGTTGAACTTTTATAAGAAAATAACCAGAAAACAATTGGATTCAAGTAAAGTTTAAGCAGTAAGCTCCATATATAACAAAACAGGCAAAGGAATAAAAGTTTAATCCCAAAAGGATAAATTACCCGAAAGAAGAGAGGAATTGTAGGGGAAGGGAAAAAGAATAGCTGCGAAGATTTGGCAAACTTTGACAGATGACTATAAAACTACATTTCGTTAAATGCTAAGATATAGCTGAATCAAACAAAGCAATGAGTCTATATCCCAATCTAGAATGACGTTCACATAATAGATAAATGACAAGATATACACGGGACAAAACGTGCCTGAATAGAAATAGATAAAAACAGTTGTTTTGAGTTTGTAATCAAGTAAAGAATCACAAGTCCACAAAACAGGAAAACCTTTGAAAAGAAAGGTTCCGGTTACCATAAAGAAGCACTATGGGTCGAGCAATCTCAAAACAGTTCTAAAATGAAGCAATTTTAAGAGGAACTGATCGATTGAATCCTTGCTTTACAAGCTTAACAACAATAGGAAAATAGGAACGTCAATAAATTAACGAGCATCAAATACACATACTGCCTAAAAAAGACAAATCAAAAACAAAAATCAAAATTAGATTCCCCTTTTTAGTTTGTTGCTTACTCTGTACAGAAAGCAGTCGATCGTATGACTATTCCTATTAGCTGATCTTTACCCCTAAGCATGTAAATCTTCAGTTACACTCTCCAACACAAACAATAGAAGAAGAGGGGAAGTTTCATCAATTATTTTTTTTCAAAAAGGGGCTGCGCACACGTAACTAAATCAATTGTATTTTAGAAACAAATATATATATCAGAGGGAAAGCAAAGAAAAACACTCAAACGTCGTCTTTCTTCCCATCGAATTTCCTGTAAACGTATACGACAAATAATTTAACAAAAATGGTTTTAAGTAGCCACATCTGAATTGCATGCCTGTTTTTGGCACAAAATCAACCAAAAGAGTAATACTTAGCAACTATCGAACACGGAAATGATTAAAAACCACAAAGCCAAGATCTGTTCAAATTTGACCGTCAGTAGACTAAGTGAAATAACCTAATTTCCAGAAGAAACAAAGGTAGAAAGAAAACAATAAACAGGAGGCAAACGCACATGATTTCAGTTGTAGTAGAGCTCAAGGCCCATGCCATCATGAATCTCGTAGTCCTTGAGAGTGATATGATCCTTGTAAATATTATACCACTTCTGAATCCTGATTTTGTCAGCCCTGGTTCCAGTCTGAGCGGCAACAAGCTTCTTGAGGTCTCCTATGGTGTCGTCCTCATTGCACTTAACCCTAACTTTTTTCCCCAGCCGATCGTTAAGCACCACCTCAATCATTGTCGCTCAAACTTTGAAATTACGCACAACCCTAATCTCCCCAATCCCCCGACGATCAAGCAGCCAATCGAGAATTCTCAGTCGTCCCTCTTATCTTCACAAATGTCGCGCTATTTATAAGGGAAGACTCGGGGAGTGGGTGGATTAAGTCATTATTTTATTATTCCTTGCTTAGCAAGAATTAATTAATTTTTAAATTTTATTCAAGAAAATTGAAAGAACAAATACTCTACAATGATTGCATGAATGAGGATCAAATTAAAGTAATATTTAAAATATAAATTATAATTATCTCAAGGCAGGAAAGTTGAGGCAAAGAAGGGGGGCACTTATTATTTAGAGAAAAATTAATAAAAAATATAGATAATTCAAACCGACAATAATCCAACTCAAATAATTAAATATGGGTATTCTCTGCGTCAAATGATAATATTTTTTTAATAATAAAATAGAACAAAGGGACGAAAAGAGATCTTCCCATACAAGGATAATTAATCATATCTAAAAGAATAAATTAAGTGCAAACAATTATTAAAATAAAAAGGTAACTTGAAACTTGAAGAAAGCAAGTGTTTAACGATGAGCAACCTTCATAACTGTAAAAACAAAACAAATTATTAAAATAAAAATTAAAAAAAAAAAAAAAAGAAGAAGAAGAAGAACACAATGAAATCCATTTTATAATAAATTCCTGCAAAGAAATAATTTACTCTGTACAATGCCTAGCTCCTCCAATCACTCAAGAATAGCAACCTCTTGATCAACTCTCCAATAATTAGCATCGTTGAACTCCTTATTTCCACTCCCGCCTTCGTCCGCACCATCCATCTCGGCCACTTTCAAAACCAAGTTTCTCTTCAACGGCCCTGCCTCCCCAACTATGCCTTCCTTGAGAGCATGATCCATCGCCTTCTCGGTGCCCTCTAACTCGACACCGACAAATTCAACATCTTCTTCAAACAACGACGGAACTGAAGCAGCTCTTGGGTTTGAATTACCGGACAAAGATCCATCGCTAGAAACTCTGGAGGTCGGAGACCCATTTTGAAATGTTGTGTCCCGTTTCACGGGCAAAATGACTTTTGGCTCGGCTAACTCGACTTGATTGGAATGCTCAACCACCGATTCATCTTGATCTTCAAAAGGGTTCTTGCTCGACCCACCAACTTGGAAATCTGATGAGTCACCCCACTCCGCCCAATCAGGTAAAGACCTGTCACCAAATAAGTCTCTGCTATTTGAGGTGTCAAATTTGAAGAATCCCAAATCATTTGATGCAGTTTCTCTCTCATTGGTCAGGTTTATGCTGCCATTGGGAAGGGTAGTAGTGCATGAAGTGGAGGTGCCATTGACTGAGTTTTTACCGTCTGTCATCTCCTCATCAGCCCCGACCACCACTTCATCGTCACTACTGCTGTTACCTCCGCCATTTAAATTTACTATCTCATCGACATCCATCATCTCTGACATTGATGCATCAACCGGTGATCCTCTATCAATTTTGTCATCTTCAAATGCAAACCAGTTGGAGTTTGTGAAAAGACTACTGCATTGATGAAATGTTAAAAAAAAATATATTACCTACTCGGAAAGTTAATTTAAATGAAGAAAACAATAAATAAATGAATAAAACAATTTCATAAAACTTAAGTTGCCACATGATGGTAGAGTACATTGCCTATAGCCGTAATGATCCAAATCTTACATCTTAGAGTGTATCACATGATCCAAATCTCACATCTTAAGAGTGTATCACATGATAGAGCTAAACCACATTTGTTGGTCTAAATATAATAATTTCAAACATTCTCAAAAATCACAATTCAATGAAATCATTGCGATAATTAAAAAAATAATAATACTCAAGCTGTTTTAATTTTGAAACACTCTTAATATTCATATATAAAAGGTCAGCGGAAGTAAATAGAAGTTAGTGGAGGGTAGTGAAAATTAAGAAAAACTAGTAACATATTTGTAATCGAGAAGTATAAATACAAAGCGATAGGAATAGGAAAGGGAGAAGAAAATTGTACGTGCAAATGGGGAATTCTGGACTGAGATAGTCCGGAGGAAAGGACCTGTCATTGTTGTTTTTTACAATCGATAAGTGAAATACAATAAAAGTGTTGTTAGATTCTTTGACAGGGAAAAATACTCTATCAAACACATGGAGAAGCATGATAGTCAAGTACACTATAAAAAGGTAGGAAAACATATATAGGCACCAATTGAACACTACTTGAGCATCAATGAAGGTATGACTCAATTAGTGTCTCACAACAAACAATATGGTTCATGAACTCACCTTCCTTGGTTGTCTCCAAGACTCAGCGAAGATATAACAACTTCAGTGGATTCATCATCATAGTAGTCACCCTGTAATTTTTGAGCAAGTAAATAATAATCCAAGTGAAAACCCATGTGAACCAATTTCTCTCTATCACTTGGAATTTTCTATAATGCAAGTATGATCACTTTATACTTCCCCCCACAAACTTCGATAAAGTTTTTGAAAATTATTACCTCATTGTCTCGATCAAGAGCCCTATGGTCCTGCAAGCAAAACACGAAAAGATACACTTGTAAATACCGTATAATCAATTTAAGAGAGAGATGATTTATATAAACTAGATACCTCTGTGGCATCCTCATTCTCGTTTATCCTATATCTAAAAGGATGATTTAGATTATTTGCCAGTCCCGGTATATCATAATCTCTGTCATTCGGGTCATCTTCGTCACTATCCCTTGTCCGTTCTTGCAAGGCAGTTGGGCGGCTGCAAGTTGAGGAGAAACATTCAGATGATTTATTAACTAGAAAGTAAACAAAGTCACAATATTCTGAGCTTTTGAACTCGTCAGGGAAGAAATCTGCTTCAAATATCTCTTCAACCATAATTTTTTTGTAGTATTCTCATCCTAAGGGTTTTTAGTGTCCTGTAATTGTGAATCAATCGTACCAAATGGGATTTCTTTTTATCTTTGACTTCAACAAAAGTGTTATCTTTCTTTTCAACGTTAGCATAGTGTTATTTTCGCATTTAACAAAAGCGCCCTTCATGTCCCACAAGTGTCTTGATGTGTTGGAGATGAGAGCTAGCCATTTGCGGGAAAACAAAGGCACAAGTTTTGGAATGCCAGACGTATGGCACGTTTCTTCAATTTTTTAAAAAATACAACATTCAATCCTGGCATGACACTATAATCATCTGAACCTGTAAAGTATGAGACCACTCAACTTATCACACATGCTCTTCCAACAACTAAGCTAATTTTACCAAACTAGCAAATATTTTTTCTCTGATTCATATGGGTTTAGCATAACATACCCACAAGCCCATCGATAGACATTTTCGACCACATTACGCTCTAGAAGAACTGTAGCTTGCCACTCAGTCCACTCAATGTTTTCCTGGAATACAAATCCACATGTCACTTAAAATAGCAATAAAACTTATGAATTTAAAAATGATTAATCTTCCATGTATAATATTTAGTCACAACAAAAAAACCAGATCAGGGATTTCAACATGCATAATTTATTTCTTAAAGTATAAACATTATGAAGAAATCTAACAATAAATCATTAGCCCTCGTCACTTGGAAAAAATATAAAATGCTGTTTTACCCACCAAAAGACATGCTTCAATGCGCCTTTGACTTTTCCCCAACTGAACAAGTTTATTTGAAATTCGGGTGATGTGTCCCATATTTCCCGGTCTTGGAATCTGTTTTCCAGTAGCAGGTAGTGTTGGCTACACACAATGACCCAAGTCATTAAGTGGCCTCATAAAGTAAAAAGAAACAAAGATGCAAACAAACACAAGCTTGCTTTATTAGGAAATGACAATACCTTGTTAGTTTGAACAAAATTTGTCGGACTTTTATCCACTTGAAGAAACTTGCCAACCAAATCACAGTCTTGAAAAAGATGATCAACAATGGCATCATTCTTGCTCTCCAAGCAAGACAATATGATACTCTCTACATGATGATGCAAGGCGTTATTGTATGGATATCTGCACAATAAGAAATTCTTCAAGATCCTGAGACTGTCAAGCTTTTTTCCTTAAGAGGAAGCCAGCATCGTCTGAGTTCCTCTATGTGAAGCTAACTCATTCTTGATGAGGCACTCATAATGTCAAAAAATAGAACTGCTTACTCAAAAAAGAGATCAATAATCCGTTTAATCATTCCAGAAATGACCAGCTCCCTCTCTGCAGCTTCATTGCCTGGCTTCAGTAGTACGGCAATGAACTCAACAATCTGCAGTATAGATCATAGAAGACTACAGAGATTACAACTGTACCATTAAAATCGTTTCCAAGGACATAATCTGCAAGGTGTATCCTCTTTATAATCACATTTAGAGGAATTATTTTATAGTGAAGTGCAACAACTAATTCTACGCATGTTTTCACAATACAAACTCTACACCAACCTTAAGACGATATTTCCCAAGAGGAGGCCTGAGTTCTCCGTATGAGGTGGGCAGTACATTTTCATTAGATGATACATTCAAGAGCATCAACAAGTCCCCTGGGCAAGAAGACATCCAGTCTTGAAATTAGAAATATATGCATAGCACCATTTTAAAAAAAACCATTTATGTCAAATCATTGGTAAAATTTTTGGGAAAAACTAGAAAATTTCTTTTGCCAATGACACTAATAAGTAAAATCAGGAAATTAAGGTCATAAAATTCCTTTAAACAGTACCTCTTTTAAATTTGAGTATCATAGTATTAGGAGTTGAATGAATACACACATTGCGACTATATTTGGCTTCACTCATAAGTGATTCATCCAAAGAACAAAAATTGAATTTTGAAAGAGGTACAAACCAAGTTTGGGAAGCATTGCATTGATGGTCTCTGGATCAACAGTCACCGGATACTGATAAACATGCTGATTTCTATAAGAATGAAACAATTGAGAATAGGCTGACGATCTCTTTGGATCCAGCAAAGAAATGAGAATGCCAAGTGAGTGCACTCGGCTAGATTTTGAAGATGAATCTTCCAACGCATGACCAAATATCCTTGCAACAAAACTACATGCATTTGAAAACGTGGATCTAGTCAAAATTGTATTCATGACGCCAACAATTAAATGATCTATCTATTCATCTTCTTATCGAATTCCACCAATATAATTGCCAAATCAACTAGGTAACCTCAAGTACAAACCTTGGACTAGAAAGTTTAGTTGCAAGAGCTGATGGGGCATTGCAAGCAATAGCACACAATGTTTCAGCTGCATTAGAGTGAACTTCAGGAGGACACTGTTCCAAAAAAATACAAAAGTTATCATACTTCACCAATTGTTGAATTACTACTATGCCCAAAGTGTTTAAGCAGATAGCTGACATTAAATTAATCGTCTATATCATTTTCATTTTTCAACATTCTCATTCTCTTGTAAACTAAAATTCAATGGCTTCATCCGTATGCATATTAATTTTGAACTTTGTTCAAGCGACGAGTGAAATTACTCTAAGCCGAGTGAAATTACTCTAAGCCAAGTGAAATTACTATTGATCTCAAAAATTTCAATGGGTAGATGTTCATTTAATCAGTTGTATCATTTATTAACGGTAATAATCAAAATATCACCCCGTCGTAAGTTTCTTTGGTTATTGACATCAATTACCCAACAATATTTTCCAGATTTCTGCTTGGATATTTTACATACGTTACTGCTCTAACTTCTAACATTCTTCTGTTATATCTTGATCCAATAAGCCCCCATTATTCACCACACTGGCACAGGACAATCAACCTAACAACTAAAAATATAAACATTGTGAAGAGTCATAGATAAATACAAAGCTAGAAGTACCATTTGCGTATCATGTCCGTGATTGAATAATGAATTCATATATAGCAACTCAATGAAAGTAGAGCTTCTCAAATCTCAAGTAAAACACAATCACTTGAAGAGTAACTTCCAACTTACAGATGGATTCAATTTATCCACAATCATTTCTAGCAGGTAGCTTTCAGACAACCAATGCATCACATCAACAAAATTAGGATACACGTGGTCATCTGCACCAACTAAGCGAACCAAAATCTGCAAAAATTATTTGTCAAAAACTACAACAGTGAAAGGTTTCTACATAATAATTGAGTGAAAAAATAAAGTTTAAGTCACCTCCATTATTGATGTAATTCCTATCAAATCTACTAATTTGCATAGTACATCCTGATGTCCCTGCAAAGATGATCAAGCTAATCAAAAAGGGGACAAAGGAAATATTACATGCAATGTGCCAGCATAATAAATCTAGTGCAATGCTCAAATCATTTGACATATGGCCACAATATCAATTATAACAGAAACAGATGGAGAGATATGTTTACTAAAATTTGAAGGTAGTATGTGTCATTAGCACAAGTCTACCATTAATTATAAGTGACTAGCATGAGCATATGGAGCGACCCAAATAAAGAAAAAATCAATACAAGATTTCAAAATGCTGATGCAAGAAAATTTTCCACTACAGATAAAGATGGAAAATTCTAATTCAAGAAAGCCAAAAATGAGATCCTTAAAATGAAAACTAGCCAAGATGATTTAATAATTTTGCCAAAAGGAATGGCTAGCATATCGCAATAGGAAGTTGTGCAAACAAAGGGCAAATTATATTAGCATGAAAAAAAAGAAGTTGAAATGAAAATCAGGGGTTTACCTGGACATAATTCATAAGTGCAACAGTCTTTCGCATCATGAGGCATACAACAACCTAAAAACATGAGAGATGAGAAAGTTATCAGGCAAGTGGTAGGAACCAAAGAAAAGGCTAATCAAACGCTTTCTACAAAAATATTAGGCAGTAAGGGAGGCAGAAAATCTGTAGCGTTATAATGAGATACCTTGCTAAAATAACCAGCCAACAACATGCTATGAGGACGATTTGGTTCCAAGAAGGAGAAAAGTAAGTCCATCAACTGAAGAAAAAAGAGTAAAATAATTCATTAATGAAAGACCATCGACCAAAATGAGAACACAGTAATAATCCTATCAAATTGATGAAGAGAGAATTTATGAAATGCTTAAGTAAAGGCGGTATTGTTGGTTTCCATGGAATGGAGTGTGCAGTGCTAAACCATCTCCTATCGCGGCTTTTCTTTCTTTTCCTTAAGAAAGCTTGTAGAGGTGCTTTCACGAGATTATTTTGTTTGAGAATTATGAATTGGAAATTCTAAAAAAATGTTTGTCATAATTCTTTCGGGTGGACTAGAAAATGCATAGTTCGAGGTGTCTTTGAAAAGAATAGAACAAATCCCTTAGCTCCCCTTCTTGTTTATAGTTTCTTTGATACAATTTTATTTTACTACTGAAGAAAAAAGGGAGAGATCAAAGAAACTCATACCTTCTCCTCTTCCACCAGAGTCTTCAAAATTACGTCAATTTCACATGTAAAAACTTCACATGCAATAAATGGAAACCTAGTTTGTGGAAAGAAAAGAAAAAAAGCAACAAAATAATCCAGGATAAATACAAATGAATATAAAACATTTTGTTTGATATTTTGAGGTTTTTTTAATGGAAAATAATACTTGAATTCTTGTTTGCTTTCAGCATTTTCTGGTGATTCTTCAACAATATATCGCAATAGTTGCTCCACCTGGGCTCTATCACGAAGACTGAAAGCACAAAAGTATCTACTGTCAAATTGACATATTATACTACTAAACACTAATATTCTTATGCCAGGATACACAAGGCAGAAAATCTCGACCAGATGGATGAGAAAAGTCATCCATTCCGTAATACTCATTTGGTCACATGAATGAAGAAGTAAGTAGATCTAAAGAAAGTGAAAGGAAACGCTACAAATTAATGAGTCGACTATTCAGAGCTTTGCATTCTTGAATTATTTCTTCCTCGTCTAGAAGCTCTTCCAAAGTAAAATTTTCCTTATCCAATATTGATTCTACCTGTCCACAATATGAGAAAGGATGTGAAAGGTCAGCAAAAGAAGAACAACAAATATCATACAATTGCATAGCACGCATATTAGAAAAGTGAACTTGTGATGATACAATATTTTCATACCTAAAGATCACATATTCTGTCTATTTATCTTCCAAAATCAGAAATGGTTAACATAAACCATTTTCTCAAATGTCAAACAATAAGTAGAAATGCCATTTAATTGCTCTAAACTAAGTAGAACACCAATTTATATAACCCACGGTTGAAAACAGTATCACAGCAAGTTAGAATAACAGCATTATGGCGTTCAATTGAACTGAAAACCGAAGTTAACATGTTCAAAAATGGAGCATAAAAAAAACCGGCAAATGATTGCGAAACGTTAATCTTCGTCAGCTCGGGTAAAAATATATCCGTACAACCAAAAAATTTAACAATTTATGGGTTGTCAGAATAAAAAGTCCAAACGCGCGAGCAGGCTCAATAGCAGCTAAAGAAGAGGAAATAAGGAGTAATCACTCACAGGAGACGATTCGGAAAGAGCAGTAAGCTTCCAAAACATGTTGAAGAATGGAGAGAACAGATCAACAGGTTCCAAATAAAAGGGGCGCAGATCCACAAAATAAACCTAAAAGCTGATAAGAGGAAAGAGCAGAGAGCTAATGAAACAATAGAGCAAGAGCAGTAGCTCGAGTTTCGGAGCTGAAAACCCTAATCAGAAACTTTCGTCTTTTTCAGACAAGAAAGGAAGATCGGCGCGACGAAAAGTCGGAAAAAACGGAGAAGAAAGTAAGAGAGAGAGAGAGAGAGAGAGAGAGAGAGAGAAAGAGAGAGAGAGAGTCCGGTAAAAGAAGAGTCGTGGGATTTCTGCTGACGCGAGGAATTTGCGCCATTGAAGTACGGACGAGTTCAACTAAACAGATTCCTAAGTTTCTACGTCATTATTTAATTATTGCTTTATATATTTTCCGGTAATTTATCATTTTTAAGTATTATTTATATTAAAATAATTAATACATTACAAAATAAGTCAACAATGATTTTAAGTATTAATCAAAATCATTATTCTACGTGCATAGTAACAAGCTTTGTAATTTTGCATCATTAAATTATCAAAAATTCTTATTATTTCAAGCTTTGTATCGTGCTATTAATATAATCAATTAGCAATATATAATTTATTATTTCAGTTGTATTATTTATTATTTGACACAAATTTTTTAATATAATAGAATAAATAAATAAATGTAATAATTTGATGACTCAATTTATATCAGCAAGATATATAATTTCATATTGATTGAAATAATAAAAATGGTATGATTTATAAATATATATTTTATTTTTATTTAGTATGACAGCGTTGTTGTCGTGGGATAATCTCAATAATAAATTTATATGTGTTATTAATTAAATCAGATAACATTATATTAAAATTAGAGAAGAAAATTGGTAATCAAAGTATTTTACAAAAATGAAATATAAATTTAGGAAGATTCTCCCACGTCGACGACAGTGAAATAGATAAAAATCTTTTTATTGGGTTTGGATGGTCCAGTCCAGTCCACGTTTCAATAGAAATCTGAAATTTAGGAATCTCAGTTTGATTCTCGCTGAAACGAAGAGAATCTTAATTTCGTTACCCAGATTGACTTTTCCTTTCTTCCTCAGCGTCGGTCGAAATCGACACCGACCAACTTCTTTTGCACTTTTTTCAACCCAAAATTCAGCGCCGTAGGGTGGGAGAGTTGGCGGTTTGACCGGAGATTATCTGATTCCGGGGCAAATTTTCGCCGACGATAAATGAATGCGAGCCACGCTGCCGTACATCCCACCGCAGATCTTCCGGCGACCGATGCAGCGAACGGGCACAGAGTCAGGACGAAGGACTTAGAGGGCATGCCCGCCACGCGAGGACGGCTAGCGTTGCGTTTATCTCAGTTTATTCTAGCGGTTACTGCGCTCGCTATAATGGCTTCCACAAGTGATTTTCCTTCACTGCCTTTTCGTAAGCCTTAATTTACTGATGTTCTTGTTTTTGGAGGATGATGCTGAAATTTTGACCATCTAATTGAAACTGTAAATTAAATGCTATTGATTCTGAAAATATTGTGCTGATTAAATGCATCACTCTTAGGTCTTATCTGTAAATTTGTTCAAGACTTTTCATCCTCGTTAGTTTATCTTCATCTGTGTAAAATGTAGGGTGTTGCTTCAATTTAAATTATGACCACCGATCATTTATACAAGACAGCTCGAATTTTGTTTCTCAAACAAAATATCCTTTAGTTTTTTAGCTATGAGCATTTATCCGTTAAATTCATCACCTGCAAATCTAAAGATTTTCTTCTTAATCTTAACTCGCTTCTATACGTAATAGAAAACCATTCGTTTCATTTTCTAGTTGAATATAGAAGAATTGCAGCACACTGTGAAAATGACAATCAAAAAATCATCATCTTTAGAAAGCAGAACGTGTGACATTCGTTAGAATTCGAATTAGAATAAGTAGAAAAGTCAGTCATGTTCATTCCACGCGATGAATTTGACAGATTAAAATATTATAAAAAAATTTATTTTGTTAAAAGAAACAAAGTTCACCGAAAATTGTACCTTATTATTTTGTTCTGCTACCAAAATAAAAAATCAAACACCTTGGATGTTAACATGAGCACCGCAGGTGGAATGAGTATTACTAAATGTGTGTTACAAGACAATCATAATCACACAGCTCATGCTCATTCAACCGATGGTGTTTCGTTTTTACGCAACATTTTGTTAGTCTTTAAAAAAACGACGAAAATAAGTTGTTTAAGCCAATATATAAATTGTCATTTTAGTCCGATTTCAAATATACCTTTTGGAAATAATATTGAGATGTTCATATACTCCATGCTTCAGTTACCTTGTTGCAGCTGCTGCCTTGCAGAGTTTATGGAGCTTTTCATTGGCTGTACTAGATATTTACGCTCTTTTAGTAATGCGCTTGTTGCAGAATCATAGAATGTCTGTCTGTTCACCATTGGTGACGGGGTAAGCCAATATCATTACAATGTCCAACATAAAATCTTGTGGTACTCGTATTTGGTGATCGTATTTAGCAATTAACCTATGTTATTTCTATAGTCAGTCTGTTTAAGATTTCTACTTCCTTGCAGATTAAAGTCCATCTCTTCAGACTAGTTTGTTTTGTAGATGTTACTAGTTTTGTATGATAAACTCGGGTTTCTTCCAGCTCTAAGTTTTCGGGGCATTACCCTTCTTTTTTATTCAAATTATCAGTAGTCTTCAAAGATCACTATTAATTTTGAGGAATCCGAGCTTAACACAGATGGTTTGTTCTCCTCCAGATCACGTCGACACTAACATTTGCTGCAGCTTGACTTCGGCCGACATCACAGTCCTGATAGACAACGACCTCGGCAACTGTAGTCAGAATCATTGCGTGCAGTTTGAAACAGCTACGGCCTTGGCATTCATTAGCTGGTTTTCTACGTTACCTTCTTCAACTTCTGGTCATTGGCTTCTCAGTAAAGACGCTTCCATTATCACCTCTGTTGTCATACCCTTTTTATAGAATGGTTAGAATTTGACATTAATTGGACGTAGTTTACTGTTAGATTAGCTGATTTGCCTCTGTTCTCAATCCTTGTCTATATTATGGGCAGTTGACTTTGTAGAATTCATTGGTTGAGCACAGAAAATGAAAATAAATTTAAAAAGGATACACAAGGGTTTACGGTATGACAAACAAAAAAAAAACTCTCTTCCTCCATAGTTTACTCACACAAAAGACCAGTTTATGAAAGATAAGGCCAAGCAATGAACACTGTTATCCTCTGATGCTATCACTTTCCAACCAACAGCTTGTTCGTAAGAAACACGTCGACCCATCGTTGATGCGCAGATTCCAGCCGGCAAGTAAATGAATCCCTGCCAAAGAGTAGAATCCATTTGTAAAAATGAAATTTTAAAATAACAGTTTTTTAAGTAAAACTAATCATGATTCATTTACCAGATGCATCAACTTTGCAAATTCTGAACACAACACCTTCGGTCCGAAGATCTTGTCCAAGGAGAAATCTTGCAGAGCAACTAGAGTCGTCTCGAGCATGTCGAGGCCGGCTTGATTGGCAAACATAAAAACCGGCAGCGCCTGTAACCGACCGAGTTTTATCAGATGCATGCTTAAATATTCTCGTAATTTCAATTGGATTTAAATCTCACCTTCAATGAACAGCACACAATTGCATCTTGATGAGTCCATAGATGTTTTAGAACATCATCTCTGTCGTCCAAATCGGATTCCAGCAAATCTCCTCCGATTTGACATCTAACAATTGCATTGAAAAAAATTAAAAAACAAGCTAAAAATCATATAATCTTTCACATAAGACTAGTGATGAGTTATTTTGTGAAGTTATTACCTATAGCTCTGACAGATCCAATGTGCAAGAGTACGAGCCTCGGGAGTACTGCTAGAAATCTTCGGTCCAAGTCCCGGTTCAAACCCAGAAGGAGAAATGGCAACGGCAACCCTCTGAACAGAAGAAATTACACTTCTCACGTACTGTCGAGCCATGGTTGCGACATTATTCTGAAGGCTTGTCTCGAATGGAAACTGAAAGGCAATGGTTAAAACCGATCGTGAATTTTGACAAGATGAGCCCCCAGCACTTGAACCAACTTCAAGACTCGATGTCAAATCAAGGGTCCGATACGAGGCTATGAAATCCTTTGTATTGTCCTAACAAAACGAATGAATTTGTTAAATCTAAAGATCAATGCTTACTTTCTATCGCCAATCATAAAATATTATCACTAGTCTAAATAAACTCACAGTTTTTGAATCCAAAGGAATGATCCTAAAGCCGGAAGGAAGCAGGGGGGCATCGTCAGGAAACATTTCGTCGATTGGAGCAAAAATTAGTTCTGAAGAAGCTCCCACGGCATTCTCATCAATGCCACTACATATCTGCTTCCAAATACATAAAAGAAATTTTTTAAAGAGACCAGCTAATCCAGTAACGAACTTTCGCTGAGTTTTACTCAACATTCTTTCGCTCGAGAAATAGCAATATTACGGGGGAAAACACACCTGCAAAAGATGAGCATCCCTTGATACAAAAGTATCTTTTGAGGCAAGAGAATGACCTTCAAGTCGAACAACTTCAAGCGACTGGTCAAAATTGAAAGTCAAAATCTACATAATTATCTTCATTTTTTAAAAAATGACATGAAGCTTTCAAAGCCATAAACGAAATACTTTGATTAATCAAATTTATGGTAATATCTTACCTCTTCCTGTTCAATAGTATGACCCAGTGGTATTATAATTTGACTCCCCGTAAACTTCAACTCCCTCATCCCAGCATAGGAATAAGAACCAGCTTTCAACGCCGAAGCAGAATAAGCATCGATATTAAAATCGGCCCACTCCGAGCGGTGCTCTCTCAAAAACCGAACAAGCACAGCAGGAGAAACATTCTGAAAAAAAAAATAAGAAAAACATGTACAGCCGAATAAAAATCCAAACCGATTAACAACAGATCACTAGTAATTACTAACTTGGAGAAGCATTGACGCCTTTGCACAAAGAACCCCACCAAGGAAAGCTACAGAACTTGAATAAATAGAACTTAGGCTCAAGTTTTTGGCTGAATTCACGGCAAGTATAACATCTTCTCCTTCATCACAATTAATTATTGACCAGCCATCATCATTAAATCCATTCACAATATCATTAAAGCCCCTGCAAGGAAATAGTAAAAATACAACGTTCTTACAGATTAACTAGTAAAATTAACAAAAATCTTTTACGTATTAAGAATGAAAAATACCGGCTCAATCTGTGACTAAACGTTCGAAGAACAGCTGGCTGCCTTCCCAAACTATATACAACTTCACCACTCGTTTCTTGAGCTATTTGCCTGATATAGCGCAATGCCTACGTAAAATGAGGCCAAAATCATTACCCTCTATCGATTTAATGCTATCCATAAACTAATTGGCCAAAAATTGCGAACCAATAAAAATCTACTTACAGCTTTAGTTAATTTCTGAGCCACTGCTTCTGATGATTCATAAAGTGGTCGAAGCACCTCAGGTACGCTCCATGCCTAAAAGAAGATGATATATTTACGAATGCCTTTGAAAAAAATTGCCGTGAAAAAGTGAAAAGTCAAACCTCAAGATTCAGATGGTCAACAATATGTATTATTGACCCTCCACCCTCACATGGCCGAATAAGATAACCACTTGGAAGCATCTCTGCTCGTACAAATTGAGACACAGCAGCTGTATTAGGGCCAGCACCAGAGCCAGACAGAGATCTCTCACAAACCTGGTAAAAAATAAATAAATAGATCAAATCCTCTTTTTTTTTAGAAATAAGCATTCATTTAATTTTTAAAAAAAAATTCTGTAATTAGATAGAACTAAACTAAACAAGCAATTCCATGTCTGATGCAAGAAAAACTAAACTATCGATGATAGAAACAAAAACAAGCTTACCACAATGCTACCGTTGTCTAACATAGTAGTAAATCGAAGGGTCCAGAAATCTCGTGCCGCAGCCAGTGTCGTAGGAGCGTAAACCTGAATAAATTTTTCATACGTCGAATCAAACCCATGAATAAAGAAGTCGATCCAAAGAACAAAGAATTAGACTAATTTCCAACTTTGCATTTACCTGTGTGTAAACAAGTTCAATTATCCCACCATTTCCAGCAGGAAACATGGTAAAAACTTCAAGGTTCCGGCATTGCCGAAACCAGGATGGTTTATCTTTAAGGATCTCTGCAATCTAAAGAATCTTTTCGAGATTAATTATATCAAACCTGAAACTGAAAAGTACAGCTTATAAGACAAGAAAAACATCTTCATTAACAATTCCACCTTTGTAGGTTCTAAACTAACAAGACCACAAGCTCGAGCTGCCACTCCACTGCAGCATTGAGAAATAGAAAATATCCCAACCGAATCCGGACCAGGCTGAAAAAAATTTAAATTTCAAATTATGCATGTATAAGCAACATAAAACCTTTTTTTTTAGAGAAACTTTCTATAAAAAACTAAAACTTACAAGTCGTCGAGACAAGAAATAACTAATGAAAAACAATTTCTTTCCAACTAGAAATAACAACGATAGCTTTTAAAATACTTGGAACTATAAGTTACTGGGCAATTAGAAAATTAACCTAGTTGCATAAATAATTATTCAGAGACTTATCCACAAAACAAATTGATCGGCATGAAGAACAAGAACCTTCATCCCAGGCATCTGGACCCAATCGACAGTGGTTCCTGTAGCCTTTGAAAGGAACTCTGCCAAGACCTCATCTGCAATGGAGAGGAGTCTGCCAAAGACATATTACATTAAAGAACTGCTATGATACAACAGTACAAACATTTGACTTAGATGGGAAGATGAAGAGAGGGTAGAGAGAGAGAGAGAGAGAGAGTGGTCCATAAAATTACCCAGCAGGGTTATTAGCATCTCTGAGAGAATGCTGAGGAGTCGTAATCACTGAGTCGCAGCTCCCATCAGCAGCCGCACCCAATGGCTGAAGAAAAGATAGTTATTACTTCAATCGAAAATTTAGTAGTTACCATAAAATTAAAAATACCATAATTTTATTCAGCCAAATGTTTGTACTCTGAGAGAAAATTAAAAATTGCCATTATTATTAGAACAGTATTATTGCATACACTAAGCAATAGTACTGAAAGATTTAACATGTGTATAGCCATTATTATCCTTCTACAGCCTGAATAATAATGGCTAATCATCCAGTTATATGGTGTTAGAAATTTTATTCATAAGTTTGCTACTTGAAAAATATACAAATAAAGCAGAAAAGTAGAGTTATCAGTAATGAAGCTACACTGACGGTATGCAATTGCTGCCGCATAAACCCATTTTCACATACGAGCTGTGAAACTTGTTTCTGTAAGCGATCATTCTCCTCCATTAACAGCTTGTTCATGGCAGTCAATTTCCGATTCACTGTTAGTAGCCTAGAGGATTCCTTCCTCTGCTTTTCTCTACACCTGCGTGGACAAACAATGGACACCTCTTCCGTGAAACAAACAACAGAGTTTTTGCAGAAACAGCGATTTAGAAAGGCCAAAAACTGGACTAAATTTGTTAGTTTGTGACGCAGGAGAGGAATGAAAATGGCGTCGGAGAGAATGTCGACAAAGTAGTAATTAGGAAGAGTTGAATACTTGAAGACTGAAAATTCCATACTTTTGCAAAAACAGAAACAGAGCTGAAATAAATGGCGTCTTCGATCTGTTCATACCTGCGATTCTGGAACCAGACTTTGATCTGTTTGGAGTCGATGTTAGCAAGAATAGGGCATTCTCGGATGAGCTGTTGCCTGCGCAAAGAGCTTGGCTTGGGACACTCAGCGTAGACTCGCTCAAGAGCCTCGACCTGCTCGGCGGTGTACCGGACGTACTTTCCGGAGCTATCTAGGTGTTTAGTTATGCTTCCACTGCTACTCTCTCTCTGATGGACCACTGCCATAGCCATCTCCCTCAAATCTGCCACCAAACAGGGAACAAAAAGAAAAAGCTAAAGCAAACAGATTGGGAAAACAAACTCGAAACCAAAATAGCTAAGGCAGCTTAGAAGATAGCGATTATTAAGCTTAGAAAAGTCGGCCCAAGAGATTTGTAGGAAAAAGAAAGCTAAAGAGACAAGACTGATTCGCAATACCCAGATGATTCTTGAGGGAGAGAGCGACCCCGAGTTGGTCGCTCAAGAAAATAACGAAAGTAGCGCGACAGAATTTGTCTCTTTTTCTTCACTATCACAAAATAATTACCCAGAAAAAGTTTCAGAACTTCGTACGCTTTAATCAAAATTTCGCTAAACCCAAAACCTCATTTCCTTCCACTGTCATCCAAATCCACTTCAAATGTTCACTTCTTCCTACTTCAAAGAGACCCTTCAACACACCGTTTCAAAGACGTTCTACTGACATTCAAAAGCGTAACTCCTGAAACAAGCAACTCTGTAGGGAGAGAGAGAGAGAGAGAGAGAGAGAGAGAGAGAGAGGGAGAGAGGAACAGAGCAGCAGCAGAAACAGTTGGGAAGGGAGGGAGGGAGGGAGGGAGGGGGAGGGAGCACGCCGATCGACAGAGAAGGCAGAGTGTGATTTGTTATTTTAATATATCTTTAGCCTTTCGTTTATTTTAATGATAGTGCATTGACTATTGTACCCCTAACTTTGATAAAAATGACACGCTACACCTACAGCCTGACGGGGGGCCCATCTGTCAAATCAGTCTCTCTCTCATTACTCTTTCACGCTGCATTTGTCTCTTCTTCTCTGAAATTACATTTTCGCCCCTCCATTTTTCCCCCATTCACTCACGTGAGAAAACTAATTTTTATTTCATTAATGAACATTAATTTCATTTTAAAATTTCCAGACATTAATTATTTTATTTAATTTGTGAAATAAAAGGAGAGATCAATTACAAAGCAGAACAATCTCCCCATAAATCTTTTTTGAGAACTCTTATTAAACCTGGTAGAATATGTTTTTCTGAATTTTAGAAGCTCCATCTTTTGTTTCAATAGTGTGTGTTCTATTTTTGGAAATAAAATTTATAAATATTTGTTAATTAAAAAATTAGCTATTAAATGTTATTAATAAACAATGATTAAATTGATTATAAGAATTAAGACTGGGCATATTAAATGTCAATGATTGAATGTGAAACTGTTTATTTTCACGCTTCATAGAAGATGATTATTAAAAAAAAAAACGTTTATTTAATTAACAATTGTAACAAGGAAAGGAAACACGTGTATAAAATATAACACGTGGGAATATAATTTAAGGATTAATTATAAGAATATAGACTAAATATTAAGGTTGACCGTGGCCTTATTTTAAAATTGTCAAACATTGAACTTTTGTGATTGGAAGGGGAGAGAGAAATAGACAACTTGGTACGATCGAAGAGGCGAATAATAATTAAAAGCTCAATAAAATTCAAAGCACTTCCAATAAGATAAACCCACGTGGAAATTAAGCTAAAATGGGTTTAAAATATATGATGATGATTAGAATAGATTATGAAAAATCAAAAGTCAAACGTGATTTTAAAGTCTAATTTTCTAATTAATCGAAGATATAGACTAATCGATAAGGGTGACTATTTGCCGACTCTTTTTTTTATTGTCGCATCTAAAAAACTAAAGCTTTTTTTTTTTTTACGTAAAATTGTCAAAGTATGCTTAAATTCTGAACGTAAAATCATTGATTATAATATATTTTATTGGTCATAGTTAACAAGAGGTTATTAGTTTTCGTAAAAATTAAGATAAAATTATACAAAGAACAGTGCAATTGAAATTGTTGGAGGGAGGTGGGGTGAGGTGGCTGCGTGTGATTGGGTAGAAATGTTGGTGAAGTGAGAAGGGAGAATTTGGAGTCGTAGGAAATAAGAGGTTATTTGGTAATGGGTCGTGCGTGTGGGGAAGGGAATATTCACATTTGGGAGTGCCTCTTTAGCTCTCTCTTGGGTCCCACCGATGCTGACGTGTCTGTCTTTCACGGTGCTGACGTGACTTAGCCCCACCCTCTCTCTCTCTAAATTTGTTCTCTTTTAACCCATTTACTCTCTCTCTCTCTAGCTATGTTTTCTTCTCACCATAAAAGATTTGGTCATGGTGCTGCAGTAAAAAAACTAGAATGGTGGTCGTCAAACGACAAATCGCCTTTTAATCATAGTTCATACCCATTCCCTTTCTTCAGCTTCAAAATTACTTCTATTTTATCACTTCTTGTTTAGTTTCAACGGAGTAAGTTTAGAGCCAAAACCCCCTGCATTACTCAATATAATCAACCGTCGTTTCAAGACCATGTCGGAAACTTCACATTCGACAACATTGTCGTTCTTTCTGTCGCATCTGTTTGTTTGTCCAGAAAAACGAGAATCACGCCTAGTTCTTAGTGGAAGATACGACGGAGAATGCTTCTCTCCTTCGATGTTTGATAACTACATAACTACTCCACGTCCACAATGGTACCCCACTCAGAAACTAACTTCCCATCAAATAAGCAAATTACATTACATTACCTGCAAGAAATCAAAACTTCCCAACAGATCATTTTCATGCTTCGAGTGAATATGACTAGGCTGTAGGATGTATAATTCTAGGACAATATGCACCAACCGTTTATTTCCGTTACTACTACGGCCAAGGGCTGATTCGCGTTCTGAATTGATCAGAACCCGGAACCCACTCTGAAAATCTAAGATCTCACAACATTTTTCTGCTCAAACCACAGTTTAAGGCGGTATTGTACAACACTATCAACTCTGTATAGAAGTGCAAGGAAAAAAAACAGAAATGCGGGCTGTCTGATCTCAAGCTATGGGCGAGAGATCACCATTGGAAAGACATCAACAGACCAAGGTAGATAAGAGTATAAAATAGCAGAACCATATACTAATTTCACGTCAGAGCAACTCTAGATCATGGCAAAACATGTTGACAATGGTGAAGGCAAAAAAAAGCAAAAGGCTAAAATAGTAACATTAAATGTATAGGAAATGAGAAAAAGACCACAAAAGCTTAAGATTTCTACAAAACCATATTGGCAATCTTACACGAAATCCAATCACCTGATTTGGGGATCAGATTTTGAGTTCTTTAAGGCTCTCTACTGTTTGAATATCTGGCAGATTGTTTGAGGGTCGAGAACCAGTTTCGTCAACATTATCAAGTAATTTACTGGGGAGGGCTGGTGATACGATAGGAAGATCTTTTTCTGTAAGAGTATCGCCTTTTTGAACAGGGCAATGGTCTGCTCTGGGAACAGGCGGAGAAGGATCGACTTTGGGAACAGGTGGAGCTGCATAAACAGGAACTGCTTGCCTAATAGAAACAGGTGGAGCAATTCGTACAGGTGGCGGCCTGATTATAGGGGGAGGGGAGGGCAGCTTGGATGGCTGGGGAAGTGGTGGGGCAGAGAAAACTGGTACTGCAGTTCTGATTGTCACAGGGGGAGCAATTCCATGGCAAGGTGTTCTAAATTGTCTAATGGGAACATAAGGAACTGCCCCCACAGCAGGAAATTTCTGGGGGCGAATCCCCAGAAGTTCCGGAGAAGAGGTCTGGGGTGGTGGCAAATTGCAATCCTTTGCATTCGACAACAGTGTTCGGCCTCGGGGGGTCGGCTTTTGGCAAATTAAGGGTAGTATTTTTGATGTGGCAACAGGAGGTTGGGGGCTAGTAGCTCGTGGGCTTTGAATGGGAAGCTTCTTCGGAAATAGTATTAGAGCATTGGGGTTTGCCATTGCCATCTTTTCCTTCAGTCGGTAATTTATCAAAGGGCGTGCAACGGTAATCTGCTCCATCTCATCGGTGTTTTCTGGTTCGGATGAAGAGCTAGCTGCTTCTCTTGCCACTGTCCAGGAAACAAGAAATGAAAAAATTTGAGTTAAAGTAGATCTGAATACATGACTATCATACATGCTCACTACATTTTTATAGCAGGTAGCTAGAATTGCAGATTTCTTTAGCTAAATAAAGAGGGTGACAAATTGATACCGTAAAAAGACACATTCAGGATATGTGCATATCCCGATTTAGTAAATAATATACATTCACATCAAGCCAATTTTATTCTGCATTTGTTCTCTTTTGAAATAAGTTCAAACTCGAAGACAAAAGATCCATTACACAGAATGTGTCACCTATATTGACAAGGCTCTCGATTTTCTTATTGCCTTTGACATGTTTCAAAGCAAGAAAATTATCAGTAAACACTTACGTTGTTTTAAAGATGACCATGCCGCCATAGCTGCATTCTTCTCTGCCTGTTTTTTATTCTTGGCAGGATCTCCAGTGAAAGTTACTCCAGCCAATTCTACCGTTCCTGTAAAAACAGGAAGATGGCCAAGACCTGACCTGAACGTTGTGTATATCGGTAATGGAGCTCCAACTCTTTGGGCAATTTCCTGTAAGAGGTTCTTATAAACCCCCGTTTCATCCTATAAAATTTGGAAGTTCATGAGCCAGACAACAATCGATTGACAAATCGTGGAGTTTGAACAATAAAGGAATACAAACTTAGGAACTAAATTACTCTTAGCCTCTCTCAGAGTATTAAGTTCATTTTTATTCCAACATGCAATTTCTGAAACTGATTCACCTTTCTGACCCTTCATAATGAAGATAAATTATTTTATGTGTAACCACAAACGTGTGCACCCCCACCGATGGAACTTAAGGTTCATTTTTCAACCCAAACAAAGACCATTCGGCTTGGCCAATGTATTAAACCAGACAAATATGTTGCTCAGTATGCAAAATTATAATCATACACATTAAATCTTAGACAATAGCGTCAGGCCAAAAAAGGTCTACTCCTCAAAAGCTGGACTGCTTGGAAAAACCCTCAAAGGTCACCATCCATAAATTAGATAATCCAACTAATGTATTATCAACTATTACGGGTGAGGATAGAGGGTAGCCGGCAAGCAGGCAACAATGCTAAAGAAAATGTGAAATGAGGGAGAAAGGAATCAATGTAATCAGATAACTAAAAAAGAGCATGATAAACCCAGTTTCCCTTCCACCTAAGTCACACTTAGGCACAACGAAAACTATGAAAATGAAACAGAGGTCACTTTTCAACTACAACGTAATGTATAAAACACTTTCTGATCGCATTAAGCTAGTATCAATTTCACCTCACACGGCGTTTGGAAACAGTAATTGTTTGCTGAAGCTACAACCATTGTAACCACAAATGCACAAATTCGAAGAAACAAACGTAGCGAAAAGCAGTCAGTCACTAAAAGGAATGGTCGGGGTACAGAAACTCACCAAGATCCGAGCCGCTAGAGAATGAGATGGGCCACGATTAGAGAGAGAATTAAGAGCAACTTCAGCTGCAGAGTGCTCCGCTTGACGGAGAGTAGTACAGTAATGAGGGCACTCGAAGACCTCACCGTTGAAGTTAACAGTGGCTTTGAACCTCGGCGCGTGGTCCGGACCTTCCCTAATGCAAGTGTAAGAGGGGAGGTTGAAGCAGCTCCTCTGGGCCAGCTCTTGAAGCTGGTTCTTGTACATTTCGTTTCCGATTAACACTCAGCCTCCTCCTATCTCCCTCTCAAAGCTCCACAACCAAAATCCTCCCTCGCCGAACAAAAAAAGCCAGGACTTCACAGCAAGTGAGAGATGGAGCCGGATCGGATCGATTGCTGCATAATTACGGCGGTATGAAAAGATACAGACCCACGTAGCGAGGGGGATTCAGGTCCGGCAAGATCAATGCAAGTCAGGGTTTTTCCCTAGCTGTGAATGGGGATTCTAGAGAGAGAAAGATGGTGTGAAGCTCAGAAGAGAGACGGAGAGAGGAGGGGAGGTATATTTTCGTAAAAAAAAAAAATATATTTAATTAATTGTGTCGGAGTCAACTGAACGTTAAAGCCCGCACTTGGGATGTAAAAAGCCTTCTGGCTCCTCTATATTTTCTATTTTCATTAATTTAATTAATAGAAATTGTTATTCTCTATTTTCAACTTCTTATTCTACTCTCCAACAATTAGTGCAATCAAACTATAATTAATAATATGTTTAGATAATAGAATAAAAAAGTTTCAATTTTTAATTGTATAGAATTTTTGTAAAACTAATAATTTTAGTTAATCTAATGCCATAATCAAAATAATTTTAATTTACATGGACAATACAGAAGATATCCTAAATTTAAATGAATTATTAGTGGTGGAAAAAATAATATTAAAATTGGAATGTTTTATTAAATAATTAAGAATTTATGCTTCTCAAAAAATTATTAGTTTGAGCTACTACCTTGCATTATTAATGAAATAATTGACATTATAATTTATAATATCAGAAGCATTTAATGTTATCCAATTATTTTCTGAATTATTTGTTATATATATACGTCCTTTTTTTATTTTTTTTGGAAAAGAAATTAGCATAATATCTTAAAATTGAGGGCCTAAATGTTTAAGTTATGCAATTAGGGTAATGGCTGAAATTAATCTATGATTAATGGACAAATTATAGGGTGCCATGAAAGGTTAAGTATAGGCCGAAATTGACCCTATGCTTGACCAATAAATGATGGGGGGAGCCTTGGATTTGGAGGGTATGAGGAGGGATTAGAATAACCCATTAAGTTGTAGGTTATGATATATGATCAAGTGGACAAAAGTGAGTGGGGGCAGACCCTCCTCCATTAATCTCCAAGTTTGACTGAGGCAATTACGGAAAAGCCAGAGGATAGAGGGAATTGGTAATTTGGTATTGACAAATGGAGGGTTAAAAAAGGAAGTATATATATATATATTTATTGTTGGGTACTACAGCATTAAATGGGATTCAATTTATGACGCCTGACACTTGATTAGTTTCCCAATATTTTCATGTTTTTCCAAAAAAGACAATCCACGCTCCAGCAATTTCAAAATTGAGATTGACATCGGATCTAGCAAATTTCAAAAATGAGATTGAAAGATTTCAAAATCACCCGAAATGTTAAAAATGGGGTCAATAACACGTGATTAAATAAAAAACACGATATATATTAACTAAATTTTACAAATAAATAAAAAATAACACCCAAATTACTCATAGGTGAAGGAGTAATATTCTTTTTTGTCAATTTTTTAGTGTCTTTTTTTTTTCCTAGACTTCTGAAAAATACAGCATCAAATTGTGTTGGGAGATTAGATCTGGAGAATCTTAAAAAAAAAAATAAAAAAAAAAATAAAGTCGAATGCAGAGAGAATTGCTTAATTAGTGGAAGTTGGGTTTTAACTTTTAAGAAAAAAGAAGAAACTGCGGTTGATAGATGATATGATCCAAAAAAGAAACCACGTTATTGAGTGCACAGCAATAAAACTATTAACAATAATTACACGCACCACGTACACATTTTTATTCTAAGCTTTAATCTCATGATATTTGCATGTAATTGTCTCATTAATTAAATCATTATCATATGATATAAATGATTGCATAAATGAATAACATATCCATGTCACGGCGGGTATCACATCAGAGTGTCAACCTCACCTTACTCATTGCAAGAACATAATACGATGGTTACTCAATAGGAACTCTTTTAGTTCATATATTTTTAATTGATACACTAGCATAAAATAATGTCACTCCTGATGTTACTGTACCATAAGATATGACACTATGTACCACGTCTTATGTTACTCAAAAGATGCTTCGATAATGGTAATTTGAGAAACATCAAACTAAAGAAATCTAACACCAAAGTACAGCAGTATTAATCAGTTCCAAACAAATTTGAACCAATGATAAAGTAAAATGTTTCAATTTTCTACCTAAATAGATTTAACCAAAAGGGAGAGGAAATACTTACAATCAAATCAATTCAGCCATCATAACCCAGCCGCGAAAGCTTTCGAATAAGGGACGCCTGACCTGTGCTTCAATAATCACACAGCATTTTCTGCTAGTTGTAGTTCACGTAAATATATTATGTAAATCCACTAAATGCAAGTTCACAATCTTCAAAAATCTTCTATACTTATTGGACTTCTCATACAAATGTTTTTTGTCAAAAAGATGAGTTTTATGAGGCTAATCAGTAACTCACTTTTAAATAACAATGTTGGGACAAAACCGCAAAAACAAGAAATAAATAAATATGGTGAACAAAACAAAAATATAGTACAAGGAGTGTTACACAGTATGTTGGGATATCACCATGAAAAGGGGCTAGCTCCCAGTAAAAATATTTCATTTTCCACATCTTTTACCCATTGACAAACCCGATTGCAGGTCTTAATTGCCAGAGCCTGAGAATCAAATATGTTCAAAGCCGTGTTAAGAATTAAAAGGGATCAACACACCATCAGAAGTAAATTCGATGAACTAGTGCATCCAGTAATTAATTTTCCTCGCCTTGTTTCCCTTTATCAACTATATCATCATTCTAAATCTCAAAGGTCTCAAATAAATCAGCAATTCTGATGGACAATATGATGAGCAGTAATGTCATACCTTGTCAGCTAGTGGATCAAATGCCGCATAAAGCTCAAAATCCTGGGTCACCCAACAAAGAAGAACTGCCAAAAAAAATCAACCAATAAAATTTCCAGAATGGTATTTGTCCAATCAAGCGAACATTCATGCAAGAACCTAATTAATGCTCCCAGAAGAAAATTCAGAAATGTTGCATTACTGCCAATAACCATTAAAACAATAATATGCAGCTTGATCGTGACATGATGAAAAGGCCCATAAGAATCAGCGGAAAAAATGAGGAAATAAGCAGTGGAGCTTGATCATGATATGATGAGAAGGGCCATTAGAATCAATGGAGAAACTAAAACAAAAAAAATTGTCAAGAAAAACAAGAAACTGAAAAACTCAGTTCCCAACCTTTGAACTTTCAATCAATTCTCACATATTCTAACACATACAGAAGTCATGAACTCGGAACAAATGGCATTTTTACGATTGCAGAAACTGAAAAACTATATCCCCAATCTTTTTACAAAGCAATGTCTTAATAACTACATCAGGAACACATTAAATACATTAAATATTCGATCCAATATCTAGCATATTCTTGGTGGACATAAATAAATAAAAATACCATAGTTTTCATCTCTTCTGAATTGCGTTTTATGGGGGCCGACTACTCCCTCATGCATAGAAGTATATAGTTTCTGATATGCTCTATATAATCTGCCAAGGGAAAATACTAAAATCACTTGTCTCACTGGTGTAAAAAAAACACAGAGAGAGCAGATTGGTGCATACAAGATGCAGAAATTTTGTGAACTTGCCTTTTCTGCTGTTGTGGACTGCTTATTGGAGGCGAGAATTCACATGAAACATATTGATCAAGAAATATGCTGCGGTAAATGAAATGCCAAAGTCCAAAAGGGCCACCCATAACAACATTGATTTCTTTGACTCTCTCGAGAGAATCTGTTGAAAGTGTTTGTTGACCCAAATGAGAAGATAAAAATCCCGATCGAGGTAAAGAATCAACGGGTAAATCTTCCACATGCATCCCACCATCCAGCATGGATCTCTGAACTTCACTAAGAACATTTGACTTCAGAAGGACTGTTTCAATCCGAATCCTATGAATTGGAACCCAAAATCGTCCAAACAAAAAAGTGAAAAGAGATAGATCAGCAATTCATACGATAAAGAAATCAGCTAGATTTTCCCAAGTCCAAAACCCTAATGATTACTAGTTGAGTCCATAAAAGGCCTTTGTGTGTAAAATACAATCACATTTACATTTTCCTTTAGCAGAACACTCAAACAGTTACAACAATTTTGCTTCTTGGCAACAATCTGTACTCTACCTGAGATAAGCTTTAGAATTTTATAGACATAGTTTACCTGCACTCCTTAAGATGATAGAAGGCATCCGAGCTAGTGGTAAGCAGCATTAGGTAAGTGTCAACCTGCCACATAAAATAACTAGAGTTAAGTGGGTACCATAGATGTTCACAATATTGCGGTAACTCAAGTCCAACTCAATAGCACTAAAACATTCAATAAAAAATGCTACATTCAAATATCTTCTTCTTTGTAGATGCATTGATATCACTCGAACGCGTTAATTTTATGCAGACTGACTTAAATTTTATGAAAACTACTCTCACTTACATCAAGATAATGGACATATGCATACAAAAAGGCCATGGGATTGTATCGTGGCAGGCATATAGGAGAGAAAGACTCAGATGTTCTGCATGAAGAATAAAATATCAGAAAATAGTTAATATACAAGACAACCGTCCATTAAAATTACATTTTCAAAACAAAACAAAAGCTATAGCTCTAAATTCTATAGATTTAAATAAAGATACACAAAAAATTTCTCAAACACAAAAACAATTAAGATTGGTAGAAACACAAAGGAAATTTTAATTGTAATCAAGATTGAAATTAGGGATTAAAACATATTTGACCGAAAGTTTTAAATCAAAATGCATCGAATAATCAGACACCAAGTGTTCAATTAAAATACAAGACAGTAATCCAAAATAAATAATTTATTGGAGAAGCATACGTAAGAGTCAATTCTACTTGCCTAAAGGATTCGGATGACATAACAAAGTTGGCAAGCAGTAACATATCATCTGGATGAAGAGAAGCTTTCTGAGCGCCAACAAGACTGATAACCTGCAAAATACTTATACTCTCTAAATTCAAGGAGCACAAAAAAAATGAAATTAAATTTGAGACCCACACATGCAAATTGGTATTCAAACATCTGGTATCAATCAAGTGGAAGAAAGAGTTTGAGAAGATGCTAGAGGGGACACCTTATGTTTGCACATTAAAATGGCAAACAGGACACCTGAATCAGCAACATCTTGCAATATGGCGCCTGCAGCTTGCCTTGTACCATAGGCTAATGGAAGACAAGTATATGCGTGAAGAAAAGTCGCAGGATTCCTGAAATTGAGAAATATGATCAAAAAAATCATTAGAAAGATGAAATTAGATTACTTTTAAAAGGGGTAATGAAATTTAATTGGAGTTATAAAATAGTAAATACATTTTTGTATGGAACAAAATAAAAATTGTCAAAACAGATATGGTATCTAATTTCAGCCGAGGTTAGCTCAGCGCTGCTTAAAAATTTTAATTAATCATAGGATATTAAAAAAAAAAAAACCCCCAAATACACATAGACATCAATTAATATTTTTCACTTAGATAGGTGTGTGTGTGTGTGTGAGGACAGCTATCAAGGCACCCAACTTTGTTTAAACCAGCCGCAAAGCAAGACATTGGAATATGGCTGAAATAGGCATTATGTCGCACTGGGCCCATCTGAAATATAAAAATATGGTTCATAGGCTCTTTTCCCACCTCCCCAACAAAAGAAATCTTAGAGAGAACTCACATCCAGCTCGGATGGAGGAGATAGAAAGGACTGTGTTCTTTCACAACAATTAAACTTAGCAGACCATGAAACATACCAACTGAAGGAATGAATGAGTGAAGAGAAGACAGCATCTGTTCCTCCAAGCAAAGGGGTCATATCAAACTTTGGATTCTTCTCAAAACATCTATTTACTGACTTTGTTAGTATAAGGATCATCTGCATCCACATGTTAAATCAGCGATAAATAATATATTTGGATGTTATGAGACACAAGAAATTGAAATGAGCAAAATCACATCTCACCTGACCATATATAAGTTCTAATTGATCCATTAATGACTCATAAAGCTCTTCTGTGCAACTGATGCAGACCAAGTAAATTGGTCCCTTGACGAGAAAGACCACCTGAAAATAGGACAACCAAAATAAGCAAAACATTAAAGGTTGAAGAAATTAGGAGACAGTGATTATAACTCCCTGTCCTGCAATGTGACATGCATGCACTCTTCAACACAAGCAATCACACATAAATATTAAGCAAATATAGTAAGAAACTATACTATATTAATCTGTTGCTATTCATCCAACAATTTAATTTCTTATACTATGCTGACTAAGAACTGCGTAAATCTAAGAAGCTAAGAAGCATATTGTCCCTATGATGTATAATCATTCAAGTACAGGCAGAATAACAGTATTCATCTGATGCAGCGCAAAAGAACATAACAAACCTGGTGCTTGCCTGCCCTAACCAATTTGACACGATCCCCCCTGAAAAAAATAGTTGGTGTTACAAACTATTGAAAACTCTTAAGAACTTCAATTTCACCGTGTATATCCCGTGAACAAATAAATAAGAAAAGCTAATAGTTTAAGCGGTTATAAGAGATCCATGGGTTTACCCATTCTCCACAAATGAAATGATTGCCTGCAAAGTAGCTGAAAATCCTGCAAGCTTGTGTTCATCACCGTATCTGGAAGTAATTTGGGAAATGTAAAATTATATCAAAATCTATGGTCAAATTATAAATTTATTTGATAACTGGAAATCATATGATCTAGAATTGTATTTAGTGGTGAGAAAAAAACCTGGAGTAAATTGGTTTTCCTGAATGACTCAAAATAAAAAAGTGCTTCTTCCTTTTTCTCCATGATAATGAGGTGTCATCCTGTAACTTATCAATCAGTAGGAGATGGGATTTTATGCAGCTTTTGTATCATCAATCTATGTATTTGAATCAATGTAACCATAAGTATTTAATAAACGACATCGAATTCTTTCTCCTTGGCCATAATCGGCCATTTCTTTGACAATAATGGTTGCTGTTGGCTGACTTTTTTCCCTTCACATATGAAGAACTGAAAACTACACCTTCACAATAAGGAGAAGAAAATTGAACTAATAATTATGAAAACCAATAAGAACGGCTGAACGTTGTATCTCTGATCATTCTTTTTGTAGACAGTAGTCCTTGATGCTAGCTGACTTTTTCTTCACAGAAGGGATTGAAAACTTAACTTTCACAATAAACCCTTGATACTTGCAGTCTTGCAAGGCTTAACTAAAGCAGAACAAAGCAAAGAAGAAAGAATGATCTAACAAATAAGAAAAGCTGAAAATTGATGCAATGAAACGCGAACATAGGACCTAAGTTTCGTACCCACAATTTCTATGGTTTCATTGTGCTCATGTTAAAAATATTCGACTAGTTTTGCACATATAGATTTTGAGGTTAGTTGATGTTTCAGCCAATTTCGTGCAAATTGAAATTCAAAAGAAAACGACACAATGAAGGCGAAAATGATTTCCTACGAACAAAAGAAACCATCAGAAATTTATTAAACAGTATACCTCATCGCAATGCCGCTTTCCTGGAACCCAGGAGGCTTGAGAACCCGAAGTTCCACCATCGAAATCAACGTTCCTCAGTTCCTGTATTTCATCTCCAGCAACGCCATCAAATTCTGACGTCCCGCTACCAGCACTGCTGCTTCCTCTTTCACCAGCATATCCACTGCTGCTAGGACTCAAAGGTCTATCCCCCTCCAGCTCCAAATTGGTCCTACCAGCACCACCAGGCTCCGAAAACTCGTTCACCTCTTCACCACCCTGGTCCACTCCCTTTTCAATCTCACCAACGCTCACCTCGCCGCCATTTCCTTCAATTTCATGGTATACGCTCTCGCTAGGCGACCCATTAATTCGATGCTCCGACGTCTCACCTTTGAGTGTCGTCAATTTGATGGATTCCAATTCATCTTCAATTGGCCTTCGTTCGAGCACGTGGCTAGGGTTATGATTGGCATCAATAATACCGTCGTCGGAGGTCGAGGAGCTCGATTCAGAGGACATTGACGAGTTAGGGCTCAATTCAGGACGAAATCTTCCTGAACAAAACCACGTCTAACCGAAACTTGAGAGAGAGAGAGAGAGAGAGAGAGAGAGAGAGAGAGATTACCTACCGGTCGTCGTCTACGATGCTCGATGAGACGGTCTGACCGGTAGGCGGGTAATCTTGGGCTCGCGCGAATTATGAGCTGCGGTCGGCTTTAAACACTTACAATAATCGTAAATTTCAATTTTTATTCCATCCTTTTATTAATACATAATTATTAATTATTAAATAATAAATAATTTTATATTTATTATTTAAATATATTTGTACATGTATCAAACAATAATTGATTCAATTAACTTAATAAATAAATTATTTTTTATTTATCACATTTAAAAATATTTTTTGTTGTGTCGAAGAATAATTGAAATAATTATCTTATTAAATAAAAAACTTACGTATATTATATTTAACATGTATAAATTAAAGATAATATTCAAATTGTTAATAGTTAAAAGACGAATATTCAATTTATTAAAATTGTTAATTTAAGATCTAATAACACTTTTATAAAATAAATAATATTTTTACGCTAATTTTAGAATAAAATAAATAACTTTTGTATTTATTTTTAGATAATTATCCACGACAACCTTAAATTATATAGTCAGTGACAAAACAAACTTCAAATTATATTCGTTAACAATAGAAACCTGAAACTATTATTCACTAACAATATAATTTTTTATTTTCGGCCATACTTAAAATATGTAAAAAACAAGTTTGAGAACGGGCGATCTCAACTTCATGCTATCGTTTCCACATGAAATGGGTGCAAATTTTTTAGAAAACAAAATATCTCGTTTCAAGAAATAGACCGCATCTTGGTTGAACTGTAAGAGAATTGTCTTGTTGTTTTGTTCCGGAAAGGTATCAAATCCAAATTAGGCCTAAAAAGCCCATCATCAAGTTTTTTAGTGTGAAAAAATAATAAACGAATAACAGGAAAATTAGGAGTCATGCCACAAGAGCATTAAGACGGACAAGCCGCTGTCTTCCATAGGGGCTGGTCTTGTACTAGTACGACTCCCACGTCTCTATCCCTCGACCCCACCAAACTTAATCTGACGGCTCACGATCATTTCCTTTTCCCTCCCAACCAATGGCTCCGATCTCTTCATCCCCCTTTTCCTCGTAGAAACCGGTGGTGCTGCGGTTTATAATTATTGCCCTCAAAACTTCTTTTTTTTTTTTTTTTTTTAATCTTGGGAGTTTACCTTTATGTGAAATGACATAATTACCCTTCCATTATTTGGTCATATGAGTGAGGACGCTATTTTTCCCAATTACAGTGAAAAACTATATTATTAAATTAATTAGAATCAAGCTGTCACATCCATGGGACTTTATTATAATTGATTACCCACTTTCCTTAAAATGCTATTAGTACTAAATTACACTATTATTCTTAACTTGGACCCAAAAGTTTAAAATTATTTATAAATTAGACTAAGTGCATGACTTGTTTAATAGTTAATAAGGTGTTTTCATCCATTTTTAACACCTCTTGCTATTATTGTCAACTCAATTTTCAACTAAATATATATCTTTTAGTTGAAGACTTAATAAAATTTATGTTTAAAATTAAATTAAAATATTTTATTAAATAAAAAAATTAATATATATATATGTAAAATTTGACGAATAAAATAAATCACAGCGTCAAAATTGTTAATAATTAAAAGCCAAATGTTTGGTGACAAAATCTTGAATTAGAAGAAAAAGAGGGTTAAATATGGAATTTGGTATTATTGGAAAAGGGTCACTTTCGGTAATTTTGAAGCTATGGTATTATATTCTTGCCGATCCCACCCCGGGTCACATCAAACGTAAATGCCACGCCAATCATTTACTTACGGGCCAAGTCCTAACCCCCCTCTCTATTATTTTAGTTTTCCTTAAACCCACTTTTTTTTTTTTTTTCTTAACTTCCCGGCCAAACTTATACCCACAATTTCTTAATTTTATTATTTAAGAATTCATGGGGGAAAAAATGGAAAATTGTTTTTTGTTTTTGGCATAATTGAGTAGAAATTACAACCCGTGGTAATAAACTCTCCAAATGGGATGCTCAAAATTCAAAACAAAAGACAAAAAACAGAGACAAAAATCAAAACCTTTTTTTTTTAGGGGTAGAGAAGAAAAAGTCTAACACTAGGGGGGAATGAGTAATTTCCTGGTGGAATATGTCGTGATTTCTCTGCATTTCCCGAGAGTTTCCAACTCTTTTCTAATTAATCTTGGAACCCTGTTTTTTCAAATATTGCATTACGGACCCTGCTCAGATCTCTGCCTTTCAAAGTCCGTCCCACTCCTTCGTGTACAGAGAAGGAAGCCATTCTCGTCCTCGCCAAAAACTCGTGCGGTGGAACTCTCGCGCCTCCCTCGCCGTCGCCGTCTTCGTCCACGTCGTCTTCGTCGTCTTCGAAGCTCTCTCTCCGATTCTCTCTGTATTCGTGCCTCAGGATCTTGGACCAGTCTGGAATGTTCACCGGAAGCGAGGCCGGAGTGCCGATCATCCTATCTCCCGAGTCGGCGCGCTTCGGTGTTGGCTTCTTCGAGAGGCGGAGATTGGAGGCGCTTTTGAGGAACTCCGGCGAGTTGGACCGCACAGAGTTGAAGATTTCGGATTCGTGGAGCTCGTAGGCGGAGTCGGAGGTGTTGGAGCGGTGGCAGTCTCGGTCGCCGGAGAGGAAGTGGTAGCTCGGCCTAGCGAAGTAGCTTTTACTGTTGGCCATCAGGTGTAGGTTCGGTCGGAAAGAACCCAAGAAAGGGAGAATCAAACTGAGTTTCTGGAGACTCCGGGTCGCTCCGATGGCTCTGGTTCTCGAAGACGATGAATTGTGGTCTGCTTTTTATAAACTTTGGGCTGGAAAAAACTGGATAAGGCTTTCTCTCTCTTCTGCAACGCATTTCCTCGAAATTACTAATACACCCTCCGGTTTCGGCGAAAACGACAAGCTTAACGTCACTTTCCACTACTTTAAATATCGTTTTCAGCAATTAATAAACCAATTTAGCTATTTAAAATTTATTATTCAACCCAATAAATTTAAAATAAAATGTATATTAAGTTTGAACTGGAAGGACAGAGCTAATATAACTCCTCGTAATTATTTAGTCAAAGAACCTCGTAAATTTATAAATATTAGTAATTGAGTCTTTATTAATATATAAAAAATCATGTTTTTCTCGTGTAATTTTTTTTATTATGTAATTTTCAGATAAATAAATTAAAAATTTTCATGGTGACACTGGACTTGAAAAGAAAATTACCCCAACAATTTATTTGGACAGATAAAATCATGTGACAGAAATCTCCTGAGTTCATGTGGTTTCTTTTTTTTTTTTAAAAGTACGTGCTGAATTTACTCTTCAATTCTAATTCGAAGGACCAAAACATTTACAAAAAATAGAATTTAATAAAAATAATTTATGGGAAAAGCAAAATTAGTCAGTATCGGACAAAAGGGGGAGGGTATTATAGGAAGGGGAAGTAAATGCCAAACCCAGTTCGTACAAAATAGTTTTGACAGGTTTTGTCCCGACGCGGAGAAGGGGTTCACCTGAGCCGGTTCTAGAACAGAGGATCTGTTTAGACGATCGAGGATGCCGCCACGTGTTCCAATGACGTACACCCGCCACGTGGCAACACTCAAAGAAGGGGAGCATGACTGCACGTGAAGTTGGCCCCACACTCGGATCTAGCGCCTCTCTTGCCAGCTGGGTCTTGTCCTCTCAGAAGCGGCAGCTCATGAAATTACCACCTCTCTACCCTCCTTCCCCTCCCTATACTTCGTTATTCGAACCCAAAAACACAAATAACCGATCCGGTTTGGATAGTCCGGAGAACCAAACCGGAAGGTATGTGACAATAATTGTGACATTATTATTATTATAACAATCTAAACTAGTTTATTTATGTGAGCTGGTGGCTCTGTCTTGATTTTTCTATGGTTGAATCAATCAAAATAATTAAACCAACAATTTTCTCAATTTTTATTTCTAGTTTTACGTACTTTGATCAAATAAACATGCAACGATCGTATCTTTATTCATCTTATTATATTTAATAATCTAGTTTTAAATTGTCACTCAAAATCCCTCCATAATTTTTTAAGCAAGAATCACTGTAGTTGCTATGGCCAATGGAACTTGTCTTGTAACCACGCGCAGTTCAAGTTCTAGTTACTGATGAGTCCTGTGTTGAGAACAAGGTCGGTAGGGAAAGTGCGATTGAGCGACTCGATGTTTAGTTAGACATGAGTTGTCATTGACTCGTACATTTGGATCTTAAAAATTTAGGATAATTTTAGCACAGATTAACAAATAATTAATAACATCTCTCTATAATAAGCAATGCATGGTTAGCAAAAGCTTTCAGCCATTATTGGTTTTAATAGTTGCTATGTGTTGCCATCAAATATCAATAATGGTAACTTTAGATAATGGGTATTCAATTCCATATTATATTGTCTAAGAATAGAATCAAATCAACTTTAAATAAGGAACAACGCATTTTTTAGTATTTTAGTTATTTATTAGTAGCGTTTCTCGAATAAATATGTGCTAACATTATTTATGTCTATATTAATAAAAATAATAATTTAATTTATAGTTTATTTAATTTACTTATATAAATATTAAGGTAAAGTGTAATTTATATTATATATCTAAGAGTCATTGATAATTAATGCTCTAAATAATTATTGGAGCAAAACAATTTATATTGTAATAAAATATTTCATGATTTTTGTCACTCTGATGACAATTTTAACTCAACATCTTTATCTTGATTCATTTGACTTCCTGCACGAACTAAAATTTGCCCTTAATTGTGAATACGTATCTTAAATAGATTGTTGTTTACTCTTCACGATCTATTGGGATATTGAGTGTGAGAGGAACATCGAGTAAGGTAAATGTTGTATATTAAAATGATCATTACGAATAAAAATTATAAGACATTTCATGAAATTTATCAAGTTCGAGTTCGTCTTGCTTGATAAGAATCATGCGTTCAACAACCAATATAATAGAACAATCTTGGTAATATACACTAAATTTGCATTGTAGATTATATTTTATAAATTTAATAGAAAATTAATTAGTTATTTATTCTAAATTTATATTAATATATAAAAAAAAATTATGAATTATATTTTGAATTATCAAATCTTCAAATAATTCATGTGAAGTTAGCTATAGAGTTATTTATATTATATCTAAATATTATTCATACATGTGATTATCGACATTATCACAGTGATTTGTTCATATTCACGATAAATTAGGTAACGCGTGCTATTTTGGAAAACAGAACTCAAAAACCATTTAAGATATCAGATGATCGCTAAGTACAACGAGTACGTGACACTTTACTCGAAGATTAAAGATATCACGATAATAGCGAATGATAAACATTGGTCGAATCATGTATCAATAATGGAATTAAGTATATCTTGAAAAGCATCAACGTCAATATTATTATAATGAACTTCATCGCCCGATGAGCTAATTATGGACCATGGAGGAAGATTAAAGAGGCATCATGTGCAACTTGATAATCCCAAAAAGTAATAGACAACGAAAGGTCTTGGATAGGGTTTCTTTCTCACTCCACAAAACAATTATATTAAAAGAGCATGGGCTACCCATAATTTGATTTAATAAATGACAAATAAAGCATAATTCCATGCATATTATATGGTATATAGCTCATACTTCCCAATCAAAGATAGGGATAACTTAGTGGAAGATGACAATGGATGGAAAAGCTTGCAAGTTTTAAGTTTCTTATGTGGTAATAAGGGTATGCTCCACGGAACATCGCTATGTCTTTTTGCGATTGTGTTGTTTTCGAGTTTGAAACCCTAAATGAATGTGACAGATTATAGTGAAAATAGAAAATTAGGTTAAGTGTTGTCTGCATATGCATGATAGACGTGTAAAAGTCGTTATCGATAATAATTTTATTCACTGTCCGAACAATGTATATGCTCGTGTGCGTGTCATTTATGGGGTTTTCTGGTTGGGCTCTAGTTGAGAATACGGGTTTCAATTTTTTTCAAGCAAGTAGAAAAAATGTGCTTTTATATGTAGCTATCCAAAACAACATTATGGGCTGCTTAGAACCAATCATTGGGCTTTAGATCCGAGCTCAATATAGAAAGCCCAAGATTGAAATGAAAAGGCCCACGATTGACCATGCCCAAAATGGATTTTTCCAGTTCACAAGTTTCTGCGTGATTTCACTCGTCAGAAGCTTCGCCGCCGAAATTCGATCCGTCCCATGTGGTCGATGTTTTCTTCAGTAACCGGCGGGAGGTCGATCGACAAGGTCGCTCGGCCCGTTAGGTCTCTCGCCGGAGAAGATATAACTTAAGAGACTGTTAAGGACTGAAAGGGCCTCCATTTCACAGTGAAGCCGAGTGTTCAGAATCGTCAGGCGAAGGTCTCTGTGGTGCTTCGGCGGCAGCTTTAGTCATTAAGCCCTGAAGGAGTCGGAGCGGGACCGGTAGAAGACTAAGAACATTAAAACCCAGTGGTAATATCTCCATCGGCGATATTATAGAGATAGCTAAGGTCATGCGGCCGAGGTCGACGGCGAAACACTTGACCGGTTCGGGGAAGGAAGCATCATGCAGTTGCGAAAAGTCATCGCATGCACGCTTTATTTTATAAGAAAATTTATATTAAATGTGAAAAGTTATAATAAATCATGGTAATATAATTGGCCCAAACAAGAAAAGAAATTTCTTTCGGGTTGAAAAGCACACACGGAACGAATCGAAACTATAAATTCACTTAACAATAAAAAATTTAATGTTATCTTATAAATTATTATTCATAAGTATTCACGAAAATAATCTTATCTCGATGATGAAACAAAATGGTGATAAAGAAAGAGATTAAATGAAACTTATGACAAATATAAACGAGAGAGAGAGAGAGAGAGAAAGAGAGTGATAAAATATAATGGAGAGACGGAATCAAAACATAATCCGAACAGAGAACATTAACGAGAGACTAAGTGAACGAGAAGAAGATTTATTGACACGAGACGATAAGAAAAATTTATCTATTTTATTTTCTTATTCAATTCATCCGAAATACATTTCTTTTATTTTGCTATGAATTAAAAAATTTCATTAAATAAATTTTTTTCACACTGCGAGATTGATGATATAAAAATAATTATAATTAAGTTAATTAACAAAAACATATCTTAAACTATAAAGTTATAAACAAATTTGTTTTTAAACTATATTCGTTAACAAAATCACTCTTAAATTATAGTATGTTAACAAATCAATACTTATCATTCAAATATCATTTAAAATTTAGCTTAGTCTTTAAAAGTGTGAGCCTGCTCCTTTTTTCATCTAGAACGTGAATTGCACTACGTTTGGAGTGGGATCCCGCCATTTGTGAGTTAGATCCTGCTCCAAATGATCAATACCAACTACGAGGTCGACTTAAAATCATAACGTGCTCAAAAGAAAGATGTATTGAAAATGATAAATTTTTTTAAGATGACGAAACAAACAACTAGACAGGAAAATATTTATTGAAATCGAAAGAGAAGAAACGAAAAATGAGTAACATAAATTTCACATTTCAGCAAAAAATGAAAAATAAATTGAAAGAAACACCAATAAATGATGAAATTAACGAGAAAAAAGTGAAATGTCACAATTTCAGTTTAATAACAGAAACGAGAGGTTATGTTCCAAGTAAATTCACCCATTTTGGACGAGAACCCATAACGCATTGAGCTAAACTGGAAAAAAAAACAAGTTTTTCAAAATCTATTAACACGAAAAGAAGACAACTTTGAGTCAAAATTTACAGTTTACAACGATGAAAAACATTGAAGAAAAGAAAAATAAAAAACACACTTACCCAGCAGAGATAGATCTGGGAAGTGAACAAAGAGAAAAGGCACTTGGACCGAAGACTAAACAAAGAAGATGGGGAGAGAGTATACAGAGAAGCACGCCATGCATGTCAGCATTTTCACACTGAACCAACTAAACTACTTTGGTCGCAGACTAACCTCAGTTTTTGAGGTTGAAAAAATGGTCTGCCCGATTACAGTATAGACACCTAAAGGGCCGGGATTCCGCTCCAAATACACGGTGTACATTGTTTTTGAGCGGCATCTCACCATTCACTAGGGGGACCCCCGCTCATATATTAATGTAATTCACGCTTCGAAAGAAGAAAAAAAAGCTAGATTCTATTATTGAAGAATGAACTCAAACTCTTATACAAAAACTCATGAAGTGGAATTCCGTTATTTCAAAATTCAGCTATCGCACGATTAAATTTTAACAGATATTTGAACATCAAGAATTGTTTTGTTAACGGATCATAATTTAAAAGTGATTTTGTTAGCGAACATAATTTATTTACAATGTGTTTGTTAATGAGCCAAGAATTTAAGGTTATTTATTTTTTTATTTTTTGTTAATTATCCTTGTAATTATAGAAGACTTAATAATGTGATAATTATAAAATTCTTTCAAACGACACCGTTTTAGTGATTGACTTCCTCAGTGCGCTGTAAACCTCGCAGATCTATATCTCCCTCCAACTTTCTTCCCAATTCAGATCATAACTCAGTTTAACAATGGTGAGTCGACTCGTTCTGCTTCCTTTTCTCCTTTCTTTACTTCTCTTATCTACTTCAGTCATCTCCAAAGATTCTCCCGATAAGCATCTCGATGATGACGATGAAGATCTTAGCTTTCTGGAAGAATCGAACGGGGAAAATGGCGCTGCACATAGCTTTCCAGATCCCGAAGATTTCGATGACGGAGGAGTAGGCGAGGATGAGTTTGAAAATTACTCGGATTTGGACGATACGGATGGAGATCAAGCGTATAATGAGCCCGAAGTGGATGAAAAGGATGTTGTTGTTTTGAAAGATGGGAATTTCAGCGAGTTTGTGGAGAAACGTCGTTTTGTAATGGTGGAGTTTTATGCGCCGTGGTGTGGTCATTGCCAGGCATTGGCGCCAGAGTACGCAGCGGCTGCAACTGCGTTGAAAGGCGAGGACGTGGTTTTGGCGAAGGTTGACGCGACTGAGGAGAGCGAATTAGCTCAGAAGTACGATGTGCAAGGGTTTCCTACTGTATATTTCTTTGTTGATGGCGATCACAAGCCTTTTCTTGGGATGCGAACAAAGTAAGTATTTGTCGGTGATGCTATGATTTCTATTTCCTGGTTTAGATGCTGACAAAATCTGCTGCAGTTGAGGAATGAGGATTATGAGTTCGGTTCTCACCTGTTTTGGGGCCTGGGAAGACTTCATATGTCTGCCAAATTGAATTGATTTTTGTTTGGAAGTTTGAGGCTGATCATTTCTTTGTTCTCATATCAGAGATGGGATAGTCACTTGGATTAAGAAGAAAATAGGACCTGGTGTATACAACATAACCACTCTGGAAGATGCAGAACGTATATTGACATCTGAAAGTAAGGTTGTTCTGGGCTACCTTAACTCTTTGGTGGTGAGTTTTCTTCTTTCGCTTGTTATCTTTTTTCTATCAATTGGTTTTTGTACCTTTGGATCAGATCAGATTTATGTTTTCAATTGATACTTATTGTACGATTGTAAGAACATAAAACACTGAATCATGATGGACAAGTATAACATGAAAAAAAGGTTCTTTTGAGTGTGTTATAATACGAATTTTTTACTTTTTTTCTACTTCTCTCATGATGCAATACGATAGGGGCCCGAAAGCGATGAACTTGCTGCTGCTTCAAGACTTGAAGATGATGTCAACTTCTACCAAACGACAGATGCCAATGTGGCAAAGCTTTTTCTCATGGACTCTGAAGCTAAACGCCCTGCTTTGATTCTGCTTAAGAAAGATGAAGAAAAACTGAACTATTTTGGTTAGTTCATCTTTGCTTTGAGTTCAAATTTTAAGCTTCAAAGTAGATTTTCTAGAAGTCATTTTTTTTACACAATTTCTGTTCTTTTTAGATGGTCAATTTGTAAAGTCTGCAATAGTAGAATTTGTGTTTGCCAATAAGCTTCCTCTGGTTACAAAATTTTCAAGGGAAAGCGCCCCTCTTCTTTTTGAAAGTTCGATAAAGAAACAGGTAACATTGTGAACTCTACTTGAATCTGGTTTTCATTTTTGCATCGGAGAATTGATTTTCTTCTTCTTACATATTTAACGTTTCTGCACAATTTTGCTACAGTTAATTCTCTTTGCCATTTCAAATGATTCCAAGAAGGTTCTACCCGAATTTGAACAGGCTGCTAAACATTTCAAGGGAAAGGTACTATTCATAATTAGGCATCTGATGCTAGTATAATATCTTAAACATCCCTTGCTTGTTGCCAGTTTGAAATGTATGTGTAAAACGGATTTTTACATGGGCGTTTTTCTACTGGAATGCACCGTTTTCACTATCATCCATTTTGAATTATGTAGCTTATCTTTGTTTTCGTGCAAATGGATGACGAAGATGTTGGAAAGCCTGTCTCAGAATATTTTGGCATCAGTGGGGATGCTCCCAAGGCAAATAGTTTGTTTTTTTATTGTTGATAATATGATATTTATCTTCCTGGATTATGCGATGGTATAAATAGGTCAGTGGCATAAGCAATTTATGTTTTATTCAGGTTATTGCATACACCGGAAACGATGATGCCAAGAAATTTGTTCTCGCTGAGGAAGTGACATTGACTAATATCAAGGTTTGGTAGTCACTTTTCCTTTCTCTCCTTGGCACACTTGCACACTTGCCTTATTTTCGCTTTTTCTTTTAGAAGGTATTTAATCTTTTTCTACTTAGAAGATAATTAGTGTCCACATTAGACATTTACTCATGCTGTATGTTGATCTTGCAAGAAGCAGTTCACCTTCAATTTGCAAACATTTGCTTTCTTTAGGTCTTCGGGGAGAATTTCTTGGAAGACAAGTTAAAACCTTTTTTCAAGTCAGATCCGATCCCAGGAACTGTAAGATGTTTTGCTTTATTATTCCATCCAAATCATTTTTTCTTTCTCATTTTGGTTTTCAAGTATTTTCCCCTTCATCGAGGCAGAATGATGAAGATGTGAAAGTAGTGGTGGGAGATAACTTTGATGATATTGTTTTGGATGAGTCGAAGGATGTTCTTCTCGAGGTATCGTAGTAATGAAAGAAAATCTGCATTTTTTTGCCTTAGATGATGCTTATTTAACATAGTTTCTCATATCAGATTTATGCTCCATGGTGTGGGCATTGCCAAGCGTTGGAGCCAACATACAACAAGCTTGCCAAACATCTTAGCAGCATTGATTCACTTGTCATAGCCAAGATGGACGGAACAACAAATGAACACCCGAGAGCAAAGGTGATTCTAAATTGTGATGATCAGAAATGTCAGCTCACTGTGCTTCCGGTCCAAAGCATTACATCCTCGATTCTCGTGTTTAACAATTTACTCTGACCATGATATATTTTCTAAGCCTCTGATCTTGTAGCTTTATTATAGTAAGAGAATGACGCTGTATTTTTCATTGTCAGGCCGATGGATTTCCAACTATACTCTTTTTCCCGGCAGGAAACAAAAGTTTCGAGCCGGTAAGTACCATCCACCGATTGTTGGTATACTTATTATTCCGTCGAAGTATATTTTGTAATCTTCATTTGTGTCTACAGATTACGGTCGATGCTGATCGAACGGTGGTTGCTCTGTACAAATTCCTGAAAAAAAATGCATCAATCCCCTTCAAGCTCCAGAAGCCAACTTCTCTGAAATCCGAGGTGTCTGATGCCAAAGCGGTCCAGGAGAGCAGCTCAGTATCAGAAAGTGTGAAGGATGAATTGTGAGAGCTCCTAGTAAGTTATGCATCCTTTTCGCCATATTTGTACTGAATTTTAGGGTTGATTAAGGTGCATGAATTATAAAAAGAAGACATAATTCTTGTCATTCTCAACCAAACCCTCTCTAGTAGAGAGAGAGGGAGAGAGGATGCTGTAGCTTTTTCAGTTTTGACTGTGGAAGACCCTGAAAGAACCAAGATTTCTGGGCGCACGAATCAAAGATTGCTACATTGTTTCTGGATTTGTTTTATTCTGAGACATGAATGTCATGTAATTTGAATAGAACTAGACACAGACATTTTATATATGGAAACATAAAAGTACAATATAAACAAACCATATATTTTGGAATCACTACAATTGAGGCCTTAATTTATTTTCTTCGATGAAACAAAACTTAGGCTATCAACTGATAATAATTTGCTCAAGTCCAATCTGCGGCAATGTTCTTCGAACTTAAGTTATGGACACCTAGACTTGAAGAGCGGATTCTGCGACAGATGCCTAGATAAATTTGCAAAAATCCAATTTTGTTTTTTGAAATTTAAATTTTGGAATCTCGGAAACACGGTGGAACATCCGCAACAAGTGCTAATGGTAACATATAAATTTTTAACAGTTAGAATGTTTTGTAAAAACAAAATAATAAAATAGACTAAAGTGTAAATTGAGAGTGATACCGGATCAAAAAGTTTATAGATGACTGCTACTGTTAAAAGAAAATATACATTTGTAATAGTAATAGTAATATTATTATTATTTTTTAAAAATATTTTGATTCAAATAAATAATATAATAAATTATTATTGATTTTTTTCAATAATTATTTGATTAGAGTATAAAAAAGAGTAATATAATAATATTATTTAATTAATTTGTATCTATCTTCTAAGTTTTTTATTTAACTTAATTAATATCATTTATTGAATTTTAACGACATATTTAATTAATTACCTTATTATAATTTTTTATTTTGTTATTTAATTATATTCTCTCCTATTAATAATAATTAAATTTTTGTCTAATTCTACCAAAATTACTTGAAAAATATTAATTGATATAATTATGAAATTTGAAAAAAAAACAAAAAGTCAAATTACATTTTAAATTCCACAAATCCCAACGCTCTCTCTCTCTCTCTCTCTCTCTCTCTCTCTCCTCTGCTGAAATCTACTTCCTGCCCTTTTATCGCATCCTGATAGATCGTCTTCCAATTTTGAATTATTCTATCGAGTTCTTCATATCCACACTCTACTCCTTTCACACTCCGCTCTGCTTCCCTTTCTCCATTCTCAAAACTCAGATCCACATTCTCTCCCCGTGTTCAGTCACTCCCATGGCGAAATTCTCACGACCGTCCTCCTTTCTTCTTGTTTTGGCTTTTCTGTTTTTCGGACTCGCCGTTGCCCAGAATGCGCCTGAGATTCCACCTAGTCCGACTCCTGACGTCGTACCCGATTCTCCCCCGCCTGTGGCGCCATCTCCATTTGAAGGCGCGCCGGAGAACCCACCTGCAACATCTCCTCCCGCGCCTCCCCCAACAGATTCCTCTCCGACAGATTCTCCCTCTTCACCCCCTTCTACGACGCCGGAATCGCCGCCCGCGCCTTCCCCTTCACCGGGCGAGGCCAGCGACGTCAGTGAGAAGGACAAGAGCGACTCGGGAAACCAATCAAAGGGAGGGAGCGGCGAAATGAACGTGGGCAAGAAGGCCGGAATCGCGGTGGGAGTAATCGCCGCGGTTTGTTTGGTCGGAATCGGAGGATTCGTATACAAAAAGCGGCAAGATAACATCCGGCGAACACAGTACGGATTCACAGCGAGGAGGGAGAGTCTCTGAAAACTATACTGGATTTTCCATGGTTTTAGCAAATCTTGAGGTTGGAGAAGACAAGGCTGGATTGAAATCGCATTCTTTTAGGTGATTATACATTCATAGTTGCATAATTTTTATTTTTCTAAAATTATATTCTAGATACAACTTATCAACTTTCTGATCATCTTCATTGCCAAATGGTTTTTGCTTTGAATTAAACCTTAATTTAATCAAATATTAGCCTTTAAAAAAATCATATCTTTATGCGTCACACATCATTCTTTGGTCTATATCAAAGACTAAAAACCATATCATTAAAATTATAACCAAATGATTGAATGGTTGGTCTATTTTCCACTACCCATAACTTGACACTCATCTACCTTTTGTGCTTTGTTCAATTCAATTCTTCTAAATAATGTGTTGCCCATTATAATGGGAAATCTTTTTTTTATTTATTTATTATTATTTGCCGAGCAAAACAGCTCTCGAGTGCCCGTCATTATTCCTCCCTCGGAGGATCAACCCATCGGCCATGTTCTTTTATTAGCTCGATGAGTGCATCAGTCGCACCCTCCATCGCAATTCCACGTCGCACGACGGTCTAAGGAAAAAAAAAAAAAAAGGAAATGAAATTAGCAAAAATAAGGTTTATTTCTCTCATCAGGTTAGTATAGTTTTTGGCTAGAGCTCGATAAAATAGTATACCTTTCCGACGTAGAGATCAATCTTTCCAGGGGCACCGCCAACATATCCGAAGTCGGCATCAGCCATCTCCCCCGGGCCATTGACTATGCAACCCATGATTGCAATCTAGCCGTAAAAAAGATGCTAAACTAATTATCTTAACCATATTGGAACAAATAATCAACAAAGCGATGAAGACTAATCTTAATTACCGCTACGCCAGGCAAATGCGACGTCTTCTCTCGTATTTCAGCACTTATTTCTTGAAGGTCGAATAGAGTTCTACCGCAAGACGGGCACGATACGTACTCCTGCAACAAGTCATCCCCAGCTAAAAGGGGCGGTTGATTATATAATCAAAGAGCCTCGAAATTACTCATAAATGATGCATACCGTCTTTGTATTCCGCATTCGGCAACCTTGAAGTAAGTTGAAAGATGTATTCCGAAGAAAATCAAAATCCTTGTCCGGGGCTTCTAACAGGACGCCGTCTCCAAGCCCGTCTACTAAAAGACCTCCAGAGTTAGTTCCGGCTAGGATAACCAAGTCATCCCTGCAATGGTAGACACATATGGTCAATTCATGCTTTCCATCTTGATAAAAAAGTACAGTTTATGATTTACCTGTGTATCCCTTTTGGAAACTGAATATGATGAATCACGGGGAAATCGAGACCATTGTCAGCTAGATACTCAAATAGCCTGCAGCCAACATTTTATGCTTTGCAATTCAGACAACTCTAAACTCACCCATAGTGGAGTTTAAATTTGTCGGTTTACTTTTGAAGATAAATCTTTTCGTTTGTTTCCAGAAAGAGCACAAGATTGGAAAAGCAAATGATTTCTAACTTGAATTCAAGTACAGCTGACTTATGAAATTATGTCAAGCATTTGGTATTAGTCGACGGTTCTTACTCGGTACGGTTTACTTTGTCATAATATTTTTTTACTGGGCTTTAATATATCAAACTAACATTACTATTACCTCCTGGCTGCATGAACTCGGCTGACTCGATCTTTAGTGTGAGGTAAATCATGCAGAAGCATAGTAGCATCAATCTCCTTCAACATTTCGAGCTCTTCGTATGACTCATCGCCATGGACAGTCACTACTAATCGAGTGCCTGAGAATCGATAGGGTAGAAATATAAGATTTAACGAAAAATCAAACGTTCTGAAAAGTTGCCGTTTTCAGCTGAAAGTTCAATCGTAACAATTGAGATGAGCAGATACCTTCCGGCAATAGTTTGTGAGCACTGGACGACACTTCCTTAAGATTCACTAGAACCAAAGCATTGGGCAATGGTTTAGTAAGCTGCTCCGACAGAGGAGTAATCACACCCATACTGACATCTATAAGCCTTTTGAGAGCTAGCCGCTGATTGAGAGAAAACAAATAGATAGTATCGACGTTAAGATTGATTGAGAATCGAACAAAATAACGTAAGTTCGAAGTGAAGCTTGGGAAAAAGAGGTTCTTACAGCGTCATGGTCATCAAGTGGTGGAATTTCTCTCAGAAAGATCGAATCAACTGTCGCTAGATCCTACTCGTTCATAAAAAGACGAGGAAAGTCTCAGACTGGAAAGGAATACGAGCTGTTCTTTCAATATTTATGCGACAAATTCACTAAAATTACACCTTAAATGGCATGCCAACAACCAGCTTTGTTGCGAGGGACTTGTATAAAAGGTCTGGAGTCTGGATTTAGGGAGACAAAGATAGAGATTATTATCGTCTTGTTTGGAGATATCGGGTACGACAATGAAGTATTAAGTAATAGTAAGCACACCTTCAATTGCTCCAAAGAAACCGACATGAGAACCGAACCGTCTCTATGCAGAACACCTCTATAGTCCACTTCATCCCCCTGAGCCACAAAATTCTGATTAAGTGAAATTTTTAAAAAAGGATGTAAGAGTTTGCTCATAGACTGACCGACCTCCTTTTGCACTGGCAACTGACCCGATCGTCGCTGAAAATCAAAATACCGTCTGTGCTTCTCTTCAAATGAGGCCTTGTGGAAATATAGCGTAGAGTACGTTGAGTTTAATCAGGAACAAAACAAGTAAACATAGATGTAAAATGGGTTAAAGACATCGGAGATCCTACCACCCCATTCTGAAGCTCAGCTGCTCTCATACCAAGGTTGGCCAATCTTCGGCAAGGATCGATTTCCTCTTCAGGCGGTTCAGTGAGAGAAACTCTAATCGTATCGCCCAAACCATCCTGCATATCAAAGACTCTGAATAAGGAATTAAAGTTGATCAAACCAATTGAACTCGAGTTGGCAACTTCAATTTCTTGACAATGTTTTGGGTTATTTGACTTCATCGTAAAGCTATTCTCTTCGACAACAAAAATTGAAGTATCGATCTTGTGGACAACAGAGCTTATAGTTCTAATTTTTTTTTTAGGATTTGTCCATTTTCTTTTGTTCTCTCTAAAAATCATAAGCTCTTTTCATAGTAGTATTATCCCCTTAACTCCCCCACAAAAGTTAGTTCAATAGTGCAGATTTGGATCCAACATATATACTAGTTAATGCGACTTTTGGAACCAATGTGAGATTCATATCATTGCCACGCTTTTTAAAGGCGACTGCCTCAGCCGGCAATCTAGCGGACCTGCAAATCAGTAGTAAACTCGATGTGTTCACACCGACCCACAGATGTTAGCTCTGATACCAAATGATACGAGGACTTCTAACTCTACCACAAACGATAGCTCAATAATGAAGGTTTAGACTCAACATATATATTAGTTCAGGCGACCCTCTGGAACCGATGTGGGATTCACATCATTTCTATGAGCCATATCAATTATGTATGTACGGATACCTGAAGTAGGGTTCCTATGCCGATTGCAGATTTCATTCTACCATCTTCACCTTCTCCAGCTTCGGTGACTCCAAGATGCAATGGATAGTCCCAGCCATTAACATACATTTCAGCTACGAGCAATCGATAAGCTTGGACCATAACTACTGGGTTACTTGCTTTCATCGAAAAGACAAAATTATGGTAGTCTAACTTCCGACAAATCCTCGCAAATTCAAATGCAGATTCAACCTGCCAAAATAACATATTACTTAACTCGAAAGCAAAAAAAGCAAATAAAAATTGTTTTGAAGAATTGAAGAATGGAGTTTTCACCATTCCCCTGGGAGAATCGCCATAGTAGCTCATTATACGATCCGAAAGACTTCCATGGTTCGTCCCAATTCGCATTGCTCTTCCATACTTCTTACATTTCTCAACCAACGGTGTAAAAACCTGGCAAACATAAATATGATCACTATTAATGATCCAAAAGATAAGTCAGTACTAAATTCTATTGTTGCTTACGAACTGATAGAAACTTTTTACCTGTTCAATATGCTCAAGTTCTTTCTGATAGTCGTCATCTGAATATTCCAATGTCTCAAATTGAGCACGCCTATCGGCTGCAAGAAATATTCTCGTATTAGGGCAAAATTTGCCAAAAACGTAACGCCAAAAAAAAAACATACCAAAATTTCCTGGGTTTACACGAATTTTATCGAAGCATTCTGCAACCCGTAAAGCCACCGAAGGAGCAAAATGAATATCTGCAACCAGGGGTATATTGTAACTGCACATCGAAGAGGGTCAGATAACCATGGAAGTTGAATTTCACAGTCGATTTATTGCACAGTTTTAAGGTTACTTGGACCTACTTTTTCTGCATGAGTGAGTTCTTGATTTCAAAACATGCATCGGCTTCTTTCTTCCCTTGAACTGTGATTCTAACAATCTCAGCCCCCTTGTCAGCAATTCTCATTACCTACAACAAAAAACTTATAAATAGGCCATCAGATGATACTTTATATTGCACAAGTACATCAAAAATATATTACAGGGTAAAGTGTAATTTAGCCATTGACGTTAGAGTTAGAGATGACTAATACTTTAATTAATTTTTTTGAACAAAACTGTCCCTTTATTTTGGATCGTTAGCAAAACAACCTGTCTTGCTTAAATTCGTCAAACATCTTAAAGTCTACGCTTGTAATTGTCCTTTTTAACCTATCCCAATTATTTTGATTTAGTTGATTTTTCACATACAACAATAAATTTTGAATACTAGAAGACAGTCCAATTGTGACACGTGTTTGAAATTAAGTGTGAAATTGAGGGTGTGCACGAAATCGAGCGAGTTAAATAACCAGGGTACATTAAAATAACTATTACAAGCGAAAAACGTGAGACATTTGACAAATATTATTAAAACAATAATTATTTTGCCAACGACTTAAAATAAAAGGGTAGTTTTGCTCAAAAAGATAGTTTAAGGCATCAATTGACCATGAATTTTAAGTTCCGGGACTGCATTGCATTTTACCCTATATTATATTGCTTGGAGCTATGGGCCATGTAAACCACAACTTGTCAAGAATCAAATGCAATTACATAGAATTTTTCGGCTTTTTATACAAAAACAACACTAGAAAGAAAAAAGATTGGTCTTTTTGATGCAAACATGCCATTTACAAAATCATATCTGAAGAAAGTTACCTGAGGAATGCTGGAGAGAAAATGCATATCATTAACTCAAAACAATGAAGATTTGAGAAAAGAAAACCTGTTCAACTGTTCCAGCTAAATCCTTGGTGTCAGTTGTGGTCATCGTTTGGATCCTAATCGGATGCTCACTGCCGATCGCTACGTTCCCGACCATCACTGTTCGTGTTTTCCTCCTGACAGTTTTATGAATGGATTCACAGTACTTTTGACGAGGAACTGCACCCAGAAAAAACATAGAAAAGTCATTTTTTAAGATTAATTTTGGACAGAGTTTCATGTTTGAAACTAAGAACTGAAAACCCATCAATCTCTTCACCTAATAATGGACTCCCCTCCGATGCAGGCTGAAGTTCAGCTATCTCCGATCCAGGATTTGAATTCCGAATCAGCAAAACCTTCGTTCTACGAGACCTTAGTCTTTTCAAATCAGAAACTTTTACAAAATTGGCACTCTTTGCGAAACCTAAACTCATTTCCCTGCACTTAAGGCTCGAGAACGAAGCCGGTACAGTACCAGTAGCCATTTCCACTATATTTTTTTTAATCACCAGACATTATTCAAAGAAATCCAAGCAAGTTAGTCAAGAAAATTAGGAACTGACAGGTTCTTCTCGCAAAACTGACAGCCCAGCAAGAAAAATAAAATCATTTCCGTCCAAAAGCAGTGACAATTACCTCAAGCAAAGTCGAGAAAGCTTCAAATTCAACAGTCAGACACAATTTCAAACGACTAACGAAGCCTCGTTCACCTCAAAGCTTACATCGGAGCTCGAGAAGGCCCATGGCTCACCTGAAGCAAGGGAAAATGAAGCTTGAGGGATAGATGAAAGAGACTGAGAGTGAGAAAGAAGGGTATGGCGGACCCAAAAAAAATAGGTGGTTGGAGAAGATTGAAAAGCAATCTGTCTGGCACGAATTTAACAGAAATTTACGATCTTTGTCTCAATAAACTAGTGGAAAATGGTAATGAACTCTGAGCCTTTGGATTGAAAAAGACAAACGGCATGGCTTGTGGCATCTTTGTAATCGGAGGATCGAACAAATCACTATGGTGAAACTCTTAAGTATTTATGTTTCACTCCTTGCACTTTCATTAAACTAAATACGCACCCTTTATTTGCGATAATAATTAATAAAAAAAAATCCCAACTATGAGTTTACGGATCTAACTCCGATTTAAACTATATTTATTAACAAAATTTTATTTAAAATACACTCCGTCAAGAAAATAATTCTTGTGTAGGTTCCAATCCTTTGAGAGCAAACCGGCGAGCTCGCTCCTGCTCGCTTATTTTGTGAGTAATGCAGGAGTTCGCCATTGCAGAGCGAACTCTTGCCCTTTTTTGCATAATCCCGCCATATTATTATTATACAATTGCGTTAAAAATAAACTTATTAAGTTTATTTTTATTAATAATAGCTTCTTATATTATAAGAAAATTAAACATTTTTAATAATCACACTGTTAACTTCATACTACACCATGGATTATGGAATCGATCAAATTTATTATATCGATAAATTAATATGGCGATATGCATGCAAAACATTCAAATATTTTAGATTATAATTATAAATCTCGTGTACGTCGCACAGAAAATATAATCGCTTGACATAGATGACAAATAATTGATACATTAAGGTAATAAAATTAGAGTGTATTCCAAAAATAGGATATAACAGGAACATTTAAGTGATGCAAAATATAGTCTATGCAAATCCAATTATTTATGCCATGAAAGAACATCAATACCACTGCAAATTCAAAGACAATCGATGAAAGTCACCTTTGGCAAATCACTACTTGGGGTCGGCGGCAGGATTTGATGCTTCTGCTTCGTTTGGCCGGCTCTCGGAGGAGCTTGGCCGAGTCCATACCCTTATGTGACCTTCCCGACATGAGGTGAGTATGGACTCTTGAGTAAAAACTAGGCCAGAAAGCGGCTCTGAGTGGATCCTGTGGGCAACTACAGGGGAGATTTTTGGGACATCTTTCATGCTCGGAGCTGGATGAAGAGTTCCCACTGGATAAATGTTGTCCCAGTGAGAAGACTGACTTCCTGTGCTGAAGGTAGGGGAACCACCCGGTGGGCACCGTCGGAGTGGAACGACTATCTCTTCCGTCGATAGGTCCCAAAGAAGCAATTGAGTGTCCTACGGATAACGAATGTAACTTGAAAAAATAAGTTTTAATATTCATAAATGTGGGAGGATTTCATTTTTTTTCATAAGATGATACCAATTTTGTCTAAAATTGGAGTTGAAAAAATGGATGTCCGGCATTTGATGGAAAGTTACCAGACCAACTGAGCCGAACCGGTAGACCATGTTCTCTTCCATGTCGTCTAAAGTCGGCGACGACCAATACGAGTCAAATGCCACACCACTGACCTAGAGCCATTAAGGCAAGATGAGTTAAAATCAGAACCATAATTGATTTGCAAAAGAGATGTTTTGTATTATGTCGAACACGAATTGGAAAGAAAAATCACGAATGCAGGACACCGAAATTTATGTAAAAAATATTTTTAGGAAAAAATCACAGACTAACAGATTATTTCACCATATGAAAAACGGTAAAATGTGTTTTGTAACTCAAACACATGCATTCAATAAATTGGAGTCCAAAATTGAAATTCACAATGCGGATCCACCGGCCCAACCAAAATAGAATTCAAGTCATCGAAGAAAAAATACAATAAAAAAAATCTAGTTGATGACCCAAGAAAGAACGTACCCATGAATTATGGCCTTCACCCCATGCAACAACCTTCCGATCTTCCATGCTCCATATTGTAACTAAATCGTCTTCGCCACCCGTTAAAATGTATTTCCCATCACCACTGAATTAACATTTGAAGTTCATGAACGAATTATCCTTTCCAATGTGGAAACTGTTCATGTTGAAGTACAAACTTTCTCTGAAAATATAAATAGAAAAGCTAAGACTTCTATCTTACCTCCAGGAGCAGCATAGAAGAGCACCATAGTAACTTTTGCCGCCACATATTAATTGCTCTTTGGAGTAGTCGAATACTCGCAAATATCCTGCACTTGATGCTCAAAATATCAGCAACTATAAAGAACAGATGCCAATAAATTGAACCAGAAAGGACAGATTTGCGTGATGGTACCATACCGTCTCTACCAACAGTAGCTAAATACGCTCCATCGGCGGAGAAAGCAATGCTGTTGATAGAACCCTGGCTGATATGCCATCTTGCAATTGGATTGCTCTGTACTTTGCAATTGGAAGACCAAAATTAACGGAATTAGCCGTAGCAGGATGAACGGGAAGCAATTAATTCTTTCTAGAATACTGATACTATCCTGTTCGTTCATCAATTAGATTAGAAGCCGAATAAAGATAAAAAACGAAATTTTGATGTAACATTTTGACAAATAAATTAGTGTCAGTCTCTCTTATACATTAAAAAAGCTCAGAGAGAGAACTGGCACATTACAAGTACTTTTAATCTCTTGATGAAAATCAGGATTCCATGGTTATCTTGAAATAAAGAAAAGCTAATATTTTCTCAGTTTAAGCCTCAAAACTGCTACAGCTAGAGTCTACAATCAAATCCATGTTCAAGTCCGAATTCCATGACGAAGCCATAAGTCTAAAAATCACAATTAAAATTGAACACTGATAGGTCCCAATTTGCGTGGATTGAGGGTAGAAAAAGAATTAGCTATAAGAGAGAGAATAGAGAGCTTTTTCTATATATATAGAAGAGAAATATTAGTTAAAGAAAGGGAATATTGTGGTAGGAACTTTGGAGGACAACCAAGCCTTGCTTGTGTCCTCGGGTGATGCTTTCAATTTTAGTATCAATCATTATCTTCTTCTAATCTGTATTTTGGGGGTTCTACCAATTTGGTATCAGAGCCTTCAATCCTGACGAGGATGGGTCACCAAATTGATGATGGTTGTTCTGAGAAAATGGAGAAAAGGATGGCTGGCCGCTATGTACACAGAGATGCAGAGAAGTTTTCTAGCTATTCAGAGGAAGCTCTCTCTGCTGGAATCCATCGATCAATGGCTCAGACAAGTAGAGAAATTGCATCATAAAATTGAAGGACACAACATAGAGAAAGTGAACTACAATGTAAGTTCAACCACCTTACTAGACCTTGCATGTGCCACAGAAAATTGAGTTTGATCTTTCAAGACGGGAAAAGAAGAGTCAATCACGCTCTCCTTACTCTGCAAAAGAACAACAGGACATCTTCAGTCGGTGGAAAATAAGTGATAAAACTATCGTTTACAGTTTACTCATTCCATCGTACACAGAAGCTTGCCTTTTCATATACATACAAATTTCCATCAGCATGGCCGACGACAAAAGCACCGTTGCCTCTTGGAATCCACGCAAGACATGTACATCGACTGCTCAAAATAACTCAGCCAATCAAAATTAATTCAATAAAGAGAGACGAACTTTATTGTGGAAACATGTCTATAAAATTGAGTAACCAGACAGCATAAGATCGTCAAATCGAAGCTTAGGCTAATAGTCTTGCCTGTTATTGACAGAACCTTCTTTGTTATAATGTTGAGCACCAACAAGCTTCTTCCCAACGTCTTCTAATTGTTGTCTTAAAGAGACCGAGTAGACTACATTAGCATACACATTAGGCAGGTCAGAAAACAGGTTTTTTCAGTAAAAACATAAAAAACGAATTGCATGATATCATTCTACCATCTCCAGAGTTCAATCCAATGAGCAGGTCGTGCCCGTCCTTAGCTTCAATATCATACGCATGACATATGGGGTTTGAAATACTGAAATGCAGAGACTTTATAGGGTCCTATGAATTAGAAACATTATAATTTCAACTCCTGATAAATTTCCAACACCAAAATACCCAGAAAGTCTCGTTTGAAGAGTGTTAAAATTACCTTGTCGGAAGTATTAAGGTCTCCTATGAAAATCGTATCCCCAACGTTGAAGATCAAGTATGAACCTTTACCGTCGTAATTGGGATTAAGAAAAGAAGGGGTAGGATTTAACCCTGCCAATGAGCCAGTCCGACTAGTTCCATTGGCTGTTTTACTTGCGCCATTCCCTCCGGCCAATCCAACTGCCCGAACAACATTTCCCCCACCAACCGCTAAGAGCTTTGCTGCCGCATATCTCACTCCAATACCCGTACTCGAACTCGCACTCGCACTGGAGCTCGGCGCTGATCCCGCCTGCGCTTGCTTTTCCGGTAGGTGCGCTAGAGTCAGCTGAAAAAACAAAAAATGGAGCGGAATGGTAAAGCAAAAATCAAATAGGTCCGGGATTTATGTTTCAATTAGCTATTAATTGCAGAGTATCAAAGAATCAGGATTCCAAATGATAAACGCACCTGAGAGACGGATTTTCCGTGAGTAAAAGGAAGAAAAGTCGGGGGATAAGACTTCTCGTAATGAAGCTTATACCTTCCCTCTGGGGTTTTGAAATAGGTCTTAACCCCTTGCGATTGAGTATTAGTCGCCGCTGCAGTCGTCAACGTCGAGGAAGAAGACGGCGGAGCCGCATTCGACAACAATCCACCATTGCCGTTGTTGAAGCTACTGGAATATCCGTTGTTCGTCATCATCTTCATCGGAAAAACTTCATCCGGCAACCCCTTACACACAAAATCAAACAGAAAAGCGTTTCTCCGTTCTCTCCATCACCTTCCCGTCGTTCTGATATGGCTTCGTTGATGGAATCGCCTAGTGTCCCTAGATTTATCAAACACAGAGATTATTGCACGTGAGGTTACCGGAATGGACGGCTGAGATGTGCTCTTGCGTTGTCATACGCTTGGGCACTATTTCAAATAACCCAAAATATCATTTGATAATTTATGTTATAAGTTAATCTTACTATTGTTAGGAAAGTAACCATTTGAGCTTAGAGGTGTGACCATTTAGTCTTTGTCGTGATTTTGTTGCGTGGTCTTATCTGTCGGGCAATTTCTATAAAGAAAAAAAAAACAATTCTCACTAGAATAATTTCACTAATTTTTTTGATTTTTCGACTTATTTTTTTTTTGAAAATTATTATAATTAACAAAAATATTCTAACGAAAATTATTTCACTTTGAAAATCACGTGGCATAGAAGCTTACGGGACAAAATTGTTCTCTCTAACGACACGCCTAACGATTGCTACTTAATTGTCACGCCCCTAAATTTTTTACGTTATTCGAACAAAAATAAAAATTTTAAAACTTGCTCTCTTCTCTTAAAAGGAAGGTTAATTTGCATTTTATTCGTATTTATAGTATATTGAAATTATCTTATGCAAAAATAAGATAAGTAAGATTTATGTAACTTGTCGGCTCAAGATTTTTCCTAAGATTGACGTATTAATCTGCATCACGACCCTCGTATTTTCTTGCACCATGGGGGTCCTTATATTCTCGAGGTGTAACGTGGTGCCAATAAAACTGTAATTTTTTTTTTTTAATACATCCAACCATGGTGCTCAGATAAAGCAACTACTCTAATTTGAAAATTCAAAACGTCGACGTTTAGATTGATATGAGGTTTCAACACGGTGGTCCAAATTTTAGAGGCTACACCATGGGCTATCATTTTTTGTTGGATGTAGACCATGACCGGTCCTAACCCTAATTCCAGTGGACTACGCCATCCAAGCCTGGTCTATTGATAAGCCAAGAACCTCTCTCTCTCTCTCTCTCCTCTGTTTTTCCTGCCTTCCCAAGCAATCTCTACAACATCTCTCTCTCTCTCTCTCTCTCTCTCTCTAAAATGAAAACGACGAAGATGGTGAAACGACCATCCAACGCTCTTCCACTATTCTTCCGGTTAAAGCTGGAGCGAGGAAGTAAACTTAATCTCATTAAAAATGGCGACTCTTCCTCTGTTTTCTCTCTCTTCTTCTATTCGTTCTCGCTCACCGTCTCCCTATTCCTGCATTTTTCCGGTCGCCAGCTGAAGCTCCGGTGCCTTCTCCGACGAACGCAAAATACTGGAAAGGACCGGGCAGTTCACCCTTCTGGTTCATCTCTTGAAGAGCACTCAAGTTGGTGATCGCAATAAACACCTAGCTCAACGCATCGAACCAGGGTTTAACCATTCTCGCTCTCTCCGACAAAGAAAAAGGTCGATCATCTTCGGTTTCATCTTCTTCACACTTTCCTCACTCTCTCCAACTTCCAAACTGTCAGTTATTCGGTGGGAACTCAGGCCGGAGATTCCTAAGAATTCCCACTGTACGTCACCACTTCCGGCAACTCGGTGAACACGTTGATTGGACTGGTAAACACCAGTCTTTCCGGTACGATCTACACCGATGGTCAGCTAGCTATTTACCAGGTCGACAGTGTGGTTCAGCCTCTAGGAATTTTTAACCCGAGACCCCCACCACCTGCTCCAGCGCCGGAAAAGACAAAGAAGAAGGTGGAAGATTTAGCATCGAGCCCGGCAAACGTTAACTCCGGTGGAATTAGTCTCGACGGCGTTAATTGCGTCGCGTTAAGTGGAATCAGTGAGAGTATCGCCGGGATACTTATGCGAAGAGAAACGAGATCAGATTGATGATCACCACTCCGGACTCCGGCGCTGCAATATTTCGAATGCACGTTTAATGTGGCAATGGTTGTAACGTTAATATACAGGATAATAACCCATTCAAACCCAAATTAAAGGTTTTTTTAAGGGTAAAGGTCAATTTCCCTAAGGTTAGTTTACAAAAATTCTTTCACATCAAAATCTCGAACTATAAAAAAAAGGTTAAAAAAAACTTCGACGGGTGGCTATCAATTTTCCACGTAATGCAGTAGGCCGATCCAAAAGTATGTCCCCTGCATGACAATTTTTGAAATAATACGAACGGTCGATCTCAAACTGCACCCCCCCGCCATTTTGTACTGGGGGCCCAACGTAATTTGCAGCTATCTGCAATGCACATGCGTTATACGTGGAAAATACGCGGGGCGTTGCGCCATGACCTCGGCCCCTCGCATCACAGGAGGGAAGAGGTCGATTTGGAAGCCTCACATCACCCCTCTGCACGTGCTTTACACTGCTAAAAAGGTGGGGGGCCGAGAATGTTACTCGGCTCCCCCTTGTTGAAGAAAAATTTTAATGTGGGGGGCCTCATGTTGAACACAGCCCCCCGCATTTAGAACGTGTGGGGGGCTAAATTTATAATGTGGGGGGCTGAATTCATTTTAGTATGAATAAAATCAGTCCCCTTTCCGTCCTCCGCATCTGAAAACATAAAGAAAGGGGATCGATTTTTTGATTTTGTCGCTAAAATCGTTGTTTTTGTTACTGTAAAGCTCAAAATCGGAAGTTCATTCTCCAGAACACCAACTACCTTCTCGACAATTTGAAAGCCGAGGCTCGGTCGCCTAAAATCAAAAACCATAATTTTGAAATCGCCGAAAATTCAAAAATTGAGCCTTCTAATCTCCGAAAATCCCAAAGCCGACCTTCCTAATCTCTAAAAATCCAAAATCTCAAGCCTCTAATTGCCGAAAATCCCAAATAAAAATAGCCCCAAAAATTTCATTCAAACCTTCCCATCCTGTGACCCAAGCAGGTTCGTCAAATCAGCCACCAGAAAATCGGTCTCCGAATGAAGTGCCGCAACCACCGCCTGATTATTTCTCGATGGATTTTCAAAGCGAGGAGTGTCAAAAGTAGTTCAATCGAGATACGTTAATCCGATCAATTATTTATGGAAAGACGGTCGAATTCAGTGATTGAGAATCTTTGCAGATCCAAAAGATGTTTGATAGGATTAGCTTGCATGGAGTCTACAACATGCGTGAAGAAACTTGCAACCGAATAGTTCGCTTATTTAACGCAAACTTGACTAATACTTAGGGGGTGAGATCTTAAAGTCATATCTATGCGGTAAAGATATTATAGTTCATGCAAATCAAGTGAACGATTTGCTGGGATTTGCTTCAAATACCGCAGTACAATACTATCACGCTTTATTGTAATTGTAGTTAATTATTTTATTAAATAAACGTAAAATAATTATAATAAATCATATAAGGATTAGACAATCACAAAAATTTTCAGATTATCTTTTCATGACGTGGCAAACATGCGAAAATGTGTTCAAGTAAATCCAATATTGTTTGGTATTTTTTTAAAATACTCATCATTCATTCTTTATTTTGTAAATTAATTTTAAAAAAATAACAAACAATATTGGATTTGTTGGAAACTTTTGTCATATGTTTGACACATTATGGAAAAATAATCTGAAATTTTTTGTGATTTTCTAAAATTTTTTTGATTTATTATAATTGTTTTACATCTATTTTATAAAATAATTAACTAAAATTATAATAAATAGTAAACGTGTTAGAAAATCATGAAAATTTCAATATTATTTTTTTCATTATGTGGTAACATGTGATAAAATTTTCAAGTAAATTCAATATCATTTGATATTTTTAAAAAATTAATTTATACAATTTATCGGTAGGAGTTTAACAAAAAACGAGGGCCCGATAAGTTAAATGCACGTGCACCGGCATGGTTTGTTTTGTTACAGTTTAGATAGTTTGAAGTTTATCTGATTAGATTTGATAATTGAGGGGGTGTTTTAAAAAAATATCATAGTTTGGAGTATAAATTGGTTATTACCCTAATATATATAGACATTTACTCTTTTAACCTTTTCTTATATTTTAAATTTGAATACTGCAGCATTAAATTATGTACATTATTTGAATTTTCGTGACACTTCAACATCAGCCGACTCAATTAGTAAGACAATTCAAGTTAATCATGTATTATGAAGATATAATATAACACATTTATATTGTCACATAAAACTATTAAATAATTGTAAAATAAAAAATAAAAAAAAAACATAGCTACTAGGTTAATTTCTCCATAGTAAGTATCCATATTTCAAAATTATGTAGTATTCAGATATACTATGTGAGTAAGATTTTATCTCTACTAATACAAGAACTTTATTGTGTCGGTGTATTATTCGGATATACTTTATGAGTAAGATTGTACGTCAACTAATACAAGAACTTTTATGGGAAAACAAACAAAATTATATTAGTAGGTGGAGATCGAAACCATTGAATGAGAACAATCGAATTCAAGAAAATTAGCTGGAAAAATCGAAGCTTCCAAACACAAAGACTTTAATGGCGGAAATCATCCATGCATGGCAATTACTGAGAGAACAGTGTAAAACCAGAATGTCAGTCATGGCCATTACGTTCATCCCTGGATTCATTCAAATTTTCATTGCACTGCTCTTTACAGGATCTCTCTCTCTCTCTCTCTCTCTCTCGAAAAAAGGACGAAGAGAGTAAACATGGCGGGCAGCTTTGGCAAAAGACTGTTCATCGTCTAACTCGAGGACTCCTATTGGAGTCGTATAATTTTATATTGTGTCTTGGGAGAGTAAAAATTGATTGCTACATTCTTAATACAACTAATTCTTTATTTCTGAGATAATATTATGCTGCAGTTATCGAGGACTCTCTTATCGAGATTTAATGTACACATACAGATTATACGATAAGAAGGACAAATTATAAAAAGCTGGAGTTTCACAGTTTAATTTATAGCTATATTTCATAGAACAGGAGAAGAAACCCTCAATCTGAGTCTTTCTGTCTGGTTTTCACTCCCTTCAATATTTTGGAGCTCATCCTCCTCCACTGTACTGGTTCAGGTAGTTGCGATGATCGTCGAACTTCAACAGCTCGTTCGAAAGATCAGTTCCGACGCCGAGAAAATCTCTGGTTAAACTCATCTGCTCACTTTCATTGCCGCCCATCTTGAGTTTCCCACTTTGATTTAGACTTCCATTAATCATCATCAGATGGTCAAAATTACTGCCCGAAATCAAGACTGGTTTGGAGTAATTCAAATCGCTGAGCAATAACCCGTCTCCTAAACTAGAACCAGAAGCTGAAGACGAAGACATCTGGCTCATCAAGCCGTGATCGCCGCGAACGTTCAGAAACTTCTCGACTGGATCGGAAATTGGCGCTGTCACTTGCGACAGAGGGCTATCGCTCGAGGTCATGAACCCAAAAATGGCGTTGTTTACCGCTGGGTTTGGTCTTGTGGAGCCCATCTGAGCTGCTCTCTGCAATAGTGCAGTGGCTGACATGTGAGCTGAGATTTGCTGGTTGTTTTGATTGTTAGAATACAAATACGTCATCGTTTGAGACAAGTTTTCTCTATCCTCTCCTCCTTCCTCTTCCTCCTTTGGTCCCCATTTTAATGGGGGCCGAGAGATGTTGCTAACGTACTGGTTCTGTGGCTGAGCAGAAGGATTTGGAAGTCCGAACATATTCATTACAGCGTTTGATTGAACCAGTTCTTGCAAACCCATTTCAGAATTAGCAGTGGGATAGCTAAAATGGGTAGAGTTATAATTTGAACAATCTAGCCAGACTGGAAGCTTAGGTTTTTGCCCATCAGAACGAAGAAGATGGTTGTTTGCCAGTATATTATCAGCCGGCTCACCTGCAAAAACATGATTTTGTTGAAGCAGAACGTGTGAAAACGGGGAAATCACTTGGTCTTGTTGAGGATTCAACGAAACCGAGAAGGACCCATTAATCAAATCTTGTCTGAAAGTTTGATTCGCATTGGAATTTGAATTGAATCTTGAACTTTCATCTACTAAATTGTCGCAAAAAGCTCTGTGGGTATTGTAGCAGTCTTTCCTGTTCATTATACATAAAAAAAAAACAATCATCTTTCATTCAGACTCCAAGAACAAAACAAATCTCCATATATAATTCAGTTTTATACGACTCTCGATCATGGAAATATTTACGTCATCGGAAAAGATAACCTTTTTTTTCAGGCAGCCATCATTAACTGCGAATACGAGAACACACGACAACATCTACATAGGAACATTAAATTCTTCAACAAACTTATCTTCTAATCCAACCAAAAGTGATATAATCAACTCAACATATTCAATGTTTTGCATCTCTCTCTCTCTCTGACTGTATATAAATGTTCAAGTTAGAGAAAGCGAGGAGAGAGAGAGAGAGTTGGAACTGAACACAGAGAAGAAGTACCTGGAGAAGAGTGTACCACAATCGCATTTATACTCCTTCGTCCCACAAATTTTACTATGAGCTTTCCAATCGGACTGAACTGCATATTTCTTAGAGCATTTCTCACACTTCCACTTCTTCTCGCCGTGTTTTCTGCTGAAATGTTTCTTTATTCCGGTGAGGTCGCCAAGGGCTCTCGATGGTTCGTGGTGAACGCAGTTTTTCTCCGGGCAGACGTACACCTTTTTCCTCACTTCCTTATTAGTTCTCTGCCGGAGCTTCCATGGTAGATTGTGACCTCGCCGGTGTAATTGAAGATTCTGGTCTCTCTGGAAACCCTTGTTGCACACTTCGCAGATGAAGCGGTTCGTGGCCATTAGAGACTTTGGAGATAAAGATATAACTTCTGCATCTGGATCTGTTTGAACCCAGTAAAGAAAAATTGTAAATAATTGATGGTGTTACATGGTATATGAGATTGAAAAGAAGATGTACTTGCCTGGTGTTCCTGGTAGATTTCTCTTCCTCTTGGTTGGATTCGGATTAGGGTTTTCATTCATTGGAGAAGAAGCTGAAAACCCATCTAACGCAGACATCGTTTTGACTTCTGAAGCAAATCTCTGGATTTTGTTGATAACTAGATAAAGAACCAAATCCGGAAATTACTTCTCCAGAATTGGGAAGAAAAGTAAACGAAAAAGATGTATACAGAGAAGAAAATCAGAGCGCAGTTCAGATTGTGTTTGAACGTTCGATTTTCTTTACCCGAAAAAGAAAGAACCCACAAATGATTATCCTGGTAAGAACGAACTGGGGAATCACGAGACTGAAAATTCTTGAATTGGAATAAAAAACTGAAAAGAAAATAAAATATAGAGAGAGAATATTTGCTGCTCTTTCTCTCTCTCTCTCCCTCTCCTTATCTAACCCGGCTGCTCTCAAGTCGGTCAGCCATTGATGGCAGATTCAACTGGACCATTGTTTCTCTCTTCTCTCTCCTATCTCTCTCTCTTCATATACAATTAAAACTCGGTTATATTGTGACTAACCTAGTCGATTGTATTAGAATTTAGAAAATCTGTACTTTTCTAGAAAGAGAAGACGATACGGCAAACGGGAAGAGGTGAAAAATATCACATCTTCAAAAACAGATTTCGAGAGAGAGAGAGAGAGGAGTAGACTTTACGGCAACTGCAGAAGGTAAAAATGATATTGATATAATTGTATCAGAGCTGCAGAACTAGAGAGAGAGAGAGAGAGAGACGGAGCCCGTGAGTGAATGAAACGGGTGGGATCCAGCAAGATGATTGAGTGAGATAAAACTCGAGGAAGGACAGGACGGGACTTCTACCACTCGACATGTCGTCGACACATTCCTACACGTAGATTCACCTAGTACACATTAATTATAAAAGTAAATAATGTGAAATTCTTCCAATTTTAATCTGTATAATTTCCTGCGTAATTTTTTATGTGGCTAAATTTAAATATACCTTATAAAATCAAAATTAATTTAATAAATTTAAATGTAACTTATAAAATCAAAATTAATTTAATTTAATAAATTTTTTATTTCTTAAAAAATTCAGATTGAAATTATTTAGTTTCAAAAGTTGAATTCAAAAAATGTGACTTCACATGCACCGACTGTTTCCGAAGGACAGGTCAATTAGAATGTGACCCTTTTGCAATTGTGAGATTTTGAGGAAAAAAAAAAAGAATATTTTCATTTGATAATATTATTTTTCAAAATAAATACAAAATTATTATCTTCCAATTGCCTCAACATAATTGAGACTTAAGAGCGACCTCAAAGAAAAAACTTAACTGTTACTATGAACCTAGTTTTGATGCCCATTTTTGAAAGTCAACTATAATTGAAAAAATAAAATACGTGAAAAATAAGGACAGTAAGATTTACGTCAAAAATACTTTCGAGAAAAACTATAAATAGACAACAATGTCACTGAATTTTGAGATTCGAGTATCAATATATAGAAAAATCACGAACGACTCTAATATTGAATATGGGTAAGACATATTCTAAATAGAATTCAGGTCATACTGAACTCTAACAACGTAGAACACTAGATGAATTTTTGCTAAGCAGCCTTCCGAATCTTGTTTAATATCTGTGGCCCATAATAACGCTTATTCAGCGTAGTGTAAGGTTAAGGTATACTTTCTATTCGGGTGTAGTTTAAGTAAAACCCTTGTCACCTATTTCACAATTGTTCTCTCTGCAACGCTTATACTATTTGTTCTCTTAGCATTGCCTTCCTCCCTTGCCTATAAGTTTCAGAAAGATAGAAACTTTCCCGGCCCTGGCTATCTTCAGCATTGTAGCTATATGCTCAGAGGTAAGGCTTTCACTTGGGCGTGACTGGCCGGGGAGCGTTGCTAAGCAGGTTAAAGGCCGAAACACCAACGAATACGCCGAGGACATCCTTGGTTTGTTCTTTTCACTTTCATCTTTTTATGTGTTTCGCATAAATTTTTTAAAAAGAGCTGAAAAATAAGCAAGTCTATCCACATTAACATATACTAAAATAGGCGCATAGGAATTGGATTTCAAAGCCAAGTAGGGTTAGTATTTACTTTCTCTTCTTCATCAGCTACAATTCAGTGTCACAATAAGGTTGTTTTTGATCCTCATGTCACGTCACAACATGTTTTGTATCAATTTCAGTGAATTACAGAGGGTGTCTTTACTTGTTGTTCATCATTTCCTGAATTTTCTATGAAATACAGACAAATGAAAGTGACAAAACTCAGACTAATTCTATCATGCTTTAGTATCAAAGACAGGACCCTCCATCGTATGCATTTGAGACTCAATGTCAGGTTAATAATAGGAATCTCTCTCTCTGGGTTTTCTTGGACACAGAAGCTTGAAAGATCAATACGAAAAGGCAAACAAAACCCAAATCAAATCTTAGCTGCTCCGAAAAGGATCAACTCTAGTTAAAGGACGAGGTTTGTCGATTCCGACAAAGGGCAATTCTAACAATCTCAAACGTTGGGTGTTGTAAATGCAGGAGGAATTCCTCAAAAATTTCAATCAAAGAAGACAGAACAAACAATTCTTATCCACTATTCATCATCTTATCCATAACCAATTAAAACACAGGGGGAAAAAGTCAAACTAATTTGATTGCAAAACCAGTCTCGGGATCAGACAGTTCTTCCAAAAGAGGATAAAATTCAATACCCATTCGGCCAAAACTATGCCATTTTGATTATCATTTATTGAACCAACAAATTAAGCTGAAAATTTTGATCTTCTTAAAGATTTAACATCAGATCAAAACTGGAAACCTCTAAAATTCATTTGTAACTCAAAGCATCGAAATCAGACACAATTTATCAGGCCAAAATGTACAGGGTGGGAAAAAAAAAGTAATAAAGAGCCTGGCGAACAGTTTGAAGACTGATCCTCGAGACTCTATAGAAACGATCCAACCACCGAGTCAGGAAATCAAGCCCCTCCACTGGATCGGTGGAGATAAAGTTTCCCGAAGACGTGAAGCGCCGTGACGAATCCGATGAAACAGAGGCTCATAACCAGCACCACGGTGGGACTGATCTTCAATCCCGGAGCGTCGTCGGTGTAGAACCTGAGCATATTACCCCCAGCGCCGGCGCCAGCGCTGATCCCACCGGAGCTATTGGCGGAACCGGAGCTAACGCGACGGCGGCGAATACCGGCAGTGGCAGCCGCCGAGCCACGGGGAGCAACGACGCCAGGTCGAGAAGTCGAGGAAGACGAGGACTGGGACTGAGATGTTCCTCTAGCCATGGACGAAGATCGATCAGAAAGAGAGCGGACTGAGAGAGGGAAATGGCGAGAGAGAGATGGACCGAGTTACAGGGAGTAGTTGAGAAATTATGGGGAAGAGAGAGAGAGGTGATTATCTCGTACGGTAATCCGCAGGGAACTTAGCCTGTACTCGTTAACTAATCAACCTTAGATTTTTAATCAGCCTTGATTTATATTTTACATCCACAAACTATAGGAATTAAATTATGACACATGAAAAATGTCTGTTAATCTCGACTTTCATTTCCTCGTGAAAGAAAACTCTTTATTACCGATATTAATCTCATGCTGCTCAACTGCCGACTGATTGAAAACAATAACATCTCGAACTAAATTCTGCTCGTTAAATTCTTTGTCTCGATCTACGTTTAAGTCTCGACGGTGGGACGATCCTTCTCCGTTCCGATTGTTGTGATGAGAGGGCGGCGAAGGGGAAGGCGACTCTGTATCCCAAATCTCAAAGTTATCAAGATTTGATTTCCTTGGAGATGTTCGAAAGCTGTCCATTTCGCTCTTGTAATGACGCAAAAGATGGATGGGAGACGACATGTGGTGGGTAGGAGTTGTTGGCCGGCTCGACGATGGAGTGGTTACACCGCCCCGGTTCTGTTTTATGTTCTTTCGGGCTGTGTGGTGCCAGTTTCGCAGAGCCGTCGCAACTCTTTCGTTGAATATGGCCGGTTTCATTGTAGAACCCATCTACAATATATATATATATTTTAAATAATTAATTATTTTTATCTTAAATCATTTACTGAAAATGGGTGGGTTAGTTTAATAATCTTTACCTGTGTCACGAGGGCGTAGAGAGGGAATGTGACATAGCTACATAGTATTTGTACAACCACTCTGTAAAATTATTGAAAAATAAAATAAATTAAAACAGAGTCAATCAAGTTATTTAAAAAAATAATGAAAATTAATTTTAATTACCCCATTGTGATTCTGATGACCACGTCTTCAGTTAATTCGTGGAAGCAAGATCTCATCTCGAATTCATACTGAAACCATATAATTGAATTAAATTAATTAGTTTTTAATAATATTATGTTTATTTTATTATTTAAATATAATTACTGACATTATTAATTTAATAAATTATAAATAAATAATTTATTATTTATTAAAGAGTATAATAAAAAATTAAATATAATATAATTATTATTTTTTTTTTCAAATAATTTTGAAATATTATAATTATTAAGTTAAAATAATAAAATGAGATTAATTCATCTTACCCATGCCCATGCAAAGAAAGCAAGCTGAAAGGCATTCTGCAAATCATTAAAATAAAATATAAATAACAAACAATATTAAAATAAATAAACAAAGGGTAATAATTATCCAAAGAATTCAAATTATTGAATGGTTAAGGAGCTGGCATTAAAATTTTTTTTTTAACAAAATAAATTTTAAATTATTATTCGTTAATAATTCAACACTTTGTAATCACTCAGACTTGAAATGAGTGCAAAATATGCTCGAAAATGAACGATCATAAATGTACTCGCGATCGCCCACAGTAAAAATATGATCTCTTACATTTGAAAACAGTATAAAATACACGGAATGACGGACGACCTCGACTTTATGCAACACGCACGCAGTCATGTGCAGTTAAAATGTGGTTGACTGCATCTGTGTTTAATGATAAAAATATCGATCTGTTAATTTATGATAATTTAAGAATTATTGTTTCAACTAATATAATTTAAAATTTGTGTTTATAATTTTATTCAGAAATAAATAAAATTTACCTGGAAAAGGACGAAGTTGATGAGGTAAAGAATGAGACGTGGACGATTAAACCAGAAAAGATCATCGCCAGGTTGAACAACTGGGACCCCCTTCACCACCTCTCCTCTCTCCTGAATTCTCAAGGCCATTTTCGTAATTATCACTTGAAGCTTTGTCCCCACCATTAACAGTATCTGTCATCAACCTTTCATTATTAGCCGTTACATGTAATGACCGGGCCCACTTGATATTTATAATCCTCCAAACTGATCTTACAATCAAGGGAATGAACGGTAGCCATAGATAAGCCTTCCAGCCTGTTCCACAAGTCAAAGTCTAATTATTCGGCATTATCAAATTAAATTAATAATTGATTATTAATTATTTTATAATCATAATTATTACAATTAAAAAATAGACATTTTCTCACCGTGAGTGTTGGATAGAACGAATAGCACGGCGAAGAGCCAAATTGGAGGGCTGAAAATAAGTACAAAATGACAAACTCAATAATTTGATTTAAGTAAATAGTTTTATTAATTATTCCCCGGATTGACTTAAATTTGATATCGCGATTAGAGGGCGAACCTAACCTTATGCCCACCACAACAGAGAAATCCTCTTCGAGTGACCGATTGATATATTTTTGGAAGTCAAAATTGTGGCTCCCATGAGGTGCCAAATGGGCCTGATAATCGTGTTTAGTCCACGAATTAACAAATTTAATTTTGATAATAGTTAAATTAGCCAATGAGTTTAGACTAACCATGATAAACCCGTGTCGTAAAGTCAAGTAATCGACTTTAGGAACTGAACGGAAAAACTGCCGGAAAAAGCAAACCTGAAAAATATAAAAATAAAAAATAATTATTAAAAAGCTGGAAAAAATTAATATGAGAATAAATTGGAAAAGAAGACTTAATCACGCGGTTATTACGAAACGACGACCATCTATGTTGAACGAGAAGTTGACCATATTTAAAAAAAGTAGTCAAATTCAGAGTGTTGACCGTGTTTTGCCAACTAAGCAGCCACCATTTGATCTTCCAAATATATCATCACTAGGAATTATAGCAAATTTGTGACCAGGGTGCTTGAGCGCCAGCGACTCAGTACGAGGGTTTGACCGATGTTAGTAAAAGTGTATAATTTCGTATCATTTGATTTTTTTTTTTTATGCTAGTACAACGTATTTTTTATTAAACTCATAAATAAAATTATGTTAATTTCGACACAAAATAAATAATATTTTATTAAAAGATCGATGATATTACAAGGTTAATTAAAAGTTGTTACCCAATCTTTTAGTTGTCACACAAATTAACATTATGTGTAAAATAAAGTATTTCATACAAGAAATGACATATTATATGAATGAGAATTGCATCTTACAAGCCACATGAAGAAGGGTTGTTTTGTCCAGAAGCTCAAATGTCTTCTCCCAAACGATGTTTCTCTTGCAAACCTGAATCTTTCTGGATCTGTAAGAAAAATAAATATATTCATTAAAAGATTTAATTAATATGTACGTATTAATTGTCGATAATGCAGTTGTTCTTGGACTGACCGTGCGAAAACTGATATGCGGGGGTCTTGGTCTCCTTTTCCCATGCTCTCCAACTTCTCATCTATAGCCAGACACAAACTTTAGAGAGAGATACAGGGAGTTTTAGAGAGAGAGAGAGAGAGAGAGAGAGAGAGGAGACCTTTGCCCTAGCCAAAGCCATGGTGAGACCACAGTACATGACATGAAAAACAGCCAAAACGAAGATGAAGATATGAAGTTGATGAATTCCTTCAGCAGATATAAAAGAGACTTTACCCTGCATAAGTTATGCATGAAAATCTCATTTTTGTGAGGGTTTCAATCAAAAAGGAAATCCACTTTGTTATACTACCTTTTCTGTACATTTGTCTGTGCCTCCCGCGGCGGCCAAAACCCGGCCAAAGTTTTCACCGGAATCCAATACCGTCAGTAGCTTTCTCCGACCATTAGTCTCATATTCACTCTCCTTGTTCATTTCAAGTTCTTTCTGCTTACTACATGGATGCCACGTAGCTGCTACTTCTTCTGATATACATATGTCAGCTATTGGACCTTGTCCCACTGTTAGAAGCAAGGATATGAACCCTAAAAGCATAAGCTCTAAACCCAAAAAATAAAAATAAAGATTTGTTAGAATGAATCAATATAAAAAAAAACTTACGAATGTTCTAGATGAAAAGCATGAAAATACCTGATTTGATCTTTTCCAGGGCTTCATATAGACCTCTTTTATGTTTCTTCTTCAACCACTGGAAATCCCAAAATCAAAATTTTCGTCTTTTTTTTTTCTTAATTTTTCTTTCCATCAAATATATATATATGGATATATTTACCTTTCCTATGAGATGGATTATGTATTCGATGATTATAGAGATTAAAACCAAGACGAAGCAGACGACAGCAACAGCCCACGTCGGAGTTTGCTCGAGTGATTTTCCTCCTCCCCCTGCCGCCATTAATGGCTATTCTCTAGCCCTTTTCGCCCTTATTCACCGCCGAAACTTTCCCGGAAAAATTTCCCAAAAACCTAAAGGAATTAGTAAATACGAAGAACCCAAGAGAAATGAATCAATGATTTGAAATGGGTATACAATTCCTAAGACATTAGAAGCTAACTTATATCTGCTTAAGACAACGCCGGAAGTGTGGAAAGAGCAATTGATGACTTTGACTTTCTAGTCTGAAGGGAGAGAGAAGGTAATCTAAGCTTTCTAAAATTTGGGGTTTGAGGAAAAGAATGTTTCAAGGGTAAAAATTATTTTAAATCCTTAAATATAAATTTATTTTAAAATAATAATTAAACTAAAAATCATAATAATTTAAATATTAAATTATTTAAAATTTAACCAAACAAATTCTAATCACCGTCCGATCACCGTCTATTCTTGAGAACGAATGGTATAAAATCAACGATCGTCCGTCATATTCAATGTCACGTGACACGTCAGCACGGGGGGTCGAGACCCTAGAGTCACGTACACTACACGTGGCTCAAAGAAAGGGCGGTCGTTCCTCATAACGCAACCGTTAGTGCTCTCCATTATTTGCCTAGTCACGGGTCAGCCCACCCGTGACTTAATAATTTTCACGGGTGGGCTAATAATTAAGAAATCGGCCGCCTGTTCTCTAGAACGGTTAGCCATTCGACTATACTAAATAAAGAAACAATCTTCAATTCTCAACTCTCACCTTTCAACTCTATCACCACTATAAATATCTACTATATTATTCAATCTCTCGTGATTTTTCTCTTTATTAGCGACGTTAACGGATTCTGATTCAGGTAAATTAGTAGATATAGAGGAGACAACAACGTGTGATGCAAACATGGACTGATATTCGGACGTTACGCCCATACACGGTGATCGTCGAGCATTCGATTATTCAGAAAGTGATGGAGAAATATATGTGCATTCAACCTCAAAAATCCTAAACGATAATCTTCGAATACTGATCAACTCGAAAGATGATGAGGCAGAAAGCATAACGGTAAGAGAAGAAATTTCTATGAGATTTTTCTTGAATAAAAAATATAATTCTTTAAATGCTATTAGAGAAAAAATAGTCGAATATGCTTTGCAAAATAGTTAAATTTACTAAAAGTGAATCTCGACGAGTCAAGGCAGAGTGTGAAGACGGATGTGAGTGATGACTTTATGCTTCGATCATGCAAAATGCTAAAAAAACATAATGAATGGAATAGCGACGAGCAATACAAGCTACTGCGGTCGTACGTAGAAGAAATATTTAATTCAAATCTGGATAGCACAGTGCCCCTATATACTTACTTGATGGGTTATGGCGCTAATAAAACATGCGTCTTTGAAAGAATATACATGTATATGACTGCTTGCAGTGTAGGTTTGTTGCACTATGACAGACATATTATCTGTTTAAATGGTTGTTATTTGAAGGGTCCTGTCTCGTCTAATTATTCACAGCCGTCATTATTGATGGCAACGATGACATATATCTCATTATTGTTGTCAATGTGAGCCACTTGTTCTTGAGCCACGTGCGTTGCACGTGACTCAGGGGTCTCTACCCCCGCTTGACCCCTAGTATCGACGTATCATGTGCCACGTCGCACTAGATATAACGGACGACTGTTGATTTTATATTAGTTGTCCGTTTTCAAGAACGAACGGTGATCAATCAGCTGTCATAATTTGTTTTGTTAGATTTTAGATATTTTAAGGTTTCGTTATTAAAATTTTTGGAGTTTGATTTAAAAAAATTTATAGTTTAGGATTTGAAATGAATTTTGCCCATATTTTAATACGAAAGAGTTGAGTTGACTTGATCAGAAAAATCGTTAAAATTCAGATTTGTTTGAGTAATGAATATCGTAGATTTCGTATTGTAGTGAGATGGTATTATGGAGTAATCTGGACCGTTAATCACTGTACAGTCAGCTTTATAATTTGATTATTGTAAATTAAAATATATGATTATAATAAATTTCTGTTATAAATAGAAAATAGCAATCTATTTCTCCTTACCGGAATATTATTTTCCTGACTCATTCTTCCTAATTATCCACTTATTTTATTCTTTTAATTTGTTTTTTAAATAGTTATATTAGTATAAATAAAAAATTCATTTCATAACATATATCATATATTCAACTTTTTTAGAAGCTTCAAATAATTTTTATAAATAATAATAGTGACTTTTGTTGTTTATTACTCTAAATGCAGCGCATCAGTCATTATAAAAAATTAATATTATGTTGATTATTTTATTGACTATTAATATACCCACGGGCTAATCGTATTAAGTTGGTACAATTATTTAATAAATTATAAATAATTAATTTATTATATTAATTATATTAATTATTATTTGATATGTCAATAAATATATTAAAATAATAAAATAAAATAAATAAATTTATCGTTATTCTTAAAAATAAATGTGAATAGATCATTTTATTTTTTTGGAAATGTTTGTAAATTAAAATCGTTTCTTTTTCGTCATTAATTCAGATGTCTATGACTAACAAATTACTACATTTTAATTAATAAATAAATTTTTTAATATTCTTATAAAATTCTTTTATAATTGTTCATTACTTTGGTCATTATCTTGACAAAATAATGTAATAAATAAATTATCTCGAGTCGTCGATAATAAATTAGTCTGTCTTCATCTCAAACCCCTTAATTGAACCGTCACTTAGATAATTAAATGGCAAGAGTGTAGATTGGGACGTGATTAAATCTAATTAAGTTATAATTAACAAAAACCTCTTGTGTAATTCTCATTAGATAATTAACGACCTTATTATAAAATACATATATAGTTGAATAGTACATATTTTTTTAAATATTCAAATTTAAAATAAAAGGGCGTCGAAAATATTTATTTATTGGTGATGAATAAAATAAATGTATTTTTAATGAATAAAATACATTTAAATAAGCTAAAACATGTAACAAAGACCGAGTTTTCCCACTCAAAAGTCGTCGTCGTCATTATTATTAGGATAATGCCTAGTTTGTCCTTTCTTAAATCAGCCTATTTACAAGTGCTGCCAGCTGCCCTAACTGAGTCAAAAAAATATAAAATATATTCTTAAAAATTAAAATGAAAAGTATAACATGAATTGATTGGTACAAATTGTTAATTATTTTATTTATTACCTCGATTAATAAGTTAACATTATAATTATAATAAGGCAATTATTAAAATAAACATTAAAGTGAAAGATTAGGTTCAATTAACAGCTTAAATTTTTAATTTGAACAACTAATTAACACCTTGTCGATAATGTCGTTGAATTTTCGGGTAAAGTCCGTTAACTCTATGTATCTAGTTCGCCGTTGATGCATTATAACTCTCTACATCTATGAAACGTTACTTGCTAAAATTAAATTATTTATCTAATATAATATTAAGTCAAAATGTAAATTAGAAACATAAAAAATATATATATATACCGTATAATACAACCAGAAAGCTCTCAATGTAATGGCATTTACCATCACAATTAGAAGGGACCTATCTATAATTACTAATTACAAGGGTTGACTCCTAATTAATTTCATTTTATATTAATAGTGTTTTTCTTAATTATTACATCAGAATATGTTATAAAATACAATATCTTGTAACGAATAAATTAAAGGTCATTAGATTAAAATTGTATTCGAAACATTGAATTTAATGGATAGGAACGTAGTTTTCATATTTCAATTTATGTTGATAACAAGTTAATTTGTTTATAAATTAAAAGACAAAGGCTTAATGGGAATATATTTTTAATAAAAAAAATATTACGATATTTTTTAACCCTTCTTACTTTGGGTTCGATGAACTTTTAATACGGTGACCACGTGTAATGCTCTAAAACATCGTGAAGATAAGACACATACACGCCATATACAATTTTATTTTATACAATAATCTTATAATATAACTTAATAATTATCATTAGTAGAATAAATATTAGATAATACTAAGTTCATCTTCCACTTTTATATCTCGTAACGTGAAACCCATAAATAAATTATAGATAATTAAAATAAATTATTAATTGTATCAATTACTAAAAGTATTTGATAAATATGTAATTATTCTTAAATAATATGTGTTACATATACATTAATGAATGAATTATGTGTTGATGACACGATAAGGTATGATACTAGAATGTAAAACTAAATTATATATTCCTAGGATATGATGCTATAAATAATTATACATATTATATGTATTTACGTGTGTATTCATAAGAACGTAATAACATTAAAAAAAAAAAAAAAACTATTTTATTTTATGAAGAGGAATTATTCAAAGTTGGGTGGGTCAGCTTCTACCAGTCTAACTCGTAAGTGACTTCATTCAAGAAGTCAAAGCTGTTATTTGGGTCGGTCCGCTGTCTTCCTTTCTTATTTCTTTAACTCGCACAAGTCTCCAACGAAATTCTTAGGTCTACACATCAAACTTAGTCATGCAATTTTATGCTTTAGTTAGTTCTAAAGCTAAAACTTTTACTCCAATTTTAGTATATATATTTTAATAAAGACAATACACAAACGAATCGAGAGTTGTTGTTGGGTTCTTAATCAAAAAGTCGAACGTATTTCGATAAAGACGATCTCGTATAAAGTCATTGCGATGATGTCGTGATTGATGACTAGTTTGTTTGTTAGTATCAAAAAAGTACACTATCATAAACACGACAATAGAAATTGTTACATGAAGTGTGTTAACATTGTTGTTGTAGGAGGAGAGTCGGAGAAGTGATTAAACGTGGGTAGACGAAAATATACTTTAAAATCGGAAAATAAATATGAGTGGTATCTAATGGTTAGAAAATTTAACTATAAACAAAAATAGAAAAATATGAAATGACACGCTATATTTTTGTAAAATATCTTAATAAAAAAAAAGATACAAACGTCAAAAAAAAAAAAAAAAAAAAAAAAATTCATCTGTAATTTTGCAACTCCAACGACAACAGATAAAATTAACAGTAAAATTCTAATACTGAATATATGTCCAACCCAATTAGAAATCGGGTGGCAAACTCTAAGAATTAATGTTATAATTTACTTGAAAACAAAAGTGACGGGGGAGGAAGGGAAGGAAGAATAACGAAGGTTCATTTGCTGTTAGACTTAATGGCTGGTTGTCATGGGACCAGGATCATGACTTATCAAAATAGAAAAAAAAAATTCAACCACAAGATTATTGACTAGATAAATTTTAAAATATATTAATTAATAAAATAAATTTTAAACTATAACGTGTGTTAACGAAATAAATATTTAACAATAAATTTTGGAAAATATATATGCTATCGTCCGCAAAATAGGTGGAGCAGCGTGAACACTAAGAAATTAAAAAATTAGAGCAAAAAACTATAAATTTGGGACTTGGGGCAAAACTTCAGGACTAACACTTTAAGGTTGAAAATCAAATTAAAAGGACTGGTGAACATCGATTGAATGAACGACTTTGGAGAGCAAATCGTGAGCTTAAAATCCGAGCACCCCTACTACAAGTGCGCCAAAAAAAAAAAAACTTCATTCGGGAACATATGCCCACGGTTCTGCACGGGCTCCTGCACTTTTATTTCACAGAAATTTCTCTAAGTCAAGGGCGCTCGTGATTTAGTGTGGGCGTTCATGTATTTGCCCGTACTCATTTTGCGAGTAATCACCTGTGTTTTCTGAAATCATAATTGAAAGTTTGTTTCATTAACGAATAATAATTTAAAATTTATTTTGGTAACCAATATAGTTAAGATTTATTTTGTTACCGTTCCTATAGTTTAAGGATTTTTATTTTATATTTTTTCTAAACTTTATATTATACAATATTTGTGACATGAATAATAGTAAAAGCACTAGTTATAATATATTAAGGCTTGCACCGAACAACAAGTGTCTGTTTTCAGTACATACCTCCACCAGTGACGGTTATTGCAAGGTCTTCTTGGATGGCAGTTGGCACAAAGTCCCTGCTAAATTGAACCTTTCCACTTTGAGAGTTTCTTCTTCCTCCTTCTTACTGATAGTTTGATCGTTATTTATATGCCGAACGGTCTTTCCGCTGAGAAAAAGTAGCAGAGATGGCTGGAGGAGGAGCGGCGACCGACGCTTCTGGCTCCCTGCAATTCACGCCGAGCTGGGCTTTGGCCACCGTCTGCTTCGTCTTCATCTCCCTCTCCCTATTTGTCGAGCACTTGATTCATCTTCTCTCCAAAGTAACTAGAGTTTACAGATTCACCATCATCTCTCCCGGTTTCAAGCTCTTTACCCTCTGGTTTTTCTTTTCTACAGTGGCTTAAGCGACGGAGAAAGGTTTCTCTTTCGGAAGCAGTTGAGAGACTAAAAACAGGTGAGTCCGCCCGCTTTCTCAAAATGATTTCCGATTTTCGCCGGAGAACTGAGAACTTCCATTGACGGCGACTTTTGCAGTGCTTATGCTTCTAGGATTCATGTCACTTATACTGACTGTAACTCAGCGGCCGGTCTCGAAGATCTGCGTTTCCACAGCTGTCGGATTCACCATGCTTCCATGCCGGAAAGTAATGGACCCAACAACGATCAAAGCCGTAGAAGCCGATCAAGGAAGTGGATCAGCTGGTTCTTCCTCCGACGATTACTGTGTTTCCCAGGTAAGTAAATCATAATTAAGACTAAATAGAAAGATTAATCACAGTTTTAATTGAGTCATAATTTTCAGGGGAAGACGTCGTTAATATCACAAGTTGGAATGAATCAGCTAAACAACTTCATCTTCGCGTTAGCTGTTATGCAGATTGTTTACAGTCTTCTAACCATGGCATTGGGAAGAGCAAAGGTAACCCAACTCTTCTCCCTCTCTCTCTCCTCTTTCTCTCTCTAAAATAAATTTAATAATATATTTTTTTAACTGATTTATGAATAAACCCTTTTGACCAGACTTTGGACTTTTAATCAGTTGACTATTAATTATTTTTTGCAATTTTAATAAGATGAGGAGGTGGAAAGCTTGGGAGGAAGAAACTCAAACTTTGGACTACCAAGTGGCCAACGGTACGCTATTGAATATTTTACTTTTATAATTAGAAAATAAGCCCTCATATTATAGGATAGTGATAAGTTGACCCTTTTTTAATTTTTTCTGAAAATTTTTAGATCCCCATCGGTTTAGAATTACACGTCAGACAACGTTTGGTCGTCGACACGTCGATCCTTGCACAACTACGTCTTCGATTCTTCTATGGTTTGTGAGTAACGAGTGTTGAAGTTTTGAATTCTAAGTTTATTTTAAATTAATTAACAGAATATTGTTTGGGTTGCAGAAATGCTTCTGCAGGCAATTTTTCAATTCGGTCGCAAAGGTTGACTACCTGACTCTACGCCATGGCTTTATATTTGTGGGTTTGATTTTGATTTTGACTTCGACTTTTTCAATTTTGGTTTGGTTTTGTTCTTAAAAATCTTCAGTTCTAAGATTTGTAATGTTAATTTGAATTGCAGGGCCATTTATCTGCCAATAATTCCTTTAATTTCCAGAAGCATATAGAAAGATCTCTCGACGATGATTTCAAACTCGTAGTTGGAATCAGGTGCTTGATTTTGACTTAAATAATACGTAATATTTATTGTTCATAGTCTCGAAATTATAATTGCTGTGCAATTTTCTTTAAGATAAATCAAATATGTAACGTATATGTATCCATGAAGTTGCCTTAAAATACAATTTCTAAGACATGCCGTCGAATCTAAGTACATTTGTCTCTCTGTATTCAACGTGAGATTTAAGAAAGTGAGAACGTCTAACTATTTGACCTATGAAGTCTTGACATTTTGTCTCTACACATTTTATTAAGTATCTAAACTTATATAGTATTTATTGAATACATAATCCTCGTAATACAATATTGTCCGTTTAGAATTGAAATCTATGCAATTTTATTCTTGAGGTTTTTAAAACGCATTGTATTACGTAAAAATAATAATTTTTTTTTTATAAATAATTCATTTTTCATTCTCCAAATCGACTTAAAATTGTGCACTATCATTAATATGAATTGAGCTTTCATACTCAACAAAATCTTAACTTGGTGTGTCTTTACATTCATAAGGTGGACTGTGAGACTACTTTATCACCTTAACAAACAAACTTATTCAACATTTCATACTTTTTAACTAATACGATTAAATCTCTTTCTTTGCATTTCAGCCCCGTGATGTGGTTCATAGTGGTGATTTTCATTCTAGTGGACGTGCATGGTAAGTTTATATTCAATTGTAATCTAATCATAATCCACATTTAACATCTTAATTAAGCTTAATTAAAACACAGGATGGAATGCTTATCTATGGGTTTCTTTCATCCCTATAATCGTAAGTATCTCACTAAGCCTCCCCATAATTTTGATTAATTATAATCTAATTAAATATTTTTTTATATAATTATTTTATTATTTTCTTAATTTGTAGATAGTGCTTTCATTAGGCACAAAGCTAGAAGTAATTGTAGCAAAATTAGCCATAAAGCTTCAAGATCAGAACTATGCCATCAAAGGAGCTCCTCTTGTTCAACCTAGTGATGATCTCTTCTGGTTCAGCCATCCAAGATTTGTCTTGACCCTCTTGCATTTCACTCTATTTATGGTATTCATATTTATTTTTTTAGATTACGATCATATGTTATGATATAATATGTCACGTAATTATCACGTTACGCATTAGTCCGTGTAACTGTAACAGTTTTTTTTTTGTTACTTGATTCAATTTCAGAATTCGTTTGAGCTCGCTTTCTTCATCTGGGTCACGGTAACATATATATATATATATATATTTATTTGTGCATGTATTAATTTCAAATTTATTTATCCATTTTGTTAATATTTTTTTTATATTATATAGTTTCAATATGGGATAACGTCTTGCTACCATGAAAGGAAAGAAATTATCGCTATAAGAGTTGTTCTTGCGTAAGTGCATACCAAAATTATCGTATGATTTTCTTAAAGTAACGTTAAATATTATAGTATAAATGATAAGCCTTAAATTTTGTAGCGTGACAGTGCAAGTGATGTGCAGCTACATAACTCTCCCCCTCTACGCTCTCGTCACGCAGGTACACCATAATTTGATTGTACGAGAATTAGGACATAATTTTTTTTAAGTTTTCATTTACCCTCTATTTTTACTGTTTAATTTTACCTCCTATCATCGGTGCAATAATAACTTATTTTAATTATTTTTAATTTATCATTTTAATTATAGTAAAAATAAAGGAGAAAGTAATTAGTAATCTAGTGTGTTTACGTAGATGGGATCTCAATTCAAGACAGCTCCATTGGAGGAAGACACAGTAAATGCTATAAAGAAATGGCATGCAGGGGTGAAGAAGAAGAGAAGAAGACAACATGACGACCCTTCTCAGTCTGAGAGAAGTTTAGTCGACCCGTCTTCTCAGTTGGAGAGCAGCGTAAAAAGTACAAACACAGAAGAGCTCTCTTCGCATAACAGAGGCTCTCCTTTTCATTCTCACCGGACTGAGATTACTGAAGACCTCCCACCCATCAGCAATGGCGGCGGCGGCGGCGGCGAAATTTCTCCACGGCTCGCTGACTTTCTGCAATTTACGTAAAACTAAAGCTTCCAAAAATGGCCGACTTGCCATTTTTTATATACTTAGTTACCCACCATAATTCTAGATCAAGTATATTTATCAGTGTTGTATTAGAATTAGTAAACAATAAAAATCATCAAATTTTGAATATAATCAGTGGATTCTCAATTCCGAACCTAAATCAGTGGATTTTCAATGCGAGAGGAGGAGTTGCAGGGTTTTACTGGCATTTTCTTAAGGAGAGGAATGATTGGTTCAATCCATCATCAAACCATAACTGAGGAGAGAGAAAAGCGGAGAAGATGACTGTTGGACAGTTGGAGTGAATAGTGATGATACTGAGACCTCTGGCACCGGGAAAAAAAAAGAATAACTGGACGGCTAAAAACGCCCACCTCTGTTTACCAGCCTGATTATTCTCCGGCAGGGTTTTTTTGTAATTATGAAGATGGAAAATTTTGGAAAATAAGAAAATGATTTAATAAAAAGAAAAAAAATAACTTAACAAATTTGCTCTTAAATTGTATTAGTTAACCAGCTCTCCTTTAAACTTTGTTTCCTAAAAAAAAACCACGGATCAATTTATTTGTTAAATTTTGGTCGTGTATGAACATGCTCTTAGAGAGTTGGATCCCGTTCCGTAAATTATTATGTTGAAACGAGAATTTATTTTCTAATACCAAACTCTTTGTCTTTTCGTTTTCTTTTTCTTTGGAAGTAAGCTCCCGCTCCATGACTAGTATATTAATAACGTCGTTGAAATCTTCACTCCACGCAATTTCATCTTTCAAGAAGAAACCACAAAGATGTTTTTTTGTCAAATCTTTAATTCTTTAGCCTCAAAATTTATTTTCCTACTCGATTCGGTTTTTTAACTCTCTAATTTCTCACTTTTTATACTCTGATTATAAAGCAAGAGTCCAATCTTAAAAAATGAGATATTGGTTAAAAAAAAAAAAAAAAAAGACAATGAGTTGAGCAGATTCTCGCTCGCTCCGCATAATAATTCACAAAGCGGGAGTCTGCTCTCTAAGACTGGACTCTGCACGACCAAAATTTAATGAAGATATAGCCGACAAACAAGACGATTTTGTTAATTAACTCATAATTATTATTAAAAAAAAGATTGTTGTTAGATTAAGATTAGGTTAATTGCAATTAAGTTGATTAAAAAGTGATTAAAATTAGCGGTGATATTTGTTAAAGAACCAAGGTTTTCAAGAACTACCCACCAAAATCCTCGATCTGTTTTTCTTTCTCGCTAAAATTTTGAACTTGCCTCGACTCCCACCATGGAAGGAAGAGGAAGGGACGTGGGTTCTCCTCCATTGAAGCCCTTCAAGTTTTCAGTGTATCAGAATCCTAAGTTCTCCGCTGCTCTCACTGCTAATAGCCTTCAACCTACAAGGCTCACTTTCCTCTCCATCTTCTTCCTATCATGTTCCTCTGCATTCCTGCTTCTCTACTTTATTTCCAGGTAAGAATAATGCATCGCTTCGCATCTATCTGTTGCCTTATTTAAGTAATTAGGGTTTTCGTCTTTGCGTTTCTTGGCTTTTGATTCGTTGTACAGTAGCTTCAATGTGCCGTTTCGAAGTTCGGAACTAAAACTGAAGTATAAACTGTCGATAGTTGCCCGGAGGAAGCTTTTAGAAAATGTTAGAAGATAAGTTAAGGTGGTTCTGGGATTCTATTGCGTTTGTTTTCTGTTATCCTCCATTAAAACTGCTGAACTTCAGATTCTTGCAAAGGCTTCTATTGCCCTAGACATTGGAAACTGAAGAACCTTCTTCTTCTTCTTCTTCTCACATTCGACTTACAATTTCTTCAGAAGGAGAGCTCTTTTCATCCCCCTAACATCGACTTTTTCCTGTTTCTTCTCCCAGTTTCAATCCAAACTGAGCTAATATAATTTTCTTCAGGCAATTTCTTCAATTTGTCTGGTTTTCTCTGGTCTCCTTCCAGCAACTCAAATCCATTTCTACGAAGATTTCTTCACATGTTTGTTCATATCATTGCAGAGAGAATGGGTTTATTGACAATTTAAAGTTACAAAATTTATCGCAGCGGACAGCTTGTAAGTAGAAAAGTTAATTCGCCCTTCTTTTTGATCACTCAATATTGAGTTTCTGATCATATAATTAATTCTCTTCGAATGTTTAAATCTTCCAGATTTTTCTGTAAAGGCAATAGAGGGTGTGGTCGGCTTTGTACTTTTAGGAACTGTATTTTCCCTCTTCAAAGCCATTTCCCTGCATAGAAGAAGCAATGCACCTGCTGTATCTACCTTTAAAGAAAGCAATGGTCATTCACATCTTTCAAGTCGTCAACTGGAGCTTCTCGGTATGAAGTCGAAAGCTGATCAACCGATAGTTGAAACTTCAAAGAACCCTCCGAAATCAAAAGTGCATTTACCATCTTCTCCTTCCGATACTCTTGTTCCCCTTCATTCACCAATGAGTATTTCAAGTTATTCATCCCAAAAAAGCATGGACAAATTAAATTCCAGCACTGGAAGTAAGATGCAATCTCCCCGTACTTCATCTTCTCTGTATCTTGTCCCTGGAGCAGTCTCACCACTGTCTTCGCAAAGCTCACCCGGGCTGGATTCGATGACTTCTACTCCATGGTCGAACAAGCGAAGCTCCTCTGCAAAAGGGATAACATCTGAAGAAGATTTTGAACGGTTTTTGGCAGAAATGGACGAGAAAATAACGGAATCGGCAGGAAAACTGGCAACTCCACCCCTGACTATTCGCAGTTTTGGCGTAGCCAGTTCTACAACTATTGCTGGTTCAGCTACTACATCTGGACCTACAAGAAGCACACCCTTGAGGCATGTTCGGATGTCTCCTAGCTCTAAGAAAATGGCTACTCCCCCTAAGAAAGGAGAGGGGGAGCTTCCTCCGCCGATGTCAATCAAAGAATCTATTGAAGCTTTTAAGGATTTGGAGATATATCCTCAAATCGAGCAATGGAGCGACCATCTCAGGCAATGGTTTTCCGCTGTTTTGCTTACTCCTTTGCTCAACAAGGTCGAGACAAGTTATCTTCAGGTATGCTGTTTTCAAGATCAATTGCCCCAGTTTCGTGATTATCGAGTTTTAATGATTAGAGGAGATTAATATGTTGTGATGTGAATGGATACTAACACCTCACTAAATGGATTTGGTGTAGTAATAGGCGTCACACTCATTGACACCTTTGATGATGTTTTGGCTGAAATTTTGACTCACCAAGGATGTTTACAGCATTGCTTCTATAAAAAAACGAAATATATTGAAAGAAAAAAAATACAAGATTACATAAAAAAATATTTCTCAAGAAAAAACAATCTCTTAATTCAAAGTAATTTTTCTCCAATTAGAAATAATTAAATAAAAAAATGAATTATAAAAAACTGAGGACAATAGGCCTAACTTAGTGATAGTGAAATTAATATGATATTGAAATATCGCTTTATCGTTGAAGATATCAATATCGATTTGGCCGGATAGCTAAAAAAATGACCAAAATGTCTTAGCTTCTGCTTTTTAAATCTTTCTTTCCTATTAAAAATGTTAGAATGCACTCTCGCAGGCTGATAAATATTGTCCCAATGGTGTTTACAAGATTGTTTTAGGTTACTTGAAAGCTGCAATTTGTTAACAAGTTGTTCATGCCTTGGTCTTTTAGGTTATGCAAGCTGCTGGAAAACTTGGTATTTCGATTGTCGTCAGTCCAATAGGAAGTGAGTTACAAACTAATGGCGCTCAAGCCATTATATCCTCATTAGATAGGAGTAAGGAATGGCAACCCACATTTATTCAGGATGAAGACGAACATCTTCATCAGCTACGTGCTACTCTCCTGCAATCTATCGGTGCTTCTATTCGTACGTTATTGCTATGCTAGTTGCTTGAAATAATGGCAATTTCTTTGTTTTTCTGGTTCTGCTTAGAATTGATGGAGTTTACTCTAATCATAATGTAGCCATGGCCAATTCACAACAGTCTCCACAGCAGAATCTGTTGATCCCCATCATGCAGGAGTGTGTTGACGCCGTTGCAGAACATCAGAGGCTTAATGCATTGATGAAGGGAGAGTGGGTTAAAGGTTTGCTTCCACAAAGCAGTGTTCCGGCCGATTTTACTGTTCAAAGAATTCGAGGTTTTAACCTTCTATCATTCTATTAAAATTGTTACTGTCAAACTGGATTGTGAAATTTGACCTGATAATGATGAATTATTGGGAGTAAATTCTTTTATCTTCATCTGGGATTATTCAGAGCTGGCTGAAGGAACCTGCCTGAAGAATTATAACTATCTGGTAAAAAGTGACGACTACACCAAAAAGAAGAAATGGGCTGTTGAGCTTCCCACTGATTCTCACTTGCTCCTGTATCTATTCTGTGCTTTCCTCGAACACCCTAAGTGGATGCTCCATCTGGATCCGACATCTCATGCCGGAGCTCAGGCTAGTAAAAATCCCTTATTCTTGGCGTCCCTTCCACCAAAAGAAAGGTCTCCTGAGAAGTACATTGCCATCACATCAGCTGTGCCGTCTACCCTTCACCCAGGAGCTTGCCTGCTGGTTGTTGGCCAGCAAAGCCCCCCTATCTTTGGTTTGTTCTGGGACAAAAAGTTACAGTTTTCTCTTCAGGTACGTAGCTATTAAACTAATATCTAATCGAACAGGTCATTTTTATTGACAAATAGAATTTGTCGTCAATTTATCTGTTAAAGCTAGCACTTATATAACATGTTTTCTTTTTAATCATGTGTTTCAACCTAGTAGAGTTCGAAATCGCAAGATGGGATAGTAATTGGGTTAAAATATTTGATTAAATAGAAAACATGTTATATATGTGGGAAGTTTAACTAATAAATGGACAATAAATTGTAAATTGTTGACAATTGAAATGTGGAAATTATGTTTGAAAAAAAAAAAATCAAAGTTTAACACTTAAATGAATTCAAACGTGAGTCTAAATTACAGTTGTCTAATTTGGCAACTTGGTGTTGTGTCCCGTGATTAGCTCTAACCATTATTATCGACAGGGACGGACTGCATTGTGGGACTCCATACTGCTGCTTTGTCACAGAATCAAGATTGGGTATGGAGGGGTTATAAAGGGAATGCATCTTGGTTCTTCTGCTTTGAATATTCTTCCAGTTTTAGAGTCAGAAAATGAAGACTAAACAAGCCTTGTTTGATTAGCCATTTCATTTTCTCACAATCAATTTCTTTGATTTTTAACCCCAAGAATTTCTTTTATTTTTGTAATTTAATTAATAGAATAGGAAAAATTTTGGGTTTTTCCTGAATTTAGATGGCCAAGTTGCAACCAACGATTTTAAATTTGGAAATAGATTCATTGGGTTTACGAATCGTATCACATGAATCAAACAAATGAAGTTTTTAAGAACTCAATCTGCAGAATCTCGAAGCAAGTTTGTTGTTTTTGTAGGATATAGAAAGAGTACGAGTATTGGCAAAACAACGATCGCCATGTTCACTGAATTCTTCCGTTTATTTTCATCTCCATTACCAGATTTCCAGCAACGTTCCTGTAACTCCCCATGGTTCTTCTTCACTTGTCGTTGCCATCCCTGTTTTCACCGTCAAGCTTCTCGTCTGTCATTTCATATCTTTCTTTCCTACTGTGTTTTTCTCTCTCGCTTCTCTGTCAGTGTTGTTATTGTTCGTCTGGTCGTTTTCCTTCTTGGCTGATTTCTCCGGTGCCGTATCATTAGGCGGCTTACTTTATTCTTCACCCTTCTTGGTTGTTCGCACCTCTCTCTCTCTCTGCTATACCCTCTTCATTGTTTTCCTTCTTATCAAATTGTTTTAGTTCAGATAGGAATATTAGTGCCTTCGTTCTTTGCTCTCAGACATTCCACTCGAAGCCCGCGAAAGATGCTGGAAGGTTGGGGTTTGGGGAGAGAGAGATCTTCAGGATTCCAGAAGATGAAAGGAAGGATTGTGGAGGCAATTTCGAGAAACCATACGGCGTGGACTGCTCCAGCTCGAATGGCCGGAGCCGGAGGTACAAGACGAAATATTCGGCAATATGATAAGGGGCTGGTTAAGATGATAAAAGTGGGTTGGGTAGAACCGGAGTTGCCATTTACGATTCCAGAGACAATCTGATCTCCGAGGCCAGAGGAGTGAGCAAGAACGGTGCGGAGAGCTATGGGAATTGTGAATAAAGACTATGAAAGTTATCTAACGTACAGAGCAGCCCGTCTAGCTCAGTTGGTAGAGCGCAAGGCTCTTAACCTTGTGGTCGTGGGTTCGAGCCCCACGGTGGGCGCTAAAGGTAAATTTTAATTTTTATGGTTACGTAAATCAAGTTCCATTGTATGCTCTAAACAGAAATAATGTTCTCTCACCTTATATTCTGCTTTTAGTACTAACTCTTCTCTTCACCCTGGACATATATACAAGGACAATAATCCTCAATGAATAGTTGACCCGAAAATAGCGACCCCCGAGTGATCGGAGGGGGAATACCCTTCATTCAAGATGTCTCTTAATCTCTTATGCGTTTGCTGCTGACAGATCATCCTTAAACCCAGTTGTGTTCTCGGGTTATTCTCCACTTCTATGTATTCATGCATGATTTGTCTCTATCCTTCGTCTCCAATTTTAGGCCGATGGGACTTCAGTCAGGATGCAATTCCAACATTTGGTTGTCCGACCAACGGGTAAATTTATTTATTTTATTATATCAATTAATAAATATCATGTTACGATTCCAATGTACAGATAAAAAGATAAGCCTACCATCACTCAACTCCATTGGAGCATGCATAATTTCCCTGGTTGTGAAAGTTTCAGGCATTCCAAGCCAGTTTCTGCTGATGAAGGATAAATTGCTTGCATCAATTACCTGCCCAATACTATGCCCACAAATCCAAAGAATTCTCGATTTCGACCTCCAATTGTACCGTAACTTACAAAAAGAGGTCACTACAGAAATATCCTTCGGTCTACTAATCAACTCTTGAACTTATATGAAGCCAAATAAACGAGAAGCAAGAGGCAATATTTCTAAAACTCATTGCCCTTGAGTCACGCAAACAACACTAAATAAATCTAACACATCTTTTCAAGCATACTTCAATATGGGGTCAATGGAAGCAGCTGGTTTGAACACAGTAGAAGATAGAAAATGGGTAAAAATAATCTATACAAATAAACCGTGCTTCATACAAAACTATTTGCTCTCACTACATGCAAGAAATCTATATTTTACTCAACAAGGGTCCCTGGCTGAGTATTTTCCTGTACAGTTTACCTGCACTATGCGTGTGAAGTGTAACGTCTTAGCTAAGAATCTGGCAACGAGAAGTACATCATCCAATCCTGCCAGATAGTTTCCACATATTAAACAAATAATGCAGGTCATTGTCAAGCAAAATACTTGGAACAAATCGGAATTGGGACATACCCTTCGATAAATCGATGTGAGGTACCAGCAGTATAAACGCTGGTAGTTCGATCATTAATCTTGTTCTGTCGCTAAGGGCACTTCATAAGACAAATCTTCACTTGTGAGGACAAAAATCATCTCTCTCTTCCTTTGTAATAGAGGAACAAAAAGATTCTTCACGGGTTGACAGACTTACAACAAATTATTCAGGTTGCTGTCTATGCCTAAATAAGTTTAAAATGAGAGCACCAATATTTCTTGTCCGTATAATTCTTATCTGACTACTCCGAGTCTGAGTCAATAGAAAGATAGAGTCGTTGCCTAACGGAACGTTTTTGACGAGGGAAGGAGAAAGGACTACCCGACCTTGGTCTGATTGTCATGTCAGATCTAACATTGTTGGTACCAAGAAGCAAAGAAGCTGCAAATAAGTAGCAAACAGATGAGGTGTGCAATTAATAGCAATTGCATGCAGTCAATGCACCTGAACTCCTCAAGAAACTACGAATGCTGGGGTTAAGAGGGTAGTATTCTGAATTTACATTGCCGAGTACATTCCCCGGTCTGGAAGGGCGTTGCAGCCTTGGGGGATCAATAATCGACTATCAATAACACGGCTACTACATCAAACCTCAATCAGTGACAATAAGAATCATGCATGCTTAAATCGAAGGACATACTGGTAAGTCAGTCTGAAATTCCTGCACCCTAGAGAAAACAATGATTTAATTCAAAGTTGAAAAATAATTACCTGTATCTGTCGGTGAATCCATGGCAAATCCTCTTGATGGTGCGTGATGGTTTATATTCACTTCCTTTTGGGTCACAGCCTCACCATTGCTGGCACAGGTATCCCCCCCAAGTCTAAGTGATATCCAATCTTCATTATGGTCGCCATTTGAAACATCGGCCTGTTCTCTAAAATCAATATGATTATGAGCATCAGATGGCCTTGTAGGAAGAAAAATTTGGAGAGAGGGATCATCCGCCGTAAATGCCAAGGGAGTGTGCATTGAGCCACCATTCATGTCAGCATCAGTCATTCCAACAAAGGGATCAGGAACAAGAGAAGAAGATCCTAAAGTAGCTTCTGGAGCCATTGTGTAGCAATTCATCGATGAAGAACAATTCATGGAGCCATGTTGCAGATTAACTAAAGCATCAGACACATCCGCATCAGAACCAAATAACTGAAAACCTGCACCTGCTTGAGTTCCAGTAGGTAAAGGCCAAAGGGATATCCCATATTCATCATCGTTGTTGAAAAGATCCAAGCCAGCTGTTATAAAAGTAGGATCTTCTGGGCATGCATTCGTAATTCCTGGTGGTGTAGAAAATGGAATCCCAACATCATCTGCTCGATTATTTTGATGAACAGCTCCAGAGGATACTAGCACATCGTTCTCTTCTTCAGAATCACTAAGAACAATAACTTCATCAATGGTTCCAGGAGGATTATGATCTGTAAATCCATATGCCGGATCAATGTTCAGCGAAAGAGAATCCATCTCAACCCCATTGTTAGTAGAGAAATCAAAATTAGTACCACCATCCTGATTGACACTTGGATCATCACCATCCCTACCACTTCCAGTGGCACTGCTACTCATTGGGATAATTTTCTGCTCACGGCCACCATAGTGCTCAGTTAATTTAAGTGAGTTGTTGAAATCTTCCGGTTTGCTAACTTCCCAAAAGCCATTACCGTTCTTCCTAATCTCAAGTTTTAAACCAGTATAGCCATCTGATAATCCTTCCTGTTTGATTTGCTTTAAGACTTCCATCGAAGGTTTAAGTTCTACCTCGTTCGGAGCCCAAATTGCTCCATCGGGTAGATGCCAAAGACTAAGATCACCCAGATCCCTGCGTTCACTTTCTGTTTTTGCCTTTACACGCCAAGTACCATCAGGCTTTACTTCAATCTCTGTTACATCTTCTCCACAATGTCTCATCTGTTTCACAGTTCTACATTACTTACAAGCGCTGATATATGAGTAATGCAAGAGAGTAAACTAGAAATTAAGAAAATAAAAGCACCTACCAAAGAGGTGATTCTATTGAAGTAGGGGTCAATTATGATATTCTCCAGGGCGTAGTTCTTTAGACAGATGGGGCACTGCCACTGCAGTAATAACCAAAAGCTCAGTGAAACATCAACCAAGGCTTCAGACAAGGATACAAAAAAAAATTGCATTAGTTAAAATCATACCTTTCTAGAACGTTGATTCATTTCCACAAAAACTTCAAGATCAAAACAGACCATGTGTGCACAAGGTTTAAATCTTCCAGCAATCTTCATCCTTGAACCACTCATCTGGAAATTACATTTGCATTACCAAATTTATATACTAGTCTCATTACACTGACAAGTTTAAAACAAGCACTTGACATCTCAATCAATAATAAGAAAACTTTGTACCTCATAATAACAAAGAAGAGAAATTAACTAAAATACAGTTATGATCATTGTATCAAGTATATGATCAAAGGAATCCAGGAATAGTAAGACATTCATGATCATTTTAGAACATGGCCAAATCTGTACTTCCATGCCAAACATCATCTGATGAGGCCATATTGGTTTATTAATCCGTCTGGTCGGAGTGACAATTCGGGCAACAAAGGCAGATACATCAGAGGGAGGATATGCTAGCTTAAAATGAATAAATAATAAATACAAAAATTTATATTCTACACGAAAGTGAGAAAACTTACTGGACAACGAAGATTGACACCAAAAAAATCTGCAACTACTTCAACGTCACTGTCACTATCAGCGTTATCTGTGGTCGCACCACCACCAATGCAACGCCGAACGCGAGCCAGAGCATTTTCAAAGTGCTCACCATCTGACTCCTTTGGTATCATGCCTAGAATCTGAAAAAAAATGGTAATAACCACAGACAACATAGAATTCAACTCTCAGGCAAGAGTAAATAATTAATACCACTCTTGTACACTTCGTACATAAATAATACATGTTCATTTAGTTCTTTAAAAAATTAGTTGAGCAAAACATCCAATACAAACAAATGATCCAATATGAGATTCCAAACTCAAGCAGTACCTGATTAACAGTGCGCCGCTTTACTATTCGAACTCCTAAACAAAAAATGCGAGCATCACATCCACTCAAGTAAATCTTATTAATACCATCTTTTGTAAATGAAGTAATCTGCAAAAATCACATAGCAATTTGCTCCACTTACTAAAAGTAAAAAACCAAAACAGCAATATGTAGAACTGCTGCACGTCCCAGCATGCAGAGAGTATGCCGGCCCCAAAAATGGGTACAAGAAAATGGAATGAAATTTACGAGATAAATCATGTGATGCCATAAATTAAAATGCTCACAATTGGACCATCATCACGACCATTGGCCCCTAGGAGTTGTGATCCAGGTCTATTGATTGCACGTACAGGCATCCCTGCATATCCATACACATTTTTCTATTTAACATAACCAAGAAAAAAATTGTATTTATAAAGTATACGATCAGATTATTATTTACCAAAGAGGAAAAAGGGGGATCCAAAAAATACAGGAGAAAACCAATTTATGACATACCATTGACCTGTAGATCTGCGTACTGCGGCCACTGCATCCTAAAAGGTACCTTATCATTTATAAGCATACACCACACCTAATTGCAGCCCAATTATCAGAATCAGCATACTTATATTTTGTTAGCCAGAACAGAGATAAAAAGATAGCGAAAGCATCATCTCATCAACCTGAACATCATATTCCTGTCTAGATAACAAGTCTTTATCTGCCCTCGTAAGTTGGAAAGTTTTCTCCAGGCTCTGTACTGGATTTGTACTGAAATTAAGCAAAAAGAAAAAAAAAACGAAGCACTAGTAAAACACATTCATATGGCAATATCATTTTGATTCCACAATCAAATTTTACGGTATACAATTCCTCCAGGAAAGACTTAGGTAGTAAAACATCAACTTAATCTTTTTTTCTTCATGAGTAAAATCCAAATTAAATTATTCTATACTTTCCATAAATTTTAACATTGGCAAATGAACTACCAAATCTAATCAACAGACCTTTTAAAAAATGAACAACATTAAGAGTATTAAGGGCAGTTACTAGAGAAGACAGGGTCCATGCTATTTTATTTCAAACCTTTCAATATTGTGTCAGTCAAAATTAAAACAAATAATACTCTGTTTCTTGTTTTGCCACAAACACTCATGACAGTTTAATGTCTGTACTTGATAATCTTAGAAATAAATATAGTCTATTCAAAATTTAAACAAATAATATAGTCCATTTATTGTTTTACTACAAATCAGTCGGTATTACACCACCCATGACAATTTAATATCTGCACTTAATAACCTTCAAACTAAATAACTAAGCAATTTCATGGTAACTGAAAGAAAAAAAAAGCAGCAGATGTTTTGCTTTTCTAATACAATATCTAAAAACTTAAAGGAGAAAAACTTAAGACTTGATATTATTTGGACAGAATTATCAAATCAATTATTCTTTTAACTTCTAATTCTTCCAACAATTAAGTAAATATCACAATCCCATCTGCTTACAACTGTTAGTTAAAAATGAGCAGGGGAAAAATAAAACTTTCATAAAATTAAGAAATAATTGGACATACACTCACCCATCCGTAGGGATATTAGTGGTAACTAACTTCACCGGGTATAATGGATGCCCCATTGAAACCCAAAAACTGTATGAAAAAAAATTTCATAAAACACTTGAAAAGAAAGCAATATTTAATCACATCAAACAACAAAGTCAAGTCAAGTCAAGTGAATCAAACTTAACAATTCAACTAAACAAAGCATCAAAGTGATAAATTATGAGTTAATGAACTCTATAACTAGAAGAATAAAAAGGAAAATCCCCGCAAGTCAAGGTTTTAACACCATGACTATAGTGCAGGGACAATCATGAACCATCACCACACTGAATAGAACACTACGGAAAATTATCATAAAATTATATGAGAAAGACAGTTTACGCAAACCAAACCAGATAAGATACATACGGGTCAGCTCGATTGAGTCGACAGATTTCACAATAAAATATATCAGGAAATGGTGGGTGGCCTTCAGTAGGTTTTTCTGGAATTATAACACAACCAATATGTTGCCACACATGACATCTTTGATCCTCACACTGCCAAGGAAAACAGCAGAAAACCAATGTTGGTGTTGGTGATACTTTGCATGTAGGAGGAATAAATGCCTGAAATTTAAACCAAAAGAGAAAAAAAGGTAGCAAATAAGTGCACAACTGAGAATAGCATGGTACAAATACCTTAACCATTGAGTCTGTTTCCAAAGCACTTCCACAGAGACAGCGAACCTTAACATCTGGTAGGAAGGGATCTTCAATTTCCCCTTTTATTTTAACATTACTGTCATCAGAGAGACCTGGTCCTTTTGAAGCTAAATCAGTGGCCCCAGAAACCTGCATTTTCCTGGCAGCAGAATAAAATATTCATAATTCACAGAGACGTGAGAAGTTAATATCAGGCAGATATAAAATTAAATCATTACCAACTACGTCCAAACAATTACATTTGAAATACAGTCAAATCATAAAAAAAATTATGGAAAACGGAGGGAGAGAAAGAGCAATGTCATAGCAATTCAAGTTTTCCCAGTAAGTTAATGTAATAATACAAACCTATATATGTCATCGACTAACTTTGCCACCTGGTCCTTTCCAACAGCATTTTTCTTTGTCCACATTTTTGAAACTGAAGAAAAAAATCACAACCAGCTTCATAATTGTTCCAAAGCATGGCACTAGTGGCTTCTCACAAGATTTGAAAATAGATAAATAGAGCTCAACAATCAGGTTGACATAAATTAGGAATCAATATTGTTTTATGTAAATTTGGGATCTCCGTGCTTAAGCGGGATGGCAAGAAAGAAAAATATCTAATACTACAACCAAAAAAAAGAAATTTTTAGAGTATATCTCAAAACAAAAGGACACTAAGTACATAATAAGCATTCGTGGTGATTGATGTTGCCACTATAAAGTTGATATAGGGGTTCTATTGAGGATTCAACTATGAAATAATCAGACAGAAAATACATTTTTGATAGAATAAAGATGAATTTCAGCCACCTATGAACTAAATAATCACAGAAAATATTACCTTGATCATCTGACAACCTGGCTAAAATCCTGTCAACAAGGTCCTGACAAAATGACCGATCAAACAAAAATCACCTTCTCTGAAATTTAGCTCAAAAGAGAAGAAAATAAAAATATGAAATTATATAAAATTTTTAAATCACAGGAAAATCGTGATTACTGTATAAGAAATATATAATCAACGTAGAAACCAAATCTAAATAAGTAAATCCAATACAAAATTAATACTTCAAAAAGCTCACCTGCTTCTTTCCCTGCTTTGAAATACCTAATTGAGTAAGGACATCCTTGAGCTCTTTTATTCGGAAATATGCTAATTTTTCCTAAAAATAAAAGCGTCAAGGTCATAAAATAGTTAGCTTATAACTCCTACCTACAAACATCAGGGAGGAAAATTTTTTTATCATAAATTGCAAACTAAAGCGCAAACCACACCTTAAAGATAAAGTAAATATACCATATGTAGCAAAAGAGCAGGAATGACCAAGTTACTACACCATTCATATACGAATATATTTGCGAGCAGCAGCCGGATTCAAATAATGTTTTTTGCCAGAATAAATTAAGTCTATAAAAAATGTTGATAAAAAGTACAAATTACTCTTTCCACTAAAAGATAGCCCACTCACATCATAACTGATTTGACAGACTATGAACACAATAGTAATCCAATTTACCTCATGAGTTTCTTAAACCATTGAAGTTTCTCTTGAGCATAGAATAGGTGATATAACTAATGGCGTTTTATGTTTCAGAATATTCGTTGAGTATCCTTTGTCACATCCTACCTATATCGGGTGTCCACAGAAAAAATCAATCTAACCTATGAGAATATTCAAGTTTTTTTCCCTCACTCTCCTTCTTGTACATATATCATGCATGAGCCAGCAAAACAAAAACTGACATAAACAATATATTGTTTAAACAGTGTCTAGAAAAACCACGAGTCCTTTTGATGTATAGCGAACCGACAGAACAAACCATGAGCCTAGAAACAATGCTAAGACTCAGAAAATATCCAAAAACTAACAAGGAATCCCAAATCTACAGATTCAGCATCCTGAATTTAATCTCCCTCAAGAACACTATACAACAATATTCAATACTTCATAAGCAATAGTCTCCTCCCCCTCACTAGATGCCTCTTAATATAGACCATTAGCCTCCTCAAAAAGTATTCCACTACTAACATGTTTAAGTAAATCTGTCACTTCACTCCACTCCAATAATTACCAATTTTGCCTCTAACTTTTTCCTTTATTATTTCACTCTCGGCCTTCTTCCCCCCTTCAAGATCAACCTTATTCTTAGGGTTGTGAGTAAAAAGTATGATTTGCACGACCTACGGCTTCTCCTTGATTGTCCCATGTCCCAAACAAAATAAAGTAGACCACTAGAAGTAAATAACCATACACATTTGTTCTTCTCTTCAAACCAACCAAGAAAAGTTGGTTGATGTTGTCAATTCTTTAGATCGGGCTTCATATTTTTCAATATCTTTAGATTATCTGAGGTCCATTTGTCATTCATGGACAAATCTGCATTCCATTAGCGCAGATTGTTGGCCAATAACCAAATATCTAGAATTCGTTCGTAGTCCATTTATTGTTCGTGGACAAATTTGCATTCCATTAGCGCAGATTGTTGGCCCATGGCCAAATTCGGCATCTCTCCTTTAGGATTGGCCTCATTCTCCAAAATCATGCAAAATAATTTCTAGCCCGACTCACCAAATGATCTAATTTCAACCCCACAGAGAAACTCAGGTCCTCCCATTTAAACATGGTTCTTCCTCCATAACCAACCCATAACTTTGCATGATCAATCCAGTTAAAAATAACCTTCCCCACTAAATTTTATAGTCCAGGCCAGGTAAAAATAACACTGATCCTTTATCAATTTTCTAGCCCAACACAAAAATCATAAAAGATACCTTTAAGTAGTTGAAACCTAACCGCCGCCTTCACACAATCATTTTCCAAGATGATGTTTTTCCGCTTGCACGTCCAACACAAGCCTGACCTCCTGCGAGTCTTGCTTGTGTTCCACCACTCTTCCCTCAACATCAAATATCATTGGTCTGAGCGTCAGATGATAGGAATAAGAATTACAACAATCGATATTTATACTATTCAAAAAAACATAGATCTACAAATACTTTGAAAATTCAAAACTCCAAGCAATCTCCCCTTGACTCAATCTAGAATTTCTCCTGTTACATATACAATTTTCTACCCTTATTAACTCCTATTAACATCCACAAACTCCTACTAACTCCCACTAACCTCTTGTGTACTATTAGAAATGAATATTATCATAAGTTACGCCCTAAAGAGAGACATTGTCTTCAAGGGAGAAAACAATGAAAAATAATTTTTTCTTTACATCTTCATCGCATGTCATCACAATATCTTGATTTGAATTTCACCTTTCTTCCATACTTGAGCAAATAAGCTCCTTTCTTGGGCACAGCAACAACATCCACATTGCCATCTGCATTTGCCGAAAACAAGAGATTAAATGGGTTGTGATTGAAATTAACTGGATTGCACCGTCCAATTAATTTCGAAGCACTGGGCCAACCCAGTGACTTTGGGTTTCATCAACCCATTTTCATCCGCCCAAACCGCCAACTTCTTTTTCATTAGGGCTTTTAAACGTCTATTTTCTGAGTTATGTCATTTCTCTTCCTTCAAATTTTTGTCAACTCCATCGGTGAACTGCTAAGAGAAAACATTGGCCGCCGCATAATAACCAAAACTGGTCAGCAAACGTACTTGGCACGTCGAACTTCGTCGTTGTAGCCGATAAGTAGCTTTTCTTCAATTGTGAAGAAATTTCCAAAACATTCATACCCACGTCGCTTTTGCTCGGTAAAAACAGAATTCCCCTTGGAAATCTTTCCTGATCAAGTTGAACTTTGATTACTCCACCAATGTTTTTCCTCTTTCAACTTCTAGTTCAGCATCTCCTGCGAATTTACCTTCTACCAATTTCTCAGGCTCATTCTCTTCAGTTTTTTTTGAAATTCTCCTCTAAAACCACCTTCTTGGTCACACCTTCTTCCTCGACTACCATCACGCCAGCCACCACCAGAGTTTTAGCAACCTTGACATTCTTTGCATTCTTGGTCCAATTTTTTTCACATTTAGAAATACACTCCGAAGTTGCCTATGATGTCTTTCGTTCCTGTTCTCCAAATGTTTTCTTAACAGGAATATCAATTTCTTCCCTTATGTTGTGCTGTTTAAAATTTCCTCTCTTCCATCTTTCTCCCCTCAATTTTCTCCTCTCTAACTCTATTGTCTTTTTCTTTTGCTGAGTTAACAGTTGTCTTATCTAGCTCATTTTTAATATTTTGACAGTATTTTGATTCGTAATACTCAACATATCTTTTCTGCCACCATGTTGACAATCTATCATAGTTGATTCCGTTCTTGGAATGGCTGAATCTATACAACCGGGTACTCCTCGAATCTCTCCATGAATAGAAAGGTGTTTGACTCTCTCATTGATACCAATCCAGGTCGAAACATTCAAAACAATCAATCACCATCTCTACTTTCCCTTCATCTAACAATATGTAAATGTTAAAATATCTCTAAATCCTAAAAATCCATCCCTTCGGTTATTGACCAGAAAAAACAGAAACTTTGACTTTATCTTCGCCACACCAGAAAATTTTTTTATCCATCGTTTTCCCCAGAATTCAATGCTTTGATACCAATTCATAGGAATCTAACTCACAACAATCAACACTTATACCATTTCAAATAACATAAAACTAAAAATACCTTCAAAATTCGAGATTCCAAACAATTTCCCCCTAGACTGACTGAGTTTATAATATCTCCTATCAGACATACAATTTTCTACCTCTTTATATTCCTATATTATTCTATTTAGACTCCCTTATTTTACTAACTTCCCATAACTTCCACTAACTTCTATTAACCTCCTCTAACTCTTATTAACTCCAACTAACTTCTTATCTACTATTATAAATGAACTTTATCATCAGACCGTGAAGAGCATGTTCGGATCCTTTTCTTGTTGATGGTGATCAGGTTGAGCAACAACAGACTCTGTTGGTTGTTTCTCTGAAATAGGTGGGGTGATAGACCCTACTTTAAAGTTTCTTTGGTCAAAATGGTGATGCCTCATCTCCTTTGCACCTTTTGTTTTATTTGCATGGGTAGAATAAGGAAGCATCTCTTCTTGAAGACGAGCCTGCTTCTTTCCTCTACATGACCGAAATAAGGAGGCGCCTCCACATCCACTTCTTTTGAAAGTTTTCTCATGATTTCCTTTTCTTTTTTGCGTCCAAATGATCAAGTTATTAATCCCGCTCATTATTTCAGCACCGCAAGTGGGAAAATCCAATCCCTCTTCGCCTAAGGTTCAACTGGAACCTTTAACGCCAATGTCCGTTTCGGCTAAACAAAGTCTCTTCCCTTGTTGTGTGTGGACCATGTGCTACGAACCTCCTTGGAGGAAGGTCAGTAAGCCCCTTTCAACGACCTCAACTCTTCCAGTAATTTTGCCCAAAGACTGGATGATTCCTCCATTCTGGATAAGGCGGAAACACGATTTCTCAATCTTGATAACTTGACCTTCACGCCAAACAAATTCTTCTCCAACTTATCCATCTAATCCCATTGGTTGTTGTTGCATCATTGGTTCTGATGCCGTTGATGCATAGCGAACCCGAGAGAGCAAACCAAGAGTGTAGCTACAATGCCAAGACTCAAAAAATATCCCTAAACTAACCACGAATCTGGAAACCTACAGATTTTGAACCCTAAATCTAATCTCCCTCAACAACAATATGCAACAATATTCAATACTCCATTATCAATAATCTCATTCCCCTCACTACATGTCTCTTAATATATACCATTAGTCTCCTCACAAAATACTCCCCTACCAAGATGTTTAACTAAATCTCTTCCACATCACTGCAATAATCTCACACTTTGCCCCTAACTTCTTCCTTTATTATTCACTCTCAACATCCTTGTATTTGAATGACACTAAGGATGAAAACTACATCTTTAAATATCAAATTGAATGACAGGTTAGAATAATACATCAAAACAAATTATCAACTGTGGCATGAGTGAACTCCCTAAAATTACAATGACAATTCCATTGGCCAACAAAACAAGAGTCAAACGCTCTTAGTTGAGAGAAATATTTCCCTTTTCTAGCAACTCCCATTTTGTCTTGTTTCATATTACAATTAGTGGGGTAAAATTGCGTACAAACAGAAACTAATTTAAAGCACCTGGGCAACTACGTGACACTTTCATTCATGCAGACAGCACCCATCTATAGAAGCAACAAATATAAGATTAAGCGCATGAAAACGCTCCCAGATTATGCTGATCACACAAAAAACTATTTACTGAGCTAAAAAATCAAATATCTAACACAAAAAAAAAACGAACAGAGAAAAAAATACGCAAAGAGATAAACAGAAACTCACGGCAAATGACCATCATACGTACCTTACAACTAGCTACCAAATCCATTTGTCACCCCTGCAAATGAAGGCCGAGATCGAGATTACTCTATAACCAAGGGAACATATAATCAGCAACCTGATACGCACCAGCAGCGCATGTGACTTCAATAGACTAATCGATATAATAAAAGCAACAAGAAAAGAAAACGCGAAACCAATCAGATTCCAATACAAGCAACAAGAAAAAAGTCACAATTAGAATAACAAATTCAATAGAAAAATCAAAACCCTAAGCCTCAAAGATTACACAGACCACGTTAAATGTCCTGCGCGAAGAAATTGAACGCTTCGTAGCTGAATAAGGCTTCGTTTACTCAAGCCATTTCTCAATTGGCGCTGTTCTTCTGCTGTTACCTCTTTTTGACCGAGGACCCAACCAGAACCAATCTCACCCAATAACAATGTCGGACCTATCACTGATTATCCAATCCGGTTTTTCGACGGCTGATAGTTCCGGGCTGCGTTTCCCTGTGCTTAAGCGTAAGTTTATTCCTCTATTCTTCTCGTCAAAACCGTTGATTTGTTTACAATTGCGTAAATTAACGGTTAAAATGAGCTGATCACGTTAAACACGACGCTCCTCATTTTTCAACTTCTTTGACTCTCTTTTCAAATATAAATACAATAATAATAATAATAATAATAATAATTTACCTTCTATTATTGATGTGACACATAAAAAAAAAAGTTAAATTCATTTTAAATGAAAAACGAGGATATTAACTAAACAATGTCAAAAAAAAAAAGAACGGATCATCATTCCTTTGAAAAAATAGCAAGAACTCTAATATTTGTGTATTCTCCCTTGAATTAGGGCACCGTGCGGAACCCGTTCTTTAAGAGCAGATTTTCGTTCTGACTTAACAGATTTATATTAAGTCACACCGATTAGATAAAAAATGGACGACGATTCACAATTAGAGTGTAAAGGTGGTCAAAATAAGTGCGTTATACGCTTATTTGGGAGGTTGGAATATAACCGGAGACATTGAAAATAGAGGGAGTTCATTTTTTCCCAAGAAAAAAGTCGGGTGGAGAATGCCATTTATAAGAGTGGATCTCCATTCCAGTGTTGTTAAGTAAGAGCGAAGATTCATTCTCGAAAAACGGATCTTGATATCTTAATATGAGGGAGTTTTTGTTTTTTGTTTTTTTTTTTTTTGAAAAAATAGAATTGTTGATGTTTATTATTTTGATATTCTTATTTATTTATTAAATAAAAAATTGATATAAATAAAATAAAATAAAATTTTATAATTTATTAATTATGAAATAAGATTAGAACGCTAGAATTAAATAATAACTCAACTCTGTAGGGCATCGAAGATCATGGCAAGGTACGACACAGGAGCAATTAATAGAACTAGCCCAATAATGGTTTAGTATTGGACTTCGTCTTGGGCTATCGTTTGGGCTTGCGCTTGACCCGAACTGTTTCTGTCGACGAGTTTTGACCCGAGGCATTTCTTGAGCGAAGGGAAAGCTAGAGTTCTGTCGTTCTTAAGCTTTCAGATCGTTGTTTTCTACTTCTTCTCTCCACTGGGTAAACTCTTTTCGCTGCAAATCGGCCAAATACGGATGTGGGTTTCTTCGTTTCTTATGGAAAATTATTGTTTTCACCTTTGTTTTGCAGAATCTATCTTGCACCGGTGTAGTTTGGTTCCTCACCTTTTATTTTACTTATCCTGTCCGTTTCATTGTAGTTGATGGATTCCAACCAAGCCAGACACTGCCTTCTTTACTCGGAAGCTGCCTCAGAAAGAACTCTGTACAATCCTATCTCGACTCCTTCAGTTTGTTTTCTGGTTCATATTTTGGCGTTTGGGATGTTAATGTATCAATTTAATGGATTCTGTGATGTTGGGATATTAGTATTGGGTTCTTAGTTGTATTTGAGTGATGAAATATGCCATGATATTGGCCGAATTCAAATATTTATCAGTTGTTGGCATTTATATTAAGGATAGATGGATAAATAGATAGATACTTTAGTTTGAAGATATCTTTTCAAATTTTAAAATAACCAACTATATCTGCCCGGGCCTGAGTTTTTGAAAGGAGATGAGATGCAGGAAGAAGATATGATTAGGACGTGAAGTTTCTTCAAAGCTAGTTTCTCTTTCTCTTTCTCTATCTTCTTTTAGTTTTCTTAGATTGAATTTGTAGCAAGTAGATTATTATCAGTAAAAGTGAGTTTGACCATTATTTGTTTATTGCGAGGCATAAATCTATCATTACGACTTTGAAGATCGTGATAAAATAAAGGAGAAGGTGAAACTTTGTTAAACATTTTCTGGAGTTCTTATGTCTTTTTAATGACGAATAGGAATCCTTATGTGACTGGAACATCAGTGGTGGCCCTCAAGTACAAGGATGGAATACTAATGGCGGCTGATATGGGGGGTTACACTCTTCCTTATTTTCACCATTTCTTATTTTCTCTGCTTTTTCAATTGTAGTTTCAATACTTAAATTACATGCATCTACACTGTTTGGTTGTTGGTAAACTTGAAATATTCTCAAGATCTTACCCATTTTTTCAATTCTCATTATGATATCTCAATGAAATTTTAAGGGTATCGCCTTAACTATTGCAAGTTTGATTGTTACTTAAATTACTTTAACACATACCAACCTTAAACTAGTTTTTGAGTATCTTTGTCAATTGTTATCCGATATCTGCAATGAAGAAAGATTTCTATTCATTAGTCTTGTTAGCATATTAGTCAAGAAAACTAAATAGAGAGAGAAAACAGACAGAGAATGAAATCTGTTGTGATTCTATATTCCGACATACCTTTAATAATACAACGAGCAGCTATTTATAGATTACATACGTCAGCACTCTTTACAGGAGTATGTTGACTGGACAAACTATAACAAACAAAATATTCACAGAATGTGCATGGGTAGGCTTGACAATATTGTTATTGTCTATTCTCTTTACTTTTTCCCTTAAAAGTATTTCAACATTAGAATTGGCTTTTGAATTTTCTCAAAGATTGAGAATTAGACAATGTTATTAGAGGTGTATACTGAATTCTAAAGTTCTTTAACAGGTTCTTATGGGTCTACCCTGAGATATAAGAGCGTGGAGCGAATCAAGCCTATTGGAAAGCACTCTCTTTTAGGAGCAAGTGGAGAAATAAGTGATTTTCAGGAGCTATTGCGCTACCTTGACGAACTCATGTACTCCTTTCAACTCATTCTTTTTCAACTTTGCTTCCTTTTTCTTTCCTTGGCAGTTGCTCACTATTATGATCAAATAATTACAGCTTGTATGACAACATGTGGGACGATGGGAATTCGTTGGGCCCGAAAGAGGTCCATAACTATTTAACTAGGGTGATGTATAATCGGCGGAACAAATTTAATCCTTTGTGGAACTCACTTGTTCTTGGCGGAGTAAAGAAAGGACAAAAATATCTTGGCACTGTAAGCATCAACTCTCGATAGATGAATTGTCAATGGTTTCAATAGTTTAAGCTTGTTGGTGTAGAATAATTTAATTATTTATACATTTTCTTATTATTTTTTCTTACATGTTAGTTTTTTTTTTTATTGGTCCTTACGTTTAAAGTATTTTTAAATGAGGTTAACTTTGACTGTGTTGATATTCGAATTTGGGATCCTTATCTCAGATATTATGATAAATTACCAACATTCCAAAAGTTTAAAGCTATTTTTTTAACATTTCTCGTCACATGAAAGCTAATTTTCTCTATTGATCCTTACATGTAGATTTTTTCTTAAAATGGCATTACTGTACGAAGATTCGAACTTGAGATCTCTATAGCTTTCGTACCTGAAGAACTGTAAAATCACAGTAAATATGTGACTAATGTTACTTCAATGATTAACACAGCAAACTCTAACATCCATCCTGCGAAAGGGATTTAAACAGAATAAAAACATCACATGTCCAGTAACTCCGGCACAGAAAACAACCACGAGTAACGCTCGGAAAAACAACAGATAACCCTAGTGATAATCTCAAAATGAAGATGCTATGAATAATCCCCTCCACCCATCTCCTTCTCCTCTTTTTAGCCTTTTGCACAACTTCCATCAACTGCTCTCCACTTATTTGCCAACACATCTTCACCCAAAAGCACTCTTTTTTGTAAAACTATGTCATTAGTCCTTAGCTATCATATGCAACATACCAATAAATTATTATCAAACTCAAAAATTTAAGTTTGTGGGTTTTATATATTTTAGTAACATTGATGTGTCACAATTGCTCATGAAACCCAGGTCAACATGATAGGAGTGAATTTCGAGGACAATCATGTTGCTACCGGCTTTGGAAATCATCTAGCACGGCCGATACTTCGTGACGAGTGGCATGAGAATCTGACATTTGAAGAAGGTGTGAAATTACTCGAGAAATGCATGCGGGTGCTTCTATACCGCGATCGATCTGCTGTGAACAAACTTCAGGTAAGGCCAACAATTCAAATTCAGCCTTAGAATATCAGACATTCTCCAAATATGATTAGCCATGCAGAGAGTTTATCAAACAATTGTTTCTCTTTCAATTTGTTTTACTATCAGTGTAAATCTGTAAGTTTCCATTGATGTTAAGTTGAACCCGACTCTTGGATTTTGATATTGAAATGTTTCATTCGCTTTGATGCGATACTTTTTAATTAACCCTCCGATTGGCTTTTCAGATAGCGAAAATCACCGAAGAAAGTGTGACTATCTCTCGACCTTACTCCCTGAAAACCTTTTGGGGATACTCTGCTTTCCAAAATCCAACTGCTGGAGCCGAAGGATCGTGGTAACTCAAGCTTCATGGTTATTCGAAATACCCTTCATGAGCCCCTGAAGTTGAAGTTTCAAGTGTTTTATATGTTTATTTGAACCTATAATCCAGATGATTATATTTTGAGACCATGGATTCATTATTCGCAATTATAGCTGTATGATTTGTGAGAACTAGTTTTTAAGGTAATCGTTTTTTCTTTAGCGACGTTTTAAGTTTCTTGTACCATAATGAAACACATTAAGTTCACTGGGAGGAGTTGTGTTCTTTGTTCATAGGGTCGGCTTGACCCGTCCTCATGGACGAGGTTATGTCCGTTCGGCTACTTGAGCAAGTGGAGCATCTTGTTGATTTACATCGCTATATGCAGCGTATCTTCAAAACTATGAATATCAGGGCCGAGGGCAACTAATGCCTTTACTATTTGTGAACATTTACATATTACATATTAGTTATTAAATTATTTTTTCTGACAAAATGAATTTTTATTTTTCAATAATTACCATTTTGTGTATATCTCGTTGTCTATTTAATAAAATATTTTCTCTTGATTTTTCACTTTCATGATTTTTAATTTAATTTTAAACTCTATCGATCTAATTTTTGGTGATTTTAAATTTTGTCTAGAGATCGATAAAATTTAGAATCGAGTTAAAAATTATCGATTACACAAAAAATATGATACACGAGTGCTGAATTTAACGGTTAAACTTGACAATAATGGCCATGATAGTTGAAAAATTGAGATTTTTTTAATAGTAAAAAATTTAGTTTAAGTTGTAAGTAGTTTTAGGAATGAAAGTAGTTACGCCCATTAAATCTTTTATCAGATTTAAGTAACGGTGAAGCTGCTGATCGTAGAAGTGAGAGAAGCTTTTGCTAAATTTGGGAAAATGGGAAGAAAACACACTTGTCGTAGCCGGAGGAGAATCTTTTCTATATTTACTCTCAAGCCCTTCAATCCTTTGCATCATTTTGGAAAAATTCTCATAAACTAAGACTCTCTCTCTCTCTCTCTCTCTCCTGAAGGAAAAATGCAGACAATGCTAAATCTCCCTGCAATATGTGGTCTACCATTGTGTGTTTCAGCATCAACCCACCATTTAATTCTCTCTAAAGAGTGAGTTTCTCTTTCGAATTACCGGCTATTTTTATATGATTAGCTTTGATTTTGGGTTTCCGTCGATGTGTCGCAGGATGGCGGATCATGATCGCCGGAGGGAGGCCGTGAAAAAGCTCCGATCGCGATCCGGAAAGAGACGGCATGCAAATGATGATATGGGTTTTCAAGGAATTGATGAAAATTTGCTTCGAATGGTTATCGAAGGTCAGCTTGATGGTGATCTAACTCATTTCCTTCACTTTCTGTCTGATATTTTCTTACCCTCCGCCGCAAAAGCTGCGTAGATTGTGGATATCGCCATTTCTGAGACCTTCGTTTGATCGGACGAAGTAATCTGTTTCTATTTTCCGTCTGTTTTGGGTTTTAATCAAGCTTCTTTCTTTCTTTCTTTCTTTTTCCCTCTGTTAGATTGCATTTATCGTCTTCTTTCGCTTGTTTTTCCCTTTTTTTTTTTTTTTTTTTGCTTTGGGATTGAACGTGCTATGATGAGAAGGGCGAGCTCTCCAAGTTCTAAACTTTTTGACTTAATGGCTTGGAATCGCCATAGTCACAGATCTCGCATCCGACAGAACTTTACCAAAATATTTTTATAATCGAAAATAACCAAACAAGTTTGTCTTCAACTTATCCGCGAGAATAATTACTCGAAGAAAATGTCTGCTTTTTATTAAACAATACCCAGCTCCCTCTCTCTCTCGATGCCTACAACAAGTTATTAACAATGGAAAACTGATCATTAGGAATGAGATTTATTCAGCTTAGTGAATCAGTGTAAAGCACTGGGTAGACTAATTTCAAGAACAAGATTATTTGTCAGCAAACTGTTTTCAAAAACCCATTTCAAACCCTCGATAAAAACGTTTAGAAGTTAGAAAAGGCTCTACAGACAGAACTGGTATTAAGTTTACAAGGACACTGCTGCAGAGACTGTTGTTGGTTCACGTGCATAGATGCAGTTGAAGTTCACGCCAAAATAATGAAACCCTTGACACCATTTAATGTTTCTCTAAACCCTAGGAGTGGCGTAGAACATTTCTTCAATCTAATAGTTTCAAGTAGTCACGTCTCTTGAGTTGTATTTTTGTTCACCTTTGTGATTGTGAATAATAAGAACTCAAATTGTTTTAAGATTTGTTGAAATGAAATGCGAATAAAAAAACAAAAACAAAAACAAAAACAATATTGAACGTGAAAAATCTTACCACACAGTTCAGAAATTCATTATCAAATTTTAAACATTTGTACGTTAAAACATTAACACAAATTCGTATTGTTGAGGTTGCGCCATCACACTTGTATGACGACGACCCATGATGATATCGGCCCATCCTTTCACTACTACCTTATTTTTACCAAAATTTATAATATTATTTTTAACAATTTTGTCGCTGATTTAATTTTAATTAATGCCATGAACATTTGACACAAGTAGCAGCTAGTTCGAGACTCGCTTCACGGATAATTTCATTACACTCGAGACAAGATCCAATCCCTCTTTATGAACTTCTTCACATGCTTTTAGAGCTACTTAGTTATCTACGAGACTCAGTGCATTTTCCCAAAGGATGTCTTGCCAAATGCGTCAACCTGAGAATGCTTTACTCCTAACTCTACAAGGTTCCGAAATGAAGTTTAACCTGAGTCTCAGTCAAAATTGACGATGATCTACGTTTCATGATACAATTCCATAAATAGTTTCATTCGACATCAGGTCGGAAAACATAGCTAAATGAGGACAAACGCTCAACGCACAACTTCAATTGAATAGGCGAGTTGAGCTGGTGAGTCGAGTCAAACCAGACAGATTTCAGATCGAATTATATATCTTCCCCACCGATTACAACGGTCATTTCGGGCAAACTTACCGGGTCAGACAATATGAGCGAGTCGCAGGCCATGTCTCCACTACCCACTCACGTCGATTACGGCGATGAAACTGCCTGTAACATCCCAATAAACAGCATCGCTGCAATTCCGACCGAGATCGTGAGCGAGGAAGAAATGGCTCTAATTGAAGCTGCTTTAGCCGCTGCAGCCGCAACCACTCGCTGTTCTCTCGCTTCCTCGGCTACCCCATCTTTCTCTTCTCCGTTTCGCATCAACGCCAGGTCTCTTCATTCGATTACCCTTCTTTCTAAAAGGAAGCTTTCCGGTCGTACAGAGCCCGATTTAGAGGATTTTGGTCAATTTCAGAGTAGCCAGAAGCAGAATAGAGTTAGGCAATCGTTTTACCAACGTTTTAGGAGGAAAAGGGGCGTGTCTGTCACTGATCTTACTTCCGCCGTATGGGGTTTCTTCTGTTGCATTATTTTGTGTTCGTTTTGGAAATTCTTTGAATGGTTTGAAGTTAACTGCATTCGTTTGAAACATTAGAGAATTTCTTAGAAATGGTTATTCTAAGTACCAATTTTTTGTGGGTGTTGCAATTTTTGAACTCTAATGTTCGTTGGGTATTCCCATTTCTTTGCTTCCCCAGTTGAGACAATTTTTGCTGCGTTTTCCTTTTGTTAGAAGAATCTCTGGTTTTGGGGTATAATGCTTCTGTTTTACTCGGCTTTCTTTATGTATAATCTGCAGGAATGGTGTGAAAAACAAATGGAGTTTGCACTCATCCTTCAACCACGAAAAATCAGCAAAGCAATGAAAGCAGGCATTGCTCGTCATCAAGTGCTTGAAGAAGAGGTACAATTTAAGATTCTCAACTTCTTTGACGTCTTCCATTCATCTTTTCTTACTCGTAATCCTTTTTGAATTTGCCTCCTCCTTCACACTGTTTAGAATTAAGGATTTTGATTATCTGTTGAAAAGGCTTGATTCATTCCTATGATGTGCTTTAAATAGGAATCCTCTGCGTGTCCCTATTTTTATTTCACTCTTTGACAGGTTGTTAAAAGAGTCGGGGTTCTTGTCGAATCAGACGAAGATAGATGGGCTTTGAAGCTAATTAATTTTATCGGCGGTGTAAATCAACTCCTGTTCGAAGGATTAACTCGTGAGCTACCACTGTACGTTTCGTCATTCGAGGTCGTATCTTAAAGTTTATATTTTCCAGTGCTTCTCATGGTATTATGCACAAATTGAGCAATTTCTCTCTAACGTGAAAGTATCTCAACCAATTCAGTATCATTAAGATGTTATTTAGATTCATGATTCTTATTTCTTGTGTATTCGAATAAACTCTTCTTTTTTATCAGAAAAGAACACTCAAAACACCTCAAAATCGATACCTCATTGCACTTAGCGAGCAACCCTCCCCCTGAAAGAAAAAGTCAATAGCAAAAAGAACCTAAAACCCAATAGTGAAACTCTCATCTTCAAAACTTATCCTGTAACTAATATTCCAAATACACCAAAACAAGGAACAAGAGACTAGCCCAAGCCATTTGAACACCTGAGACCATATAGAAGACGCAAATGCAATTGAGCTATAAATAAGGAGATGGTTCAAATTTTCTTCCTTCCCTTTACACAATACATTTATTAGGAAAGAAAGAAATTGGAGCAGGGGATGTTAGCCTTCCTCACTCTATTCCACACTGGTGATCTTGCAAGGATTTCATACCATAAAAGCATTCGAATTATTATTCCACTCTTGAAAAAAAGAGCAAAATCAATTTTCTTCCTCTTCCTTCAAATCGCCACTTTGACATCCTTATCTGAAGCCAAAGAAAAGCAATTTGGGCAATCACCCTCTAAAGAAAGATACTCCTCACAAGCCATATTGAATAGTCTCCCTTCTCAAATCTACCCTTTTGAATATATTATGCCATAAACTGCAACAAGAAATGTCTTGTTCCATGGACAACACCAACTGGCATCTTTGCTGAATTCAGACGCCATCACCGATCTCCACAAATTCCCTTGCAGACATTTAAAGCTCCACAACCACAATCACTGGCCAAGAAGAGTATATTAAAACTCTTCATATCCTTTGTCCTAGTGCCGCCAATGATTTGTGGCTTGCACAGCTCGTTCCAATGAACTCAATGGATTTTATCCCATTCCTCTGTATTAGAAGATTTGCCAAAGAATTTTTTATCAAGGCATGTTTCCTTCCTTTAGATAGAAAAAGCCCCTTCCACCTAGCTAGCCTTATCTTTCTCTTAATGATAGAATCTCAACCAATGCTATGAGGTTTCAAGAGGAATTCCAAGGTAAGAGGATGACTCAAAATGTCTTCCTGCCCCAGCTAGAATGGTCTCGGGTTAGAAGAGATTTGCCTTGAAACAGGAGACTGCCTCAAGCATAAGCAAAATATATCGAACATCTTATTGAAATCTGGATCGCATGAAAGGATCGCTTCACAGCAAATGCAAATTGAAATCCAAATCCAAATATCAAGTTATCATTCAACTTGAAGTGCCTAACAACCCAGCATCCCGAGCTCTAGAGCAAAATTTGGAAAGAGTTATCCATCGCTAGTAAGAAGTGCAGATGTGAAAGGTCCCCTTGACGAAGACAGCAAAAACTGCTACAAAACCCTCCAAACTCTCATCAATTAGAACCAAAATATGAGTCGTAGACATACACCGTCTTATCCATTAGTCTTACTCGTAAATTCATGAGATAACATTATTTCAAAACTAAACCCTGAAAGTGGGACAATTTTATTTTGAAATGAAAATCTAATCTCCTTGACTGTTATAGTACTCGTCTATTTACTTCATATTTTGGAAAAAAAAATGTGAAAAAAGAGCCCGAGATCTTAGCTTCTAGACACCGATTTGATGCATTTTTTTGGGAGATTATATACATGTGAAATTTTTAACCAATCCGCTCTTCTTCCCCTCATTCTCTCACACGGAGATTGCTTTATAATCAGAATAGGATTTACAGGAGATCTATGGATAATAGGAGTTGTTGATGAGATTCGTATGCCATTAACTGAAACTAATAGACATCCGATGATCGTGGATACGAAGACACGTGTTAGAGATACCCGTCCTGCGGAACCACAGCAGAGAAATGGAAAGTATGCACATGTTTTGCTCCTTTCTTTTGGCTTCTTTCAAAGAATTAAGAACCCTTTTTTCTTTCAAATTAGATGATGTCCTTATGTTTTCATTTATGTTTGCAGGCTTCAACTTATGATCTACAAGTATTTATGGGACAAATTAGTGGCAGAGAGCTTCCCCTCAGCAAAATTTTTCGAGTTCTTTTCTTTGAATCCTCATCAAATACTATCGAAAGAAATCAGAGAAAATACTATTTCGTCCGGATTTCCTGCTAAGGTTTCTGTTTTTCCTTTTACCATTTGCCTTTGTGTATTCTGTCTATCAGATCATGTTGCTGGAATTGATATTTATTGACAATAATTTCTTTTGAAAAATTATGATTTACTTCCTGTTCATGACTTTTTACATTTTTCAGAAAAAGAAAACAGACAATTACTGAAAAAGAAAGGTGTTAAACTCCATTTGATCATGCTTTTTTTTTTAACCCTGAAATCTCATATTGGCCATGCAGACCCTTGATGATGTTGTGACGTATTATAGAAAAACATGTAGAATGCTACCTCCTGCTCACAATCAGCTCTTACTCAGGTGAGTCCTTGATAACTCTACACTAATTATCCCAAGGATGGTCGTAAAAGACAAAGAAAACCCGAGAAATTTTCCAAATATTGTGTGAAATTTGTGTTTAAAAGCTTTATTTGAAATATAAAGCTGAGTAGTGTTATAACCTCATCATCAAACACAAGTTTGGGTGGCATTGGCAGATATGAGCTGCAGACGGATTGTTCACTTCTATGGGAAGATGAATTTGCTTATGATTCTGTTTGGTTGGAGAATCAACTTGGGACTTGTCTCCAGTTTTGGGTGGGAAAGAGAGAATCGCTGTACACACAGGAGAATGAGCGGTGGAAATGCCGGTTCTGTCAATTCATTTCCGTTTGTCCGGTAAATACTGATCCAGATGGCCAGAGTAGTCCTGAGCGGACCAATTCAGCTCATGGTTAGATAAAAAAGGAATGTTTACTTTGTAATTATAAGTCAAAATTTTTAGATCTTGATTTGACGTTGCAATTAATAATTTTTAATTATTTATAATTTATTTTAATTATTATATTAATGATTGAGTGTCAAATCAAATATTATTATCAGATAAATGGTTTGGATATATCTAATTTTTATAGATAATGAATTTATTTATTAAATATTCATAGTTCTCATTGGATATGCTTTGTATGATATATTTTTTTTATGAATACAATATTCAAAATTATAGCTTCCTGTTCATTTTGGGAATGACGGAACTGGTGGCTATCAAAACCGACTCAAAATTGACAAACCAATTTGAACCATAACGATCGTTTTAGATCGGTTTTAGTTGGTTTTCAAAGCCAACCAAAGGATCGATGAGAATAATTTAAACTTGTGAATAGTGAAAGTGCCATAGGAATAAGCAACATACATTGCATATGAAAGTTACTTGTATAAATAAAATAAAGTATAGAACAATTAGAGATTTAATTAAAAGAAATTAAAATTACATAAATTGGTTGCAAAGTAAGAATTGGATTAATGGAGATTTAACCATTCAATAATTCTAAAATTAATGGAGATTAATATCCACTAATTAATAGGTTGTCGACGAGGAGACATGGCGTCGTACTATTGGTTGAATATTTTGCCTCTGACCTGGTCCAAGGTGGAAGGAAGTGGCTCGGAATTTGAGCGTCTCGGCAACGACTACGGCGGAAAATAGCGGCAGAAAAACGCCCGGCTCCGGGAAGACGCTGACTTCGTCTGCTCTCAGGGAAGCTACTCAGCCACGCCATATCGCAATAGGAGACTTCGTCAAGGAGAAGGGCATGCAGCCATGCACCACGGTCGGCAAGACGAACTTCAGTCCTGCATCGTGAACAAAGATCTGCTAACTTTTTCCGAGCATAAATGGCGTTTCTCATTATGATTCCTGCTAACCGAACAGACTTTACGACAGCTCCTATCCCATCCAAACTCTGAACCGAATGGTTTTTCTTCGAGTCCAATTATTTATTTATTTTTTCTTTCTTACCCAATCTAACTCTATGTATTGTTTGATTGTGTCGCGAAACTGGGAATAAGTTAGAATTTGTATTTTACACATGACATTAGTGATATAAAGTAATTTATTTAAATATATTAAATTATGTATGGGCTATCAAAATATTGTTAAATCCGAGAATTATTCTAAATGTTCAAGTAATTTATTGATTTTATTATTGAAGATTGTTTAATGAAAATTAATTTTTAATTTTCTTTGGAAAAAGTTGGCAGTGACAAGTGTATATTTTCTAGATAAGCGCAAACCTAATACCACTTCCAAAAGGATGTAGATTTATTATCTAAACCCATTAACCCCAAAACAATTTTATATGTCTAGTGGTTATTTAAATAATTAAACATAATTTAATTAAATTGTCAACGCTGGAAAGCAACTGAAAATAAATAAATAAATAAACCCGCTTTTGTCACGCGCTTTTTATACATAGATTTATCTTTCGTAATCTTCAATAATGACATGTATATCGTAACTTACCGAATAGATCATAAATGTTGGTCTTCAAGTCTTGCCATTGAGAGATTTTTATCGATTCATACTAGGTTAGTGTTTATATTTGAATAACGTTGCATTTACTTTATATTTTTGTTTTATAATTATAATAATTTTATATTTATTCATTTATTTTACTATTTTAAAAAACTTAACTTGTCAAACAACGATTAATATAATTAATAAATTAATTATTTATAATTTATTACATTAATTACATCAAACAGATAAATAAATTTCTAAAAAGAGTGGAACAAGAAAGTAAACATAATATTATTCTTATAATTATCACTTTTTAACCCGACAACCATTAATTGATATCATTAATGTAACAAAATTATTAAAATAAATCATTAATTACACTTATCAAAATAAAAATATTCTACAAACATAACATTATTCTTTATGTTTTGGTCATCTCATTTATTGCACTTAACGTGATTCATAATTTTCTTTATTTATTTTCATTAATTCCATCCTGTGAGCAAGTGGTAAACTTTAATTATTACTAGGTTAAGGATAATTTATGGAGCTTCATTATTGTCACATATATTTAAAGAACAAAGATATAATCTAAAATACTAAATTATTTTCACTAATGCGATTAATTAATGAGTAAATCATGTTCTTCATAATCATTAATTCCCTCAATTTCTTTCTTAATTGAACTCTATTTAATCTAAGCCTGATCTATAACCTAATTAAGAAGTCAAATTTATTGACTTTTTGACTTCCATTCTAACTATATTGACCCTTGTTGTCGGATTTAGAGCTTCGTTGAGGCATTTTATCGAATAGTTGGAGCGCGATCGAAACCAAACGTCCCATCGTCTTCTCAAGTCCAAAGAGGCTCCCACATAGAGCCGTCTTCGAAGAAACCAGCGTTGTTCGTGAGGTAAGAATGAGGGTCGTTCAGAATGAAATCATCAAGGGATTGACGATGATGATGGTGATTCGGCCATGGCTGAGAAGACTGTGAAAACTCTCTGCAAATTAGAGAGACGAGGTTGGTCTGCTGATACTGCATGTTGGCTAGCTCGGCCTGGGCTTTGGCTAATTCAGCTTGAAGCTCGTTCACTTGCTTTTGAAGCTGGCAAATGGCGCCTGCACATCCATAAACTGGATTTCTTATTCTCGCACTTGCTTCGTACACCATGCTGCTTACTGCGTCGGCTCTTTGACTCTCTGGTAGCTCCTGAAAATTTTCAGTTCTTAGCGTCAATGGTTTGAAATTTCAATTATCTTTTAGTCATAGGATTCTCCCAGATAAAGGGTTTGGTAATTTTTCAGAGGATGAACATTTTATTTGAAAATAATGATAGCAGTAGACATTTTTATTCCCATCCAACGGAGCCTCGGCAATTTCCATGCCGTCATGAATTTTCTTGTTCAAGACGATGACCCATTTAAGTTTGAAGCCAAAAAAAAAGATAGTTGAAAAAAATGTATTAAGAGCGAAAGAATTTCATGTTTTCTGATCAGTGTCATTTTCAAAATTAAAAAAAAAAAAAGAAGAGAAGCAGATAATAAATGGATTCTTAGGTTCGCTGTAATTTATACCTGCAAAAACTTGATGATATTACTGGCACCAAAGACTCGATGAGCTATGGTGAATTTCGCCGGATCAGAGGGAGGAAAGTACGGCGCCAGTACACATTTCTCGGCGCATCTCCGCCGCAAAATCTTGCAAGCTGCGCAAGGACTGAGAATTACATGAAAAGACACTCCCTGAGAGGAAGGAGAAGACGCTGAAACCGGCGACGTAGAAATTGCAGGGTTTGATGAGCCAGATGTATTTGCTTCACTGCACTCCATTTCCCACCCGTCCTCGCCGTTAGAGAGAGAGAATCAGATAGAGGGTGGAGAGAGAGTCTAGTCGGTCTGAATCCAAAGAGATGACCAAACGTCGAGTATAAATAGTGAAAGGAAGTAGATAGAAAATGACGTCACGTGACGTCATAAATTAGAAACATTAATTTTGTGACATTTAATTGATACATCATACATGGTTGCATTTTATCAAGACAATTCTCAATTTCCTAAGTTAGGTTTGTGAGTCTACATTTCTTTTTTCGGCTCTTACTTTGAAATCAATCTTTAGTAGAAAAACACCAAGATCAACTTCTGAGATTAAAGTGATCAAATTTCGATTAAATATCGTTTTAACGTGCATTGATCGCAAGATCTTCATTTCAATTGACGAAATTTAAAATTTAAAATGTTAATTAAAAATATTCAGAATTTATTTTGATATTTATCTTTTGTTTTAAAATTAATAAAATAGGATAAACATGTATGTATGCATTAAATACTTGTGTAGATGTCATTCTTTTTTGTAGCAATCATTAATGTCGCATTAATTATAAGTTCTTTTTTATTTCTTATTTTT
>CM039524.1:14554640-14567511 GCA_022433055.1 Begonia peltatifolia
TGTGCATGCAATGAAGTAAGAAAGGGGGAGCATGATGAGTCATATAATTGGTCATTATCAATTGAGTCTTCTTGAAAATTATGAGCAAATGAGTACTCACTAAATGCCCATCTTTACGATGGTTGAGGCAATCTAATTTTTTATTATTTAAAAATAATAATAATTAGGAATATATTTAATAAGTTGCATAAATTATTCTAAAAGAGGTGGGTTTTTTAGCTAAGGGATGGTCAAATATTATGAACATGAGATCTCAAATTGGCTTGTTAGAAGAAAAAATAACGACAAAAAATAATTAATCAATTTGTGAGACATCAACATAATCATATTAACTGTTTAATATTAAGCGAAGAACCGGCTAAATACAGGATTATTGTCATTAGATTATTTTTTATGAATTATAAAGAATAAAATTACAAATTTAAGTTTCACACGTAGGATCATACCACGCATGCTCATCCGATGCAAGCGACAATATTAATGCATTCTACACTAGGATTCGAAATTTCTTCATTACAGATAGTTTATTCGTTTAGGTCGGTTTGAATAGTCGTTGTCCGCTGCTAAACTTTACTACGCTTTATATCTGTATTTCATGAATGGTCGTCGTTAGAGTTTTCAAGTGATTTTCTTATCAAGATGGAGAGGTTGCAAAAAAGCAACTATTTATTGGCTGGAAGTGAACTTAATCACACGGCATATGTACTCAAAGCACCTTTGATCGAGGTTGGACACTTTATAAATACAAATTAAACATGGGGCCATCAATTCTCATCTCAAGATTTTGGACGGCTTGGATTGATCTGAATTGAATATACACTGGCTAGGGTTAAGTCATAAGTGCTTATTGCCTTGATGAAAGGGGTAAGAAGCTTGTAATTCCACGTCTTCCAACAAGACCTTTGACTATACACATCGTTCTTTAGATACTTGACCAAATTTTCAAAGACTTGTTTTATTGAGTAGTGATACAAACCGAAAACCTAAGCTGTATACGCCAAATTAATTCTTTTTTCCTCGTTACTTTTTCTTTTTATTCGTGTTGTTTGGAAACTAGCGTGACCTACGAGCAAAAACGAATGATAGTTTGCAAAATTTAAGGTTATATAATCGTTTATGACCTAAGGAAACGATGGATGACTTCAATGTTCATGATCAAGGCCACTCGTAGTGAGGTTAAACCGAAAAAATCGAGAGAATTTTAATCCAAGGGTTGAAACTTTTGGCCACGGATTTTCAATTAAGCTTTTCTCAAACCACATTGACATGTTAAAATGGGTTCAAGCTGTCCATTTGAGAACAAGAATGTCTTCTTTCCAACTAGTTTTTCCACTAAATAGGTTAATGGAAAAAACCTCACTGTTCCCAACTTATATGCTTTTCAAATTACGGGTCATTTTCCTTTTCTTTTCCATCCTCTCTGGCTAGGAAAAGTAGTCTAATTTAGTCGATTTTAGAGCTCCGAGATATCGATTTGCACCAAATTGTACCATAATATCTGTTTTGGGCCATGAACTATATACGACTTTGTTGTTAGGATATATCCGAAAAGTTATTTTACTGGTTAAAAATTATATCTTATTGATTGGTATTATTCAAGTTTACTGCAATCGTAATTTTATTACTTGATCATAGACCATAAATCCTCACAAGAATAGTTTATCACAATCATTTCATCCCGAGAGGTCGAACGTTCTTGTCGGCTATAATTATGGTTGAACTTTAACTCTTACACTATAAATAATATTTGGGTTTTCACTAAGCACGACAATATTATTTGTTTTGAACAATCTCACGTGATTTTATTAACGTTTTATTCAAAAAGTCCATGTAATAGTTAGAAGATACTCAATATCATTTCCCAAAATCACACCCAAGTGAAGCGAGATCGTTATCTCATTACATGGTCCACACCCAAGTGAAGCGACATCGTAATCTCATTACATGGTCTTGAGTTCATAAAATTGAGATATCACAAAATAAAGATAAAAATCAAATAAAAACATTATCGTGCTTTTTAATTCAAACATTGAATAATATTTTTTGTCAGTTCGAACTTCAAATTATACATGTTTAGCAAATTAAACTACTATGTTTAACGTTAAAAAATTGCAAGTGATTTGCACACTGATCCCTCCCTAGCTTTTTTGTTTTCTTTTTCTGAGGAGATTTTGGGTTTCAAATCCTTCCTCTTCCTCATTGGCGTCAGATTCTTCTTCGTCTTCTTGAAAGTATCTGGAGTTTTGATCTGGCTCAGCTTCTTCATCCTCTCGCCCACTGTAATGGGTTTCTTCTTCGCTCCTGTTCCCTTTACCGCCATTTTCATACGCTCGGGGGTATTCACCTGGCTCAGGCCTCTTGGTTTTCTTTCCTTTGTTTGATGTTTTCTTTGCTACATTTCTTTATCGCGCCAGACCCTTGTCGGCATGGGCGGCTGTCTGGTTGTTGTGGTCTTTTGTTGCCAATTTAACCTTCTCTGTCGGAGAAAGCTTGAAGTTGTGCTCGTATGGGCTGGGTAGGGTTATGCTAGGCTGTGCTGGACTGAGCCAGACTTTGCTTAATTGGGTTGAGCTGGATGACTTGAAATGGGCTACGTTGTTAGACTGGGCGAATTGTATGAGCTGAGCTGATTCAGTTCCATGTGGGCTGGGCTGCTAGACTACATTAGGTGGCCGGTATGGGCTCGGAGGGTTCTACGAGGTTGGGTTGAAATGGGCTAAATTACTGGGTTGGGTTGTAATGGGCTAGACTAGGTTGGCCGGGTCAGCTTCTAGTGCGTGCGTTAGGTAAGGTGGGCAGGGTTGGTTGGGGTGGAGTCGGGGTTGGGTCATGTTCTAGTGGATTGGACCAGTCTTGGCTAAGGTGGGATGTGCTCGCTGAGCTGGAATGGACTGAGTTGCTAGACTGTGATAGGAGATGGGCTGGGCTGGGAAGGTTAGGCAGGGTTCTCCTAAGCTGGGTTGGAATGGGCTAAATTACTGGGCTGTGCTTTTCTCATCCGAGCTTGACCGGAGAACTGGTAGTTATCTCTCCGGCGATTATATAGGAAAGCCGCACATCCGATGACGTTAACAACGACAAGAATGATTAATATGATGATGTTGATCACACCAACCTTTCTCCGGCTGTTCTTGAGGCTGGCAAGAGATGTTCTTGATCATTACTCCACCTCGCCCAGTCTGGAGTGGCTCCGGCCAGCGACTGCCCTGCCGGTATGTCCCGAACTGTCCCGTTTATATAGGTGTAGCCACAGGCTGTTGGGGGCTTACACCAACCAGACATTGAAAATGAGATGGGGATTAGTTTTTTTCTTCTGTGCTGATTAATTTTTCACTAATCAAGTCAAAGCAAAGAGGTTACCAAATTCTTGATCCACATGGAGTGAGATCTCTTCTGGTTATACTCATTTACACGTTAGAGCTTAAACTATTTTTTTCACCTAACACAAAATTCGAAATTGGGTCTGGGCAAGGAAACGATCGGAATTGAGACTCCGATGATGATGAGCAGCCATTGAAGGAGTTCCACGCAGTCTGTATTATTGACTCTACTGATTAGCCATATTCCCACGCCCAGAACCGGGATTGGAAAGTTGTTGCTAGCTCTCATATATCCTTCTGGTTCGACCAATTACAGCCCTGTTCTTCGATGCTTTGAGAGCTGGAGCTTGGAATTTGAAAAGAAAATGGTTTATTTTCTTCACAATTCTCATGCATGTGTTAGTATTATAGCCAAAGAAGGTCTCCTTTATGGAACTTACTAGTCAAGTTATGATTTGAGCCCATCTATGGGCACACCCATTATATTTTTCTGGCTGGCCAGCCATGGATAGACCCTTGACCAGAAAAAAGAAAGCTTTTCCATTGGAAGGGTTTAAATGTAGGGTAAGCCTAGAAAATATCTTCCAAATTCTGAAACATTTTGATGGTCAAAACTTAATTTACAAGGCTTTTAATTGGCTGTACTCTTGACTGTACCTCTCTCTCTCTCTCTCTCTCTCTCTCTCTCTCTCTCTCTCATTCCGTTCTCTACTGCAATATAACAGGAAAGTCTGAGAGGGAGACAGACGTAGAGCGACGGGAGGAGAAGCAGATGAAGACGTTGGAAACCGTGGCTGCTGCTTCCATGGTTCTGAGGACCAACTAAGGATAAAATCTCATCGGGTAAGAGCCTACTCTTCTCCTGGCGTTTTAACTGTTTGGATACTGCAGAAATGGCTACATAAAGGTGGGGAGAATGAGTGAATGGAAACGTATTTTATCTTATCATTTCATACTTTCTGAGAAATCAAGCTTTTATACAATGTTTTCTGCAAATTCAACCGGCGAGTTTTTCTGTCTAGTTTTCTCTCGTCTTTTCTCGGCAGCCAAACAGGTCACAAGCGGAAGCTTTTTCGTCCCTTTTGCCCCCTACGTCGCCTGCTTTTTTCGTAATCCTTCTGCCTCTGATAATGCGATGACGTTCCTTCTTGTACCTATTTTTGGACAAATTTTAAACTACTAGAAAAAGTTTTCGAGCGTATTGATCTGAATATTGCTCGATTTTCGAGCTCCAAAGTGGGAAGCCGCCGGTCTTTCACCGTTTCCAATCTTCAAAAGGCGGAACGATTCTCGAAAAACCCTCCTGCACTTGGTCTCCTTCCAATCTTTCCAACTTTCTTAACTGTAAATCTGGGCATGACTCGTTTGTTTCAAGTCTTCCCAGCAAGTGTTTATCCTTGCTTTTTTTTTTTTCGTTTGTTTCCGAGGAAAATCACTCGGATTTCAGTAAAGCAAAACAACAGCATTCATGATGGGTCCGGCCGGCGATCCTCAAAAAGCGTGCCATTTTTTCTTCTCCTAACATTTCAAACTCCACATTAAATCATCTGGTCTTTCCCTTCAATCACGGCAAAACAATAGGAGGGAAGTTCCCATTTGTAATGACAAGAAAGATTTAATCTTTACGTCGAAATCACGGAGAAAGACGCTCCCTTTCACCCTACTAGATAGTACGATAAAGGGCAGTTGAGGAATTTGCGATTATCTCTCAACAATTTCTTATTTTGATCAAAGCCCATCTCTTGGAAGATATTTCTGAAAAATGGGTATGTTTTTGTTTCCGAGAATGTAATCCGATTTGTCTGGATTTATTGGCGATGATCATGAAGAGCACATGCCTGTCTTTCGAGATGCCATTTATTTCATTTTGTACAGTTGCATTGGATTCTCTTGCCTTTGTAATTTTATGCCCAAAATTTGCATACTTGCAGAGGTTGTGGGTCAGCCAGCATTGAAGTACCCAAGCTTTGATTAAACCCACTTTCACTTTGCTTCCAAAAGAGACGCTATGCAGACTCCAAAATCCAGGTTATTTCATGAGTAAATTTGAGTCTTTTACTACACTATCTTCAATCTTCATGGTGCTAGTCTTCCTTTGCCTTGCTCTACGGTCTTGTTGGTGGGAACTCGATCGTGAATTAAACCTGGCGAGTGACTATTCTTGACCGGAAAATTTATTAGATTGCAACTACGATTTCTACGGACAGTGCGAGAGTTCTTATTTTCTCCTATTCTTGTCACTTAATTTACTTGGTATCTTTTCATCCACAATCCCCTCCTTTCCAATTTGATCACAAAGTCAACTCTTGCACTTCTTGCGTAGTTCATATACATATACATATATACATACATATATATATATATATATAGACATAGACATATATAGATATATACATACATACATATAGACATACACACGGGCAGACCTGTAAAGGTCCAAGATGATGACTTTATCACTTTTTAAGTAAAATTCTTGGAGAAACCTACCGCCCATGACTTTGGATGCATAAGAAGAAATCTAAGTCGCCTCTCATTTTCTCATTATTGAAGCTTAATAGAATAGCTGCCATTTATCTTTGTTTAATCTTTGACTTCAAGAGTTTTGGGTTTATTAAACTTGATGTAGCTCGAGAACTACCTCATCGGATCCGCCTCAGAAAGTATCCCCACGTCAACTCAGGCCAAAAACTTTAGGCTGTGCTACTACGTCCTCTTCAAATAAAGTGACGAAATTGCCGAACGAAAGGAGCCCGAAAGGGGTCGAGCGAAGGTCTCCGAGGAGTCCCCTTTCTGAGGTACTCTTTTCTAAGATCCTCTAAATTCTTTTGAAGTTATAAATTTGGAACCGTGGAACTTTTTCAAGAGAATGACAAAATTCGTAATGAATTTAAAACATCTTATTACATAAAAAATTTAATATACATGTATTAAATTTAATAAATTAATTAATAGTAACACTTGAATTGATGATAGTTGAAAGACAGATTTTAGATGGTCTAAAAAACAAAGTCAATGATTTAAATTACACTTTTTCCTGGATCATTAAGCTTTGGTGGTGGTTAGATTTTCTTAATTTATCGTTGGTTTCTCTTTATTTAGAAAAAGCAACCAAGCAGAATATCTGAGTTGGAATCTCACATATCTAAACTTCTGGAAGACATAAACAAAGCGAAAAAGCAGTCAATTTTGTCTGAGTCATTAACAAAGCAGGCTGAGCAAGATGCCGAGGAGTCGAAGAAACAGCTCTTGGCCATGTCTGCTAAGCTCAACGAGTTGCAAAGGCAAATTCTAGAACTATATGAATTTCAGAAGATGTCAGAAGAAGATCGAACTAGGGAGGCAAAGTCAGAACCCGTTTGTCAACAACAGTTGGTAGATTGTGTTGGCATGGGATCTGCCATGAAAGCAATCCGGCAGCTCAATGCTCGCCTTGAACTGGTAGCCAAATCAGGGGCTGTCCCGACCAAGCAGCTCCAATCGATTAAAGAAAATCTCCATTTGTTGAATGTGAACTTAGAAGACATCCTCTCTTTTGTTAAGAAATTTAAAAACCAATCAAATGATAGCAAACTGATAGAGTCTTCCATGGAAGAGCTCTTTGATGAAGCTCTGCTGCAACTGGAAGATGTCAAACAAACAGTGGAGAAGCTTATGTCTGAGAGTATGACAGCCATGGATGAAAGCAACTCAATTTCTTTGGAGCTAAACTCCTTAAAGACATTTCTCGATGAAGTTGAAGTAAAATTTGGAGAAGATCAAGAAGAGATTGGAGACAGGTATGAGATTCTATCCCTGAAATCAGAGGTTGAAGAACTAAAATCTGCTTTGGAAGCTGCTGTGACTAAATACCATGAAGAACAAATTCAGAGCCAAGTGCAGATTAGAACAGCTTATGATCTGGTTGAGGAGATAAAATCAGAGATGAGTTTAAAAGAGGCTGTACTAGAGAAGGAATTGCAAAAATCAAAAGCAGATATTGAAGATTTGACGGCCAACCTGATGGATAAGGAAACTGAATTACAGGGTATTTCAGAAGAGAACGAGGAGCTGAATTCGAAGCTAAAACAAAATGCATCCATTGACAGAGAATCAAAGCTCGAAAAAGAGTTGATGGAATTGAAGGAGTGTCTAGCAGATTTGAAGGCGAATTATATGGATAAGGAGACAGAATATCAGTGTGTATCAGAGGAGAATGAAATGCTTACAATGGAAATCAACAGAAGAAAAACAGCCAAAGGTGAATGTAATGAAAGTTCAACTGATGTAGAAGCTGCAAGAGCTGCAGAGAGAGAAGCTCTGAAGAAGCTGCAAAACATGATGGAAGAGGCGGATAGAAATGGCTGGAAAGCAGCAAAGGTGGCCGAGGAGCTGGAGATAGCTCAGGCTGAAAATGCTGAATTAGAGGCCGAGATGAGAAGGCTGAAAGTGCAGTCGGATCAGTGGAGAAAAGCGGCAGAAGCGGCTGCAGCTATAATGTCTCCCGGCAAAAATGGGAATTTCATCGAGCAATCAGAATCGTTAGATGGAAATTATGATTCGCTTGTTGGGAGAAACTCGCCTTATATCAATGGGATCGAAGACGATTTACTGAAAAGGAAGAATGGAAACATGTTAAGAAAGATTGGGTTTCTATGGAAGAAACAACAACGATAGAGATATGAGCATGAAGAGTAATAACATCTACATAAATAGTATGATATTTGTTTGTTATAATATTATTACCATAATTCTACTGTTTGACTGCAAGAGATATTACATTTTATAACATCTAAGAGCTCATTTCACTCCTTTTGCTGTGTACTTATAGATTATTAATTTTAATCATCCATTTTCCATAATGGTCTTTTCTATAATTACTCAAATATTGAATGGAACAGAAAGGCTGATCTATCATCATTTTACATACTCACAGAAGATCTTTCCTTCCCTGCCAAAGAAGCATATCTCAAAAATTAGACCCAAAAAGATTCAATTCGAAGCCTTGATCCTTTTCTTTAAAATTCTACCCTCCCACATGAACCATAGAGAAAGATAAACCAAGTGAATGAATGAAAGACAAAATTGTCTGATTAAATTGAAAGAAAATGGCCTTAGCTAATATTTGGATACACTGTTAATATTTGGATACAGTGTATCCAATATTTGGATACACTGTTTTTAACTCTATCAGTATGTCTATATAGAACATAGCTAAGAAGACCTGCATTTTCAAAACCAATATTTGGTTACACTGTTTTTAACTCTATCAGTATGTCTATATAGAACATTTTAAACCATAGGCAAACTTACTCGGCTGCCATGAGACTTCTGATCACCTCCAATATTTCATTTCTCAGTCCACCAACATGAGAAGGAGTGATCTCCTCTTTCACAGAAGGAAACCACAAATCATTTCCATTTTCCACTTCACTCTGCACATACCAGCTGCAGATTGCTCTTGCAATCGCTATAACACATAATCCACAATCATAACCATTTACTTGCTGTGGTGATTCCCTCCATTCTACATATCCTGCATTAGTATCGCTCATAGATCGGACTAGAACATTATAGAGTCGCTTAGCATACCAGTTGTTCATCCCACGACTGCTATCATGATGAACAAACAAATTATGCATCCGATCAAAGGCGAGCAAGCTCCAATGGGATCCACCTTCGGCTAATGTCACATCGTCATTGTCATTGACAGGAAATAGCACCAGTTCCATGTCATTCAAGTGTAGGGGTTCTAAGAAATCTTTGAGACTCTCTTCGACACGGCAGTTCATTATCCAAAAAGAAATTGAAGGTGGAACCAGTAAGACCTTCTTGTTAGAAAGAGTTGACGAAATGTAGCTGAAATAGAACTCTATAATTCGATCATTAATAAAATACGGTCCACTGAGTATGTCTAAGTCTGATCTCCTGAGTGCTACATCATTATAGCTAAGAATTTTATCCTCGGGTCTTCCCATAATGCGGATGTATAGTCCAGACTAATGAAATAAAATAGAATTTGTGTAAGCCTTTGAAAACAATCAATTTAGAAAATAAAATGTTCAATGTAAAAGAAGCACTCAAATTCAGATTCACTCCACAAAAAAGTTCTTAAGTTCTTGATATCAAGTACAAAGTTCACGCTTCCATATTTATATGAAGGTTTTAGGATCTAAACTCTGACTTTGCCTAACCAAGAGCAATATATAATAACAAAAGACAAAAAATATATTATAGCACAAAAATCATAAAACATGGACTTATAGAAGTTCACTATCAATCTAGGATCCACGTCCCTTTGTCGTTGCAGGGAAACCCCCCGAACTAACCTCATGCCACACCCTGAAAGAAAAATTTTATGAACAGATCGATTTGAAACATTTGTGCAAATGGGAAGTCGAACCATAAATGGATATCTGCGTATTCTTTTGTGGCTACAAGTAAATCCTACGTATACGGCATATTATTAACCTTGGCTGAATCTAAAAGCTATAAACATCATCCTTTGTCATAATTTAAAAGCAATTTATTTTAAGACAAATTGAACCCTGAACAAATAAATTTGATTATGACAGTTAAACCAACGTCAATGAGCGTTCGGGATCATCAAATTCAACAAGTCGGTAACAATCATCCCTCTGAACTTCGTACTAATCCTTCTGAATGCAGAGACAACTGATTAGCATCAATCGCTTCCTTTCAAGCACAGAATTATTCACTCCCAAATACAAAATCAAACTTAAATTGAACGGGCACCCCATAAACTTGCATAAAGGAAAGAAAAATTTTCTTTACCTGCGTCGTGAGCTGAAGAAATAGCGAAGCTTGCGAGGATTGAGAGAGCAGAACGGACGAGAGAACTGATTGAATCGTAAAGAAGAAGAAAGCGAGAGATCCCAAGCAAAACGACCTCAGCCAAGACGTTTTATAATGTTCTTCGAAAGTTGGTGAACTACATGTCGTCACTCGCTATTTACAAATTGTAATTTTTTAATTTTTTAATCAAAATAGTATTTTAATTGAAGTAAATAAAAAATTAGAAAATATGACAATATCAGTAATTTGACGTTGAAAATTATTGCATTGGGAAGGCACAATTACATCGGAGAATTTTCGACCGCATGATCAATTATACGATGATCAACTTCAATTATGGCCGTCAGATCTGCCACCCTCCGTATCTTCGTCAATACATTGATATTTGTACCACTATGCACAAAACAAGTAATAACCAAAATTAATAACTCCGACGGCTACAAGAACCCAATACACGTTGTCCATTCTTCCGTCGTTTATATTGTCCGGCAACCATCCGGTGACTCTTCGAATTAGATCAATCAACGCCGTACTGAGATAAAAAGAGATCCCAATGATAACAGAGATCATCGCCGTTGCGGTACTTTTCAACGGCGCCGGAAACTCTTGGTAGTAAAGAGTAACCTGTGCCGGAAAGTGAAAACCTTCACCGAGACCGACTAGAACTAGCTGAGGGAAAAGTCAGACGAGTGATGGGCGCGGGCGATTTTGAGCCGCTGTGATTCAACGACAGCGGAAACAGCCATGCCAAGGACGCTCAAAACATGGCCGACGCCTATTCGCTGGAGGGGAGTCGGAAACTGGCCGGTTAATTTCTTCCACGCCGGACACAAGAACCTGTCGAAAATGGAGAGAAAGAGGACAGCGGAAATGAGGACCACCACCGGAACAGAGCCGGGCGGGATCTTGAAAGTGGGGCCGAGATGACGATCCATGGATAGAGCTTGAAGGACTGTTAAGCTGCCTTGAATCCCGATGGGGGTGTCTAAGAAAATACTGGTCGACCAAAGTGGAAGAATCTTCAGCACAGCCTTCAAGTCTTCTACTTCCTGCACCCTGCACAGCCGCCATGGCTTCGCTATCGATCCATCCAAATGGGTTTCTCCATCACCTCTAATGGCTGCTTTGTTTAGAAACCTACATTCACCGAAAATAATCATCTTTTTCTTGATTCTTGTCATTGATCATCGACAAATCTCATCTGGGTACTAGGTTTTACGCTAAAAAAACCCTGAATTTTGACTTTGAACATAATCAAAAACCAATAATGCAATCTTTAGAGTATAATATCAACAATTGGTAAGACTTCTACTCTACCACTTGGAAGCTCAAAGTCTGACGTGAGATCTTGTCAGCCAAGCGATTCTTTCGCTCGCCATTAAAGTGCATCTCGAAGAGCTCGCGTATGGCTTCCAGTTGTGGACCGTAGTGAGCTACAGTTCTAAGCTTATGAAAACGTTCCCATTTTCAAGATGATGGAAATAGTAAATAAATTAATAAAATTTTGGAAGAGTCAGGCTCTACAGTAACATACAATTGAGTTGGTTGCCTGTACAAGTTAAGTATGCATAATTGGTGACAGTAGCTGAGTAGAGAGGGAGAGAAATAATTGATATTTACCAGCAACAAGACTTATTTTTTCCATTATTTTATTATATAGTAAAATCTGAATATATTATATTTTATGATTACATATCTTCCGATTGGGATGAACTTTATAATGTTTGTCACGCTGTATTTAAATGAATAAACAAATCTCGAAGGTAAAGAACATTACTGAAGACTTCACAATAAACTAAAAATTTCATACCTGAAACTTTCTGTAGGCGCTGAATTCTCCATTTTTGCCAGTCCAGCAGCTTCGCCGAAGTAATAACCGTCGTTCGTCGGCGGAATCCCGGCTCTTCTTTTCCAAACGGCGGCGACGAGAACACGAGCTATAGCCGAGAATGGACTGCCTTGAGGCTTATCGTAACGATAAAAGCGACTTCCGAGTAAGAAAAGGGTTAAACCGATGAAATTAACGGCGGCACACAAGCCGAAACCCAATCCCCAGCTAACGTTATCTTCAACATAAACAATGACGGTTGCGGCTACCACTGATGAAGCGTAGAAAGCGAAGAAGAACCAGTTGAAGAAAACTCCTTTATCTTTGGGGTTTTAAAATTGATTTGCTCCCATTGTTGCCGTCGTAAAGCGAGTTGCTCCGACGCCGATGGAGGATAAAGCAATGCCCAGAAAAAGCACTGCATGTTGAAGTTTCGACGGGGGCACGCAGAAACTCGACCCACTTTCGCAGGGATGAGGCCTCAGAGAATCAACAGTGGCTGTTAAGGCTATCAGAATTGTGCCCTGAGGAGAAAAAAGATTAAAGTGATAAGCCAAAACTAATGCAAAACCTGAGATTTGAAAATAATTTTCAGTGAGTTTACCAGGACAGCTAGAGAAGAAGAAATGGAGACGGTTGAAAAGGAACCCAAGAAAGAGTCTGCAATAATGGCTCCGATCACCGGAAAAAGGCTGGTGCAGCCACTAACGACGTTTGAGATCTGAGCTGCGTCGATGCTTTTAACGTTGAATTCCTCAATCAGATAGACAATCAAGTTGGCAACCCATCCCATTACGGCCAGAGTCATCCCGACCAAATTTCCTACTTCGTCGAAACACGCAATCCTCACATCATTGAAGATTCAATGCGATATACATAAATACAGAGAGAGAGAGAGAGAGAGAGAGAGAGAGAGAGAGAGAGAGAGAGA
>CM039524.1:14567521-14734637 GCA_022433055.1 Begonia peltatifolia
AGAGAGAGAGAGAGAGAGAGAGAGAGAGAGAGAGAGAGAGAGAGAGACCTATGATGAAGGGGAAGGTGATCCAGCCGCCACGTTTTCCGGTAATATCAGATTTTTGAGCTTCTTCCTCGCCGGAAGAGACTGCAACAGAGCCTGAGGATTCCATGTTGGATGGATTTGAAGAAGAACAAGAAAATGGAGAAAAATAATAAATCTTAATTGAAGAAGAGCTACTATATAACGAAGAAAATAGCTTTCAAGCCAACACAGTGGGAATGACCGGTTACCTGTAGTGATACACTCACTATAAAACACGCAGCGGAGAAACACCCACTATAAAGCAACCTCTCCCAACATAATTAATAGGAGTGGGTGCAAAAAATTAAAGAGGGAGACAAATCTATAAACTAGGGAGCCGGATCCAACAAAGCTCCCATCATGTGATGGACCCTAACAAGCTTGCTTTTTTTCGACGACCTTCGATATTTTTTTGGGTAAAATTGTCATCAATATATAGAAATGTTATTATTAGTGTGCACCTTCAATAAATGTAATCGCTTTGTTTCGATCAAATCTCAGACCCAATGATATTTCACATCAATATGTTTGGATCTATAATGAAAAAATGAATTCTTAGAGAGGTGAATAGCACTCTGGTTATCACTGAACACATCATATTTCTCTTGGCACAAACTCAATTCTTCAAGAAAGTCTTCTCATCCACAAAGTCTCCTTGCAACCTTCAGTAATCGCAATGTACTCGACTTCTGTGGTGGATAAGGCAACACAAGCTTACAGCTTCGACTGCCAAGACACAGCTCCCCTGCAAAAATCATCAGGAATCCAGAAATAGATCTTCTGAAATCAACGTCACCGAACATATCTGAATCGGTATAACCAACTAGCATAGGATCACTGCTACCGAAACATAAACACAACCTGGAAGTGCCTCGGAGGTATCTGAGGATACAATTCACTACTTCCCCCGTGTTCTTTTCTAGGATTGGAGAGGAAACGATTGACTACTCCAACTGAATAAGCAATATCGGGTCGAGTGCAAACCATGATTTACATGAAACTACCAACTGCAGACGCATAAGGAACTTAACTCATGCCTTCCTTCTCTTTCTTACTTGTAGGACATTGCTTCGAATTGAACTTAAAATGACTTGCAAGTGGAGAATGCACAACTTTGACCTTGATCATATTAAACTTTTTAAGTATCTTCTTGATGTAGTCTTCCTGAGACAACCATAGTTTCCCATTTTTCTTATCACGAGAGATCTTCAAACCAAGTATCTTTTTTGCCGCTCTCAAATCTTTTATCGCAAAAGACTTGCTCAACTCTCCCTTTAACTTAGCAATCTTACTAGTATCGGCTTATAATCAACATATCGTCAACATACAAGAGGAGAATAACGAAGTCATCATCAACATATCTCTTGATGAACACACAATGGTCTGACGATGTCCGGTTGTACCCATGACTTATCATGAAAGAGTCAAACTTTTTGTACCATTGTCGTGGAGCTTGTTTGAGGCCATACAAACTCTTATTCAGCTCGCACACAAGTTGTTCTTTCTCTCTGACTTTGAATCTCTCGAGTTGCTCAATGTAGATCTCTTCCTCTAAGTCACCGTGAAGGAACGCAGTTTTCACATTAAGTTGCTCGATCTCCAAGTTCAATCGTGTCGCTAAACCAAGAGCAACTCGGATCGAGGGCATCTTCACCACCAGTGAGCATATTTCTTCAAAGTCGATTCCCTTATTCTGACCGTGTCCTTTCACAACCAATTGTGCCTTGTATCTTGGTCGGTCTTCAACCTGTAGACCCATCTGTTCTTGAGAGATTTCTTTTCTTGAGGTACTTTCCCCAAGCCATACGTATGATTCTCGTGAAGATATTGCATCTGCTCTTCCATTACTTTCAACCCTTCTTTCTTCTCATCAACGAAAGTCACCTCTTGGTAAGTATCTAGCTCTCCGGCATCTGTAAGCATTACATACTCATCTGAGGTGTATCTCGTCGAAGTGCACCTCTCTCTAGTAGATTTTTTCAAAGGGGGTTCGTCTGGAAATTCTTGAACCTCTTCTTCAACTTGTTTGGTTGGTTCAACATCATCAGTTGTGGGGACTTCACTATTTGCAAGACCGATATTTTGTTCCGATTCTGCTCCCCCTTGATCAGAATGAACTACAGGTGTAGAAATTTGATCCAAATCAATCAAATTATCACTACACCTATCTATCATTTCCGCGTTATCGATGTCTTTGGTGCCTTGGTTTTCCACGAACACTGCATCTTTGATTCTGCTTAGCTTTTTCTGCATCGGATCGTAGAACCTGTAGCCAAACTCATCAAAACCATAACCGATAAACACACATGGCCTTGTCTTCACATCTAGCTTCGACTGCTTGTCTTTCGAAATGTGAACAAAAGCCTTGCAACCAAACACGCGTAAATGATTGTAAGAAACGTATTTTCCTGACCACATCCTGTCTTGAACTTCGAAATCCAATGGAACACTCGGTGTGAGATTCAAAACATGAACCACTGTACTCAAGGCTTCACCCCAAAAAGGCCTCAGCAACTGCGACTGTGAAAGCAAACATCTCACTCTCTCAATCAGTGTTCTGTTCATTCTTTCAGGTAAACCATTCAATTGAGTAGTCTTCGGAGGTGTCTTTTGATGCCGAATACCCTATTCTTTGCAATATTCATCAAAATGACCACAATACTCACCCCCATTATCTATCCGGATGCATTTGAACTTCTTCCACTCGAGCATGAAACTGCTTGAAGACATCTATTACTTGATCTTTTGACTTCAATATATATACTCAAACCTTTCTTGAGTGATCGTCGATGGAAGTCACAAAATATGCTGCACCACCAAATGTTCTTATCTTCATCGGACCACACACATCTGAGTACACCATGTCGAGTATATCTGGTTTACCCGAGTGAGGAACACTCTTGAAAGCTATTCGAGTCTGCTTGCCTGCCAAACAATGAGCACACTGCTTTAGAGAACCTTCTTTTATACCTGAGAGCAAGTTCTTCTTGGCTAGGATCATCAAACCTTTCTCGCTCATATGACTTAGCCGGTCGTGCCAAAGATCTACCACGCTTTTATGGTCTACTGTATGAATTGTGGAATCCGCAATCTTCGCATGCATCGCATACAATGAGGAGCGTTTTTCTTCTTTTGCCACAATTAATGAGCCTTTGCTGAGTTTTCATTTTCCATCACGAAAGGTGTTACCAAATGTAGTAACTCGGAAATTTCTTGAATTTAAATTATTTTTCCCCGTTAGAATTTTGGAAGATTTTGACGGGGGATTTATTTATAAAAACTTATGATTTGATTCGTAGGAGAAATTTTTGAATTTTTAAGTCGGGAGGACGCGAATTTAATGGAGATGCGGACAATTGAATCACTTGGGGACATTTTGGTAATTTATATTAATTTAAAATTTATATTTATTTTACATAGGTGGAATGGCTTCGGGTGGAAGTCATTCCACCACGTCTGATCCCGAGCTCGAGAGAGCGAGAGAAACGACGAGAGGGAATTATCGACGATCGACGAGAGGGAGAGACGCCGGTGTGCAGAGAACTCCGACGAGCTGAAGGGAGGAGCTGGTTCGACATTCCCTCGCTGAAAAACCGAAGGTAAGCCCCCCTGTTTCGGTTCTGTCGATTGAGCGTGGGAGTTCAGTTGTTTCCAAATTCCTGATAGTTTGAACTCGATTTTTGGAGGGTTTTATAAGCTAGTGGGCGTGTACTTGAGCCAGCTTGTGGCTAAGCCTTTCCGCACCAAACTCGACCGAGAATGGGTGATGATTTCCCCCTTATTCCTTCTCTATTTTGGTGGCCGAGGGTGTAATGTCGTATGTGTTCCAACTCTGGTTAGTTTGTGCTGAAATGTAGAGGGATTAGCAATGGAGGAAGGGGTGATCATCGGTGCCCTGTGGTGCTCTGATTTCGGGAAGAAAACCGAGAGGGAGTCGTGCTATTGTGTCTCGATTTTTGTTTGGATTGGATTGGGTGAAGAAATTGGTGAGATTGAATTGAAGTCAAAGTTTTGGACATTTTAACGTGAGACCCGATTCTGTTTTTGGGAATTTTGACGTAGCTACGGTTAAGCATTTTAAATTCTATTTTGGTGTATTAAATTAGGTTGTTAGAGGAGCGTTTAGCCGCCAAAATCGTTCGATTCCGATAACCGACGCAAAGGTTATGCGCGTTGGAAATTTATGTCGAGTTTTGGGTCAAGTCGGTTTAATGAGCGATTTTGGTTAGTTTTCGGTACGTTAATGGTAGTGGTTTTGAGCATGAAAGTGTTTAGATGAGTTTTGACAGAAATAGGTTTATGTTTAGGTGAACCAGATTTTGGTGAAGTCGTGCATCGGGAAAGATTAGGCACCAGGTAAGTAGTGTATGCATGTGTTTTGCCTAGGTGAGCCTACACCGAGGAACGTTAGGATTGTGTTGTTTGATTGTGATGTGCGTACGTATTGTTTGACATGTATCATGTTTTAAAAAGGGTATGAAAATGGTTTTGAGCATGTTTTTGAGTAAGTGGTGGCGAGACGCGTGGCGGTGGTACCGCGGATCCTGCTCAGGGAGTGGGCTGGTGCATAACCAACCGTGAATTCTGGTCGGAGAGTGGGCCAATTGGGCTGGTGCATAACCAACCGTGGTTTTCCCTTAATGTATTTTGGGGACGATTCGATTTTACATGTTGTATAATGTATAGATGTGGACTTTTCCTAGTTGTTTGGGTGGTCTTGAGGGCGTGTGGATATATTATATGTATGAGCATTGTGTTGCTTTATATTGTGGATTTTCTTCATCGATAGTTGTCAGATTTATTTCCTTCCACTCAGTTTTTCCTTCTGTGATTTCTGGATGAATTTGATTGATGTACTTTGGGAGTTTATATGGTATATTGTTTGCAGTTGGAGTCAGTAGGTACAAGTGTTAATCTGCCGAATTTTTGAGAGAAAGGTGGAGTGTCGGGTAGTCGAATAGAGCACGCGGGGCGCGCAGGCAGCTGGTCGCGTGCACGGGGCATGCTGGCCAGGTCGGGGGCGCTTGCGGAGAGCGTAACATGGCTGCAAGGAGTGTGGTGCCGTTGCTAGGGTGTGCGTAGGGTACGGTTTGGGCACGTTGTGCCGTGTCGAGGGCGCGCAGTGCTAAGCTGTGAGCGCGCGATGGGGCGCGCGGCGCAGAACTTGAGTGGCCTGTGGGGCGCGTGTCAGACTCCTTCCCGGAATTTTAAGTCTTATCGTTTTTTTTAAAACTCCTTTAAATTGTTCTTTGCCGCTGCATATTTTATATTGAGAATTTACGCGTTCCCTCTTCGGGGCGTGAGTCGTTTTCAAATTGGGTCGAAAAATTTTTATACTTACAAATATTCTTTTGAATATGATTTAAAAACGAGAGTGATGTTAAATTGAGTGAGTCCACGTTGAGTTTCTGGATGTCATAGTGTGGGGTTTTACAGGGTGTACAGTTACGGTATCGGAACGACCCAAAACCAGTGGGTTTTGGAACGCTTCGGTCTGAGGTGTGTTAGAGAGAGAAAAGAGCGGGGTTATCGGGGAAGTTGTTGTCAGGGTGTGACACCAAACCCTTCGTCGTCAAGCTTGCCGGTCGATATCAAATTCACACGGATGTCACGGATGTGCATAACTCAGAATCAAGGTGTTGCCTTTATCAATCTCCAAACGCACGTCTCTCATAGCAATGGCTTTTGCAACACCATCATTTCATTTTTACACTTTCAAAGTCATCGAAAGTGTAGGAGTAAAGAAATCCCTCTGCGAAGTAGCATGTATCGAAGCACCACTATCGATCACCCAACTCGTATCTTGAGAGGCAAGGTTTACGACGTCTTCATCATACACAATAAGGAACTCCTCAGTAATAGTTGCTACATTTTCGCATGTATCACTTTCTTCAGTTTTCTTGTCTTTTCCCTTGGCATCCGGATTCTCCCGAAGAAACTTTTGACAAAATTTCTTGATATGTCCTTTCTTGCCACAATAATTACATTCAAAGTTGGTGTATTTTTCCGACCTGCTTTGACTTCGATTTATGTTGCCTGGACCTTTACTCTGACTCCTTCCATTATTTTCGGTGACAAAAACATCTGACTGTGAAGAAAAAGAACGAGTCAATTTTCTTCTCATCTCCTCATTTAGAACACTGCTCTTAACTACATCCACAGCCAAAACACTATCCGGGGCGGAGTTGGACAATGATATTCTGAATATCTTCCACGAATCCGATAAAGTTGCAAGAAGCATTAACCCATGAACTTCTCCATCAAACTTGATTTTCATTCCAGCCAACTGATTGATAATTCTCAAAAATGTATTCAAGTGGTCGTCATAACTTTTCCATTCTGGTACTTCAATCCCAAAAGCCGCTTGATAAAAACTTACTTGTTGTTGCCGGTTTTCCAAGCGTACTACTCCTCAATCTTTTTCCACAGACTCTGAGCGTTTTTTTCCTCACTAACATGGTTGAGGACGTTATCATCTACCCATTGCCGAATGTAACCGTACACTTGACGATAACATAACTCTCATTCGACGTCAGATTTAGTTACTAGCTTCGCTTCAGCAAACATTGATAAATAATAGTCTTTCATGTTGAGAAGATCCTCCATCTTACTTTTCCACACATGATAATTGGAGTCGTTCAACATAACCATTCGACACGAATTACTCTCCATAATTCAAAAACAGTTTTCAAATACTTTCAGAATTTTCAATTCCAAAAATCTCAAAGAAAACATCCGATGATTTACACAAACAAATTAGTTGAAAACACAGAGCAAAAATAACGAGACATGAACCTGTTTGCTTCAATTTGTCATTTCCTTTCTTCTTCTCTGAGGGTTTTTTGTATTGTGTAAAAAGTTTTTTTTCTACAAGCTTGCTTATGTTATATTTTAAAAAATAATAAATATCTTTAAATAAGTTAAACAATCTTAGTAATTAGTTTATCAAGCTAGGATTGCATTTAAGTTGATAATACTATTAACTTATATATGTTCTCCTAATAAATTTGCAATAATAAATAGTGATTAACTATAGCATTAACAATATTTTTGGAAATGAATTAGATAAAAACATTATTTTTATACAATTAGAAAAAATGCACACATAAGTATAGTAAAATATTATGTTAAATGAAATATCACTAGCATTTAATTTTTTGTTGCTCTACATTCATGGCAGGAGAGGGTTTTTTTGGGCTAGGTTGGGGGTGAAGCCTGTGGAGAAGGGCTGCAAAGTGGAAGGGGGTGGAGAGGCTTTGTGCTGTGGTCAAGGCTGGGAGGCAAGGGTGTTCAAAATCAATACAAATTCGACCATTTAATTTATTTAATCTTGTCTAATGTGATTGAGTTATTTATAATAAGATTTTGTACGAGTTTTCTTTAATCTCATTCCCTATTTTATCCCACTTTTTTCGTCCTATCGACGGAATCGAGACCGAGTCAAAATTTGACGTTCGATGCTAGTAAATTTTGTTTGGGTTCTAAAGCCATTAGAACCAATCTAAACTAATTTGGCTAAGTTCTATCACAAAATTAAACTGAACTTAACCATGAACACCGCTAGTGCGAGGGGGAAGTGTCGGTCTAATGAAATATGTTGCCCAAAGATTGAAACTTCGAAAAACGTACGTTTAAGTTCAATAGTCTGGTAGTGACCTTTTTGAATGGACCTACCGTGACCAAATATATTTGGCTATAAATTCATTTTGAGCTCACTGTTCGCGTCTTTGTCCAGTGCAGTTCTGGGTTGCTCTAATTCACACAAATACTCAAGTGACGTCATTGATTAGGCCATGTCAACATTTCACGCGGTTTGAGATTTCCCCTTTCTCTCTCTCTCTCTCTCTCTCTCTCTCTCTAGAAAGCGCGTTTATGAGCCAAATTTTGGGTTTGTATTTCTCAAAGCATTAAAAAGATAGTTGTGAGTTTTGTTCCATGGCAATGACTCTGTTTGCTGAGTAATCTACTAACAAATTATAATAACACTAATCATGGGTTTAAGTTCTAATTTTATGTATTAACCTAAGACTTGGTAATCCGCATAATTAATATGTTATATTGACCGTATATATAGTTTAACTTAATTATTATATTGATTTATAAAATTAGAGTGGGTTAAGTTGTTGTTTTGTCTTGAAATTTGATTAAATTGTAGTTTAACGGTGTTCAATTTTCGAAATTTAAAAAAATTAATCTAACAAAAATAATTATAATTTTTATATTTTAAATTTTTTAATAAGTGATTTTTTGGGTTAGGGGTCGAATTTTAACCGAATTCGAATTGAATTTTTCGCTTCATTGTACGGTTCAGTTTTTCACTACGGGTAGTTACCTGCAGTTTTTTTAGCTGTTTGCGATTCTTTTAGTGCCCAGAATCGGCTGAAACTAGACTGATTACACAAATATTCACGTTAAATTGGAAGATCATTCGTAAAAGATAATTAAATTTATTTGAAGTTGACTTTCAATGATATGATCTGTACGAACACTTGAGACACAGAGTTCGTCTACGTCTGTTGGAAATTTAAGAAAAGTAGGACCGCTTTATCCGACGCTCAATTCGTCCAACTTAGCTCTCCCAAAATGTCCACCATTTCACACTAATCTAAGAGATCAGTGCAGTGCAAGCTTTCCTTCCTCTGATTTCCTCTGCAATTTCAATTCAATAAAATTAAAAGATATATATTTTATTTTTTCTTGGACAAAAGACTCGTGAAATAAATTCCTCAGATTAATTTATTTTAGAAAAATTATCAAAATAGATCCTAAAATACAATTGATATTTTAAACTTTTAATTTCGTCAATTGACATATTAGTGTTGGCAACATACACGTTACAACTAACGTCAGTTAAATTTTTCTTTAAAATTCATTAAACTTCTCTCTCACTCTTTTGAATTTATTATAATTTTATGCAAGATTAACTTGAAAGAGAGAAAAAGATTTAACAGATTATAATGATAAGATATATGTTGTTATTTTATTGATGACAATATCTCAGTTGATGAAATTAAAAGTTCAAGGTGTTAGTTAACAATATCTTTTTACTTCTTTGCTTATTTTAATAATTATTATTTCATTTTATTGATTTTTATGAGCTTGAGAATATAATAAAAATAATTAATTTAAATTAATCTCGTTTAATTCAATAAATAAATAAATAATAAAATTAGTTGGTCCCACCGACAGCTACAAGGCAACCAAATGCAATTCTCAAGGCACACTAATTTTATTTACATTTGTTTGAAAACGACAAAATAATAAGGATAATTATGAATTTTAATTGTGTATTATGTATTTTATTTTGGTTAGTCCTTATAATAAAAAAGTCGGCAAATCAAATTCTGTATTTTAATATTATTATTAGTTTTGACTTTTTATCAATAATTTCGTTAAATAATCATTTAAAGAATTATCAAACGATATTTGATTCACTTGACATTTTTACTACCTGTTCACTACGTAATGAGAACATAATTTAGAAATTTTTGTGATTTTTTAACACGTGTATGATTTATTGTAATTTTATTTTAATAATTTATAAAAATATTATAATAAATCATATAAGTTTCATAAAATCACGAAATTTTTTTATTATTTACTCATGATGCGGTGAATATATGAAAAAATTGTCAAATAAATCTAATATTTTTTGGTATTTTTTAAAAATTTAATTTATAAAGTAAAGAAGAAATTGAGGTTAATTTTTTAAAAAGATATCAAAATAAAAGAAGCTAATTGAAATAAAATACATAATACATTGTTAAAATTTATAACTACAAGCGAATTGAATTAATAGTTTTATGTTACGAGATTAATTCATTTGGGGTAATAAAAAATGGAGGGTTCAAAATTGAAAATATTTACAAATAAATCTGTGACCAGTTGGATAAAAGAGCGTACTCGAATCCACATGCGATGCAAGCAGAGATTCAAATCGGGTACCCAAATCTTAAATCTTACGTTTCAACAGGTCATTCACGTCAAAATCTCTCTTGAATTGACGGATTTCCAAGAGGACAATGAAAACTAACTTTTAAAATGGAGATTGTAACCCTTCATAGATTGCGGGTGCGTAGTTACCATTTCGTTTATTAACTAGTTATAAACATGTGTCTCCACGGGTGTACACGCCTGCCTAATTATCATATATACTTTTAATTCCATGCAGTAATATATATATATATATATATATATATATAAAGGCGAGGTGAAAAAGTGAAGTAATTAGTCATAAGTTTCTAGTTTATTAATTCTAATTAATTATCGAACCAAAATAAAGTAGTTTAAAATGAATAAATCAAATTTATATTACTGACACGCGTTGCAATAAGATTGGTCAGTTTTTGAAGCTTAAAAATGAAGTAAAGAGAAAAATCTCCCAACTTTCTATAAATTCCACTCCGGCTTCACCTACAAGTAATCAAATCGGCGGTACTCCACTCGACGACCCCCCTCCCTGTCCTACTCCGAAGTAACTCTTCAATGAAAGCAAGCGGCTCCAAATCCGACAAAAACCTTAAACAAATCCCCTTCCCGCCGAGAAGGGGGCAGATTAAAATCCGTATGGTGAAGAGCGCGATAAAAGCACTGACATCCATGGCTACTGGGCTCGCAACCAAGCTAAACCGCAGGGAAGGCGGAGGTCCGCTTAGCTCGACGTCTACCACACCGGTTCTACCATCGAGCGGGCACAATTCCGATTCGAATTCCGAATTGTGACGTTCGATTTCGCTCCAATCGATTATCATCTTCTGAGAATTCGATGCAACTCTGTTCAACTTGATGGATATAGGATGAGGTGGATGCTGGATTGGAGGTGTCCGGGGAAGCGGTGATTGTGTTTATTTATTGTAATATACCACTTTAATTTTTTCATCAGTTAATCGGCCGGGATGTTGTGCTTCTGTGTGTCTATATATATATATATATATATATATATATATATATAGTTGCTTCTTTTTTACTTCTTCTTTTGGTCAAGTGGGATGGAAAGTAAAAAGAAATCAATGATTTGGTCATTTCTCTACGAAATTCAGAATTATTGTTTGTTCATTTTATTTTACTATTTTATTATATAATAAATACTTAAATTATATATTTTAATGATTATTATTGGTTTAAACTAATATAAATAAATTGGAATTCTGCGCTTTTTAGTTTTTTTATTATAAAATATTATAGTAATAATTTACTAATTTAAAATAATAATATTTTATGAAATATGAAAATAACAATATTAGATTGACGATGACCTCTTAATTGCAGCTATGCTATGAAATTCGAGCTACTAATTTTTTAATTTCTAATGATAATAAGAGCTACTATTCGCTATATTTTTTATTGTGTGATGTTTCTTTCTCGACTTAATGATGGCCAAAAGTTGATCAATTATATATATATATATATATATATATATATTTATTTATTTCTTATTAGCTTGCAACAAAAGATAAGATCAAACTTTATCAAACAAGCTCCCTAGTTCTACATTCCAATGACGTCATAGTTAAATTGATTTATGACGTACGCTTTCACAGTCCTTGCCCACCAAGAAACTGATTCGCCTGTTAATATTTTACTTTAAATTAAATAGATAAAATCATTTATTTCATAGTTAATTCTACGAATAATATGATGAAATGAAGGCAAATTAGTAGATTTGTCCCTATGATTCAGTTCATCATTTGGAATTTTTGACCGACATGAACCTAATTCGATTTTTTCGACGTAAAGTGAATAGAGAAGTTCTAAAGTATGTGAACATATGGTATCTAATCTAAATGTTTACAAAATATAATATAGTTTGGATAAATAATAAAAAATAACTACGCGTAGTTTTATGTTTAAATTGTCCGGTGCATACGTGACTCTTAGTGATGATTATTTCATTATAATACCCATCTTTTTAGAGTTATTAAACCACGAGTTTAAATTAATAAATATGACACTGTTGGTAGAATTATCCTAATTGTGAATATGACAACGAAATAGTAAATATTTAATTAAATATATGTGTTCATCTGGTGTGTGTGCGAGTTGGAGGTGGGGGTGCGTGTGCTCGTAGATGTGTTTGTGTGCACACGTGATGGTGTGTATGTGCACGCGTACGCACGTGTATGTCTTATAGTTTATTGAGTCGATTTCTATTATATATATATATATATGCACGTGTTAGAGTTTAATTATTCAACTTCTATTTATATCTATTCATACCCAAATATAATAGTTAAGGTTTTGTCAACTATATATATATATATATAGTTGTACAACCTATTACGCCTTGAATATAAACATGTATCGATACGTACGTGTATATATATATACACATGAAAATTTTAATAATATTATTATTTATTGTATTTTAATAATATAAATTCGTAGTTTATGAATTGTTTTTATTTAGGGATTAAATAGTTTTTTTAATCTATTTTAAGAATATTAATCTATCTAAATCATTTAAATACCTAGTTGGATAAAACCAATTCTTATATTGGGTCATTTTTAAACTAAAATTAATTAAGAAATTTTTTATTTTATTTAAAAATAATTAATTTGATTTCAATCATTTTATTCCACTTAAATATCGTAGGTGATATAATAAAATGTAATGATACATTTATCTTTTAATATTATATTTTAATTATATTTCACGATGCATATTTAATTGTCACTCGTTAATTATTGAAATAATTAAAATAAATAATAAATAATTAAAACAAAATATTATTTGGTTCAATCAGTGAACGCATCAAGAACATATGAAAAATATAACATAAATATTATTATATTTAATTTTTTAAAATATTCAGTTGAGATATAAAATAATAATTAATGTAATTAAGTGATTAAATAATTATATAAATAATTATTTGATTGGTATTTTAAAAAAATATAATGATATTATTTATATAATATTACTAGTAAATAAATTAATTTACTAAAAAATTACCCTGTAATTATTAAAAAACTAAATGAAAGGTAAAAGAGTTCAACAGACTCGTACACAAGAAGACACAATTGGAGCTGGAGCTGGAGCTGGAGCAGTGGAGCTGGAGCGTATAAGGGCGAGAGAAAGATGGGTTTCCGAATCATCTCGAAGATTTTGCAGCTCCATAATCGGAAGCGATGGTCGTCGGTTTTCTCCGTAACTATGCGGCTGCTCTCCCATTTCTCGTCCCAATCGGCAGGGTTCGTTGTACTTCTTGACTTTTTGTTTGTTTGTTTTAATTAATTTTCTGATTCTGGAGTTAAGAGATTGATTTGCATTGTTTTTTTATTCTGATTGACCTGAAAGAGCTCAATTTGGCATTGCGTTTGATATCGATGGCGTTGTTCTTCGCGGTATCACTCCCATTGGAGGCTCACAGAGCGCTCTTAGAAATTTATACGACGATTCTGGTGCGATGTCGTCCTTGAATTTTCTTATTTAAATACGTTATTTTCTAGAACATTTCTTATGATGATTACCTTTTCTATTTCCCTTTGGACAGGCACGTTAAAAATTCCTTACGTTTTCTTGACAAACGGTAATTCTTCGTTTTCATCTTAATGCTCAGTTATATAATGCAAAAACTGAAGTTCCAAAACTTAGAACTGCCTTTAATGAAGGAGTGCCTTATGTATCAGAATTTTGTACAATGGTGTTGGCTGGAATTTAACGGATAAGTGTCCTGCTTTCACTTCCAACAGGAGGTGGATTTCGTGAATCTAAGAGAGCCTTGGAGTTAAGTGATCTTTTAGGTGTTAAAATATCACCTTTACAGGTAAAGATTGTTTTTTATACCCAAATTATTTTTTTGTTTCCCGATCATTTAAGGAGTTTTTTCGCCACTATGGTTATCACATATTTTTTTCTTGAGCAATACTTGACTTATAATCATTTTACCAAGGGTTGCATACAAGGATTCTCCTCCTTGCTTTTCTCTCTTTGTTTGTTGTGGACTAAATCTATAAGTTATTTCATATTTCATTACTTGTTCACTTTATTATGAACCATCAATTAATAATCAATGACAGTGATCTCGCCAAATTTAGACAATGAGAGAGAAAGGAATGATTTTTGTTGTTTTCCTACATATATAAATTTAACTATTAGCAATTTTATTGACTAGGTAGTACAAGGCCACTCACCTTTCAAGCAATTGGTAAGCAGGTACCTTCTGAGTGAAATGTCATACCTTGTTGCCTTTTGCTTCCTTTATATTTCTTCGACTTGAGATTTGACATCTGAGATCAGTACGTATGATTGAATGTCTATTAATTGGATGAATAAATAATTGATTATACTATTATCTCATACTTCTAGGGGGATTTATAAGCAAATTTCTGTGTTTATTTCTACAAATCATTCATGGTAGGAATAAAATAGTTGAGAAAATGTGAATGAGAAATGCACCATTTGGATTGTTCCAAATGGGTACTTGATGCGGGAGCAAACACATTAACACTAATGTATTTGGGCAACAAACACCAGCCATTGTACTATTCCTGTATAAATTATGTTACTCGATAAAAAAACATATTAGAGATTTTAATATGACACATGAAACGTCCTCTATAGTTGGAGACAAATATATTAGAGACTATGTTCTGATTTCATATAAGTTGGGGTTTTAGATACCTTAAATTGATGATTTAGTTTTTGACTATGCACCTTCTATTCACATTTTTTTTCAACTTTAATTGTTTTTGCAGATTTGAAAATGAACTCGTTGTTGCTGTTGGAAAAGGAGAACCAGCTGCCGTGATGTCTGAATATGGATTTAAGTAAGAATTGTATGGTTATATCTAAAAATTTATAAGATCTTTGAACCATCTAATTTTATAATGGAGTTAGTTTATACTTCTTTATGCAGAAAGGTCATCTCTATAGATGACTATGCAAACTACTTCGATAACATCGATCCACTCGCCCCATATAAGAAATGGAATATAGAGATCTGCGAAGAGCCAGAGGGCAACTCTACTTCTGCTGAGGACATGAGCTGGAAAAAGAATATTTGTTCAGAGAGAGTTCAGGCAGCTTTTGTACTGAGTGACTCAGTTGACTGGAGCAGGGACATTCAGGTATTTAAAGATATTGTCCTTTCGACGCTTTTTTTTATAGAATTAGCATATCACTTCATAGTATTATTTGCATGTGAAGATTCTATGTCGATGGCAAAGTTGAAAGATCAATGCATTTATTCATGACTACCTTTTAACAAAAGCTAAATCCTCGAAGGCAAAACAACTGCATATATTGATTGGGATATCTATGGTTGCTGTTTCCTTTGTAACTATTTTCAAAAGTTATTCTTGGAGAAAAGAAAGTATTTGGAAACAAGATGTTTTCATTGATTTCATTTCCTGAACATAAGGCAAAATAATGTTTAAATTATTTTTATTTCTTTTTCTCATAATTCAAAGTCTACAAATGGATAATGTAGCTTTCAGATCTTTGTTACTTTTAGTTTGTACATATAAAAAATGGTTTTTGGAAACAAGACACGAACAAGCACTTGATTCTTGTTTGAAGTTTCCTCTGAAACAAACACGCACAAACAATTGAAGATATCATAGTTGTTAGCTCTAATCTGATAAAAATGAACATCTCGTTAGGTTTTATGTGATGTTTTGAGAACTGGCGGTCTTCCGGGTAGGCAAATTGCACACCAACCACATCTGTACTTTGCACACGATGATCTTGAATACCAGGTTTGGATACGATTTAATCTAGGACGGGTAGATTAAGAACTGATCTCAATGTTTTCAAAATATTTTTTACATATTGTTTGCAGGCTGCTTTCCCTTGTGAGCGTTTTGGCTTGGGAGCTTTCAGAATTGCGCTAGAGTCCATCTTTAATATGTAAGAGTAGACATTACAACATCATAGAAATGCCATTTTTATTAATATTCATCTAGTAACTTTCATTCATCAAAAAGTTATTTTCTTGACGATAAATACATTGACAAATGTTTCGAATATGGCTCTGTTGTGATGCAACTTCAGAATTCATCCTCATGCGTTGAAGTACACATGTTTTGGGAAACCTAATCCACTTGTATTCAAGAATGCAGAAAACGTCCTTAAACAAGTGGGTCACTGTCAGCATTTCCAAAGAATGTATATGATAGGAGATAATCCTTCTGTTGACATCAATGGAGCAATGCAGGTTGCCTTTTTTGGCCAAGTGGAATCTTATATTTTATTATTATTTGCATATTTCTTTTAAATGTAAAACTTTTTCTACTTGATTAAGTTTCATGATTAAAAAAAGATGTTTATATTTTGCATTTTAGGCTGGGCGTCCCTGGTTTTCAATTTTGACAAGGACGGGAGTTTTCAAGGGAGAAGCAAATCATCCCAAGTTTCCGGCCGATCTAGTGGGTGTTATGTTGTATCTTTCTTAAAATTACCGTTCCATTTTACCGATGTCTGATTGAATCCTAGTGCATAATCTTCAATATTTGTAGGCTGATCTATGTGCAAAAATATGTTTTGCAGGTTGTTGACACTGTAAAAGATGCAGTCGATTTCATTTTGAGAAAAGAGGGAATGCCTTGAAAATTTTAGTACTTGGATTCTTTTGCGACAGCTTGATGGAAGCTTTAGTAGCTACTCTGCGCCCAGCAGTGCCCGATTCATTTATGGGTGGAGGTCGAGTGAGGCTACTTGCATGAAACGAAATGCTGAGAAATTGATTCAACTATGTCGTGCCTTCTGATTTATTCAATACTCAACCAATCAAATCAAAATTAATACTAGATTTACTGCATAATTTTACTTTTTGATAACTAATTAATAATTTATTTTAATTATTTATAATTTATTTTTATGAATCATCAAGTAATGAACGAGAGTGGATAATTAAAGACCAAATCTATCGTTATTCTTTATTTAATCTTTGTACCAAGTAATAATACTTGAAATAAACTTTTTTTTATTGATTGGACTAATCTTGGTTGAAGTATTTTTTCAATGAAGTGCTACCAAAAAAAAGAACCCAACAAAACAAAGAATAGTGAATCAAATCCAACCCAAAGCTAACAACAAATAAAATATTTACATTTGTGAACTTAAGAAAATACGAAATACCAACATTATTATTGTTTGTGTTTGAATTCTTAGATATTCTACACTAAATGTTCTATTGATCATATCACACTATCATGAACTCAATTAATTAATCAAACTAATTTACGGTAAACTGCCAATATTGTAACAACACAGGTGACAAAAAGGTGCTTTGATTCAATAGCTCAATTTGAATTAGCGAAGAAACGGAACGAAATACCACTCGTCTAGATTCCCAAACCGATTATAAACAATGGCTTGGACTCTTACCTTCACACAAATACATAAAACGGGTCATCGTTCAACGCCGTCCGCAACAAAAGTATCAACATCTACTCACATAGGGCTTGAAAAATCGAGGAAACCGCCGTAAAACCACGATTTGGGGTCATTGACTTGATACTTCATGACTTTCTTTTTTACCATTTAGTCTACCGAAAGGAGAATATATGAAGGATGATTCTCTCAATTCTGGGTTTCGAATATTATAACTTGTTTGGGTTGGCTTCCCTGTTTCCCTAGCGCTTTATCAAGTGCTGTATGGAAATTTGCAAAAGGAACGAGCTCCATCCTGCGAAAGCAGGGACTCAGTTATCTAAAAGGTGATGCTACTAAGGAAGTAGCAGAGTCTACATAGAGTGATGGCATACTCGTATTTCAACTTCCCTTCTCTGGCAAGATTCAAGAGGTAATCTATCATTTTTCTGCATTCATCCGCTTTATCTGTGCTCATCCATTTTTGCAACCAGAATCCCTTCAAGGAAAGGTCCTGTTGGAGTGTAAATTACACATCACTTGAGTACTTCTGCAGATATTGGATAGTATAAAGTCTAAAACACTAATAAGCATCTACACTAACAATCAAATCCAACATAAAAAGATTCCTCGACATTCCTGGGTATCTTTGAACTACATTGGAAAATTAAGCATTTTCAAGGGGGAAAAAAAGAGCTCTGAACGAAAGTCAGATGAGTATCGATCCTTTGAACAATTACAGTCATTAATGGTATAATTCACCTGGTCAATCTTTTCTCTTCCCTTCTAACCACCACCGCTACTCTATCATTGCCTAATAATGGATTTTCTACTTTTAAAAGTAATAAAAAGAACTTCTAGTCAGATAACTGCAGCGTGAGGACATTTTAGTTACTCAAAGCTATAACTACAAAGGACAAGAACTCAAGCTGGAAGGAAAAAAAGAATGAGATACCATACCTTAAAAATGAAAGATGAAGTTGATACATTTATAGGCTTCTTAGACATTCCCCCATAAGTTACCATCGTTCCTCCCTGTCTAGAAAAGGACATGGAATTTCATAACTAAAAGACGTGATTAGTCTTGTTTCTGTACTATTTTTTTGACAATTTTGTATTTATAGAAAATATGTAGAACAGGATGAGTTATGAAGAGAAGCAAAAGCAAAAGAATGTTTATTATCTTTAAAGCAAATTTTGAATGATTATTATCTTCAAAGCAAACTTTGTACAACTTAAATCTCTACACCAACTTTTTTTCCTCCACTTGAAAACAGCGTGTCATGTAAAAAAACAATTTGATAACGTTTTTAAAAATGAATTTGCTTCTGCTAATAATAAGAAACGTTATGTTTTGTATTTTGGTTTTGCAAGGACACTTTTTAGAGAATATTCACAAAAACATTTCTCATGCATACCTAAACTTCTGAAAATTTAGAAATAATACAGGAATCTATCTTACCTTAAAAATTTAAGAACCATTGAAGCAGCATTACCTCCGACACAATTAAATCCCAAAGCAGGCTCACAGAGGTTGGCCTGGCAGGTAAATCAGGTACAACATGCCAAAATACATCAGAACTGAAAAACAAAGAAAAGACAGACTCATTCTACTATTAAAATCCCAACACTTTGAGAACAAGATACCAGGAGACCCTTGACATTCTTGACTTCCAGTTGACTCTCAGTAAAAACTTCAACAGCTCCGAGATGTTTGAGTTTTTCTTTTACTTCGTCAGACTTATTCCTGCATAGAGGTTAAGTTTTATACAGAACTTCTGAAATCTTTCACAAAAATGATTGAATTACAATCTACAAAACGATATTTTGTGTCTGCAAATACCACATATTACATTGTTATGTAACTAGAACTGGATACTTTATTTGTAGTATCCCAGAGACTACTATTAAAAAAACTTGATAACAAAAATGCACATGCATGAGGCAAGTTAGATGAATCTATCTCAAATAATTCAATTGAAACCCGCGTTAGCACCTGTCCCTAATTACATTGACACTATCGATGCCACGGAATTTCGCAAGCTGAATAACACACTGCCCAACAATGCTTGTTGCCCCATTTTGCACGATTGCATCTCCTGTCCAAGTTTTGATAGGTGAGGAAATCGTAAATAAGGAAAATACACATTTTAGGAATGAACAGCACCTGATTTTAAAGTGACAAAATCTTCCATCATTCTTAAAGCAGTCAAAGGATTAACAGTAATTGTAGCAGCATATTCCATGGGTGAATCCTTGTTAATTTTATGCCACACACTCTGATCCTTTACAATGTATGTCTGCCAAGTGCCTGGGCAAACAACACAATTACTAATCCCATTGTAAGAGAGAAGCACACATAAGCTTCTTGGATAGAAATGTGAGATTATTATGGCAGTTAAACTAAGATTACACTCTAACTTAATAGTTATTAATTTCAACTAGTATGATAATTCATGAGTAGTGAAATATTCAATTTTTTATTGTATTATTCAACGATGAAAATTTAACAGGTAACTTACTAATAAAAAATTATTAAGTTAGCATCAGCCTATAATTACTCTCAAATTATGTATTATTTACAAGTGTCGGCCTAGATTCCAGTCTAAATGCTTAATTACATAATTTTTATGCTCTCAATGATTTTCACAGTTTTATAAAATGAAAATGGAGAGAACAAGAAAATAATTGTTTTCTGTTTCAGGCAGTAATCCTTTAACAGACAAAAAAAATGATGAAAGTACCGAAAGAAGGTGGAGATGGAATAACCCAGTCACCAGGTGAGAGGTTCCGAACCGAAGAACCTACAGAGTGTACCTCGCCGACTCCTTCATATCCTCCAACTGCTGGCACTTGTGGCCTCACTGGATACACACCTAATATTACCCATTTACACATCTCAATTTTGACTTCAAGGACTAAACATTAATTTCCATGCTGTCGATCTACAAAAATGAATCACTAGTCCATTGAGACACTTTCAGTTTTAATAGAAGCAAAATAGACCTTCCATGCGATTAATATCGGAAGGATTGATCGGAGCGGCCAGCATCTTCACGCACACGTCGTTCTCATTCACTTCTACCGGCGGCAACTCGATCACTCTGCACCAAATCGCAGGGTCAAGAAGAAGAATACAGAAGATTTCAACCGCCGAGAATATCATACAGGATGACAGCTAAATTATAGCTACGGAAGTTAATTTGGATTGAGGAAACGAAGTGACCTGGCGACGCTATCGGGAGGGCCATGGAGTTCGTAGACGACCGCCTTAGACGGCGGCGACATGGTGGCCGAGTATCCCCGTACAACATGAGCCTGAGCTCGCGTCCGATACAGAAAAGGACGCGATCCATAGAGAACCCTGTGAGCCAGCGAGTGGAGTGGGGATCGAAGTGAGGCCATTACGCCATTCCGCGCTCTTCTTGATGGTTTTTCCTTTTTTAACAGAAAATCGGGTTCGGGTATAAAAAATTGGGCCTTAACCCGGAGCATTATTCACGTCCTTCCATTGTGGGCCTACGGGCTTCAACATGACCCAATATGATCTCCTCTTCTCTCATAATAATAAAAGGGAAAATAAATTCCTTTGAAGTTATTAACAAATTTGATTTAAACTATTTTTTTTAACATGAAGCCCTCGTTTTTAGTTGTTATCAATTTAGCCCTTACTGTAAATTTCTCTGTGAAATTTAAGCACGTGTATACGACGTTTTACAATTAATTTAATATTTTTAATTCAATTTTAAATTCATTTGATGTTTACAATCTGACTCAAAAACAAAATAGACCGAGTTTAAAATCAAGTTATAAATCATCGAGGGACTAGAAATCATGTTAAAATATACGATGAAATAAAAAATGTGACATAAATCTACTGTAATTAATAGATAAATTGACGCAATAGTCTAAAGTATTCTCTTTTTTTTTTTAATAACACATTCAAACTTGTAATGTATAACGTGTCTTCTATGTAGAAGTTATCTCCTACTTTAAATAATTAATCATTTAATTATTTAAACTCCACTAATTAAGACAGCCTGAGTCTCTCTAATCACTCTCCTCCATCTCTTTTACTTCATTATAAAGGCACATTATTTTAGAAAATTCTTTGCTGGGTCTCAAAGTGATTACAAATTGTCTCAACTTCATCGTATTTAATTACTACAAAATATCATTTATTTATATCCTAATAATAAAGACGGATCGGGAGTTAACGGGTAAGTTTTGTAGTATGCTATTTATCAAAATTTGATAAATAATTAATCTAAGTTTAACTCTTAACAATGTTCTCCATTGATGGGGAGAAGGGGTTGAATGAGTGTGACCTAATATAAGGGCTCTAATTTGGACTCTACATCATAATTTTCTCACAAGCCTTTCTGCTTCAAATACACTTCATTGCCAGCTCCTTGCTGACAAGCCTTTCAATTATCAAAAACGCGTATTTTTCTACTTGTATTTATTACATTTGTCCCATCCCTTTTTACAACCTCTTCTTTCTTAAATAATTATTTTTAATTAAGTCTACATTTATCTTCTATTTATACACTATAATCTCACACGTAGTATTTACGTATCACTCATTAATTAGTATAATTATTAGAGTTCAGTGTGATTCGAATTTTAGTCGGATCAGATAGAGTCCGTACATCAATATTAAAATTTTATGTTTTTTTAGATACTGATGTTTGAATCATAAAACTCAATTATAATTTGATTTTAGTGATTTTTTACTGAAAGAATTTTTTATGTAAATATTTGTCCACGTTTTTTGTTTTATTATCGTTTCATTATTAACAATAATAATACAGTAGCAGCAAGAATAGATGATCGACACGTATCAATGAGCAAGATTATAATGTCAAACTAAATGATAAACCTAGTACTGCTCAATATTATTTCATGTAAAATCTTGGGTAATTTATATTATATGGTTTAATAAAGCACTTTTGATAACCACTTTCCTGCACCATTTTTTTGGTTCAAGTCTTTAAGATAAGGTTTTCCCAACCACAACTCCAAAACATCACTCAAAACCTACGACTTATCTGCACGTGTGCGTATTTTGACAAATTAATAAAATAATAATTTATTACTATTATTTTAATATGATCATATGTCATAATTATTATTTATAATATGGAAAACCACTAGAAGTAAACGTTTCCTCAGATCCAACCCTAAAAGAATTGACTTATTAAGTAATTACGTGACAAGTGTTCATATCATCCTTTCCATGTGTAAGAAGCTTAGTAGGTTTGTTACAATTTGTAGAGTCTCCAACTATTACCATTTTTGGAATCTACTGCCTAATCTAGACTCGATCAATTATGTAATTTTGTAAAAATAAAATAAAATTCTCTATTGAAGATAATTACGTTACGAATAAATGTTACGCAACAACATCGTCAACGATAAACACGACAAAAAAATGAAGAAATAATTTCTCTTCAAAAATTTAATCTGGTATAATTTATTTTTTTCAAGATCTTAATTTCATGTTAAGATTATTAAAAGAATACCGAAAGTTGAAGATTTTTACTACTACAATTTTTCGGTTCTTTTGATCTTTTTTTTCTAAAAGTCTTCTCTTATATGCATATTAAATCTCTAATAAAAAAAAAACGGACGATCAACTTCAAAAATAAAAAAATTGCTAATGAAAAAACATCCATGACTCATAAATAAATAAATAAGCGTGTAATTGTAATTTTGTACATCAATATATTTTCATTTTATTTTTTATTTTCTTAATTTATTCAAAAAAAATTTATTAACATTTAATAGATTGATATTTATATATTCAAATATTAGATAGTAAATATCTCTTTTAACCTTTACTTTATTTAAAATCTAAATAGAATTGAAATTTCTCATAAAATTTTTTAGATGTATATTATCTATATATAGCTATCTATATAATAAAAATTAAAATTAAATAATTACAATTTCATTATTTCAAGTATTTAGACTCGTTAGTTCAAGCGTAGATAATCTTATATAATCCAGGCTAACTTACTAAATATGTATTTAACTACTTTTAACTAGTTTATTATAATGATTATTATAACCCATGATGTATAACGTATGTAAGCCATCATGATATATTAAACGGTCAAATGCAATTTAAATCTTAATGTTTGAAGTTATTTACAGATTATATCTTAAATTTTATTTTTGAAAAATCATCACTTTTCAACTATCAACAATTTAGGCAGTGTTATCAATTTGTCCATTAAATCTAATACTTGTTTATCACATATTTCATTTAATTAAGTGTTACGGTTTGTTTTCTAACTTTCAACGAATAACTTAATTTTTAACTCTATTTATCTTCTAGAGAGCGATTTTAATCTCGGTCAATTGCGCGATAAAGTTCATAATCAAGTTAGAAATTAAATTGAAATATTTTATTCAGTAGAAAACATGGTATACATATGATAAAGTTTCCCAATTTGTTGATTTATTTTCCACATGTGCGTACATAGTTTGTGTTTCAGACTTTAATGGATAAATTAATGTCAAGTTGAGGTCTGATTAGTCCTAAAAAATATTATAAAATTTAATACGTAAATGATCTCAAATATTAAGTTCTAAATTACATTTTATTCTATATTAATTAACGAAAGAAGAACAATTAAAATTGAGTAGAAACGGATTTAAATTCATGGTCGATAATCTTATGAAAAATCGTAATTATCCAAATTAATCACTTCATTTTAGGCTGGGAAGCACTATGAAGATTGATGTTAAATTGAAATTAATGGGCGAGTCCATCACATCTGAATCTAGTTTAGGCTTTTAATGAATGGACTTGTAACCATTTTCATTACCTTACCTAAAAACTTAATTTGGAAGTTAATCACTATTAACATTTAACACGTCTTAATCCTACTTTAACTAAACCCTACTTTTTTTACACTATTTTTTTAAATTTTAATTTTGATTATTTTTTGTAAAGGTCTAATAAGCCATCCACGCTTTAAAGTCATGGTCACAAATAGTTTGATCATATACATTTTTGGGTAAGAATAATTGTTTATTAAGCAACTTATATTTACTTATACGATTGTAAACATTAATTAATTAGAAATTTAGGGTAAAAGACATGTTAACCTTTAAATTTAAGAACAAATAGCAAGTATTTCATTGTATCTTTTGACAGATAATTTCATGATTTTAGAGGTATTAGTAATTAGATATGAGTCAGGTTTTAACACGCGATCTTCTATATTGATCAATTTTCAAAGAGAAACAACAAATTGTTCAGAAAATCAAATTCTAAAGCTCGGTATCATTGTCAAAATCGTCCCTTACACTGATTTTTTTAATTTGTTTCTCTTTGTAAATCGTCAAAACTATTAAGTTAATAATTTTTTTTATTTGAAAATCATCCAACAGAAAAGGTCGTGCGGCAAAAACAGTTACTTATTTGACAATAAACTTAATTGTTAAAATATCTAAATTTGTTAAAGTAGTCGCTAAGAGTTTACTAATATTTTGGTTCACAGCACGATTTCAATTTTTTTGTCTACATTTTTGACACTTTTGGATTAAAATTACGTTACTTATTGAGTTTAATATTTGTAAAGTATGATGAATTGTTTTTAGATGAATTATTTTTGAATCGCTTTTAATTAATGTATGATGGATTACTTTTGGATTAAATTTATGTTACACTAAGTTTATACTTCTTCCTTTGTTTTGTGATGTCCTACATATTCACAAACCAGCCTGATGGTCCAGCTTGAGATGAGGAGCTACGTCAAATTCACAAAAAAATTACAAACCATATTGCATTTACAATGTACAATAGCGCAATGAATAAAACGCCAAAAACTCATATGACATTTAAAATGCATAATACATAAATATGTACTTCTCTTAAGTTGATCATTAATAGTTTCTAACTTTTCGATTTTAGCGTGTAGCTGATTGACAATTATCTTCTCTTGCGCCCCCAATGCAACATTACGTCACTAAAAAAAGTCACACTCTCCAGATCCCCTCTATGCTAACAGAAAAATATCGATTGGTCAGTCATAGAAATAATAAAAATTCTAATATGTTACTCAATTGCTACTTGGTAATACTGACAACTAAAAAATCTACGTCGAGGATTTGCTCTTGTTCATGACATGTGTACTACAAGAAACTCTGCAAAAAAAAAAAACTAATCGAATGTATTTTACGAATAGACAAAACAATATCGTACAACTGTTTGTTGGTATTTACTGACTTGTAATCAATAGAGAATTATAATCAAGTGACATTATGTTTTGTACTTCAATATTAAACTGTACTACAAATCACATTGACTAAATCAAGTGAAATTATACACAGATGCAGAACATAAATCATAGTCTATGGACTACTAAAGTCTAAGTAGAGTCCACTTATATGCCCACAATATACACGCACTTGAAATTCAAGCACAAATCACATATGTGCACGAGTACACAGGAGAGTCATCATAAGACATCTCTATGTTTCTCCAATATAGGCGTACTAATACAACACAAAGATGCTAGTGAACAATAAGGGCCACAATATTTAGCCCCACTCATGTGATGCTAATAAACTTTCTTGCATGATATTTGTGTATCGAATGCCAGTTGGCATTAATTTGGACATAATTTGTGATTAATAAAAAGAACGACTAAACCAAACAACAAAAACACAAGTTAAAGAAGAATGAAGATACGAACACAGTTAATTACACAAAAACAAGAAAACAAATAATGGAGATATGCAAATTTAAATAAAGAGACACTGAAGGAAAAAAAGCCATGAATTATAGTTTTTATAAAACATTGAAGGAAAATTTGTGTCGAACCTCTACATCAGAGGAGTTTAGGGCAAATGCAAAATCGATGCTCACTTCGTCATTTACGTTCAACCCATCATGCTGCTCGTTGGTTATTGTCATTTGTGTTGAACGCGGGCTCTCTTATTCTCCCTCAATGTTCACCAGGTTGCTGTCTTCTCTGCAAAACGAATGACAAAAACGCGAATGAAAGAGAATGTAAAATGAAGAATAGAGGCAAACGTGCAAATGACGTCACTAATTTATGGTCAAATTAATAGAGTGGGTTGATTTACTAACCAGAAATAATCAAATTTTGAATTGACAAAAAAAATTAAAATTGAAAATCATCTCAGTTCTATGCAATACAACTTTTCTTTCCACGAGAAGTTAAATCGAGGCAGTGAACTTGAATCAGAGAATCACAGCTCAAATGTTCATAAACGAAAAAAAAAAAAAGCCCAAATTTTATAGGATGAGCGTAGCGAAGTGGGTCCCACCTATTTGACGTGGACGCACACTGATGTGGGCCCTACTTAGTGGTTTTTCCGCTTTGACTTTTCTGTTTTGTTTTGATCGAAAATCAGACGGTGATGATGACTCTGTTATGGATGGGACCGCGTATCCAGCAGGCAACTTGTAGCATACAAAAGAAATGCTGAACCAAATGGAGACAGAAATCACCTGCGGACAGCCACACCCGCAAACCTTTATGTTGACCAATCACCAAGCCAAATATCACGCGAAGGACAAATTTTCTGACTTCAACAGATGACGTGGACGAATTCTCAAACTCCATTACGTGTATCGAGCTCCACTGGAACATCTACGGCCCTTTTCGTATTACGAAAGAATCCTCCGTTTTTCCATGTGGCTGAATATTAGTGGCTGATGTGGAAAAATTATTACTCTAATATTAGTAGCACTAGAAGCCTACACGAAAATATAAAGCCACAGAAAAATCATAGGTAGGAGTTGTAGAACCTCCCTCCTCACTCTCTCTCTCTCTCTCTCTCTCTCTCTCTCTCGCTCGACGTTTTGGCTGGTGGCTCTGTTGTTTGCGTGCTTGGCTAGCTGAAGACGGAGCGAGAGGGAGCTTGTTTGTTATGGGTTGCTTCCGCTGCAGCGAAAAATCAAGCAAAAGATCAGACAAATCCCAGAAAATCAATCATAGTAACCACAGCAATTTGGGAAACAAGCCGAATGATCAAACTGCTTCAGGTAATTCGACGTTTCTTTCGCGAATTTGAAAAGCCATTTCTTCCCGCTTTCTGATTAATTCTGCTATCTTCTGATTCCGTGGTATGAATTTTTTGATTTATTTTGAGCTTATTCAGTTTTTCTTCTCTGCCACCTTTGTGTGTTTGGGTTCTTTTTAAAACTGTCGACGCTTAGGAGTTAATTTGATGTTTAGTAGAACTTTGATATTTTCTGGGGTTTTTTTTTACCCTTGACATTTCATTACTAGGAACAAGATAAGAGTCCTTGACTTTTGATTTTGATGATTATCATCAAACAAACAAAATTTAATTATGGATCCTTTTCGATTTCTATCGGTTCTCTTTCTTAAGTTTGGCTAATATCTGACTTGTTTCTAAATGTTTTACTGCGCTTCTGCTATCTGCTACTTCGTTTTTCTCCAAATGATTCTCTATGTTGTCTGCATGGCTCTGAACTAGCCATTGCTAATCAAAATCTCATTCTATTAGTTTTTCATGCTCTCAAGATTTTTTTTCCATCAAAACTTTTTTTTTTCCTTATTGGGCTTATTCTATTTGTGGATTTATGACAGACACAGTGAAAGCTAATTCAAAATCGAAAGTAAAGAAAGATTCAGATGTAAAGGAGATAACCAAGGATGATCAATTAACTTTGGATTTAAAGGGTTTGAATTTAAAAGATGGAGATTCTAATGATTTAAAAGCCAATGGCATGCGGGCAAAGACATTTACATTCGCTGAACTTGCCGCAATAACCGGAAATTTCCGATCAGATTGCTTCTTGGGAGAAGGAGGGTTTGGTAGAGTCCACAAAGGGTATTTGGAGAAAATCAACCAGGTTAGTTTCGTCAATCTGAATCAGGCTATTACTCAGAGAAAATCATCATTTGATGCATGCAAATTCATATTTTTTCAATGCAATGGTGATATTTCTCAAGTTTTGCATGTCCAATTCTCGTTGAAATTGCAATAAGCATGTGGACATTATATGAATCAACTTTTCAAAAAAAGTCAAATACTAGTATATTTTTGTGCTTGTTGCAGGGTTGATTACTTGAAATTGAATATCGACCTTTGCTTAATAATCTTAAATTGGTCCTTATATCTTGTTATATTGTTGTAGGACGTAGCTATCAAACGACTTGATCGCAATGGAGTTCAAGGGATTAGGGAGTTTGTGGTGGAAGTCTTGACTTTAAGTATGGCCGACCACCCGAACCTCGTTAAACTAATTGGCTTTTGTGCCGAAGGGGATCAAAGATTGTTGGTTTATGAATATATGTCGCTTGGATCATTGGAAAATCACTTACATGGTACTTAGCTCGAAAAACAACATATCTTTCTTCGACCAATTTCACAATTATACTCTAGCTTATGATGCTATATTGATTTTGATTTCCTCCTAGACCTTCAACCTGATGGGAAAGTTCTTGATTGGAATACAAGAATGAAAATAGCTGCAGGGGCGGCCAGGGGATTGGAGTACTTGCACGATAAAATGAAGCCCCCTGTTATATATCGTGATTTGAAATGTTCAAATATTTTGATTGGTGAAGGGTATCATCCAAAGCTATCTGATTTTGGCCTGGCTAAAGTGGGACCCAGTGGGGATAAAACCCATGTTTCAACAAGGGTCATGGGCACGTATGGGTACTGCGCTCCAGACTATGCAATGACGGGTCAGCTTACTTTCAAATCAGATATTTACAGCTTTGGAGTCGTTCTATTGGAGCTCATTACTGGTAGGAAAGCCATTGATCATTCAAAAGCTCACAAGGAGCAAAATTTGGTTGCTTGGGTGAGTTTAAATACACTGCTGTTGAGCTGTGGAAAATTCTTTTTTTTTTATTTGTTGAATTGTCATCTGTCTTGCTGCTGATAATGGGTGTTTTTGGATCATATATCCCATCTAATATGCAATTAAGTTATTAACCTGATTTTAAGTTGTACCAATAATGGAGGACGTGAAGTCAATTTTAGATTTGGGAAAGGAAACTAAAGATGGGGGAGATTAGAACGACAGAAATTGAGAAATATGAGTATAGTGTAACAGAGGAGCTATTTATGGAGGCCAAATAATAAGAAACTTTAGAAAATGAAGAAAAATAATAAATGAGATTAAATTTATAAATAAAGAATCTAATTATTTCTGTAATAAGAAACGCTAGAACAGTCATCTTCAGATGCATTTTTCTACTATTAAGATTGCTTTGCTGGACTTAGATTTGTGTTTCTCTTTTAATCTCAGTAACAAGTTGATATATTTGTGTCTTTATGAACTGTTGAAGAGGATGGATTGATGTAAGCTATGCACGATCTTCAATGCAGGCACGACCCTTGTTCCGAGACCGGAAGAAATTCTCACAAATGGTTGACCCGATGCTGCAAGGCCAATACCCTGTGAGAGGATTGTACCAAGCTCTCGCCATTGCAGCCATGTGTGTCCAAGAGCAGCCTAACATGAGACCTGTAATTTCCGATGTAGTTACTGCTTTAAACTACCTTGCTTCTCAGAATTACGAGTCCTCGACAAAACCCGCCCAAAGTTCTCGAAGAAGTTCATCTCAAACCGACGACTAAAACACAAAAAAAAAACCATTTTGAGGCTTCAAATTACAATGTGCCTGGTTATCAATTTTGGGTTGTTGATGATAACAGGTTTTGGTTCAATCCTTAATCTTCACATAAAGGGTCTGCCCTCCCTCCCTTCTTCCATGTACATGTGAGTGGATTCCTTCTTTCTTTGGTGTAAAAAGCTTCAAATATGAACATGTCTTCTTCCTCCTTATCATGGAATCATCCACTGTTTCATAATTTACATTCTGAAATGTTGGGACAGCCAAATTTTCTATATATAGTCCAGTTTTGTTCTTAGTTTGGTCTCTGGTCAGATTATGTAGACTCTTCCTCTTACTTAGGTGCGTGGTCGACTAGATTTTTACTGTTTTCTTCTAAACATGGAACCTGATAACTTGGTTGTGTGAAAATAGATCGAATTTGCTTCTATTTCCAACCGTAAGTACATCGTTGAGCGTTTTCACTGTGGTAGAATCCTACGGCAATCTCTCCTCGAAGACTGCATGAAAAAAGTTTGTTGCAGCCATTAATATTGCTCGGAGCTCAAGATTAAAAGGAAAAACTTGTTACCTTATGCCAACGATTAGCATCTGTCTTCTTAAACACTACGATGGAGTCTATACAATCAGGTGCCGCAGCTGTTATTGATGGCGAGGGTAAACACCGAGTGTTTGTCTTCTGTATCTGTACCAGTTTGGGAATGTTCTGGTCGGCGTTTCTAATTCTTTTGGAGAAATTATTGATCACAAGATTTGAACGACGAAGCCCCACGATTAGAGACGTACGAGAATTTGTCGTAGCAAATGGATTGCTCGATTATGCTTGCTGAGTCGGAGTTTAATCGATTGGAAGAGGCTTTGGAGGCCTTTTACCCGGCTCATTCGCGGGAAGATTGGTTCGAATGCGTCGAGGTGTTGCAGAGATAATACGATGGCGTCACTGCCGGAGCTTCTAGAAGGCCCGGTAAGTCTCCATACAGATCGGGCAGCGATCTTGAATCTTCTCCCATGGCCATCGCATACAAGAAATACATATTTTGAACATGATGCTCGTCGGCAATCATGGGGAATATCAATCTTACATAAGAAAAACATGCAATTCCATATTCTTTCATTGGTTAGTTATTTCCTCCTTTAGCGTCGAATTTAAGAGGAAGAACTGCAGATGCTCTTCTGATAAACGATCTAATAAAAGATCAGAACGTACATGGAAATCGGCATTGATGAGATATGGGGAGAAGAGAATATAGAGGGGAGAGGAAGAAGAAGAAGAAGAATAAGAAAGAGATCTTCTCTCCAAGTCTTCATATTTGTTCTTCACAGTTGTGTTGTGATTCACCATTGTTCCGGGTGTGTCAATGGAGGAAGATTACTTGGAGAGCTGGTAACAGAGCCAGCTTCGACTGAGATCTCGGATAGGAGAGAATTTAAAAGAAGGCAATTGCATTTTAGCCCTTATATTATTGAAAAGTTATAAAATGAGTAACTCTACGTTTAACTTTTAACTTTTAATTTTAATTCTTAACATGGCACATCTAACAATTTAACGCACAAATTAAAATTATTTTTTATTAATATTGAAAAAATATAATATTTTTGGGATTGCGTCCACTGAAAAGCCGATTCGATTAATTATTTGGTCAACTCCACGTCATTAAAAAAACAATAGCTTGGTCAACTAATAAAAGCAACTCAAATATCTCTAACACTTAGGAAGATCTGATGGTGGAGATGGCAGCTTCTGATTGGGTAATTTTCCGTCCAATACGACCCATGCCATCTTGAGACCCCAGCTCGTGTGGACTTCCAAATGACAGTGCATGAACCACACCCCTGTTTAATGTTTATTTAACCAAATGATTATAAATCCTTAATATTTTTCTACTAATTAATCATACTATGTTCATTAAACTAATTACGAAGACTAGTTAAAGATGAGAATGATTTTTTAGTAATTAGTTAAAATTTCATCATTGAGAGTAAATCCAACCAAAAAAATGATTATGTAACTACCCTTACCAGGATTGTCGGCGAGAAAACGAATTGCCACCCATCCACCGGCCGGAACTCCGATGGTGTTCCTCTCAACGGGGTCTACAAGATTAAAGCCAGCTGGGTCTTTGCTCCGATTGAAATTTCCGAACCCTCGGCCGACTACGAAGAAATTAAATCCATGGAGGTGAAGAGGATGGCTCTCTGATCCTAAAATGCTAGTATCCTGCATGATAAGCTCGACAGAAGTGTTAAACGGCAAGACAACCACCTTCGTTCCGTTCGTGACCATCGTATTGTTCGGAGGAGTTCCTGTGTAGTTAAACTTAATCCTCGGAGTGGTTGGAAAATCAGGAGTGTAGACGCCGGCCGACTGACCGGAAAAATGAGCTTGGAGAAGAGCGGTGGAGGGAAGAGAAAAGGAGACGTTGTTTACAGAAGCTGCAAACATTGTGCCATTGGGTCCTTGACAAGTCTGGTTTTTATTCTTACAAGGGTTTGTTCCGAGGCCAACGGTGAAGAATAAATTCGTGTCGATTTTCAGAGGGACATTAGCGGGAAATTCCGAGCTCGCTAAGCTGCGAAATCTTTTCGAAAATCTCGCGGCAAAAGAGGTGTCATTAAGAACAGGTAGAGAAGGTTTAAAAAGCGAAAGCTTGGCGTTCGAACGAAGCTTGGTAATGTTCTTCAATGGCGGCTCCAGCTCGTATTCTAAAATTCCGGCGACGGTGGAGTTATCAAAGGTGCCTTGGCCGGTGAAGTATGGCCGTGCAAACATCAAGAAGGTGGCGTTTGGGAAACGGGATTTTGTTTTGAGAATAACGTTGGTGGTCTGGCCGGGGGTAATAAGGAGAGTCTTCGTCTGAAACGGCTTTACATAAACAGCGTCTGCTTCGACGACTGTGAGGGAATGGTTTGCTATACTGAAGAAAAGTTCATCATTGAGTGCTGCGTTGATAAAACGAAGAAGATAACGCCTCCCAGGCTTCACTTTCAGCTTAAACGTTTCTGCAAAAAATTAAAACTTTTTTAGTTAAAAATTATACGGGAGATTAAGTAGCAAATGAATTTACGTTTGGATGAGCAGTTGTATAATGGCCCTGGAAGTCCATTGATCGTGTAGGCATCGGAAACATTTGGCCCTCCCCCGGTTTGCATGGCTTGGTTTATGACTGCCTCCGGATCTACATTCCACCACTCTCCTGCAAATTAAAACACAATGCCCATAAAAACCTATATTTGGAATTCTATCCATTAGCATATTATCGTCGGTTGTGCGCGAAAGAACTTACTTATCTATAATATTTAGTGAAATGATACGCGATTGCCTCTCAAAATCACAAATTTTTCAATGTGTGATTGTGGTTACGTTATTTAATATTTTAGTTTTCTCGTAAGAATGAATTACCATAATCAGCCTTCTTGAGAGGTTCGACGTTTCCGTCAACCACATTTTTACTTGACTCTAATGCCACTTTTGTAACGTGGAATTGTGGTCACATATGTTTGTGTTGGGTCCAAAAGTCTATTTTTATGGATTTATAATTACCAAATATGATGGGAACCTCGTTGTAGGGTTTGGGAAAAGGGTAAGAAGAGCCATGCTTGGGAAGAATGATAAGAGGCCCATAAATGGTTGATCTGAGCCAGGAGATGTGAGCATGCCAGAAGAGGGTTCCTCTTTGCCCTGCAATGGTGAAGTTATAGACATAGCTCTGTCCTGTTTGTATTGGACACTGAGTTACATAAGCAGGTCCGTCAGCCCACCCTGTTCTTAACTGTCGAACTCCATGCCTGTGCTTTCAAAGAAATCTAACTTCAGTCATCAAACCCATTCGTAGAGAGAGAGAGAGAGAGGGTTGGGACAATGACTGCACAAATTCAGACATTAGCTTAGATTTATTACCAATGAATGGAGATATTGCTTTGAACGTGATTAACCACTTTGATCAGAAGTCTGTCGCCCTCCCTGGTTATAATACGAGGACCTGGAAACTTGCCGTTGACTGTCACCATGGTCTTAGTATGGCACAATCGACTCACATTTTGCAATGTAATCTGCAAAATACCCATAATTATTCACCAAAATACGAAGAAATACAAATATCAAGATCTGCAAGAAGCAGTACGTTAAACTTATAATGCCTGGTTCTGCCTGCAAATGCCTGCTGAGAAATGAGACTCAGTGCGACAGTGGCGAAGAGGGAGATTTTGGCTAACGAAGCCAGCGGTGAAAGGAAAAAACCCATTTTTTCCTCTCTTTCCGATCGGTCTTTGTGTAAACTTGAACCGGATCTTGCCTGTCAAAGTGTTCTTGGTCGGGCATGTAAATATATATATATATATATATATATATATATATAGAGAGAGAGAGAGAGAGAGAGAGAGGTTGAGCAATCATAAACTGGTACGTACTTTCAGATTGATTCGTCAAGCCCTAAATCAATCTGAACGTCGGGATCGTGATGATATTATGTGGATTCATTATTATTTTTTTATATATTTATTAGTATTTTTAGTTTGCTTGATTTACACCTATTCAACGGGGAGGTTCTGATGTTTTGAAGAGTAATTAACGTAGAAATTAGGATAATTATTTCATTATTCTGGTAGCAACGACCGTTGTTAGAACAACCTTAGAGTGATTTCAAAGACAAATCGAATTGTTTCCTTTGTTTGACCATATATCTCCGTCGATTCCTATTCCAGAACGTTGTACTCTTTGCTTGACGTTGATTGACCTTTCCATTATTTTTTATAATAATAATACCAAGGATAATATTGAAATTAACTTTTAATTTCACATCCTGATTTTATTTTTTAATGTTACGTTATACGTTATTAATTATTACAATAATTAAAATAAATTATAAATAATTAAAATATAATATTATTCGTTCTTCGTCTTATTCCAAATACTGTAGTGCTAGTGCAGACAGTGTAATTCTATTTGCATTAGGGAATTTAGAAACAAGGCATTGACATTGGATTAATAAATTCTCCAATGTTAGCTTGTTAAAGGGTTGAGAAACCTGAGGAGGATTGCAGTTTTAACACACCCAAAAAAGGAACAGCTAGAAATCAAAATGTAAGTGAGAAGGTGTAATAGCTTAGGTTAGAGTTATGCTTTGCGATGAAGCAAGTGAAGGTTCTGTCAAGAGGTCATTGTAGAGTCGGGCACGTTTGAGTTGAATGACTTTTTGCCATTTTCATGAAACATGAAATCTCAACCTCATCACCTCAACCTTTTCTTTCCCTCACCCGAAACAAACCAACCAAAAAAAAAAGGTATAGTCAAAATTGTGGAGTTTCCGATACTTCCAGTACAATAATATCTTCTTTGAAGAGGAGTATGCTCCGATTTGTTTATGATATTAACCCAAAACACGTTTGTAAACTACTTAATTTTAATTTTCTCAAGTAATACAAAATTGTGCACTTTTATTAATATGAGTTTCGTCTTCATAATAAATAGAATATTAAGTTCTCATTGTTTTCATAGAGCGAACTGCCATATAAATTAACCATTAAACTTACGATGAAGAGGAAATAACCCCTTCAACTTTTGTCTTAAATAAATAATCACTTGAACTTAGATGTATTAGCAATTAAGTAGATAATATAATGAAGTAGTTTATAATATTTCAACATAAAAGAAAAAAAAAAACATGAAAAATAGAATATTGAGATTCGACGTAAAAAATCATTTTTAGAAATAACCGTAGACATAGAGAATACTGTATAAAAACGAAATAGAATCTCGAATTTTAATATGTAATTTTAAATATATTTGTAGCATAGATCGAAACTCTAAATCAAATTTGCAATACAGTTTCATCGACCCCGTCCAAAAAGAATTATCGTCATTGAACTTTAATAATTACCCCAACAACACGGATTCATAAAAAATATCGGTAACATAGACTTATCCACCCTACCCAAAAAATTAGAGTCACTGGACTCTAAAAACAACAAAACAAACATATCTCTCATGCAAAAAGGTAAACTAAGATGTTTCTATGAACCACTACAGCTTACTAACTACAAAGCAAACATATCTGTCGTCTTAAGAGTCAACTACGACAGTTCAGTGTCTGTTTTTTTGTACTAGTGTTTGTTTATGTTCGATGAAATCTCTAGCTTAATCTTGTGCAGGGATCTGGTCTGGCCGAGTGAAGCAGTCAAGGTCGAGGTGAGATTTCATGTCTTCTAGAAAATGAAAAAGGTCATTCAAAGCAGGCATGACCGACCGTACAATGACGTCTTGGCAGAAATTTCAGTTGCTTCGTCTCAAAGAATATCTCTAACTTATACTAATTTAATTTATAGCTAATACTTTTAGATGTTATGATTATTTAATAGGGAAATTATTGAAATAGCCCTTTGATTAACAAAATGGCCTTTGAACAATGTTTGTTAACGAGTTTATATTTAAAAAATCAAATCTTCGTTTTCCGTTGAACATGTGTAGTCGAACTCCTGCATTAGAGAAGGTTTTTAAAAAATGGAGCCTGATTTTATACAAGTGTTGAAAAATTACAAAATTTTACAGATTAATTTATTATAAAATTGTGAATATGTAATAAAAATTCAAAGTAAACATGATATTATTAGTTTATTTTACAAAGTAGACTAAATAGGAAGCTATATATATACATATAGTATCGAGGAATGGAAGCTGAGAATTTGTCATTAAATGACATTTTATTATTATTATTTTTGTGAAACTTAAAAGGGTTGTATAGTATTCCTGCTGCTTTAGTTAGGATAGGAATTCCACGGTAAAAGACAGCTGCATTGACAATGCTCAATGGAAGAAGAACAAAATATAGAAACATAGATGGTGTTTTCGGCAATTCTTCCTTAGAAAAAATAAAGAAATCGTGTAAGTAACAACGGAAACCAATTGCAAGAAAACTCAAGTGGGCCGACTGACTTTGAGGGGACAAAGAACAAGAGTGATCCACCTTGGGAGGACCAAAGTTGGGCACAGCCTCTAAAGGGTGGTTCAAGGTTCGGCATCCCGGCTGCCGACCATTAGTCCAGCCGACTAGCCTCCGACAAAATTTGGCAATTTTCCTAGATTTTGAATGAATTTCCTAGAATCTGGTGGGTCTAGCTAATGCAGAAGTTTTCTTGAACAAAGTCGACAGGTCGGCCTGCCTACACGAAACCAAGACTAGGCCGGTCTCGTCCCCAACGTGCTTATTGAGAAAAATTAAAATTTTTGAATAATATTATTATACCCGCATAATGGGCGCTCGGCCCATGATATTTGAAATGGGCCTCGCACCTTGGCTTTAGCCCAAATTAGATACATTTTAAAATACGTTTTTATTACAAATTAATAATAAATTTAGATACATAAAATCTTTCATCTAATTTTAAGTTATCCAATGAGGATGTTACATGTGTATATATGGATAATCATAATTATTTCTTTAAAAATAATATAATTAGTAATTAATAAGAAATGAGACTTGTTTATTTAATAAAATAAAATGGGAAGACTGAAGACTGAAAGACAGCACTTGGGAGCCGGAAATTCCGAATCTTAGATATGACTCGTTACAGAGTCTCCGAGTCGACTCCCTTGTCGACTCGTTTCTCTGTCTCTCTCTCTAGCCCCTCGCTCTTCCATCCCTACCTGTCTCTCTCTCTCTCTCTCTCGCCCTCTGCGTCTCGCTTTCTCTCTTTCTCTCTCCTTCCTCGACGTCTCCTACCCTTTTTCGTCTTTTTATTAGGTCGTCTGCTTTGCAATCGGACGGTCTCTGTTCCTCCACGTCACCATCGTCTTCTTCGCGACCTGCAACCTGCTCTTCTCCGTATATATTAAATTGTATTGTCCTTTAGGGTTTCGCATACTTTCCAGAAGTAGCAACGTTTAGTTGTCTGAGATTCGCTATTTTTTCCTGCTCAATTGATTGGCGTTCTTGCGCTGCTTGCCAATTGCTGTATTGAATCTTCTCCGCGAGGTATTCATCGGTCGGTTATGAGTTTTCTTGCGGCATTGTTCTCTTGTTTTTTTTTTTAAATTTGTTAGTCGTAATGCTATTTTTTTAGTTAAGATAATGCTACTTATAACCGTAAGAGTTGTATTTCTTATTGTTTGGTTTTTCCGTATCAGGTTTGCTCGAAGTTTGTTTCTCTGCAGCTGGATATGTTTGCAACTCAGTAATTGAACTTTCTTTTCAATTGAAAGTTACTTTGAGGGCCTTATTTGGCTATTATGTTTCATGGCGATTGAGAAGAATAACTTTAAGGTCTCAAAGTTTGATTCTGATTTTACTCCGAGTAGTAGGAGAAGTATGTCTAGTGATGAAAATGAACTTCAAAGGCCTAGCTATGCAGTAGAATCTGACGAGGATGACGACTTTGATGATGCAGACTCTGGGGCGGGTTCTGATGATTTTGATTTATTAGAACTAGGGGAAACTGGGGTGGAATTTTGTCAGGTTGGGAATCAGACTTGTAGCATTCCATTCGAACTGTATGATCTTTCTGGTTTAGAAGACGTGTTGTCTATGGATGTTTGGAATGATTGCTTGAGTGACGATGAGCGTTTTGGTCTCACTAGGTTTCTTCCAGATATGGATCAAGAGACTTTTATGGTCACCTTAAAAGAACTTTTTACTGGTTGTAACTTCCATTTTGGGAGCCCCATCAAGAGGCTATTCAGTATGTTGAAAGGAGGCTTGTGTGAGCCAAGGGTTGCACTTTATCGTGAAGGTTTGAATTTCTTTCATAGGAGGCAACACTACCATCTTTTGAGGAAACATCAGAACAACCTGGTTAGTAGTATTTGTCAGATAAGGGATGCTTGGCTTAATTGTAGGGGATACAGCATTGAAGAGAGGCTTCGTGTTTTGAATATTATGAGAAGTCAAAAGAGTTTGATGTATGAGAAGTTGGAAGATTTGGAGGCCGATTCATCAGAGAAAGAGTCAAGTGAAGGTCTGGATAGTGGAATGAGGGACTGTAAAATAGCTCGAAAAGTGAGTAGTTCTTCTGCATATCGTGTTGATTCATACTTAGATGTTTCTACACGGGGCCGGGCCATGGCTTTGGCTCCGAAGAAAAAATATGGAAAGCTGAATGCTAAGGGTAACCTTAAGATGGAAAGGTCAAAGATGACACTGGCAATGGATTATGCAGGCCAATTTCCTTTGACTTGCCACAATTTAGATATAAATTCCGCTCAACATAATTCAGTAGTCACTCTTTCTCGAAAGAATAAGGCACCTGGGTATGATATGGCCACTTTAAAAAGTTTAAGAGATAAGATGAGAAATAATTATTATACTGAAGAAGCGACACACAATAGTAACCCACGAGGTCGTTGGATGGAAAATTTGGGGGATGTTAAGTTGGGAAAGAGGCATAAGCTAGTGAAAGGTGAGAATTTAGTAACTGAAAGTTTCATGGATACGCCACCAAAAACTGATTTATATGGTCGGAAAAAGACATCCAAGTTATTGTCAGACATGAATGCTTTCATAGCAAAGCCACCTGATTATGGGAAGAAGACCAAATATTCTGAAAATGTTCAGCAGGTAATGGATGATGAGGAGAAGCAGTCTAAGAAAGTCAGAGTTCCACAACTTGAACCCAGGAGGGACCATACACACTCATTCTGGCATCACGTTAACAATTCTCAAGGTGAACCTTTTCCCATGGATTTAGCATTTGAATCTGATGAATGGAAACCTGAGAGCAAAAAACAGAGCAAAAAAGGGAAGACGGTGAGAGAGCCTCCTAATATAAATGCCAAATCTTACAGATCTCCCTCTCCACAGTTGAATGATGAAATTTTACATTCTGAATTAAGAACTAAGCAACCACAAGAGAAGGCCAGAGGGAAGTTTGTGCATCCAGCTGGGCTTGTTATGGCTGTCTCTGAAAGTAATAGAAGGTTCAAAGCCGAAGAAACTGAATCGGACTCTTCGGAGCAGATTGATGATGATGGTCATGAATCTGATAACAATCTTAAATTGGGAAGCAAGTTAACTTATCCGTCTTCTAGTGGAGTTGAAGTATCTCAACCTTCAGTATTGAAATCTGTCCGAGATCCTAGAAAGGTCAAGAATGTCACCAAGATGGGTATGCCTGCAGAACATAAACGGTTGGTAGGTGTAGAAGGCACCTCTACTAAACCAAAGAAGAAAGTTAATGGGCGAGATGGTGGTTCCAGTAAGATGCGAAATGGTGGTGCCTTTCATGATGCTTCCACTAGTAGACGACGTAATGATGGTGGTAATGGAAAAATAGGGCATAGAACAGGAAAACATGGCCGGTTACAAGGAGAATCTGATGAAAGGTTTCACACTGCATCAGAGTCCTATCCAGATGACCGGAAGCTCCTAGTGGAAGCTGGATTTGATTGTTCTGTTGCTCAATCAAAGAATTTACGCGATTATGCCATTGATGATGAGGATGATTCCCTTGAGATGCCATTATTTACTGATGAAAATGAAGAATGTGAACTGTGGAAGAGAGTTCAGAGCGGTGTGACGTATGGTAGCAATCGTAAGAGATCAGAAGTTCCATTGCTGGGTTGTAACTCGGTGAATAAGAAGCGGAGAGGGAAGGATGGTGTGACAGAATTAGATGGTAGTGATGTAGATGGGAACCTGCAGAGTAAACTTCGGCAGATTGATGACTCCAACTTCTTGAAAAAGAACTCAAAAAGGAAACTGGAGGCTGACGTTAGTAATATAGATGTAGAAACATCTGAGCCTCCTATCTCAGATTTGGGGACGGAAGACATGGATCAAGAAACGAAACCTCGGAAAAAGCAATTTACTCTAATTACCCCTACAGTTCAAACTGGGTTTTCATTCTCCATTATTCATCTTCTATCGGCAGTTCGTTTAGCTATGATTACTCCTCTTTCAGAAGATACTTTGGAGGTTGAAAAACATGAGAATAATCATGACACTGGCGTCAATGGGTTTTTTTCTCATGAAAAAGTGAGTGTAAACAGCTCAAAGCAAACTGGGGAAATCAATCTGCCTTTCTTAAATGTTCATGAGATAATTAATCGTGTTAGATCAAATCCCGGAGATCCTTGTATTCTTGAAACTCAAGAACCTCTGCAGGATTTGGTTAGAGGAGTACTTAAGACATTTTCATCAAAGACAGCACCCTTGGGAGCAAAAGGTTGGAAGGCGCTTTCCGTCTTTGACAAATCAGCAAAATGTTGGTCTTGGGTTGGTCCAGTTCCTCAATGTTCATCCGATAATGAGACAGTTGAGGAAGTGATATCTCCTGAAGCTTGGGGTCTTCCTCACAAAATGGTTATTAAATTGGTCGACTCATTTGCTAATTGGCTTAAAAGCAGCCAGGAGACTCTTCAACAAATTGGAAGTCTTCCTACACCACCTTTTGCATTGACGCAGTTTAATTTAGATGAGAAAGAAAGGTTTCGAGATCTTAGAGCTCAGAAAAGTCTTAACACCATTAACCCCAGTACTGAAGAGGTGAAGGCTTATGTCCGTCGAGAAGAGGTTCTTAGGTATTCCATACCTGATCGGGCTTTCTCTTACACAGCAGCTGATGGAAAGAAGTCTATTGTTGCTCCTTTGAGAAGGTGCGGTGGTAAGCCAACATCTAAAGCTCGGGACCATTTTATGCTGAAACGCGATCGCCCTCCTCACGTGACAATTCTCTGTCTCGTGAGAGATGCTGCTGCAAGATTGCCCGGAAGCATCGGTACTAGAGCAGATGTATGCACTCTACTTAGAGATTCTCAATATGTAGTAGAAGATGTGTCTGACGCTCAAGTTAATCAAGTTGTAAGTGGAGCACTCGACCGATTACATTATGAGCGTGACCCCTGTGTACAATTTGATGGAGAAAGAAAATTATGGGTTTATTTGCATAGAGAACGAGAAGAGGAAGATTTTGAAGATGATGGTACTTCATCTACAAAAAAATGGAAAAGGCAGAAAAAAGACCCAGCTGACCAATCTGACCAAGGAATGGTCTCTGTTGCTTATCCGGGAACTGGTGAGCATGATTTGTTCTCAGATATCAATGTAGAGCCATCATGCGTTGATGATGACAACAAGGATTTGGGTCATGCGTGTGATGAAGTGAGACAAAATTTGGAGGATAATGTTGATGTTGATCCTCATTCTGAACGAGGTGAACTGCAGCAAGGTGATCAAATGCTTTGGGATGTTCTTACCTTGAATCCTGTACAAGAGAACAAGTTACTATGTCAAGAGAACTCCACTAATGAAGATTTTGATGATGAAGCATTTGGAAGAGAAAGGTCTAGTGGACTGCTAAGTGCTAGCATTTAATAAGAAAAATTCACGAGGAGAATTTTATCAGGTAGAAAATTCCATTACCCTTTTCAAGATTTCGTCATAGTTCATTTGTGTTTTGGTACTTAGTAAGAGATCTCCATGCCCCCTGTATGTGTGTGTTTATTTGCCTATAATTTTGTTGTTTTATTTTTTTACTAATTTTTTTTATAATAAGAAGTTATGATCGTCTCCTTGTTAGATATTTATTCGATTCATTTATTAGTTTTTTAAGACAAGACAACATTTTTCATCATCGAAGATTTGTTCCTTTTTAAATTTTGGAGGACTTTCAGGTTTTGGGGCAGCTAGCTTGACTTCCATTGTGTTTTGGCAGGGCATTATTATTTCATTTATGGTCTGTTGGTGCAAGTTACTTAATGGCTCTATGAGTACTAAACATTTCAAGTAGAATTAACAGAGTAAATGAATGCTTGTGTCAAACTGAGGTAATGGCAACAATAACACAACCTTTTAAGAGTTTGTAGTCCTCTCTGCATATTCTGTGCAAGGTTTTATACATGATAAAATCTAAATTCATCTTTTTCTGATGCAAATTAAATCCAGTGTGATAAAAATCTTGATTCGTTTACTTACTAACGAGTCAAGTCAAATGGTATGGAGTGTTTGCCATTGAAGAGAAGTTATAAGTTCTAACTTAGTCCGACCCTTTCTACTTTGCAGAGCTTCACTAGGTTGGGGAGCACCCTCTTGAATCTGCATATTGCATTGAGAAGGTGTGGTATTTTTGCACGTATATCGATTTATCAGGAATTATAGAATAGAAATTGAGGCCTTGTTGAGGCCTCGACAATGTTGAATAGTACCAGTGGATGTCTGAATTGTTCTCTATCCCTCAAAATAATGATTTGTTTTTTAATATTTGATCTATGCCTTCTGCTGATTAAGTACTCAAACTAGTATTTAGAAATCTCACTTTTTCGAGAAATACGTTACAATCAGAGATGTAGTATTCATCGGTAAGAAAAAGGGAAATGTGGATGGAGATTAGATTGATTACAAAATAAATTTTTGGTCTCAACAAACTAGTAACAAAAAAGAATTGATCAAATTCTATGGAGGCTTCCACAATGATCAAAGAAGAAGTCTAGTTATTAAATAATTTAACATTTGAGACCAATTAACTTGCAATACTTGGACATCCTTGGGAATGTTTATAGACATGAATCTCAAAGAAGCTGTCTTGCCGAAGTGGTAGATGAAAGTCATTTTTTTCTGCTAAATTTTTGCTGTCAAATGGCCTTTACTTATATAACTGGTACTGCTTTATGGTGTCCTGCATTTTTGTTTCATCGTTACAGGAATATGTAATGTTTTTGGTCCTTCCATTTAGTGAGTTTCAGAGCTCGCTCTCTCTCTCTCTCTCTGCTTGTCTAACAGGAGTAGTGTTTTCTTTTTGCTAAAAATGGCTTGCATTGGGGTTTAGAGTCGGACGTTATGCATCCATATCTTAACACTACCCAGATTTTGACATTAGATGCCCTTTTTTCTGATATTCTTTCCTTTTAATCTATGTATGATTTGTTTTCACCATAAAAATTAAGGTAAATATCAAAATGGATTTCAAAGTACGATGATATTTTTAATTGATGTTTTAAATTTTTAATTTTATCAATTGGTACTTTAAATTTTGAGGTGTTATCAATAAACACTTTGTTGTTATTGTTTCGTTAAATTTGTTAATAAATTTTAAAAAATAATTCTCTTGACTGTCAATTATTTTTATTGATTGTATTTTTGAAAAACAAAATTATTTATTAATTATGTTTTAGATAGTGGTATTTATTTGAGAAAAGTCAATCTTAATAAATAATTTTGTTTTTTAAAAATATAACAATAAAAATAATTGACCGTCCAAAGATTCATTTTTTAAAGTTTATTAACACTAATAATAAAGTCTCTGTTGCTATTACCTCAAATTATGAAGCATTAGTTGATTAAATTAAAAGTTCAATATATTATCAAAAACTAAATAATACTGACGTTTATCATTGTTAGAAATGCTGATTTAGTCCTGTTTTATTCTGAAAATCATGGTATTTTTTTAGGTTATCTTCAGAGTGGAATAAGCAATTACATAGTTATCTTAGACTTTTATACATTCACTTGATTATTAAAATAAACCAGATTTCACCTGTCTCGTAATCACTGAGCAATTGATACTATCTCAGGGTCTCTGTTCTTTTGCATATTAGGGTCTCTATTATTCTGACATGAAAGAAAAGGGCTGGTTGTACAGGAAATGAAATTGTAATTTCAGCTTCTAAGCTGAGATAACATGATAAACAAAGTGATTTTTGTTTCGTACAAATACTGAGTGAAACTGTAAGGAAATAAGGGACGGAAAGGTAAAATCGTCCAACATATTTTTGCTAGAAAAAATGGGACAAAAATCAATGAATTGGAAATATTATGCTATGTCCAAAAGCCTTCTAAATCTTTACCACTAAAGACGGTCGAGAGTTTCTAGTTAATGGCAGTGAGAGGGAGTCTGGATTGTGCTGCCTCGTACGCTCCTGCCAAATGATGTTTGGCATCCCCATTTGCTTGCTTTTCATTTTTTGTGTCCCAAAAACACTTCAACAGTTCCTCGAAAGTAGGAGTTTTGAGTTCCTCGATTGATGCAATGCTCGGCAAATTGAATGACCTTCTCCTTGGTGTTGAACACGATGGTTCGTCAACCTGTTAACATTTAAGTAGTTTTAGATGAATCTGTATCTCTTTGATACTAAAAAAGTATAGCTTTTGAGTTAGATTATAGTGGAGGGCCAGTGCATTAGATGATTTTAAATCACTAAGTGGTCTTACAGTGTACTCTTTCAACAGACATTTTCCGGCATTATCCGTTATCTCCACAATCTGGTGATAGTGGCCACCCTTCAATTCTCTTAGCTCTCCACAGCACGGAGTTATCATTGAATTAAAATTTGAGCATGCATCACGGTCAAGTTGTAATGAATCTGCATGTGTTTGAGATTTGTTAGTCGAGAATGTGTGATTACGAGACAAATTTGAAAGTAGCATGCAACTGAAACTAGATACCGACGGTCAATAGAAGAGATGAGGCTCTTGTTCGCATTGTCGACTTCATCGAGTGCAGAAGTTGCGGCAGAAGAAAACTGAGCCCGCAAAACCTGATTGGCTTCTATCCCACCCCTATTTGAAAGTGAAAACATAACCAATCTTGAACTAGCTACACAAGCAGTTGTAATACAGTGTACTATACCTGAAAATAGAATCCACAGAAGCAACAAAAGTTTTTTCTAGTCCAAGCAAAGATTCTTGAGCACCCTTCCATTGTTGAGCTCCTATTTTTGCCTTCTTCAAACTGCATGATTGTCATAGTTAATACAAATTAAGAGAATAGACGAACCAAATTGAGGCATTCACGCCAAACCCAACTCATACCAGTTCTGCAGAATTTTTTCCATGTCTGCCCTCCCATTATCAACAGCCGAAGTATCCTCAATATACTGGGACTCTACTTTTTCCAGGTGAAATGTCCATTCAGTTTTGACAGACGAAGTAGATTCCTTCATTGTTGATATCTCCTGCTCCAATTTGCAGCTTCTACTTGTTGCACTCTCTTGTAGATCATTAACTGCCATTTGAACCTGATAAATAGCAAGTAATGCTATTAGTGGCACGGTATAAGCATATTTACTAACCAGCACATATAATGCATTAAACAAGTACCAATTTCTTTTTCCTTGAATTTGAGTCCGCAAGGAGCTCAGCCACTCTCTCCAACAGTTTTCTTTCCTCATCAGCAGCACACTCCTGCATGTATTTAATGCAACATTAAATGCTAATAAAGGCTTGCTTCATTAGGGTTCTTGGTAAAGACGTTGAAAATACCTCAAACTTCCGTTCAAATTCACACAATTTTTTATGATCGACTGTCTGCCCTTGTTCCACGAGTTGTGTTAATTTGGAAGCATGCATGTCTAATGTTTTAAAGAAGTCCACTGTAATTTTAGAAACAGATCGTGTTGTTTCAACTGCTCTGACATGTGCCTGTTTCAACATGAAACTAGTATCATACTCCTTTTTATTGACAGCATCAAACAAGTATTGGATCAAACAATACCTCGCGCTGCTGCTTTGAAAATATTGTCAGCTTCTCCTCATGTGTATGGAGATTAATTCGAAGACCATCAAGCAATGTTTCAGCTTCTAAAGCAATGCGTTTGAAAAGCTGAATTACAAAAAGTAAAATGATAAATGTCAATAAACAGAAGTAAACAGCACGGAAGACAAGGTATCAAAGCAGTAACTAATTCTTACATCCTCAAGGGCGGATGCATTCTCAGAAACTTCTGAATTGATATCGGTGAAAGTTGACCGAGAATTTGCTTCAAGTTCTCCGGTTATTTCTTCCAACGATTTAATTCTCGAGCCAAATGTGGTTTTCAACATTTCAAGCCTTTCTCGAAGAGCTCCAGTAGCCTTCAAGTCGCGATTAGATTAAGTTTTAAAGATTTTGATAACCAAATCTTACCAAACATTTTATAGACCCTTGCTAAGTTGTACCTCTGCTTTCGTTGACACAAAAGATTGCATATCTTTCTCCATTTCATTTAGTTGCTGCTCTTGTTGAGTAACGGAATTAGCCACAGTTTTATGTAATAGCTCCAGCTGCTCAGTTAACTGGGACTGAAATTTTTGGACAAGCACCCTATTTCCATCTTCAATTTTGTCCTTGCGCTCTAAAACAAACAAGCATAATCAGCACCGATTGGACTGAAAAATAAAAGCTGAAAAGTCGAACATTCTACACAGACCAATTTTAGAAAATAAACTGGACACATCTGAGGCAGCATTGTCTAGCTCTGCTCGAAGTTCAAATGCACGCTCCATAAGTGATTTCTCTATAGAAAAGAGATCAATCGTAAGAGGCTTTCCTCGCACTTGAGACAAAATAAATGCTATAAATCTGAAGTTGCAAAGATTTCAGACAGTTGCGTAGGTCATAATTTGCACAAAGAAACCATTTGATTTAACTCATCAAATTAGCAATCAAATACCATATGCTAAAAAACAATCAAATTAGCAATCAAGAAGAATGTATAAACTCTGGTTCTTGTAATTATTATGTGAAACTTATTTAATCCCTAAAACACAAGATGACAATGTGCTCACCAGATTTGAGCAGATTTGATATCAAAAATTCTTTTTCTTTAATTGTTGCATTTGCTTGACGGTATCTTTCTTCGAGATCAAGCAAAGCATGCTCAGTTTCCCCAAGCTTTTTCTGCAGCCAAAAGAAACAGTAACACTTTAATATTGAGAAGAAAGCGCAGGAGTTCACATATTTCAATAAAAGATATTCGACTTTGTCTAAACATACCTCCGCTCTTTCTAATTTATCACTCAGTTCTGCCGTAAAAAATTGCTGAGAACTGTAAAGCTCTTGAAGCTCTATTAATTGCTGCTCAAAGATTTGGACTTTTTATTAGACTCCAATCAAACAATATGGAAAGCAAAAACAAAGAAACAAAACCTAAAAATTGCAATGCACCTTATCCTTGAATTCTGATTCAAGTTCCATGCGCTCGATTTTTTCAGCCATTGCCTAAGGTAAAAAGGAAAATATGAGAAAAATTGAAACCTCCTAAAAAATTTGAAATTTCTGATAGCCTTTTTAATGCAAACCTTCTTCTCCGTTTCTTCATTAAGGTAACGGTCTCGTGGAATGTAGATACCATTCTTCTCTCTGGCAGCAAATACCTCTAATAGCATCAAGAAACAACCCAAAAAAATTCATTTTTCAGAGCTGGTTTTTTCAAGAAAGAGAGCATGACCTCGTGCACACAAACACAACCACCGGCCACACACTGGCACGTGCATGAACTCACACACACATAGAGAGAGAGAGACCTTGCTTAAGTCTGTCAATTTCAGTATATAAATCCTTGATTAATGCAGATTTCATCATCTTCTGATTGATCTGATATGCATAAATAAACAAATTATTATATTAGATGAAATCATACAACTTAGTAAAGAACAACTTAGTACAACTACTAACCTCCGGTTTGTTCTTGATATTTTTGGCACGGTGGGCATAGTCCAGTGTGCTTAGTGTTTCTTCTAAACAGTGTATGGAAGGTGATATGGTAGCAATTATACACGTTTTTGTCTTCCCTCCTAATGAATCCCTCAACAGCCTAGTTAGTTTGCTATCCCTAATATTCCAATATGGAATTACATTCTGCCATTCCAAGTTTTCAAAGAACCTTATAAATTCTAATCAGCTGGTACCTGTATGGAACATGCCCTGAATGCTCCACCAAAGCATTAATGACTCGTCCGAGTGTCAATAAACTTTTGTTGATCTCGCCTGCTTCTCTCGCTCTACCCTGCAAGTGATAATTTCACTGGATGAGTTTCAAAGACAAAGCTTCCAACTATGAGGGAAATATGAGGCCATCGTTACTAAAAATGAATATAAAGCTCCTTTCATATTACAACACAACAAGAAGAACACACTGCACAACACTTAAAAAATAAAAATAAAGCACTGCCAAATACGCTTCACCTCTCGAGCCCCTGAGCGGGAAATATTCTCTGAACCAGCAAGATCAACAAGATTGAGTTTCCCACACTTTATCATTTCTTCCCCCTCGGGAGTACATTCTTTTATGTGAATTGTTATAGAAAATATTGAATGAGATCTGCTACTTTGTTTATTTAGAAGAGTCTCAGCTGTACGTCTTTTGGCAGAACCTTTCTCCAAGATTTTGTAAATTTCATCTGCAGTACAGACTATCTCTTCTTCTAAACCTCTAACGAAGACTCCTCCTTTCCCATCCTCCATGAGTGCTATGGGTTTCTTAGACTTGTCGTCTATAAATTTTGAAGTCTCCTCCAAGGCCAAGAGATCTGTAATCTCCTCATTGTAGAGTTCTAAAAATGTTACTTTCATGCTATACTCAGCATTTTGAGCTTCTAAAATATCAAAAATTTGCTTCACGGCCCTTGGGATGACACCCGCATCACTGGGAAATTCCCCATTCTGCAATTACATAGCACTTCAATCAGATATTTATTATTATCACAGACAATGTAAACATATCTGAAATAATTTCCCCAAGGAAAAATAAATAAACCTTTTTCCTTGCCCCTCCTTCCATTGTATATGTTTTCCCAGTTCCAGTCTGACCATATGCAAATATAGTGCAATTATAACCCTCCAGAACTTCATTCACAATAGGAGACACAGACTGATCATACAACGTTTTCTGTTGGGATGCTGGACCAAATACCTAGAACAAATTATCCACCATTATGATGATTGGTAGCTACAAAAAATGGACTTAAATAGCCGTTTGCACTTAACCTTGTTGGTCGACTTCTTAGTGGTCTTTATTTATTTTTGTTTATGTACACATGGAAAAGCAGTATAAAACACAACTTTTAGCTCCTTGTCCTTCAATTTGTTCTTTTACTAACCAACACAAAGACTAAACAGACTGATTTATTTGACAAACAAAAAGACAAAATAAAGACCTTGTCAAACGCAAATGTTCTATCAATCTGCTTGTTGGCTATATTCTGTATTGCACAAACTTCCCTTCGACCCTCATTGCAAGAAATCACAACTGGTGTATGTGCTTTTATCTCTTCCTCACTCAACGGCCTGGAAATGAGATCAACTATGAACTGATAAGTCGATCACAAAAGCAATCAATTATTCAAATGAATTTTGAGTTCTATATCACCTGCAACGCACGAGAACCTGCACATTTACCCCCTTTTCTCTATCATTCTTACTACTCGAATTTGAATCCGTAGATCTTAGATCTCGGATAGATTTGTCACTTGAACGTGGTGTATGAGAGGGCGATACTGGGACCAATCCTCCTCTTCTCTGCTGGGTTTGTGTATAATCCATAGTTGCTATTATTACAGCTCAATAAATCGCAAACTTTCGCTGCAAAATCACAGAGTTCATTTTAACATATTTAGCACGAATAGCCCCGCAGATCATTTATATTTGAAAGAGTAGGAAACGAAAAGAAGTAGTTACAAAGTGATCCTATTTTACTGATTACAAATATTGAAAAACGCAGAATGTATGTGAATCTCAAGCTTTTCACTGACTCAATAACAAGAGTAGTAATCGTAGTCAGCTCAACCTTAAAACGCCAACCATGAATCCCTGCATTTCATACTCTCACTCCCTCACTCACACAAATTTCATACAAAAAGAAGAGAATTTGAATGAAGCGACAGAAAAAAATCGAAAATGGAGAGAAGTAAATCGAAACAAAAGAGGTAAGGTCACGAAAATTACTCAATGCAGACAAATGGCAATAAATCTGAGCTGGATCGACAATGACTGATCGGACCGCGAAAGTTTTTAATTAAATCAGAGCAAGTAGAAGGTAATTCAACAGCCGGCCTTAGAAGAGCTTGTTCAAACGATCAGTCAGAATAAAATAAACAAAAACGAAATCGATGGCGAAATAAGGAGAGGAATCAATCAATCAATCACCGAGCATCAATCTAAAAGAATAATGAATTACGAATGTAAATGGCGGATTCTCTTAAGAACTAAATGCAAATATTAGAGAGAGAAAGCACTGAGCAAGGGAGAGAGAAGGGAGGTGAGAGAGAGAGAGAGGAGATGAACTGAAAGAACTACGTTTAGATCAAACGAAGAAAAATAAAATAAACGAAAGTTTCTTCAGACCGTTAGAAATGACGGCAATTAACGGAGGGAACAAACGACGTGAACATTTCCGTTTTCAATCGTATTTCTGACCGTTACAAAAGAACGCAGAAAATACTGACCAATGATTTTGAAAAATTTTGAAAAATGATCCTTCCCCTCACAAAGAGCCCCCATGTTTAAAGGTATTTACAAAATTACAACTCAATTATTAGACATTACTGGAATTTTCATTTTTATGATTTTAATAATAAAATTACATTTATTTTTTACTTTTACTATTTAATTTTATAATGTACGTGTTAAATATTGATTAGTGTAATTAATAATTTATTATAATTATTTATAATTAATTATATTAATCAATATTTATCACGTCATAATATAAAATTAGATATTATAAAAATATTACTCTTAATTTGTTCAACTCCCCTGCCTGCATTTGGTGCCTACCAGCTATACCAAATATAGTTTTGTAGTTTTTTTTATAGCAATAAACGAAGAAGGGCAAAATCGTCACCGCAACGATAATTTTACGGGATTAATTTTACAATTTTTGTCATTAGTTAGCCATGTGGTTATTAGACCCTTCTAACCTAAAGTTTCCTCCAACGGTTGTTACGCTTTAAATTTGTAGATGGAAATCATTGAAATGTTAGAATGAAAAGTAATAGAAGAATTGTGAGATGAAGAAGAAGGGAAATAAGGTGGGGTATATGAATAAGGTGGCAAAGTTAATCCACGTGAGAGAGGGTGATGGGAGGGTAGCACATGCCTAAAGATTCTTCGTAAATGATTACTAATAGTGTCACTTTTTTTTTAAAACTCTTTAACTGATAGAACTTTTTTGGTTTCGAGCTCAATCGAGTAAAAAATGTGCCATCCCATGTCCTTTTGGAAAGTGTGAAGAGGTTATTTGTTCTTTTTTTGGATAAAACTCTGTAATAAAACTGTGAGAGACCAAGTTAAACTCATATCGTTAAATTATAAAATATTGTACTACAAAATAGAGATCAAGATATTACAAATGAAATGAAAGCAAAACTCAACTAAAATTGAGGTCATCGCAAACGTTAGGCTCTCGAAAAAGCGCATATGATTGTAATAGATAACTATTGTGAGTGCTGAAAATTTAAGAGCATGTAAAATTACGCAATCCTTACATTATTTGAAGAAACTGAATATGATAGTTTATAAGTAAAATCTCATCTCTAACTAATATAATATTTTTTAAAATAATATTTTTTTAGAGTTCAGAGTGACTCGAATTCTAAATGATTCAAGTCGGGCACGTATATCAATATTATGATTTTTATATTGATATTTGAGTTGCAAAACTCAATTGTATATTGATTTTATATTAATGAATTTCTCATTTGTTCGTAATTTTTTTAAGAAAGAATTTTTTTTATAGATCTTGGTGTCCATGTTTTCTACGTTTATTTTTATTTTCTCGATTATTAGTGTTCAATTCTCAACATATTTAATAACAAGACTATGAGCTGAAAATCCCGTGTACTTTTTGCACACAAGAAGATTCTCGAGATAATAATTTTTTAGTTTGTTTTTCAAGTAGTGCAAGGTTTGATCATATGACTTTCAATGAATGATAACAGTATGCTTGGCCATCAAATTAGGCTTTTATGTGAAGATTATTTAATAATTTGAAATATTTTCTAAATATTTGTATATTTAATAGAAACGGCGTAGTAGAGATGTTGTTACTTGGAACATACTCCATTCTTGTTCTAGGAATACTTTACTTTAGTACGTGATTCTTTCCAAAAAGAAATGGTGAAATTCTATCTCACACATGGTTGTAGCCTTAAGTGTTCAACACACCGACATGCTTGGGCTGCTTCGGAATCTCCTCTCAAGACTGTCGAAGTTGTTGAGAAACTACGCCACGCGTGGTTGGTAACTTCTTCCCGAAAGCATCTATCTCAACTGGGTTCATTCAGTCCTCAGTTTACTAGAGTGTAAAATATCATATTTTCGATTTCGTTTATGCATTTGTTTTTTTTATGGAATTGTACGAACGACCATATATTAAAAAAAATCTAAAAGTTTGAAATCAGGTTGAACTTTGTTCTTTTCGTAATAAAAAGATAAACTTGTTTATTTCAATCTAATTTTTTGTAGAATTTTTAGTACAATATTATCTACTTTGAGTTGAAATTCACACATATTTATTTTTTTGAATTAACTTAAATTTCGATGTATTTGTTAGACATAATAATTCTTATTATAGATTATTTATTTTCACTAAACCAAATGATTTGAGATTGTACACTCTATAATATACGCTGAGCCATTGCAATCATTATAATTTTAGGTTAAGTTATTAAGTTCACGTGTGTTGGACGGCCAGATTTTTTAAATACATTAGATCAAAGGTAACTGTTAAATTATTTGCGTAAATTAGAGCACACTGGTGCAGGAAGTGCTCTAACTTTGGGCCACAACCACGGCGGCAATGGATGTGGGGTACTTATGACTCTGGAGATGTAGGCCCGCCTCCGCCCAAAAGTCCAGTATGAGAAAAGCAATAATAACAAGCAAAGCTGAAAAAAACAAGGATTTGTTAATTTTCAGATTACTTGGCGTTGGTGTCAATGGAAATGTACTCTCAATATTTAAACAAAAACACATTTTCTAATAAATTTTTAAAATAATAATACGTTTATCTTCTTATTTTATTATATTAAAATATTCACTGACATGTTAAATAATTATATATCTAATTAATGTAATAAATTAAATTTATAATTTATTACATTAATTATATTAATTATTATTTAAAAAATTGGTTAATATTTTAAGATGACGGAAGAAAAGAATAAACTAATATTATTCAATTTTAAAAAAAACTTAAAATATTTTGTTTATTGTTGTTCATAAATAAAAATAAAGCCTTTGAGGGTTGATTATTAGAAAAAGTAAGAGTTTTGCTAATCATATTTTTATTTGAATTGCATTCATATTGAGTAATTTTAAGTTTATAATTCTATAATCTAATTTTATCTCTTAATTAATAATTATTAATTAGTACAATAAATTATTTATTAAATTTTATTATTTTATAATTATCTTGATTAATTCGCTAATGGATGATTGTTGTGTGAAAAAAATAAGTTGAGCGTAAAATGAGATTGTGAATTTAATATTATTCTTGTAATTTTAAATTTTTGTTCACTTTCAGTTGGTTCTTCACGGGGTCTAGTCTGGAACCGATCCTTCCACTAACAAAATTGTCGATCCTGATCTGGTTCTCAATCCGGATACCAAAATCTTGAAATCCCAAGGAAAATTGGATCCATTCTATTGGTTTGAAATCAAAATTAAATTAAGACTCAATTGAGTCTTCATCCCTTCTTCAAGACTTGAAGTCTCAGAGTTATTAATCTGTCTTACTGTCTCATAGGCTAGAGCCCTCAATCCTCACTGAGTATTAACACCAAGTCGCCCACTGCACACTAACAACTATACAGCTCAGTGCTCACTCTCCGCATGCAGCCACGCATGCAACAACAACCTTCAGTGCTCACATCGAGGCCGTTCAGCACTTTTGTTGAATCAAAGCATTGCACCTCTTTGCGACCCGGACTCTCCACTTTCGGCCAACACTCGATAGTCGACGGTAAGAGCCAAAAGGTGAGTTTTCATGTATATTTTTGGTAATTTCTTGTAAGATTAACTTGTATTTCTTTGATATAATTCTATGATACAATTTAATTTTAGCTAAATTTTATAACTACAGTAACAATTACCACCTTGAAAATTATCCAGAAGAAAGAAGCCTGGAGAGAGCAGAAGAAAGATTCCATCTTCTTTTCTCGTTCTTACATTTTGTACGAGATATAAATCCCAAACTTTGAAACCGAATCGTGCCCACCTGTGCCATCAGGAGGACTGGGTCTGATTTGATGACTCATGGTTACTAGCTGTCCCGGCTAAATTTTCCAATTTTCCCCCTCAAAGAAGAGCGAAAATGAGCAATTACTAGTTTTTTCCTTCGTCCACGTCATCGATCCATATTCACTCCTACGCCTCATCTCACACCGTCCATCGCAACCGTTCGACGGTCAAAGAACTTCCTAAAATGTGACACATCAACCAAAGCCAATTTCTTCCTACATATACCAGACCTGTAAGGTTCAGACGCAACACTCAAAACTCAAAATTGCAGCCCGACATCGTCTCCTTCATTCGCTTGCAAATTTAGGTTTCGAATCTTTACTGTCGCTGAAAATGTCCGGACGTGGAAAGGGGGGCAAGGGATTAGGGAAGGGAGGGGCCAAGCGTCATCGGAAGGTGCTCCGAGATAACATTCAGGGAATTACCAAGCCGGCAATCCGGAGATTAGCTCGTAGAGGCGGTGTGAAGCGTATAAGCGGTCTTATTTACGAGGAGACTCGTGGCGTCCTCAAGATCTTCTTGGAGAATGTGATACGGGATGCGGTGACTTACACGGAGCACGCTAGGAGGAAGACTGTGACGGCAATGGACGTTGTCTATGCGCTTAAGAGGCAGGGAAGGACGTTGTATGGATTTGGAGGTTAAGTTTTAAGGTGTTAGAAGTCTTGCTGTCAAGAACAATGATCTACGTAAGTTAAATCTCAGATAATTGTGTAATGTCTGTTTAGATTCTCTTGTAATATTATTGTTGAATCACAGGTCCGAAGGAATCAATTTCTGTTCTCAAATTCTCATGTTTGATTTTCTCTCCTAGGTCATTTTTGTGTCCTGAATCTGAATTCAACCTTGGTAATATTAGGGAGGTCTACTTTTGTAAAGATTGTAACGAAATTTTCCAGTTTAGACCACTCTTTACAATTGAAAGGTAGTAGTAAAGATGAATGCCCTGCCGCAATTACCAATATCCTTTTTTACACTTGTGCCTGGTCAAGTTGTTGAGTGAAATCTTCTTGCCTGTAAATACTTCTTCTGGTAAACTTAATCCATGTTTGGTGAAATAATGTACCTGTGAAGTCAAAATAGATTAACAGTGATAATAATGAACAGGAGCGATGTCATCAATAGCTGCAACTATTGTGCTAAATTATCATCATCGTCTTCTTTGAGCAGCGACCCGTCTTTTGTTCTGATAATATACAATTTCTAGAGTTTTGTCCAACTCTCTTAAAGATTCATCAGACAGATGAACAGATTCTCCCCTGCATCCTCCCATTATTAGTGGACTTTCAATCAAGCTGGGAAAATTATGTAGCAACTGATTTTTTAGTATTACAAGATGATTGCACTGTACATACCTTCACCAACAATTAATTCTTCCACAACTGAATATTGCAAATAACTCTCATGTAGTAATTCGATGAGGGATTTGACGGGAAAGCGTTCGTTTCTTATATAATATTTTAAGTTTGGATCAAAGAGTACGAGCGTGATTATATGATTTAAAACATTGTCATCAATTCATTGACGAATGTAATTACATATTTATCTATGCAACAAATTTCATTCATCATCGCTTTTGTTTGCGGGTTTGTTCATAGAGAATATCGGTAAGTGAAAACTTTTGACATAAAGTAAATTTTTTATTTTATTTTTTCAATCATTGTAATTAAATTCATTCAAGCTTACCATTTTAGACATGTTTGTCTTTATTCTTATATCTAAATCAAAACCTGGCTTTAATATTATTTTGTTAGGAAAATGTTTGTCGCAACGAAAGTTCGAATAAAAAAACAACTTTTTCAATTATCCAAGTATAAAAAAAATTGAACAACTAACAATAAAATTACACATAATGCAAAACGATTTTTAACGTGGAGAATCTTTTAGGACGAGAGTAAAAAATCACGAAACATGTATAGATTATTTGACAATCCACTATAATCACAATGGGTACCATTAAAAGTTCTCTCTAGATTCTTAAACTATAAATATACAACACTTTTATCATTATTGAATACACAATCTTGATAAATAACAAGATTCAAGAAAGAGCAAATAAAAGAAAGTTAACAAATGAGGTACCCAAATTAATGCAGTCTTATTTTTTCTTCGATAGACAGACTTAGAAACTTAAAATAAAATTCAATCTCACCGTTCAATATGTAGCTCTAGATATCACGAACAACCTATCAAAGTTTCACATCAATTCAACGGTTTAAACTCTGGCAAACTCAATTCTCCTCCAGCTGCTACAATGAACTTTGAAAATGAATTTTGTTTTATATTCTCACTTTTTTCTTGTGTTAACTAAATGAGATTAGATTTTTTAAACATACCAATCAAGACATTAACATAAAATTAAGGTTCATCAAGGTGAGTTCCTCCAATTAGGAGGAAAAAACCCAACAACATCTTGTTCCATTATTGAAACATCCTTGAAATCCCAAAAGAATAAAATGTTTGTCGAAGAAATGCAAAAATAATGGACAACGTTATATAACTTATTTGTTATCCAGGTATACAACAATATATTCCCATAAAATCACATCCTCGAAAAGATTAAAATATAAAAAGTCATTTAAAGACAGTTACTAGCTTACAACCGCATTGGTATTACTGCAGTTTTTTAATAATTATTTTGAAATAATTAGCAATAAGAAAAAACAACACTCACAAAAGTACATAAAAAAAAGTGCGAGAAGAAGTGGATAGCTAAATGTTATATTAAAAATTTAGATGAATAAATTTTTTTTAATGATGGAAATGAAAAATAATTTAATAATTTGTATATTTTTTAATATAAAATAATACACAGACAGCTTGGATTATAGTCATTAAAAGCTCACCAAACTCGGTCAACTTTTTCTCTAGTGGAGAGAGAGTATCGTCCGTGCTGTTAGACTCGGCTTTTAACCTGCAAATGGACCTTTCCTTTCTCAATGCCCATTCCTATCCGTGTAAAACTAAAGACGAATAAGTTGTATTCACTTTGGTTGGTTTCCACAAAGACCATGCATTTTTTCCCTGTATATTTGTCCTTTCAAGCATTGGGTCACTCATGCTTATTTTAATTATTACGTAACGCTACATAAATATTAAATTATAATGTAAAATTAAAATATAAACATAATCTAACTCATATAATTTGATAAAATAAATTAAATTTAAAATCATAACTTATCTTTAACATTGATTATGTCACGACCGGAAGACGGGCAGCAGGTCTACCCTAACGGTCGGACGTAAATGATGAACCTTTTATTATTCGTCAAATTTAAAAAAAATGTGGAAGAAATGTAATTCACTATATATTTAAAAAGTTGACGGAGGAATGGATGCGGCGTCCAAATCCACATGATGTGGGATATATCAGACGATGAAGGACGTGCACAAGATTAATTCTGTGGAGGCGTCCGTATTCTAACTTTACCTAGCCCTTAATGGCTTTATCATCGCCTTGCGAGCGATATCTGGTTTGTGTGTATCTCTCGCTCATCCTTTTCGATTTAGGGCATACGAACTCGCTCTTTAACTCGGAATTGAGTTTTTTCTTTCTGATCTGCTCTTCAGGTACTCTCTCTTCCTCTCTTTTTACGGCTGCGCTGTGATCTCCAATCCTCTGAGTTGGTCTTCGATGTTTCTTTATTTTTATTTTTTTATCTGTCTTCGATGGAATATTTCCCATTTTGCTTCCTCTGTTTTCTACGGCTTACTAATCAGTCATGTTATCTTCACTTGGATTTTACGGAGATTATTTGCTGTCTTTTTAGCGTAGGATAGCAGAATTGCAAGTCCTACGTAGCATTTTTATGGTTTTTGTGAAATTTCCCTAAAAAAATCAAATCATAATTGGGAGATTTCGTTGGCTATCTACGTTTCATTAGCTAATTCAACTAGAGTGAGGAGTAATGTTGTTATTGGCTGTTTGCTAGTACTATTTTTTAGCTATCCTCTTGTCGCTTTAGTCAATTACCTCAAAGAGAGTCTAAATTTTGAATTATTAAGTTGTGGACTCACTAGAGGTTCTATTGTTGGAGTTAGACTTAAGTTCTACCTCAGTATTTTGAGCAGATTTTTGTTAGTGTTAGAAGTATTTAAAACATTTTTTTCTAACAATGGAAATTGACTCTTCTTCATTAATTTTTCATTTAGTATTTCTTGTCTTTCTACTGATGATATTTCTTGATGATACAAACTATTCTCACAATGTTTTTTTTCCTCAGGTCTTTAGTATTAACAGTAACAATATCTTCAGTAATTCTTCAACAGTTTTGAGCCTCCAAACACGGAAACACTGTTTTACAGCCGGGCGTGAAATATTGAATGAATGATTGATGCACAAGCAATGTCGGGTTTACTAAATGTATTGTCTTTTCTAATTCTTTAATTTATCAAGATTTGAACATATCGATTTTATATTGTGATCTCGATCAACTTTTCTTCTTTAGGTTGAGTCTATTTGTTTTGTGAGAGGATTTGGTTCATTTATAAACTGTTATCATTTTTTTTTTTTCAAATTATCAATCTCTCCCTGATAGAAAGTTTCATTTATCGCTAGTCCTCAATTAATGGATCAGCATCCAATCTTCCAGACAGTAGTGGTCGATCTTTTACTTCATCATTTTCTGGTCAGTCTGGTGCAGCATCCCCTATTTTTCATCACACTGGTAAGTTGGAATCAGTAGAATTTTGTTGGTAATATTTTTTCAATGTATTAAGCACTATAGTATGCTGCTGCAGGATCTATTCAAGGGCTGCATAACATTCATGGGAGCTATAATGTATCCAACATGCAAGGTACAATAACATCACGAAATTCAACCATAAATAACTTGCCATCGGGGGGAGTTCAACAACAAGCAGGAAGTCTTTCTAGTGGGCGGTTTACATCAAATAATCTTCCCGTTGCTCTCTCACAGGTACACGCAATAAGCAACCCACGTAACTAAGGGGGGAAAGATTAGCATGCTCACTGTCCTCAATCTTCTTGACGTTATGTTTTCTGCTGTACAATCATTCAACATTTCTATATGTTATCTTAAATTCATATTGCAGTTGGCCCATGGAAGCTCACATGGGCATTCAGGGGTCACAAATAGAGGAGGTATTAGTGTTGTTGGAAATCCAGGATTTGGCAGTGGCACAAATGGAGTTGGTGGTTCTATACCTGGGATTCTCTCTACGTCTTCTGCTATCAGTAACCGGAATGCAGTTCCAGGATTGGGCATGTCCCCAATAATGGGAAACACAGGTCCTCGAATTACTAGTTCTATAGGAAATATGGTTGGTGGAGGCAACATTGGAAGGAATATAACGTCGGGTGGTGGGTTATCAGTTCCTGGACTTGCTTCTCGCCTAAATCCGAATGCAAATAGTGGATCTGGAACTCTTGGCCTGCAAGGACAAAATCGATTGATGGGAGGCATGCTTCCGCAAGGTGTGTTTTCTTGCTACTATATTCCTGATCTTGAACCATTGGAAAGTTCAAATAAGATTAATCTATTCTGTTTTTAGTATTCTCTTACTCAGAATAAGATTAATCTATTCTGTTATCATAGTTGGCACAATTTTTTTTTTTTGGACAAGTTAATTTAAATATGCATCACTTGCTTGGTCAATGATATAATATCAATTGCATTTTGCATAGATGACCTTTTTCTGGCTCCAGGTTCTCCACAGGTCATTTCTATGTTGAGCAATTCATATCCTGCTGGAGGTTCACTTTCTCAAAGCCACGCACAAGCTGTAAATAATTTAAGCTCCATGGGGATGTTAAATGATGTAAACTCTAGTGACAATTCCCCTTTTGACCTTAATGATTTCCCCCAATTGACTAGCCGGCCTAGTTCTGCTGGTGGGCCTCAAGGACATTTGGGTAAATATTGAAAGCAGTCTATTTCTATTTTTCAGTTATTATCCACCTTTTCTATGCAACTGTGAACTCATTAAATGAAAATTTCAGGTTCGCTACGAAAACAGGGTCTTAGTCCAATAGTTCAACAAAATCAAGAGTTCAGCATTCAAAATGAGGACTTTCCTGCATTACCCGGATTTAAAGGTGTAAATGTGTTCTTTTCTTGTGATATCTTTTAAATCATAAAAAATGTTTCAGTTACTTCAAATTCTTTGAAACTCGATTAATGTAAAACCACCTAAATATCTGTTATTGATATGAATATGGAGTTTCAATTATTGAAAATGATGCATTATATAGTTGGACAGCGTGTGGTTGGCCCCTGTAAAACATTCTTGTTTTTAAGAATCCTTGCTCTATTTATTTTGAAACTGATTGTTTTTTCCAATATAATTCTGAAATCTAAGCGATGTTTCTGGGTGATAGATGGTTGGATTTTCTTATTTTATTTTTGAATCAAAACAGAAGTTTTGGAAAATTACATGATTGATTATATATAATTTTTCATTTCCCAGGTGGTAATACTGATTATGCAATGGATATGAACCAGAAAGAACAACTTCATGATAATTCGTTGCCTATGATGCAGTCTCAGCATTTTTCTGTGCGTTTCTTCTGTTCAAAAAATATATCTGGAAGATTAAAAATATATATTTATTTTCCTACTATTTCAAATAGCTGGTTGATGTGAAGTTTTCCTACTTAATGTTTGCGTATCATTTAGCAGATGGGAAGGTCCGCCGGTTTTAATATAGGGGGAACATATTCATCTCAACGGCCACAACAACATACACCATCAGTTAGTAACAGCAACGTCTCCTTTTCTGCTCCTGTAAATAATCAGGATCTCCTCCACTTGCATGGATCAGACATGTTCCCTTCTTCACATTCATCCTATCATTCACAGGTGTGATATTGGTTTCAAGCTCATTACTTTTTGTCATGCTATATGAAAGATCAATATTGCTTCTATACTAGCTTCTTTTTTTGTTGTCAGTAATTGGCTGTTTGCATATTTATCTGGAGATAAAGATATTAATTCCAATTTAAAAGCAACCTTGATAGTCTAACTTCTTTTGTTTATTGTTCAGACAAGTGGGCCTCTTGGCATTGGATTGAGACCCTTGAATTCCGTCAATTCAGCCTCTGGTATGGGTTATGACCAGCTTATCCAACAGTATCAACATCAAAATCAGTCCCAGTTTCGCCTGCAACCAATGTCTTCTATCAATCAGTCGTTTAGAGATCAGGGAGTGAAATCCATGCAGGCTGCTCAATCTACTCCTGACCCATATTGCATGGTTGCGTTATTAAGGTTTCTAGATCCTGACCTTGCATCTCTTGCACGTGGAATTGATTTGACAACGCTAGGACTTAACATGAATTCTGCGGATATTCTTCACAAGACTTTTGGTTCCCCATGGTCAGATGAGCCTTCTAAAGGAGATCCAGAATTCAGTTTACCGCAATGTTATCTTCTTAAACAACCACCTGCATTGCATGTGAGTTTTTCATATCAATACTTCAATACTAGCTGGAGTAGTTTAAATGTTATTTTCTTTCATTCATAATCTCTTCTTTCTTTTCTGTGTGCAGCTAGGTTACTTTGCGAAGTTCACTGTAGAAACATTGTTTTACATATTCTACAGGTTTTTGACTTGACTCACTTGCATTCAGCACTAAGGTTGATTTTTGAAATCTAATGTGAATTCAATTTTGTGATGTTTAGCATGCCAAAAGATGAAGCGCAGTTATTTGCTGCAAATGAACTGTAAGTCTCGTTCTTTGTCTGTCTTTCACCAAATTGGTTTCATGTCGTTTCCAGTTTTCAAAATTATTCTTATGATTTTCTTTCCACATTTAAGTGAATATTTCTGTATGTTAGTATGCATGTATATGTGGTTTAGATTTGGAGTTATTCTATTCCAGATTCTTCCTTTTCTTAACGCATTGGCTTTGTAATTTAAGCAGTTACAACAGAGGATGGTTTTATCACAAAGAACACCGATTGTGGTTCATAAGAGTACCAAACTTGGAGCCATTAGTGAAGACAAACACATACGAGAGGGGATCATATCACTGTTTTGATCCAAACTCATTTGATACGATTCGCAAGGTTTGTAATGATAATCTCGCTCTCAACACTCACTAAGTGTTCCTGAGATTTAACTTCTGTGCAACGTTTTCTTCATTGGATGCAGGAAAATTTTATTATACAGTATGAGATGCTGGAGAAGAGACCGGCCTTACCCCAAAAGTAATAGTATTTTCTACTCAAAATGTTAAAAGTTTCAGTGGATGGAACTTTTCTGTAGTTGCTGCTTCTAAGTTTCAAGGGTTTATATCCGTTTGATATGTCCAGGCAATTTTCTAATTTATAAGGTTCATGCCGTCACCCATTTGTCTCCTTGCTTTTTTTTTTTCTTACCATTTTAGCTCTTCAGAAGACATTATTTCTTGACCTAAAAAATATCACATCAATCAAGTAACTAGCCTGCAAAGAAGATGCTCGAGTGTGTTATAACTTAGTTCCTTGTTTTTTCAGACTTATGTTTTTCAGATTAAGGACTTCAGATCTCGGCCTCTACTGATGATGAAATTCTTCTTATTTTTTTGCCAATGCCCATGTTTCTTTCATGAAGGGGTGCTCATCTAAAATTGCAATGGCTGCGTCGGATAGAAACTCTTTCGAAAACGAAACCAGGTCAAAATAATGTGTTGCCTGTACGTTTTATGAACATAAACTTAACATGCGGCACATTTTTTTGATTCCTCGCAAGTCATTAAGTGTTTAACAATTTTGAGTATTATATTTTTTCGTACGTTGGGGCTTATGAAAGGTCCAAATGGCTAAAGTAACAACCCATCTCACCCAGGAATATAAAGATTTGAGTCGCAGGAAAAATCGGCGTGGTCCAAATAAATTAATTACCTTCGAATGGAAACATGGCCGCTTGGTAAATCAATCAATGCGTCCTTGCCCAACGAAATTTGGTGTCCAGGAGAGGAAACCCAATAGTTGTTGGGCTTGTAAATATTAGACATTAGATGGGCCTCTTGAAAACCTTGCTGGGCCTTATGTTGGGAGGTTTTACCTAACAGACCCAACGACGGCCCAGGGCCTCTCAGATTGGAAAACAGAGGCAGAAAAGGCCGCTGAAGTATATGTTGCATGGGCCAGATCCAACTGGCTTAGATATCGACCAATTTTCAAATTAAATAATTTAGATTGAATCAAATAATAACGTGTTCCAATGCATGATAATCCCATTTCCTACGCCAATCACGTGTAAAAAAAACAATTTGACTAAGTATTATTATTTTTGTTCAAACCAAATTGCAGCATATTATCATTTTTTACTAAATCCCTGCGTATTAAGTACTGACTACAAATGACATTGATCTTAAATTTGATTTCCTAAGATTGTGAAGAAGTTAGTACCAGACCTTTCAGTGCTTGCATTTGGCTTTCCAGAAGCTCCTTTTTACTCAATATTCTATCAGATGAACAGCCATCCTCCTGATCGCAACAAAGAGGTCATACGAAATCATCACATTTTGCAGGCGAGAGGAAATAAGAATTCATTTACAGATGGTTGGGAATAATGAAAATCAAGATTCTGAAAGTGCAATGCAATTTTTACGTACATCACCAGCTGCAGCAGATACAAGAGCTAAGAACGTCACAGTTGCCGCTTGATAATCCGATAATATCTTATAGCGTGATTCATCTAAGTTTTCCTGAAATTATGAAATTTATGAAAATATAGAAGTCTTTAAAAAACGTGGCCCCCAGTTCCATTTAGGTACTTATATAATTTAATATTTCTTCCCTGCATTAATGTACAAACCTTTAATCGAGAAACAGCAACAGAGATGGCTCTACCAGGGGCTTGAAGAGCTTTATGGTGAATCTATTCTTGAAAAAACGCCACTAATTCAATAGTGAGAAGATAATTTATGCCTACATGTCTGTGAAAAAGAGAACAAGGTTCACTGACCTGAATATAAAGCAACGAAACAACTTTTGGCAGAAGAGAGACTGGATCAACTTCAGCAGAAACTTGACATGTCAAGTCCTAACAATAGACGACTAACCGATAAGGAGAAGACCCAAAAAGAGGCTGAATGCCATGATTACTTTATACTGAGTCAAGTATTACACATTGAAAATCTAACTCAGATCTTAATGACGTGAACATTATAGCATAGCATAGCCCCGGCTAATCATGCCACAATTGGTTAGATTAAAATATTTTTTGCCATAAAATCTTAAACAAGAGGTAGAACAGTTATAGCAGTTTATAGTCCAAGTAAATAGACATACCTTTCGATACGAATGTAGAAGAGTTCTTTCCAACTTCTTATCAAGCTTTCTCAGGTGCAGCCCACTGGAAGTACAGATTAGAAATGAAGACTGTAAAGTCCATATCTAAAGGATAACACTCGGATGATTCTTTGAAGGTTAATGTTCAACAAATTAAAATAGCATATTAATACCTCTCTTCAGCCATTTCTCCCAGGGCAATCACAAATACAGCCACTCGCTGCAAGTAAGAAAGAATTCCTTTGAAACATAAAATCTAGATAATTGCGTATATTGAGATGAATCTAACTTGATAATGCTAATAATGTAGGTAGGGAGAACCAACAATAGCAACTAAAGCCCAAGCAATTAACAAAAAAACTCAGTTTATAAGAAATAGGAATTAGGAACTATGGCATCAAGAACTGACTTTATATTTTCCTTTAAGAACATATAATAAAAATTTAACATCAGCTGTCAACATTGCAGAAAGATAGTTAAGGAAGATTGAAAAGAAATTACATTAAGGGTCTCCCTCTTCTAGACTAAAACCAGTTCCATAGATGAAAAAAATAACTCAAGATTACAAAAGTAAACATACAAGCCAACAGCTACACCCAAAATAAAATCCCCAATCAAAAAGAAAAATGTACACAAGGAGGGTTTGAAAACACTTATCCTAAAGTAATAAATCTGAAAATACCCTTCGCAAAGAGCGCTAACCTTTCCTTCTAAGGCTTCAACAACAGTAAGAGCTTTACTGGACAAAGATCCAGGAAAATTCTGAGCCTGCCAGCAAATAGAGGAGTGAACTTGAACAAAAACCCCAAAATTCTGACTGGTATTAATAAATGGAATCATTAAAAAAACACGTGATTACATAATGTAATCAATAAATTTCATACAAGTGTTGTTCTTTCTCCAGGACTAAGTGAAACAGATTCTGAATTTTGAGACTCCTCAACTTCAATTCCATTCTTTATTTTGTTGTGTATGTCCTGCAAGGGAAAACCATATAAGTAGAAAATTTGATCTGTTCAATAATCAATTGTGATTAAAATACAAAAAAACTGAAGGAAAACAGCAATAACAGTCCATGTGTTCACCATTTTAACAAAGAACGTATCTGCAATGGATGCTGCTGTTGTCCTTAGCAAATGCCGGTGCAAGATAACCTGTGATTCATGATTAGGGTCTCTAACCAAATCCACACGCAAATTGCCTTAGAATGTAAATTTCTTGAGAAAATCTTACTGATGTCGATTGATCATCATCAAAAAGATCTAAAGCTTTTTCATACAGCTGCAAGTTCAAGAAAGCCTGGAAAGGAGGGAAGAATAGCAATGTTTAGAATGCAGGAGCGTCTAGGTTGAATCTGCGTTACTTCATCATATATGGTTCATGCTATAACAAACAGCTATAGTAATTCTGCTTACCTCATCAAGATTCCTCTGCAAATTATCAAGCAATCGTTTCATTCTATCAGCATTTTCTGAGAATAATGTCTTCCTTCTCTCTTTCAAAGAGTTGACCAGCATTGGTTGAAAATAATTTGTTAAAGGTATAATTATCACCAAGGGATCATCTACACCTATGACAGTGTCAGTCTATTAGAATAAAATCCAGAAAGGTTTCCAAAAGTTCAACAAAACATACAATGAGACTGACCTTGTTCCCCAAAATCAGGAACCAGTATTTTTATCTTCTGCATAACCCATTCTTCAGAAGGAACATTGAGGTTATCGTCTTTTGATTTGACTGATTCTTTTTTACCACTAGCTTTTCTCTCCACCACTTGCAAGGAAGCCACGTCTTTAGATTTCTTCTGGTTTTTCTTTGATTTTGCCGTAAAGTGGTCTTCATCATCAAGACCACTTCCATCTGCATTGGATGCATTTGTACCGCCAGATTTACCTTTCTTCTTCTTTGACACTCTTTCATTGTTTTGCCTCTCATTTGCAGTTTCATTTGACTGAGAAAACTTGCATGAATCTCCTCCAAGTTTAACTTCACTACCCGAGTGAGAAGGAAATGACTTCATAATTCCTGAAGAACCCAGAATATTTGAAGTTTCCATTTCCTTCTCCAAGCGATCATGCATATCCTGCTCAATGGATGAAAACAAATTAAATTAAAGAAAACTTAAAAAATCATTATTGCATCAAATTTACTTATTTCACACTGGGTGGCCTATTAAGATATATTAAAATAGGCGCCAAAAAATTTCGTGGAAATGAGGAAGTGCCCATTAGTATGACAGTTTGATTGCTGTCCTGTAATAAAACCTGTTGTTGCTTATATTTTCTTCTCGATTCCTTCTTTCATAACCCGAGCTCGAAGAAGGAAGAGATAAGAGGGCCCTATAGAGAATGTGGTTAGAAATTCATAATAGAGTGATTCCCATAAACTATTTCATTTCTTGAAGACCACCCATTTCTTACTCACTCTTTATCCAAATAATAATATATGAGATAATGATAATTCTTCTATAGATTAGTAAGATTTATAACTCCGAGTATTTAAGAGTTATTATTTTAGTCTCATTCTCTTCTATTAGAAGGAAATTGTTTTTCACTAGGTAGGTTTTTGTTAAATAGTAGCTCTTTCCCTTCTATTCTCTTGTATATGATCTTTATTAAAAAAGTTGTTTCTTATAGAACAAAAATAGTGTCACATTCATTCTCACCACATTAGTGGTTGAGTGCTGAGGACAATGTGATATCTTTCTCCATTGCTTCCAACCCACCCTCACAAGGGTTTTCTTTTGTTGCTTACGACTAGAGAAGTTAAACGAGCGAGTTGAGCCGAGCCGAACCGAGAAAGACCTGGCTCACCGAGCCTTCCGAGCCTAACGAGCTGAGCCTAACGAGCTGACCTTAAAAAATTTCTAACCCGAGCTGGCTCGCGAGCTGCAAGCCGAACCGGCCCAACAAGCGTAATGAGCCGTTGCGTTGCTGAGCAGTTTGATTATCAGCAACGGTCTGATGACCGTTGCTCAGAATCTCAGCTTCTCATCAACGGTCATCATCGTTCTTTGACACTTTAGTATTTAGTGTGAGAGAAGAAAAAAAATCGAGGAGAAGAAGATTGCTGAACTAAGGGGTAGAAAGTCGACCGAACTGCTGAAGGGAGTACAGTCGACTGAAAGAGTTCAGCGATTTGGGCGATTACCCAGCGACGATGGGCGATCTATCACTCAACGCTCGGACGATCGATCGCCCAGCTCTCCCAACCCCGACGACGATCAAAGATGCTCGAGGGCCCAAGCTTTTGGACGCTGCGCTTCCATTGGAAATATCGAAAAGCTCGCCCAGCTTTGCCCATCGTCGTAGGACAATGATCACCCAACGGTTGGACGATTGATTGCCCAGCTATCCCAACCCCGACGACGATCGAAGATGTTCGAGGGCTCGAGCTTCTGGACACTGCGCTTCCATCAGAGACGTCGGAAATCTCGCTCAGCTTCGCCCATCGTTGGAAAGCTCAGTGCCGAGCTGGGCATGACCGAGCTTGCTCACGAGCTGGCTCATCAGGCTCGCGAGCACGGATTATCGAGCTCGACTTGACTCGTCCGTGTGGCTCGAGTCAAACCCGCTCATTTAACAACACTACTTACGACTACCTAATTTGGAAAGAGCTCAACGTTGGTTTGTTAGACAAAACTTCTTTGTGCATGTTACTATTGCTAAAGAACAGAAGTATGATAAAAAATAATTTTATTGCTTGCACCTGTGTCAGTGACCCAAGGAGTAGTCATTGGTGTTTTGTCGTCTTGCTCAAAGTATTTTGCATGTTTGTTTTTGGTGGGTCAGTTTTCTCTTTTTAATCTTATTTGGCTTCTTCGTGTCTTTTGCCAGCTTACGACTATTAACTTGTGTTTGAACAGTGTTGTACTCTACTCTAAATCTAGTCTTGCATATCCAGTAAAAAAATCATATATGGAATATACAACAAAAATATGCTTTCAATAGGTTGGTACAAAAATATGCTCCAGAAAATCTTCAGTTTGGTACTTTATGCTTCACTTTTAGCTCTAATAAAAGATCAATGCTCATGAAATCGTTAATCATATAATATGCCAAAGCCACAAATCATGTATTCCATTTTAACCACTGTACATTGGCCAAAAGAAAACATATGGAGTGTGCATATACTGAAAATGACAAATCAATATCAAAGTCAGAGAGGAGATAATGCAATTTCAGAATTACTAATGTAAATCAAATGCCATACCTTGATAAATTCATTGCTAAATAGATAAGAGTCGCCAAAGATAACTGCTTTATTAGACTGCAAAAAGGGAAGTATTTATTATTATCAACCATCCGACCATTGTTTGAGCAACAAGCTGATATGACAATTGACAATGGAATGTAACCTTGATGGCCAATTTCACCGAAGGACAAAGGGATAATAGTTTAGATGCATCTTGGGACCCAAAGGATGATGGCAACACAGAAAGAGAACTTATCCTGCATCAGCCATCAAAAGTAAAAAAAAAAAAAGAGACAATCTTAGCAAAGAGTAAAACGAATAAAGTACAAGCTTTACTAGTTAAAGATGGAGTAGAGGGATAGAATTTATAGATAACAAGAATATCACAGTGCTCTTAAAATACAAGACAAATACTCTATAACAAAATATTGTTGAGGATTTTCAGACAAAATGTACTACAACAGAAGACAGATATCAATAAAGAGAGATACAAAATTTGGAGATGATCTTTCCATTACAGTAGTGATACTATCTCATAGCCATGAGCTGAATACAGGCAAATATTAAAATTTAATGTGCTCTCTAACTGAAAGAAAACTGCACAAACAGAAGGCAGAAAAATAATAGATCACTTGCCAGCTTCCATGTTCTATGGTATCCTCAGCGGTAGCATCCAACATGTCAATCATTGACCGATGAACAAATGCGGTAACTAAAGGGATGCCTTCCGGATATCTAGACTAAATTGGAGTTCATAAATAAATGAATTAGTTGACATTTTTTGCTCAAAAGGTTAGTAATCCTTACACTAAAATTATCAAAGTCAAACAATTTTATAGTATAAAAGCTTGCTTTCACAGTAAAGAATCAACACAAAACCTATTTACTACCTGCATAAACTGAATGGGATTGGGAATTCCAAGTTTTTGCAGACCTTCATAGCTTATGAAAGAATTCTGCAGAAAAAGGTTAAACAACTAAAATAAGGAATGAAGTCCACTCAAACAATTGAAGGAATACGAAATGAACAAGCATCTCAAAGTATGTCTACACTAAGAAGTCCTTGTATTATAAACCGACATGACAACTAGTCTTTAATGTCTTAGAACTATTTCATGGCAATAAAATATGTGAATCTATATGAGAATCGGTCCATCATAAAGGAAACAAGAGAGAATAATTCTCCATACCTGTGAGAAGAAAGATTCTACACATTCCTTTTGAGCAAGCGAAAATACCTGCAATATAATTTTTTTATAGGTGAAAACATTGCCTCTTGATGTTACAAAATAACATTTCATTCTTGAACAGGGGGCACAATTTCAAGTCTTGACATCCTTTTACAAAAGACTTTCGATAAGAGTAATCTCCTTCAGAGCTCCACAATGATGGAATTTACACATCAATCATTTGCCAGAGTGAATACCAAATGACAATCATAGGACTTCAAGTTAACTAATAAATGCATATGCATAATATAACTTTTGATCCACAATCGAACACTATATATGGATTATGAGTTACAGTTGATAATAAAGGAGAAAAAACCACCTCCATGTCCGAGTCTTGTAATTCTTTGAGTTAGAGAAGCTTACAAAAATTGTTTTATTGATCCATCAGCATGCCTTATCTTTTCAGTGACTAAAGTAAAACAAAAAACACTTAAACTTCATCAAGTAAAGATATGATACATACAGTTGGAGTCCAATGAACACCTGCACGAAGTGATCCCAGGATACTGCCTTCCTTGATAAGGTTGTTGAAAATGGATTGGAAAAATGAACCTTCAACAGCCATACCACTAGCTCCATCCATTTCTTGCAAAAGTTTCTGTAGAGAGCTCCAAAGAACTGCAACATTTGTTGGTATTGTAATACCTCTTGCAGCGCCACGGACCATTGCACTAACACGAGCAACATATGCTGGTGTATATAATTGACCACCTTCAAGCCTACCTTTCACCTAATCGCAAGATGACCTATTATATATCATTTTCTGCTCCAAATCCACATAAAGTCAAAGAGAGGGAATTTACCAAAGTCCCAAGACGTGGCTCTAGCATTGATACAATTGTTTCTGAACTAACTTGCAGTTGTGTAGCTAGTTCCGATAAAGCAATTTCACTACATTCTTGCAGTCTCTCATCAATTTCTTCAGCAATTGAATCCCAATAAGTTTGAGATATTATTTCCCCTTGAATCAATGTAAGCTCAGAATCATTTGCAACAACATGTTGAGCTTGCTTCTCAACATGGTACAAATCAACAGCTGTAGACTCTGCAAGATCTATCAAAGAAATGCGCCCTCTTTTTTTTATCTCATTTGCTATTTCCCGCCTCAATTGCTCCTATTGCATTGACAATCGTCAGAGTCAAAATTTAGAAAAGAAACAACAAATAGCGAACACATAATATTCCATATCCACATTACATATGACTATTCATAGTTTGCTCACATCCAGTAATATGTAAGAGAAAGAACTGATGACTCCACTTCGGCAAACTTTGTTATATTACTATAGCAATGACGAATGAAACGGGTACAAATCCAATAATTCAAACAAACTGTCATTATTTAACAAGTTTCCTTCAATTTCTACGAAAAGAGGTACTTCGAGGACTCAATTGACATTTTTCTTTTAATGCATGATCATGAATCCATACTTCCGCCCGTTCCAAAATTTTCAATTGGGAAATAGAAAATCGTGCGAGCGATGATAGAGAACGAGAAAGGTACGGGAGTTATGTATTCTCTGCCGGAAACAGTGTGAAGGAGATCAAAATCAATAATTCGAAGCTCCTGAAGCTTTTGGACTAACTCGACGACGTTTCGCTCCGACAACCGGATGCTCGATTTGGCTTGCTGTGCGAACTCAAACTGTCTTTGCAATTCCAACAATTCGTCGTCCATCTTGCGGCCGCTTATCGACGGATGGAGATTCCCGGCCGCAGAGAGCGGTTTTACGACTATTTACAGATTCTTTACGAGCCGAAGACGTACCCGTGTCTAGAAAATGGAAACCGAAAGGCCCGCTTCTGAGCCTTCTAAAGCACAAATATACTGGGCCTCTTTTGTAGGCCCACCTCAAAATTACAATAACTGTTTTATATTACTAATAAAAAATGATTGATTATTATTTATTTTTAAAATAAATATCAAATTATTATTTTTATTTCTTGAATTTTCATATCATAATTATTACCATAAAAGGCAGATCATGTTCAATTTGAAAATGTTATAGTAACGATGTTTATTTTTTTTATTATATTCAACAAATATAAAATGCGATTAAACAATGATTTGATATCATATTAAATAATAATTTGTATAATTAAAATGTTATTAAAGTAATAAATTATATATTATAATAATAATTTATTATTTTTAATTGTATCAATTATTGTTTGACACGACAATAATTTTGAGAGAGTAGAATAAAAAATAAATACATCATTATTTAAATATTAATCTCCAACCAAACTAATTACGTTAATAAATTAAATCTTTTAGGACAAAGTTCAATTTAGACCCTATCGTATGAAGTCATTTGTCATTTCGTTTATAATATTTTTTTTTATCTAATGAAACCCTATTGTATACGTCATTTGCAATTCAAACATTTTCGTTAAATTGATTATTTTTTATATTTAAAAATTATAAAGTTATAAATTAATTTTAAAAAAATAACAAATGATGTTCAGTTTACTTGAACCACGTACTTACCACGTTATGGGTAAATAATATGAAAATTTTCGTGATTTTCTAATTTTTTTATGATTTATTGTAATTATTTTATAAATTAATTAACTAAAATTATAATAAAATGTATAATTGTTAGAAAATCACGAAAAGTTTCAAATTATCTTCTTATAATGTGCTGAGTATGTGATAAAAATTTCAAATAAATTGAGTATCGTTTGTTATTTTTTTAAAATTAATTTATTATTTAGCGTGAGAGGACGACTGATACAATTGAACCGACCGTTTTCTCACATGTCCACGGCAAACAACGATATTCAATTTACTTAAAATTTTTATCACATACATTACAATAAAATCATTTGAAAATTTTCTTGGTTTTCTAACACTTGTACGATTTATTATAATTTTAGTTAATTAATTTATAAAATAATTATAATAAATCATATAGGTATTAGAAAATGACGAAAATTTTTAGATTATCTTCTTATAATGTGGTAAAAATGTGGTAAAAAGTTTAAGTAAATTGAATATCGTTTGTTATTTTTTTTAATTAATTTATAACTTTATAATTTATAGAATTTTTAAAAATAAAAAATAATCAATTTAACAGAAAATTAAATAAAAATGTTTGAATTACAAGCGGAGTAGAGTATACGATAAAATTTGAGTAGATAAAAAAAAAATATTAGAAACAAAATAACATATGGATAATTTAATTCAATTTTTTCTAATATTTATTTTGTAATTATGTTTTCTTTTTTAATGCCTACTTTTAAGAAAGATGTCCGTGATTCTCTGATGGGCCCACTCGTAGACGACGCGACGAGGGAGCCAGAAGTCTAGAACTCTGGATGGAAGCAAAGAACGCTCACGTTGCTTTGGCGGTCCCACGCGCGGAAACACTTGGAACTTAAGTCGGTTAACGTCGTCGTTTTAAAAGAAATTGAACAGCCTAAACCACTCTTTTTTCTTAAAAAAGAAAAAGAAGAAGAAAATTGATTTTTTATTACTTAAACGACATTCCTTTGTTTACATGCATAAAATATGAAGTCTAAAGAAACAGCCCAAGGAAGAATACAGTGGTAAAAGACAAATGAAATATTAAAATAAGAGAATGCTGGGATTATCTTATTATTTTATCGTATTAAAATACAAGTTAACGTATCAAATAATGTAATTATTATATTTATTGTACCAATAATTATTTAACACGTTTCTATATATTTTAATATAATATAATTAAAAAAAAGGTACAATTATTCAAAGGTAGAGGTGAATAGCAGCAAGTGAATTTTTGTACTTTTATTTTTAGTAAATAAACTCTTGAACACAAAAGCGTTAATAATTAAACCTCTGTTATTAGAGTTATTATTCTGTGCTAAGTGATTTCTAGAGATAATTATGCTTCTGGAACTTGGTATCATTGATCGACCCCACAAGAACCGTTAAGAAACGAAGTAAGTTAATAGCAATCTAAATTGAGGGATGGGTCGACATCTTCAGTTCAATGAAACTTTACTTCTCTGACATTTTAAACTGGCCAACTCCTTCAAGAGGGTTTAGAAAGAACGATTTATGGATCAGTGGTCGCGGTTGGTCAACCAGATTCATTGATTCATCGATTCATCGCCGCTGAATTCATTCTCTTCGTCATCGTTTAAAACAACATTAATCTTTCTAAATAATGACCCACCAAATTAGTACACATATTTCGCTTTCGATATATAATGAAGTTTGTTTTTATATTTTAAAATGAAAAATTGACTTGTCATACGCTCGTAACAAGAGAAGACTAATATTACTTTTATTATCTATTTTTACCTTCTAATTTTAATTTTATTTCTTTGAATTTCATATTCGAAACTGCGATCAGATTTATTGAATCGATTCAATACATTTCTTATGCATCCATAAGTGTTATATTGGATTTGAATCAGATTTTAGATTAATCTATACTGATTGACTGCTTCCATCACGTTGTTGTTAATAAATATTATTTTTTTTTAATCTTCTAAAATTGAAAGTCTTGACCTATTTTTTTCTAATATTTCAATAAACAAATTCATTATCTTCGTAAGAATAAGAGGTAGAATCAATAAATATTTCTTTTTTTTTGGAATTGAATACTTTATTCAATAATTATTTTTTATCCAATAAGCAAGAATCAATAAAAAAGATAAATCTCTCATCATACATCAGATTCAGCATAACTAAGTGTCATTCATGACTTTTTACCGTTTATTATGTTAATTACTCTAACTGATAACTCCTACGAGAGTTAATAATCAAAACTTAAAAATAAATGGTAAACTTGCTATTCACGAACTGGAAATATAGATTATTTATTAAATTTACTTCAGAAATAAAAAGCAAAAGAATAGATGAAATACTGCAAAAAGGTAGATTAAGGAATTTTAAAGCGATTTGAAGGTGCTCATGTCTTCTTGTTGAATCCATCCAAACATCTTCAGAAAAGGGTTGCTCAGATTCTTTCGCGGGTAGCCATTAATGCAGTCTTCCCAAACGTTTTCATTCTGCTCTAAATCTCTCACCACCTCCCACAAGCAGCTATTGCATTTGAAGCCTGCTCCGAAGCTTATCATCAGAACTCTGTCATTTTTCTTGAGCCGTTTCTTCGCCTCCATGTAACCCAGGACGTACCAGAGACTACACGCAGAAGTGTTGCCGAACCGGTGCAGTGTCATCCGGGCCGGCTCCAAGTCGTGCTCGGTCAGGTTAAGGTTCATTCCGATTCCATCTATCACCGCCTTCCCACCTGTGTGCAGGCAGAAATGGTCGACGCCGGTTCGTAAGTTGATGGCCGGCTTAGATTCTCCTTTCGAGGGTTTTTTTATTTTCTTAATGAAGGTGAAGAATGAAAATCGGAATAACTCTGTTATTGGTAAGATTTTAGGGGATATTTCTCTAAGATTATCAACAAAAGCCCCAGTTGCAGCTTTTGGTAGGGTTTTTCCGAGGTGAAAACCTAGGTGTCCTTCTTCGTCTTCTCTCTGAATACAGCAGCCGTAGGACTTATCTCTCGCACCATGATGGGTTCTTACCAGGCACTTGAGCTTGAACATGACTCGGTTTCTCATGGCTCGTTTGTTAGTCATAAGAATCACAGACCCACCAGAGCGAAACAAGCAATTAGACAGAATCATCGATCTGTCGTTTCCTGTGTACCAATTTGGCGTTAATGATTCCGATGTGACGACCAGAGCATTAACGTTCTTTCTCGATTTGAAAATCTGCCTCACTGCATCGACAGATATAAGGCTTGCGCTACATCCCATCCCGGTGAAATTAAACACCTTAATATCTTCTCTCATTTTGTAACGATTGATTATTCGAGCCGACAAGGAAGGAACCGTCGACAACATCGAAACATTTACTACAAGAACATCTATTTCTGAAGCTGAAAAGCCTGATCTTTTCAAGAGCTTTTCGACGCTTTCACGGAAGAACTCTTCCATTTCTGCAATTCCGTCTTGCAATGTCGGATTTTGTTCTCGGCCGGAGAACATTATTCTGGGCGCGTAAGTATCCTCGCCAATGCCGGAGCTTACGACTGCTTTGAGTAGGAATTTGTATTCGTCCAGACCCAGAGCTTTTGTTCTCTTTATGATCTCTCTACAAGTTGCTGTATCAAGCTTTCTGTCGTCAGTTGGTTTATAGAGTTCATAGTCCAAAATGTAAGCTTCTTTGTCTCTTTTGGCGTCATAATGCTTCCATATGACAAAACACAGGTAGAGAAAAGGAAATGCATAAACTAAAGTGAGAAAATCCATGGGGAGAGAGAGAGAGAGAGAGAGAGAGAGAGAGAGAGAGAGAGAGGGGCTTAGATGGATTTTGAAGCAAAATGCATTACTTATGAGAAGAAAAGCTCATTACTTATACAAGAAAACAAGCTTACAGTCTCAGTGAGTTTTAGTGGACAAGTGAACATGCAAAAGACCCGCTTCATGGCTCTAACTCCAAACAAGTCGATCTTCATTGCATGTCAATCACTAACACTAAATATCACACTTAAATCATGTCAATGAAATAACACTTAGCCTCAAAGCAATCGACCTGTCATATAACGTGAAATTGAAGATTAAGCTATGACATGTGCAAAACTAGGGGTGGACGTGATATGGTTCGAGTCAGAACTGGACCGAACCAAAAGATTCAGGATTTTTATCCCGAATCTCGAAAGCTGTCCTAAATTTTGGTTTGGTCCCGATTTCTCCTACCTTAATTTTCTATGTGTCTGTTTGGATCCAATCCAAGAACCTAGACACCATAATTTCTACCGTAGCATTCAATTTGGGCTAGCGTCGATGCCAAGCTCCAATACTTTCGGCAGGTGAACCCTGTTCAACACAGGTTGAGTATCGAATTCAGCGAAAAGCGATTTAAGATGTTCTATAACGAAATACCATTTAGCAGAAATTTAGAGTATTTTACGGATCAATCGAAACACAAATACATAAAACTCAAATTTATTTCATAGCTCAGATAATGAAGCTTACTCTATAATCAGAATTTAAATCAAAAGGATAGAAGCGCAAGGGAAAACGGGGAGAAAGACCGTCGTTGTCTCCTCTATAAAATGCCTTCTTTCGCATAAGCACGACCTTGTATTGCTTCGTTTTACCGATTTGTGGTTCGCTTGCGGAGTTGTGGGTGAAGAGCATAGAGTAACACATTGGCATTTGAAGGAGATTAACGGGAGGGAAAGAAAAGCATCAATGGACATTTTTTGGAGGTTAATCTTCTCTGTACTGTACTGCTGACCGTTCGAGGCTGCTTGTTCAAGTGGAAGGCAGAGAGAGATGAGTTTTACAGGTCACTCATTGGGCGTCTGCCTATTTCTTCGCTTAATTCTCTAATCTTTAAAGTTCGTCAATATTGAAAACACACAAGCTTGAAAAAGAATTAGAAAACATTACAAAAGCTGCCCTAATTTTAATTGAAGCTTCGGTTTGGTTTGAGTTTTCAAGAATTTTGGATCTAGACAGTGAACCAGGCTGTTTCCTACGAAAAATTTATTATGAGGATTTGTCCCGAACCAAAAACAGTGCATAACCATCCGAAATCGAGCCGAAACTTTCTGTCCGGTCCGATTCTTGCTCCAGTCCTGCCCACCTCGATGCAAAACAATGTGAATTTGATTTTATTTTTTTCAAATATTCTATAAAAATCAATAATATTAAACTAAATCTTTGGATTGCATACTACTTTGGGTCAAAATGACTCAATACTAGGTACACGGTGAAACGCTACCTAAAGTTTGAGAATGCATGACCTTACATTGTTTAAATATAATCGAGGTAAGTGATTAATAAATAAGACTTATCTCATCGGTAACATTTATCTATAGAATAGAATGAAATGTTTTGGAGAATAACATAAGAACTAAACTTTTCAAGCTTCCATGCAAAACATATAAAATTTTACATTCTAAGCATGTAATTAAATCTAGTTATCTCATTATTTAAATTATTTTTACATAGTTTATTGTTTGGAGTCTTGGCCTCTCTTCTCCCATATAATTTTATCAATTTTAAACCAAAAATCGTATGAATTTATTATTAGAGTCAGACTAGTTTCAAATGTAATTAAAGGTTTAATGACGTACTACTAAATTTAAGTAACATGGACTATGTGTCACCCATATTTGTATTATTATATTTAGTAAACGTTATAATAAACTTATATTCGTTCAATCTAGTCAAGTACTAGTGACTTGAAATTGTTATTGTTAGTAGCTTAAATGGTGTTTTCTCCATTAATGGGGAAGTGGACAAATTACAGTAAATCATATAACGACATCAACTACTAAAAATAATAGTTGGGATAATTAAATGACCTGTGTGCAATGAGGCTGACTTCTTTAAATTCCAAAAGTTCTTTAACGACCCTAATGTTAGTATAGCCGTGCCAGATAATCGATGTAGACCGGATCACCGAATGAGGATCAGCAACGTAAAGCCGGTGCGGTATGACTATACCCTCGACTGCTCTAAAAGGACGAGGATATAATTGCCTGACCACGGGTTTGAAATATTGCCTCTGATCATTTCAAATTCTGTAGAAAGTTAAAATATCAAATCGAATTAAAATACCTAATTAAATGAAAAAAATAAACTATACATGTACTAAATTTAGGAGTAAACGACAAAGTTCTGTTAATAATAATAAAAAAATATATTTACTTGTTAGTTGACGTGACAAAAAATGATTAGTGTAATTCATGTGCAATAACAATTAACTAATTTATTATATTTATTGTGCTTTAATTATATTGATTATTACTTTACACATATAGCAATTATATTTAGATAGTAGAATATGAGAGTAATTACTTTGACAATAAACTTAAATGTTCTCATTTATTTTTTATAAATTAATTAAATCAATATAATTATGTTAAATAGCTTGCAAAGCAATTAGGAATTAAAATTATAAAGTGAAAATATTGCAATAAATGAAAGGGATTGCATTACATTTACTAGTTAAATAATCAATCCGTACTTAGTAGGAAAATGTTGGTGGGGATTTGTTTCTTTCACAACTCTAGCTGTCATTTATGAGTCATTGTAATTGTTCATCACAAAGACTTCTACGGCATAAGCGAAGCTTGAAAACATGGAATGATGGTAAAATACAGTCAATTAATCTATAAATAATGTTATATTTATTTTATAATCTAATTTTATATCATGACGATTATAAAGTTATGTAATTAATATTTTATTTTAAATATTTATAGTTTATTTTGATTAATGAATAAAACCGTATTAGAGAGTAGAATTAAATGATAAATTTACTTTTAATAAGAAAATTTAAATTAATGATTTTGATTTAATCAACAAATTTGACTTTTATTCTGAATTTAAAGCCTTATAAGAACAGTGACTTGAATGGCATTAGCATCTTGATCTTTGTTTGCAAGTATTTCATGTGTTTAATTGGATTCTATTTTTGGCAAGTATTTCGATGATATTCTCCAACAAATACACGAGAATTTACTGTAAACTTATATAGCTAAAAAAATTTTGTTGACTTTACTATTATATGAGGGAAAAGTTCAATTCATATCTTATCGTATGAGTTCATTTGTCATTTGGTCTATAACGTTTTTTTTTTGTCCAATCAGTTCTTATCGTATACGTCGTTTACAATTCAAATCTTACAGTTTAATTTTTCATTAAATTGATCACATGCATAACACGAGACTTTTTTTATATTTCAAAATTCTAAAAATTATAATGTTATAAATTAATTTAAAAAAATAACAAACCATATTTAATTTAATTAAAATTTTTACCACATATTTACCACATTATGGAAAGATAATTTGAAAATTTTTGTTATTTTCTAATATTTGTATGATTTATTATAATTATTTTATAAACCAATTAACTAAAATTATAATAAATCGTACGAGTGTTAGAAAATTACAAAAAGTTTCAAATTATCTTCTTATAATGTGTTGAATTGAACTGACCATTAGCGTGAGATGATGGTCGGTTCAATTCAACACATTATAAGAAGATAATTTGAAAATTTTTGTGATTTTCTAACACTTTTACAATTTATTATAATTTTAGTTAATTTGTTTATAAAATAATTATAATAAATCATACAAGTATTAGAAAATGACACAAATTTTCAAATTATCTTCTCATAATATGGTAAAAATTTCAAGTAAATTGAATATTGTTTGTTATTTTCTTAAACTTAATTTATAACTTTATAATTTTTAGAATTTTTAAATATAAAAAAGCAGGTTGTGTGCTCTGCACGTGATCAATTTAATGGAACATTAAACGGCAAGTTTTGAATTGCAAACGGCGTATATGATAAGGTCTGATTGAACAAAAAAAAACGTTTAAAGAGTAAATGACAAATGACCTCATACGATAGAGTATGAATTGGAATTTTTCTATTATATAATTATTAATAATTTTTGGTAATACAAATGAAGAGCCAAATGGCCCAAATTTCTAATGGGCTTTAATTGGGTCAAAGGCCATTATTAGGCCCATAATAAAAATTTTGATATTATCTTGATCCTATAATGATTAAATATTGTAGATTAAAAAATATAAAGTAAATGAACAAGAACAAATTATAAAGAGGATTAATCTATTTTTAATTAAAATAGATTTAAAAAAACTTTGGAGAAAAATTGGAAGAAATTTTAAAAATGAAATGCATTTAAATTTTTAATATGATAATAATGGATCAAGAAAAAATTTATAAACTAAATTTGAAGAAATTAAAGAAAGACACGTATAAGTCTTAAAAATGGCTGAACTCCACATATAATATGTATTTTTGAGAAAAATAATACTAGGTTTACCCTATAATCTTACACCGTGCGTCACAAAAAATAAATTAATACAATTAATTAATTATATTAATTATACTAATCAATATTTATCATGTCAGAACGTATGATTAAAATATAATTGTAACATTACTTTTTGAAGAATTGATCAAACTAATTTATATCTTCAACAACGGCACAATTTTTAAAACAAAGTAATATTATATGCACGTTCTAATTTTATATTTTAACATATTTTTTAGGCGAATGTCACATATATCATATAAGATTGAAATATTAAATTAGATTATAAAACTAATAATAATCTTTTAACATGCAAGCTTTAAATGCTAATATTAATGTAAACACTTTTTATGAGGAAATATGTTAAAAAATAAGAAAAATAACTTTGGCAAAAGAGTAAAATAGAGGATGCCATTTGTTCGACTCTCATTTGCTAGTGAAATATTAACCAACTGATTGTAAAATAATTGTCATAGGTGTGGTTTTCAAACCCCACATAATTAACATTCAATCATTTTGTTTAAGACGTGGAGGGGATATAAAAGTGGAGAGATGACATTTCTCAATCATTATTCAGTCATCATTTTATATGTTTTTTTATTTTTTATTGACCAGTAAAATATTGATCGATTTGAGATAAAATTTATACGATTTACTCTTGATGTTTACCCTGAAATATTTTGTATTAGTTGGAAAGATATACTACATATATATAGTGTACTTCGATATCACAAATATTAAATGTGAAATTATCGTCACACCACTAGCTATTGGAAACGATAAATTTTATGAGAGTGAGACACCAAGTCATCCTTCTCTCTCCTTCTAGTGTCCAGTCCTTTATGTTCGTTAATACATTGTAATTTCGTTTAGTTTTATAATTTAGTTCAATTAGGTTTAACAATCTAGTTGGTGGTATTGTCAACTACCATACTCTCCTCCTTCTCTATATTGTGTGGATGAAAAACATTCTTCATTGTACTGAATTAAAAGCTTTTACAGAAACCAGAAGTCTTATCTCTCTCGATGTTCTCTTCTTCTTCCTCTCGATCCCTGGATCCTTCTTATTTATTCAACTTAGTATCAGAGCCAAGAAAATGACATTTTCCAGTTCATAGGGAGCTTTCCCTATAAACTCTATTACTGATGCACGCTATTTTGTACTGTTTGTTGATTATTGCACTCACTTTTCTTGACTTTTTCCTTTCAAATTAAAAAGCAAAGTTTATACTACTTTTGTAAATTTCTATCAATTTGTACATACACATTTTTGAATCCACGTCAAAGTTGTCCAATCAAACTGGGGGAGAGTTCCAATCTTTTCAAATCCTTAGGTACTCACCATCGTATTTATTGCCCTATACTCCAAATTAGGATAGTCTAGTAGAACGCAAAAATCGTCGTGTTGTCGAAACTAACATATCTCTACTATTTCACTCTTTTCTCCCTCATCATTTTTTGACTTACGCTTTTACAACTACTAGTACCCTAATCAATTTGCTGCCGACATCTATTCTTAATCATAAATTCTCATTCGAATGTCTGTTTAAATCTATCTCTGATTATTCATCGCTGTATGTTTTTGATGTGTTTCCTGCTTTTACGACCTTTCAACTAACATAAATTTCAACTATGTTCACTTCCTTGCATATTTTTGGGTCCCAATCCTCGCCATATAAGTCATATATGCTTAGAATCTTGTTCCTGCAAACTGTACATTTCACGTCACGCATGTTGCATGAACTTATCTTTTCCTTTTCCTCTATTACACCATCAGTCTCACAAACAATCTCATTTTTCATTCTATTTTTCTCCACACCATCATCGTCTATCCAAACCTTAATCCCCTCTTCTTTCTCCATTCCCTCGACCCATCCTCGACTAATCAATCCTCTCTCTCACCTAGTCCAAGTGCCCACATTACCACTCAAAGCACAATTTCATGCCCTATTAATGATCATCCTATAAGGACTCACGCCAAAGTGGGTATTTTTAACCAAAAGCTTTTTTCACTGAATCTTCCTTTAAGCCAAAAACCTTTCAACAAGCCTTTAAATCTTGCTATGCGGGACAGGATGTCAGCTTTTAAGGACACCAATACTTGAAAGCTGGTTTCACTTTCAAGAGGGGCTAAAATTATCGACTGTAAGTAGATTTTTAAAATCAAATCAAACTTAAATGGCACTGTAAACCGATGCAAAGCTCACCTTGTTGTCAAAGGCTATCGCCAGACAAAAATATTGATTATGAAGAAACTTTCAGTCATATTGTAAAACCAACATCAGTTCGTACTACGCTTTCATTAGCTATTTCTTTCAGTTGGATAATTTGACAACTGAATATAAGTAATTTTTTTCTGCATGGATATCTGACTTAGATAGTTTTCATGTAACAACCTCCTAGCTTTGTCAGTTCCTCTCAACCCAACGATGTATGCCTTTTATTGAAAGCTCTATACGGCCTTAAACAGTCTCTTCGTGCTTGGTATATAAAATTGTACAATGAACTACTTGGTTGGGGTTTCTCGACTTCGAAGTCTGATACTTCGCTGTTTATTCGATTCACCGATTCCAACGTCATCATTATGTTGTATGTTGATGACATCATTCTAACTTAAAATTCTAACTCTCTTTTGGATCAACTGCTAAATTATCTGTATTCACAATTTAAGGTCAGAGATCTTGGATCGCTCTATTTTTTTCTTACAATTTATGTTACTCACACTCTATTTGGAATGACCTTCTCCCAATCGCAGTGCATATCTGAGTTACTTCACAGAGCCAACATGGTATCCTACAAACCTGTTCTCACTCCCATGGTCTCCACTCTCGTATTGTCCAAAAATATTGGACAACCTCTTTCTAATGGTTTTTTTTCTATCGTAGCATTGTGGGTGACTTACAGTACTGCTGTTTTACTAGACCATATATTGTTTTTGCTGTAAACAAGGTTTCACAATTCATGCATGCACCCTTAGTGGATCATTGGCAGGCGGTCAATGGATCTTGCGTTACCTTCAAGGAACTCTCGCCCTAGGTATCTGCTGCTCATCGTCGTCCTCCTTTGATTTAACTTGTACACATGCAGATTGGGCCTCCGGTCCTGATTATCGAAAAAGTACGAGTAAATTTTGCATCTTCTTGGGTACCAATCTTATATCCTAGTCTTCAAATAAACAAAAGGTGATGTCTCGTTCTTTAACTGAATCTGAATAACGCAGTGTAGCAAATGGGGTCGTTGAAGTCCTGTGGATACAATCACTGCTAAATGAACTAGGGATTGTGCCCACCAAGGTACCAGTACTCCTTTGTGATAATCTAAGCATCACGTACTTGGCTTCCAATCTTGTGGTGCACTCTAAATCCAAGCACGTTAAGATCGACTTCCACTTCATTCGGAAAAAGGTTCTCAACAAGTCGCTAAGGGTTCTCTTCATTCATTCTGAGAATCAACTGATTGATGCCCTTACGAAGCCTCTCCTGCAATATTGATCGTTTTAAGTCAAGACTTACGTGACTATACTTTTGGGTTTTACATCGAAAAGTATATATTACTTAGAGATATAATGTTATATAAATATACACAAACACTGCAAGATAATAAATTTCCACCGTGGAATTATGACCAAAACTTTTCTAAATGTATTGAGTTTTTTTGTGGTTTTTCTTTTAAGTTATCACTTTGAAACTTGTTTCAAAATTCAAACGAGGCACTCTTGAGTAAATAAAACAGGATGAAAAAGACTTATTAAAAGGTATATTATTAATCTCTAAATAAAGTTCATTAATGATTGGAAATCATATCTCGCCTGGCTGCAGCCTACAGCTGAACGGGACATACCCTACAATCGACGTGTCGTAAAATAAACTGATGTGACAATAAAAACTCATGTACACATACCACGGGTAAGTGTTATAATCATGTCACACGTTTTTTTGTCAACCCCACCTCCAAATTAATTGATTTATTGAGCTAAAAAAAAAAGAAGAAGAAAAAGTACGTGGGTTTGAGAATTGAGCCAAAGCTAAAAGGTCACAAGGACAAACAAATAAAGTAATCATTCTTAAGAATTAATTTTCATATTAGTGGTTTTTTTTTTTTTTTTATTTACGTAATGTTGGAACTAGAACTCGAGCTAGAACAATAAAATAAAGAGAAAAGTGCAAAAAATATTGACACTAAAATTTATATAAAAAATTACAAACATAAAAATTCAATAATAAAATTAAATTATCAATAAATTTTATAACTCAAATATTAATATTAAAAAAAATCATAAAATTTTAATATTAATATACAGAATTGACCGGTCCGTTCCAACTAAAATGCGGTTCACATTGAATTTTAACCTCCACTAACTTTATGATTTTACTGTAATACTTTGAAAGAAAGGTAAATACATATAAATAAATAAATCACTTTTGCTCACGACCAATTTCCAACTTTAAAGAGCAAACTTCCAGCATTTCTTAGCTTACAGATATTTAAACGAGGAACCAGTACTCCATTGATTCCCCATAAAACATTCTACCATGAAAAGAGTGGATCTTTTCTGCACATCTTCATCTTCTGCATCCATTTGCTCTAGCCTGCAGGATCGCCGTCTGCTTGTCCGCCATAGCCACAGACCTCTTGATCTCTATGATTCTCACCGCCATGATCGCAAAACGAAACCTTTTCTCCACATTCCTTGCTCATCCAAACTACCCATTAACCCCAAGCCCTACTACGAAAAATCCAGCGAAAGTTCTGATGGTATTCGTCGAAAAAGCTCTTCAGATGTTTATGATGTTTATAGTCCGAACGGATCCTCCACTTATCTGTTATCCGATTCATCTTCTCCGGTCATCGACTTGTTTTCCGATTCACCTAGACCCGCAAGCTCAGCCAAGATTTGCAACGAAAAACCAGAGAATCCGACGAGGCAAAGCTCTAATAAGTCTGATCCGGCTTCCAAATCGTTCTCTTCAGCTCGATTTCATGGGCCACTTTGTAAATCGAATGGATTGAGGACGTCTTCTTCGGCTCGCTCTCACAACCAGGTTCCCATTTCAATGGCTATATTAAAGCAGAAAATGTTTTAAATAAATTATCAATTCATTTGCATATTTTGGAGTTTCAGGTGGTTGTTCTTAGGGTGTCCTTACACTGCAAGGGCTGTGAAGGAAAGGTGAGAAAACATATCTCGAAAATGGAAGGTACGATGAAAGAGAACACAGATTGTTTCATTAATTTAATTCTGTGTTTTTAGAAAACATGCAGTTTTCTTCAAGATTTCTTCTTTGAAGATGCAAATAAGGTGATGATCTAATCAAAACATCCTCGTAAATCCATGAATATTCATTGCTTTCGCAGGAGTAAGATCGTTCAGCATAGATTTTGCTGCGAAGAAAGTGACTGTAATTGGAGATGTAACCCCTTTAGGTGTTCTTGCTAGCGTCTCCAAGGTTAAAAACGCACAGCTTTGGCAATTACCATCTTCTCCATGGTCAGCTAGAGAGTTTCTCATAACCTAAGCCATAACAGGCTCTCTCTCTCCCTCTCTCTCTCTCTCTCTCTCTGATCTGTGTTATTTCATGGGATCTGATGAGTACTATACAAAAGGAAGGCTATTACGATTCTCTTTCGCCGATTAAAATTTAATTAAATATATACTAAGTTTTTCTAGATCTTAATGCACCGTTACTTCTTCCAAGGTACGTAGTATTATCCAACAATAAAAAATAATAATATTTGCAATTAAATTCAAGAAGACCCATCATTGGTCGGAGCATGAGCAACATGGGAGTGAGAGGAATGAAGAGGGAGTTAAGTAACGACGAAGATAAAATGAAAACCCCACAAAAAGGAAAGGCATGTCCAAAAAGCAATAAAACGCATGCGTTTAAGCAGTAGTGGGCATTAAAGACAGGCTTGTCTCTGCCATTTACTTGTGTTTTCAGCCACTTCCCGTGGTGTGGTAGGCCTTCATGCAGTGTCTATCACTATTCTCTTTACTATTTTTCATGTCACCCGAATTCTATTTGACTTTAAATTCAGAACAATTACAAAGATTTTTGCTGGAATTTGTATTTTGATTTCTAGACAGTAAATTTCTTTTCGATTTTCTTTTCGTATTTTCGCTTTTTGATGTTTAACATCATCAGTAGTCTAAATTTCAGACAAAGATAGCCACTTTTTTTTCTTGAATTGTGAGGAGGCAGGGAGAGGGAAGGAGTAATTCTGTCATGCTTGTGATCTAAATTTCAAATTGCATGCAGCTAAATAATTAATAATTTAAAGTTCATGCAACAAATGTCAATACATAATAGTTCAAAAGTACAAAATTTTAGTAATTTATTTAAAAAGAGTTAACTTTTAACTTGTTTCGATTTAAAAACTGTAAATTTTGAATCTCAATTCCATTAATAAAATATCTAATTTATGTCAAAACACACGTAATTTTTTCTACGGGGCTATATCATAATCGGGATAGATTATGTTATATGCACTCTAATTACGAGAAATGATCATCCGAGCATATTTAAATAAATAATAGGATTGGGTATGAATTCATACCTCCACACATTCTATTTAGGATTGGGAATGGGCTTAATGGAACTTGTCTTTTATATATCTCTAGTTATTAGGACCATTCTCATCTCTTTTGGACTTCTATTGATATGAATTGAATATTCACGATTGAGTGAATTTTGGAGAGGCAGGCTCATACAAAAACTGCACTCAGATAATTTACAATTTTGGGTCGTGTAGTTGTAAAAGCCTTTGTTTCCCTCGTTCCCTCTTGTGAACTTCCTAAGCTTTGCGCTTTGCCGATCAATCGTGAATTTCTGGCAGTTCTTTGCCAGTGATTGTTAATGTTCCAAATAGAAGCTGATGAATCTCGTTCCGGTGGGGATCTGAATACCGTTAAAAGGTACTTTTTTTGTAATTGTTGCTGTTCTTTTGGATTCCTTTAAATTATTTTCAACCCAGAGACTTGATGAGTTTCAGAGCCAGCCCAGTAAAAATTTAATCCATTAAAAAAAATACAAATTTCATGAACAATAAAACAATTTGTCCTACATGCGAAGGTAAAGTTATTGTTGCTGTAGAGGATTCCATTATTGATCGGAAGAACTGCTGGCCAATGGGATCTGCCCGTTCGCTGCCGGATTAGTGACGATTCCGGTGACTGCTCTGGCTGACGGTATTGAGCCGGCGTGAATGTTGTGCATGAAGGACAGTGAGTGAGCATGTGGGTCAACATCACCAACAGTGGTACCGGCCACCGTCGCCGGAGGAACTGGTAAGAAGTTACCACAGAACTTGGATTCACGAGTGGTGAGAAACTGGAAGAGGTTCCACCAGATTTGGGATTTTTCAGTTTAGCGGGTTGATTGGCTGATGGAATAGTCGGAGAACTGAGACGGCACTCTCCAACGAAAGGGAGAAGGCGCGTACTTTCTTCTAATCATTAAATAAATAAAAAATAAAGTAAAATAGTCAAATCTCACCTCTGTCACCTCTCACCTCTCACCTCGTCATTCTACCCAACATAAACATCCGAAGGATTATTTTTAACAAAATTGTCATTTTCTCCTGCACATTTCCTGCTGTCTTGACGTCTCGTGATTTTCGTTCTTCCGTGGAGGTTGTCCTGCCGTTGAAATTTATGGAAAGATTATTTCAGTCCGCACTCTGCAATGTCGTTTCACCCACTCAGTTCATCTCCCTCTTTCTTATTTTCTTTTTCTCTCCGTTGGGTAGTGTGTTTCCGCTGTATTTGTTTCTCCGACCTCTCAGCGGTGATATGATTCCTTCTGTGTCGTGTTTTCTTTGTTGTTTTCGGTGTCGTCGATGTCGTTGAGTTTTGCAACCTGTTGAAGAACAAAGCAAGAAAGGAAGAAGAAGAAGCAATGGCAGATCTGTATTCCATGAGAAGGATTCTGTACAATATACATTGTGAAAGAGAAAGCTATAATGATGATGAAAAGACAGTAGTTACAAATAGACTAAGATACTTAGAAATAAACTAAACAGTAACTATATATGCTAATACCCCCCCTCAAGATCAAGGTCGATGGCCGAAGATCTTGGAGAGAAAGTCGGTGAACAATGCCGGAGGTAGAGGTTTGGTGAGAGCGTCAGCCAATTGATTTTCCGAAGGGGTGAATTGTACCAACAACCTCTTTTGAAGTACTTTTTCGCGAACGAAGTGGTAGTCTATTTCCACATGCTTAGATTTAGAGTGCAAGACAGGATTAGAGGCCAGATAAGTAGCACTGAGATTGTCACAGAGTATGATGGGAGGGTCGGGGGGAGTAATATCGAGTTCTTGCAAGAGGGACTGGATCCAAAGGATCTCGGCCGCACCGTTCGCAACACTGCGATACTCTGATTCTGTGCTGGAACGAGACACGGCACGCTGTTTAGTAGAGGACCAGGAGACGAGATTCGTGCCAAGAAAAATACAAAAGCCACTGGTGCTCTTGCGGTCATCCGGGCAGGAGGCCCAATCAGCATCCGTATAGCAAGTTAAATGAACAGAGGCAGAGGGCCTAAAGGAGATGCCGAGAAGGATTGTACCTTTAAGATAGCGCAAGATGCGCTTGACGGCTTGCCAGTGAGCGTCAGACGGGGCATGCATAAACTGGGAGACTTTATTGACTGCGAAGGCGATATCAGGTCGGGTGAGACAGCAGTATTGCAAACCACCAACAATGCTTCGATATAGAAAACCATCCTGAAGAGGTGTGCCTGATTGTAGCGAGATGACGGGTCCAGCTACCATTGGAGTGGGAACTGGTTTGCAAGATGCCATGTTGGCTCTGTGGAGAAGATCCATGATAGATTGGGACTGAGAAAGATGCATAGCCGTAGGGGTCTGAGTGACAGAAATGCCTAGAAAGTAGGATGGAGATCTAAGGTCCCGGACTTTAAATTGAGAATGGAGATATATGAGCAACTGCTCTAACAAGGCTGGGGAGTCACCTGTCAAAATGATATCATCCACATACACGAGTATAATAATAACAGAAGAGTGTGTCCGACGTACAAAAAGTGATGAATCAGACCGTGATGCAGAGAAACCCCAATGGAGTAAAGCAGTGTGAAGTTTGGTGTACCAGGCTCTCGGAGATTGCTTGAGACCATAGAGGGCTTTATGTAGTAGGCAAACAGCCGACGGAGATGATGAATCAATGAAACCGGGGGGTTGGTGCATGTAGACCCTTTCAGTGAGGTCACCGTGTAGAAAAACATTGCTGATATCAATTTGCTTAATAGACCAATGAGAAGACACAGCTAAAGAGAGAACGAGGCGGACAAAAGTGGGCTTGACCACTGGGCTGAAGGTCTCATCATAATCAATGCCTGGAGTTTGATCATAACCTTTGGCTACGAGACGAGCTTTATACCGAGAGATTGTACCATTGGGATTTAATTTCGTTTTGAAAACTCACTTGCAGCCTATTAGTTTCGCACCGCATGGAAGGGGAACCAAAGTCCAAGTATTGGTTTCCTGGAGGGCAGAAAATTCCTCTTTCATAGCGGCAAGCCACTGGGGACATTTTGCAGCTTGGTTAAAGGTTCTGGGTTCAGTTTCAGGTGCCAGAAGGAGAGCTCTTGGCTTAAAAACCCCAGCTTTGGCTCTGGTTGTCATGGGGTGAGTATTTGGAGCGGAAAGGGGGGGTAAGGGTATGGCAACAGATGAAAGAGATTGAGGCATGGTAGGGGAGCTGCGGAGGGAGAGGGGAGTAGGGTTAGTCGGAGGGAGAGGAGAGGGAGCTGGAATAAGAGGGAGGGAGGTAGATGTGGTTGATGTAGGCACAGTGGGGTGGGAGAGATGAGGAAGATAAGGAATAGAGATTTCGAAAGGTGATAGGATGGAAGTGGGCTTGGTAACGGAGGCAAAAGGAAATTGAGACTCCACAAACGTGACATGACGAGAGATATAAATTTTATTAGATTCGGGGTCAAGACAGAGATAACCTTTATGATATAGACTAGGTCCGAGAAAGACACAAGGGCGAGAACGAGGTTGGAGTTTGTGTTGGTTAAAAGGACGAAGAAGAGGGAAGCACAAACAACCAAAAACACGAAGTGACAGGTAATTGGGAACTTTATGTAGTAGGCATTCGTAGGGCGATTGATGTTGGAGGACAGGAGTGGGTAGCAGATTGATTAAGGTGGCTGCGTGGAGGAAAGCGTAGGTCCAGAAATGGAGAGGAACAGAGGAATGAAAAAGTAGGGCGAGGCCCGTCTCGACGACGTGACGATTTTTGCGTTCAACTCTACCATTTTGGTTGGGAGTATATGGGCAGGAGACACGGTGTCGAATGCCAAGAGATGTAAAGAGACGGGTGAGGGCTTGAAATTCTCCACCCCAATCCGATTGAATAGTTTTAATTTTTGCATCGAACTGTGTTTTAACAAACTGATAGAAATGAACAAAGGTGTTATACACATCACTTTTTAATTTTAAGGGAAAGAGCCAAGTGAAACGGGTACAATCATCCACAAATAAGACAAAATATCGATCACCCGTAATTGATTTGATTGGAGATGGACCCCAAACGTCCGAATGTACAATATCAAAAGGGAATTTTGCACGAGATTGAGAAAGTGAGAAGGGAAGTTGGTGGCTCTTGCTCATTTGGCAAGAGGTACAAAAAAGTGGTTGGTTGGGTTTGAAAGGTAGATTGCAGGTTTGAAGAACCTGGTGCATCACCGATGAGGATGGGTGGCCCAATCGGTGATGCCAAAAGTTGGCTGAAGGATGGGCGGGAGGAGTAGACCGAGCTTCGAGCATCAAAAAGGGGGCGACTGATGGAGTGTGATAAAGACCGTCACTGAGACTGCCATGGAGCAGCGTCTGGTGCGTAAGCCGATCCTTGACAAAAAAGGAATTCGGGTGAAACTCAACAAACACGGAATTATCTTGACAAAGCTTAGACACACTTAAGAGATTGTGAGACAGATTAGGAGAGTGATAGACATGCTGCAAAAGAAGGGAGCGGTCGATTGCCGGAATAGTGGCAGAACCGAATTTGGAGAGGGGGAGAAGAGTACCTTCAGCGGTTGCTACTTGCGACGGAGAGGAGAGATGTTGAGGACGGCTGAGGAGATGAGAATCCGGCGTGAAATGATGGGTAGCGCCGGAGTCGAGAACCCAGGAGTTGGCCGGTGATAGGGCAGGGGTAGGGAGGAGAGCTGGGGAGCTTTGTTGGAGATCGGAGCGGGCCGGGTGGGGTGGAGGAGAGGAATCCGGGGGAGGAATTAACTGATAGGAGGGCTGGGCTGGGGTTGAGTTGGGTAGGCAATAGGTGAGATGGGCTTGGGCTTGGGCTGGAGAATAGGCTTGCTGAGCGGCAGACGGAAGCTGGTAACAACGCAGGGCCGAGTGGCCCGGTTTGTTGCATATCTGACAACGAATCCGATTGGGCCTAGAGGGCCGCCATTGCCCGGCCTGTTGAGGAAACCCCGGTTCGCGATGAGATGGAGCGAGCGAAAATTGGGGGCGAGCAGGGGTATTTGGGCGAGGATTCCACAACGGCCGATAGGGACGCTGAGAGACGAAGTGCGCCTGCATCTGGGCCGGCGTCGGAATGGCGATGACAGAGTTTTGTTTTTCCAAGCGGAAATCAAAGCTTTGAAGCTGGCTCTGAACTTCTTCCAGTGGAGGTTCATCGGCACGATTTGTAACCGAGGTAACAAACGCGTTGTACTCGCTGCCTAGACCATTGAGGAAGTAGATAATTTTGTCTTTGTAAGCGACCGGCTCGCCGACGGCCGCAAGTGTATTGCACAGGGCAGTGAATTTCTGAGAATAACTAGAGGCTGAGAGGCCATCTTTGGAGAGAGAGTGCAAACGACTTCGTAGATCTGTTATTCGGGCCAAAGAGGAGGAAGCAAAGAGCCGTTCCAGGGCTGACCAGACTTCGCAAGCGGTGGAGAAGGCAACGATCTGTGGTAGGAGGTCCTCGGACAGTGAGGCAAAAATCCAACTCATAACGATTCTGTTGTAGCGTTGCCACAGGGTGTGGTCTGGGTTTATTTGGGTGGATTCTGCATCCAGAAATTTAGGAGGTGAAGGAGAAGAAGGGTCTAGGAGATGTTCGATGCCGTTCGCAATGATAACATTGAGGAGCTGCGCCTTCCATACTAGGTAATTTGAGTTATTGAGCTTAACTGTGAGTGTTTGGTTGACTGTGGGTAACGGAGGTAGAGGAGAGGAGTTAGAGATAGTAGGAAAGGCAGTGGTCGAACTAGAGGATGCCATTTCTGGCTCTGATACCATGTTGAGTTTTGCAACCTGTTGAAGAACAAAGCAAGAAAGGAAGAAGAAGAAGCAATGGCAGATCTGTATTCCATGAGAAGGATTCTGTACAATATACATTGTGAAAGAGAAAGCTATAATGATGATGAAAAGACAGTAGTTACAAATAGACTAAGATACTTAGAAATAAACTAAACAGTAACTATATATGCTAATAGATGTATTGTTTCTTTGTAGTGGCGTTCTATGTGGTCTCTTCTCAGTGTGATCGAGAAGTACTTGCTGGGCTTTAGTTTTTTTTATCGCCGTGTGACTTTTTGGCAATGACTATTTTCATTCGTCACACAGGTTCTCTCTCCCTCTGCTCGCACAAGGTGAGAATGATTGGGTTCTCAACCCGATGGGTTGTTGTTAACAGGTTCTTCTTCGGTGTTTTTGTTGGTAACAGGTTCTCTCTCCCTCTCCTCTTACTCTCCTTTCTCTCTCTAATGGAGAATTCCTTCTGTAAGTTAACTACTAAGAGAGAGGCGAAAGCTTTTCAAAGTTTCTCCCTTTCTTGTACTTGAAATTGGTGTGTTGGATGATCTTCCATTTTTTGTTACAGATTTGGACCGCTGGAGGGTCTTATGAATATCACTCTGAACTTTATTGCTATGCATTGTCCATGCCACGTTTGTTCTATGAGTGCTTTATTCTATTAAGCTTTCTCATAATTATAATCCATCAATTATGGACTTGTTTCTCTAACATGCATTTCTAACCAAAACTCGTCGCATTCTTTCTGAAGGAGTCGATTTCAAGCATATTGACAAAGAAAGGGATTGGTAATTTCACGGTAAATCGCGCTTTACCGGGATCATGTCAACAATCAATTTCAACTGGGGGAGTCAAATAACTAGGGATAATTATATAATTCTTCAAGCTTTGGTGTCTTGTTTTGAGTCTTGGGTCTTACATCTTTCCATTCTCTGGAAATCTACCTCTCTGCAACACAAACAATTTTATTATTGTTCTGAATTTTGTAATATTTCACATGGCAGTTCAGAGCCTATAATTACTTGGCTTCTATACCAATCAAACTCCCTTTTGATGCCTTAATCCTCTACTGGTACATTTGAAAGTCAATTTCTGCATTTAACTTTGTACCCGTTCCATTCAATGCCTGATGATTGGTTTTATATCATAATTTGATCTAATCAATTGCTCTTTGTCTGCCTACTTTCTTGATTTAGCTGGAGACTCAACAATTGTGGAGCTTGATCTTGTGTTTCTTCATGATGATTTTATGAGCTTATTGCTATGATTTTATCTTCAATTTCCTTATATTCATGGATTATTCTATTGTTAAAATATTTCCCCACCAGTTGTTTGATAATATGTCTCTTCTCAAGTATCTTCTCTACACTCTAACCCAAGTATCTTGCAACGCTATATTTATATATATAGAAATTCATTGTCTCATATTTTTATTGAAGTTCTGGTTCGGAAAGCGTTTGGTGGGTAATTTGATGCATAGGGTTTCTATTCAATTCTCAGGCACAGTAGCCTTCGCCAGTCAGAGATGGGAACCTACTCTGTCTTCATGCATCATTTTGATGCACTTGGAATTTGGAAACACTGAATAAGAATTCATGGGCATTGCATAGAAAATTAAGTTCAGATGCAGGTGTGGATTTTGTTCCATCTTTCTTCGATTTATTAGTCAATCGCATAATGATATGATTATTTCATGATAATTGATTCTGTACGGTAAATATTAGGATATGGGCGAGGTTCCTCTCGGTGAGGTTTTTGTTCTCATTCATCTAGAAAATGGTGTTTATTAGATGTGTTGTTTGATGGAGGGAAAGTTTAAGTAGTGGTGGGCCATTTTCGATTGATTATGGGTGTTCTTCGTAGAAACTCGCCAAGTTTTTCCTACATTTACTTTGCTTTTTTTTAAAAGAAGAGGACTGCTATTTTACTTTTGTTCTTCTGCATAGTGTATAAACGCAGCTCTGAAGTTAGTATGATCAATGAGAATACAATAATTCTTTCTCTCTTATTCATAGAAATGGCATTTCTTTGTGCTTTGTTTCAAACTTTGCATCAAGGGAGAAGTTGAGCTTTTATTACTGCAACCATTGAATTATGGAGAAGAAAAATTGAAAAATATGGTTTTTATTGATTTTTTGTCGGTAAGCAGCTTGATCTACAAGGTGATTAATGAATTATATGTTTGCTGCGCAGTACTTATGCCTTATCAAATGCAACAAGATTATCAGAAAAGCATTGGAAGGACAGGTGTTTTCGATAACTCCGGAAGTGCACCGATGGAGGAGGTTGCTAAAGCGAAGGTCTATCAAGCTCATGGCAAATGCAACAGTTGAAATTTGGATGAACTAGAGACATTTGCTGTAGATGTTGACGACCTTAAAGCCAATAGAGATGCATTGCGCTCATACCCGTCTAACCTAACAGGCTCCTCATTTCACGAGGCGGAAACAAAACTCGGGATCACGAGAGTTTTTATGGGATTCCAGCAGAATTTTCTTGTTGCAGTCACAATGAATGTCACCGCCGTGGTATTTTCTCTTTTTGGCCCTATACAGGCTGTTAATCTTAGTTGGCTTATAGTTGTTCGATCATTTATGGGTAAAATATCAAAGTGTCTATTTTCATTAATGTATAATGTGTCAAAAATATAAATTTAGTTCAAATAATATATTTTGATTAATGTACGTTTTTAATATGATTTTGATTAAAATTCAATGTAGTCAAGATTCATTGGTACGTTAGTTGGTTCATATAGTATTTTATACATGTACTAAATAATTTTATAAATAAAATATAATTTAAGGCATTTGAAATTAAGTTAGCGGCGAAACATTTTAATGAAAGTAGTGATTTTTTTGTTCCACTTTATATTTTTTCTTTTTCCAAAAATCAAGTCATCGTTTCAACGTAACGTTTTGTTTTGTTCAACTGCCGTCTTAGAAATCTCTTCAACGAGAAAAATGGATATAGTTGCTTGAACATAAGATCACAAGATTGGAGCATTCCTCTGCGGTTTAAAGTGCACAAATCAATAGAATGCAGATATTCCATCATTTCTGCCGAGGAATTGGAGTTTAGTTTGGTAGATTCAAGTCATTCGTTGGATATATTTTTCACCACCAGCCCTTGTAGCATTACTACCCGCTCTTCTTTCATCGTCTGTTCACTGGAATGAGATGTGGGGTGATTGGCCATTTTGACGTTGGCGGATCGCTATCACCTTAGGCATGTGTTTGCATTGGCCTTGACCCTGACCCGGACGAGTTAGTCTTCGAACGCAGCAAATGGATTAATACCAACTATTTCTCTCGACTTACGCGTGGGATAAATTTGAGTGACAAGTATTGGTACGAGTATGATCGAGTGACACTCCAAACAGATCGGTACAAATTGATGAGATTCTCTTATTTGACCATAAAAAAGGAGGTTTATCGTTAGTTTCTTTGAAAAAAGACGAAAAATAACTTGCCAAGTTCAAGATAATGACTGTATAATGTATATCAAGAACTAGAGGTAGTCGTTTTCTCTTCTCTTTCCTGACCTCTATCCAACTGCCAATCCATGCAACGAAGAACACTAGAGCCTGCAAATTTGTTAATCACTTTTTCAGACGTTTTGTGATGCCCATTTGTAATCCAGTTTAATGAACTCTGCTTTGATTCCTCGTCCTCTGTTTCCTCATTTCAGTGTATTCACCAGATACTGGTACACTCTCTCTTCTTCTCTCTCTCGATTGCCTTTTTGCTTGATATAAATTTTTTTTTTTTTTGGCAGCTTTCATCGATCTTCTCTGGCAATCGGGTTTCGGAAATGGAAGCACAGGTTGCTTAGTTCTTCTGACTGGGCTATTAGAGTATCTAGAAATGGAGATGGAGAAGTCTTGGAAGAAGGAAATCAATATGGGTCTCTTTTGGGGGCTTTGGAGGAGTCCATTTCGGATTCTTTTGGGACATTAGATGCTGAAATCACGCCAGAGACCATCGATTTTTTTGTCAGTGACGCTGAGGGGGATCCCGACTGTCCATCGCCGGGATATTCTTCCATTGAGCAAGCCCTTATTTCTTTACGCCAGGGAAAGGTAGAAATTCTCCTTTTTGTCTTCTTACTGCATTGATGTTAGTTGGATCAACACATTTAGATTCATAAAAACGATTTATATGTTCAATTAGGTTAGACGAAAATTCGTGTATTTTTGTTTTGTTTCTGTTTTTGTTTGGATTAATCAAGTTTTAAGTCATAACGCTAGGGTTTGCTGTTTCTTTTAAGTTCGTTATTGTGGTGGATGATGAAAATGGGGGAGTTGAAGGAAACTTGGTGATGGCAGCCTCTTCAGCAAGTCCAAGTGATGTAGCCTTAATGGTCAGGTATGGATCAGGAATTGTTTCAGTAGGAATGAAAGAGGAGGATCTTGAGAGGCTGAAGCTTCCTCTTATGTCCCCAGACACTGAAAATGACGACTCTTCTGCTCCAACTTTCACCATCACAGTGGTATATAGTGATGAATTTTTTTTCAAACATAACTAAATATCATTTCAAAAGGTCAATTTGAATAGAGGGTATTGTCATTTTCTTGTGTAGGATTTAAAAACCGGCACTTCTACTGGAGTTTCAGCAAGCGACAGGGCCAAAACAGTTCTTGCTTTATCGTCGTTGGAGTCTAAGCCGGAAGATTTTCGAAGGCCAGGCCATGTGTTTCCCCTCAAATATCGAAATGGGGGAGTTCTTAGGAGAGCTGGCCATACAGAGGCTTCCGTCGATTTGGTTATGCTGGCTGGTCTCAGTCCGGTTTCTGTTCTTTCTGCCATTGTTGACGAAGAAGATGGTTCTATGGCCACTTTGCCTGTCTTGAGAAAGTTGGCATCGGAGCAAAGCATTCCAGTTGTCTCAATTACTGATTTGATCAGGTAAATTTTCAGGGAAAGTTATACAAAATATGTTATGCTTGCAACTTCTGTGTATTAACCAGTTCTTCCAACCCAATTTCAAATGTCTCCAACGATTTCTAACTTGATTTCAGACTATCTTGATCATCTTTTTAGAGATTTTCAAACTCTATCAATCACGCGATAGAATTTGAAATCAAGTTAAAAATCGTCATAAGGGTTAGAAATAAAATTCAAATACCTTATTAAATGAAAATTAGAGTATACGCATGTTTTATTTATTGGATAAAAACTCATTACATTTTTCCTTGGTTAATTTGTGCTTTCATCAAATCGTCACCACTCGGAATGGCCGTATAGATATCGGAGAAAGAGAGAGAAATTGGTGGAAAGACGAGCGGTTTCACGTCTTCCGACCAAATGGGGTTCATTCAATGCCTATTGCTACCGTTCGAAGCTAGATGGGACTGAGCATATTGCCATAGTAAAGGTAAACTCGAAATCTCGATGAATGCAAGTTAATCAAAAAACTTGAACTCTGCTTGGTTGTACTTGTTGCAATTAGGGAGAGATTGGAAATGGACAAGATGTTCTAGTGAGAGTTCATTCGGAGTGCTTGACCGGAGACATATTTGGGTCAGCTCGGTGCGATTGCGGAAACCAGTTGGATTTAGGAATGCAGTTGATCGAACGAGCTGGCAGAGGAGCTGTAGTTTACTTGAGAGGACATGAAGGAAGAGGAATTGGACTTGGCCATAAACTTCAGGCTTATAATTTACAGGATCAAGGCCATGATACAGTTGACGCCAATCTAGAACTCGGATTGGCTGTTGATGCTCGTGAGTATGGGGTTGGGGCTCAGGTCAGTTTGGTTCTAACCCGTTTGATTTAGCAATAAATAATTGAGAGTAAAGTATAAATTAAGCTTTAAATTTTTTTATCATTTACAGATTATACTTTAAATTTTTTTTTTTACAAACAAAATTTCCAACTTTCTATCGGTACTAATTTGGACATTATCGTCAATGTCAAATTCAACACGTGTATATTATGATATTCATTCAATGAAATATTTTAACTTGATTTCTAATATCTGATAATTAAATTCTGATTTCTAACTCATTATAGAGTTTGAAATTTGGTTAGAAAGGATCGGAGATATAAAACTATGGTGAAAGAAAATTACATACAGAAAAGATGGTAGAAACAGTAGAAAATTAAACTATAATACGGCAAAAAGTTGCATCAATCTGAGGATTATTGTTAGGAGAAATCAGTTGATGGTTTTATTTTGTGGTGAGTGCAGATTTTGAGAGACATTGGAGTAAGAACGATGAGGCTGATGACCAACAATCCAGCCAAGTTCATTGGGTTGAAAGGGTATGGATTGGCTGTCGTCGGGAGAGTTCCAGTTTTGACTCCCATCACTGAGGAAAACAAAAGATACTTGGAAACTAAACGCACTAAGATGGGTCATATTTACGGTTCTGACATTCAAGACCCTTTGTCTTCCTAATTTTCATCTCAACATTTTCTCTCTCTCTCTCTCTCTCGATTGTTCTGTCTCGTCTTTAGCTTCGACTGCTGTAAATGGAATCTGTTGCTGTATATGGAAGCCAAAAGAGGTAAACTAAGTCATATAGATATCTCATTCAGTGTAAGAATCCACAGCAAAACTATGTCATTTACATCACCAACCCAAGAAATTTAGACCGGAAATCATCAAAATCCAGCTGATATTATTGAAATCTTTGTCGCTTGCCGTCAGGAATGTCGAAACAAGGCCCAGGAGTTGTTCTCTTGTCGCTCAACATAGAAGCTGAACACATTCGAGAAGGCCCACGAAAAATTTCAGAATATGAAGATGAAATTTGTTGTTTCTGAGCTGAAAAACTCGATTTTGGTAATGGGTTTTGATCGAAATTCAAAGTCTGGCTGCCATTGATTGAAAATGCAGGAATTTGAAAGGGCTCTAAAGGCGGAGGATTGCGCCACCGGGGAAGAGGTCCGGCAACTAACAGCGTCTGAAGCATTGGACCGGCCTCCATTACAGCCTGCAAGAGCTTTCCCTTCTGAGGCAATGGCTTCCCCTTCGTAATATTTTCAATGATCTCTAAGGAAGGATCGATTAAAAACTGTTCATTAACAGCACCCATTTTACTCGAATCGGCCATGTTTACGTTGGAGAAATCTGGAGAAGAAACCGTATCAAAAAACGAATCGACCGGAGAATTATGAGACAGACTGTTTAACTCTGTAATGCTTGAATTTGCTTTAGCGGGAACCAACAGAGGACTCTCCGACCGTAAATGAGGAAGATGAGTGTGAAATTTATCACTGTTCGAACAGAGAAGTCTTTCCATGAGAATCTGGAACTGAGTTCTTGCCTCGTCTCTTTCATTGCACGCCATTTTCAGAAGGTCTTGCAGATTCTTCACGTTTTCTTCGATCTTTCTAATCTCCTCAGTTGCTTCCATTTTCAACGATTCTAGCTCAAGCGTCCTGTATAGAAGCTTCTCCTTCAGCTCATCAACATTCTGCAAATTTTCAATCATGTTCACATTAGTTTTGTTCATAAAATCTCAACAATAGTTTCACTGTAGACCCAACACCCAGAAACAGAGAATCTTAGCGGTGAAAAATATTAGAACGCTGAAGTTAACTGTAGAAGAAGTAAATCAGTAAATTACGATTAACTGTTGAATCCAAAACTTTATTATAAATGGAGAAAGTCAGAAAAAAGACATGCTTCTAAAAGTCAAAAAAAGCTTCTACTTTTGAAAAGAAAATAAAAGAGAGAATCGCCGTTAAATCTAACAACCTGAAGAGAACCGACACCCAACGTTCCGATAAATTACATTTCTGCAGCGATTACTGCTGAATTCAACTCTATCAGCTCGTGGAGAAGACAGATTAACTACGATGAATTAGCTTAAAAATCTTATGCGAATTCAATGGGATGAAAAGGTAACCCACTGTAAAACTGCGGAGTTTTTCACCAGAATATGGATGAATCCGTTGTTCCGGCGAGAAACCAACGCCGAAGAGCATCCCAAGTTGGAAATTTCACCGAATTGAAACATAAAAGTACAATCTTTGTTTAAAGCACGAGACCCAAGAGATTAAATCAACAAAACAATAGTTTAAACAGATTAAGGACGAAGAAAATAAAGATAGAATGAAGAGAGAGAGAGAGAGAGAGAGAGAGAGAGAGAGAGAGAGAGAGAGTGTGTGTGTGTTTGACACTGAAGAAATGAAGAGAGAAAAGCTTGGAATGCGAAAGGATAGAAAACCCAGAAGAAAATGGGGAAAAATATAGAAATGGGCAACAACCCACCTCCTGATAAATCGAAATAGAACTCAATTCCTCCATAGTCAGCTTCTTCTTCTTCTTCTTCAGCAGTGGAGAAAGCACAAAAGGATCACCAAAGAGCAGGGGGAAGGAGGGAGTTGAAGAAGGCGTGGAGTATGTCATTTATGGCAGAGAGAGGGAGCAGTCGACGCCTGTCCAATTATAAAATATGGAATTTTGGCATTTTACAAATAATCGGACATTCCAATTTCTACTCTCTGCCTAGTCATTAAAATCTCCTTAGATTTTCCATATAAATAAACGAAAGTTTCATCTTTCCCTTAATACCCCTCTCTCAAAGCGTATTTCCATGCTAGTTTTTTTTTAATTTTTAAATGTTGACGTGTTAAAATTTAATTGGTACAATTAATAATTTTTTTTAATTAATTTTCCTTTATCGTCAGAAAAAAAAATTAAATTGTAAAATTAAAATATAAACATAATATTATTCTATTTATTCTATAAAAAAATCTTGAATTAATAAGTGCAATAACTAAAGCCAACAAAGAAATTATTATTCATGTTTAGCTAAATTAAACCAATTACAATACCCAATTGGGTATTTCTAAGTACATATTTTTTTATAATATAATTTAAGGTAATTATCAATTTTAATATTGTATTATGCACTTTATTTTGATTTGTCCCCTGTACTAAAAACATTGATAAACCGAAACTTGTATTTTGATTCTTTTATCAGTTTTGACCTTCCATTAATAATTTCGTTAAACTATCATTTAAAAAATTAATAAATAATATTAGATTCACTTAAAGTTTTTACCACATGTTCATTAATTAATAAGAATATAATCTGAAAATTTTCGTGATTTTTGAACACATGTACGATTTATTGTAATTTTATTTTACTAATTTAAAAATATTATAATAAATCATACAAGATTTAGAAAATTACAAAAAAATTTTGATTATCTACCCATGATGTGATGAACATGTGAAAAAATCTTCAAATAAATCTAATATTTTTTTTATAGTTTTTAAAAATTAATCTTAGTTTCGTCTATAATTTATAAATTAATTTTTTTTAAAATACCAAAGATATTGAATTTTTTTGAATATTTTTCACATATTCATCACATCGTGGGTAGATAATATAAAATTTTTTGTAATTTTCTAAAACTTGTATGATTTATTATAATATTTTTATAAATTAGTGAAATAAATTACAATAAATCGTTCATGTGTTCAAAAATCATAAAAATTTTTAGATTATCTTCTTATTAAATAGTGAACATATGGTAAAAATTTCAAATGAATCTAATATTGTTTGGTAATTTTTTAAATGAGAGTTTAAAAAAATTATTGATAGAATATCAAAACTGATAACATAATCAAAGTATAAGATTTTTTTTGTCATTATTTATAGTACAGGAGGAGGCGAACCGAAATAAAGTGTATAGAATAAGGTTAAAATCGATAATTATCCGATAATTTAAATATATATATATATATATATATTATTCTAGAATAAATAATATAAAATTAGTGGTTATTCTGAGTAATAAATAAAAAATAGTAGTGGGATGGGTGAATTTTGAGATTTGCATAAACATTCTCTTGATTGCCTTTTGTGAACTGCCCAAGAAAACTGAACTCAACCATTTTGTAGTTGACTCTTATATCATCTTCTTCCTTATTCTTGGTTCTTCACTTTAATTAATCTTTCATAATTAATAAATAATACTTATCTTCTATCCTTAATCCTTTAGCGAAAAAAATTAATATATATAGCACAAATAAATGATTTTTCGTTTATTATCTGTTCTTATTTTTTAACGTATTAAATATTTATTAAAGCAATAAACTAATAAGTTGTTAATAGACTGGAAAGATTTAATCACATTTTATTGTTATTATTTATTTATAAAATAAATAAATTGAAATCGCTGCCATTTTTTGAAGACAAAGAACGTGGGTGAGGAAGTGTGTTTGAAAGATACCGGGATCTGGATATGCTTCCCCCTCTTAATCAATATTTTTAAATTTAATATCTTATAATCACCACCTCAAGAGAAGAAGAATCTATTGGTTTAATTGATATTCGTGGGGGCCTACTTCGTTCCTGGTCAGACGACAAGGCTGAATATTTAATTTAAACTAAAAACCCGTAATTAACTAAATTTGTTGTCAATGTAAAAATGGAGAAGAAATCTAGACGCAATGTTTTACGTAGTTCCGAAAAATTCATCCTAAACGACCACGGCACAAACCCAACAACGATTGATATTCAAGAATCAAGAAACAGAATTAAATTTTTTGTAGAATTGTAATATCGAACGCCACGTTACCTCCAAAATACAAGAAAATCCTCTCTCGAATGAACCACTTCGGTGGTCATTCCAAAACGTATTACAAGAACTTGAAAACAGATTTTGAAAATACTTTTGAGTAAATTGCTTGCTTAAAAATCAGTTTTTTGACTAATTTTAATAAAAAAATCCAGAGGTAGTTAGCAAATCTTTAATGTAATCTCCATTGATTATGTGCTATATATTTAAAAGCTTAGTCTTTTGGAATGCTTCAATAATTGGCAATAACCAACATATATTTTTTTAGTCACGGCTCTCCCGCGTACTCATTACGAACTCCACGTGATCCCATTTCTCAGGTCAATATACGATAATAAAACTAGGATAAACATAATATATTATTCACATTCTTTGTGTGACTTGAATTCTAGTAAGATCGAGTCGAGCTCGTAATCTATATTATAGTTTTGAGGTTATTTTGTATACTGTTGCTTAAGTTATATAATCTAGTTGTATCTTGATTTGATTATCATAAATTTCTACTATGGTTATAATTTTTTAACGTAAATCTTAGTGTCCACGTTTTTGCGTATTTTCATTTTTTGATTAGAATTAGAATTTTAAAATATTTATTATTATGCTAATTAGTCCTTGCTTATGTTCGTTATGAATGTCTTTCTGTTTATTATTTTATATGATCTACGGGTTTTATTTTAATATTTTATTATTATTATTTTAATGGGTAGAATAAAAGAAAGATTCACTAACATGTTGGTTTTTATTTATTTATTAAATATTTTATATTTCTGTTTCTTAACTTTTCATAACTTCCAAACGGGCAACGACTAATGCCCTATACAAGATCACGAGGAATTTCTTATTATATTTTAATTTACTTTTCTTTAAAAACTAATAAAAATAAAAAATTTTACTTTTTAATTTTAATAAAGAAATTTTATTTTAAAATTTTAAAATTTTGAAATAGATAAATAAAATTTCTCGAAAAATAAATAAAATTAAAATGTTATTATATAGTTGATTATCTATTATTATTTGTCTTCCTCCCGAAGGGTTGCAGCAATCCACAGGGGTTGTTCTGCAGTGAGGTCGCACATGGGATTAGGTACCCAGTCATGTGCCGCCCATCGGAAATATGCCACGTGTGAAGATTGTGTTTCGATAAAAGCTCAACTCGATAGAGTGTTGGTTAAAACTTGGGTAGCCACCGTGGGACGTGGTACATGTGATCCAGCCACCCTCTATGTTTTCACTAGTTGGAAATATATGCTCGTTACGTAAATAGTGACAATAATTATTATATGATATTTTTATAAAATTAAAATAAATAACATTATATTTATTCTATAATTTTATATTCTAATAGGATGCTTTCTGGTCAATTTTAAATAAATTCAAAAATTACTTAAAATATAGATAGTGATAAACAGATCATGAAATTAATTTCGTTGACAAATTAACTTTTAAATTATGTTCATTAACGAACTCGTCTTTTCTTTTAATTTTCCTTAACTTCGCTTTTACGAGTGAACTTTATTTTTTATATCCTTTTATTTAAATTTTTATCGAGTCAAATATTTATGTTACTTTGTTTTTTAGTGAAATATTGACATTTTGTCAATTAAATATAATAAGTTAAAGTCCACCTCTAATAATATTATTTAGTAATCCAAATTAAGTCGATCAATTTGATTTTGACGTGACCAAAATGTAAGGCATGTAAAGGAGCGGTAGCAACATGGACTATACTTGTTGCAATTTTCCAATAATATTAAATAAAATTGACTTTTAAATAAATGTAATTTATTATTATTTTTTAAAGTCAAAAATATAATATTAACTTTCCACTCAACGTGTGTGCTTTAATCTCTATATTTATACTCATAGTTTACCTTTTCTTCTTCATTTTATTAAACTAACCCAAATTAAACAATGTATTAGGATAATCAAAATATTAAATAATATTTTTTTTTTTGTTGAGTAATATGGTTTCTCTTAATTATTAATTATTTCCTCTCTTTATTATCCTTAAATATTCCAATTATATTTTTAAAACGAGACTTCGTAAAATAAGAAATAAAAGTTATCATTTTTTCTTCGTCTAAAATTGTATTTTAAAAAAAGGAATGAAATTGTGGGGTGGCAGCTTATTGAAACATGGTAAAAAAATAATAAAATATAGAAGTAGTGATTATTGAAGAGCTATTTACGTTGAAATGGTGCTATTTTTCACTAAAAAGTGCTTAATCCATAAACATGCAGTTTAGTTGGTGCAGTGTTCTTTCTTTGACTGAAAAGCAATGCCAAAAAGGCTGTTTTATTTTTATTTATGACGCATATTTTAAAAACTGCTCTTAATAATGACGTCATAAACAATTTTTGAAATTTTTATTTTTACAGATGAGATATTGCAGGAAAACAGAATGGGTTTTGGCCTGGTTTACATAGCGACAATTGCACCCATTGCTATTGTGGGTGCAATTATGTTAGCTAGCTAGGGGGAACCCACCCCTGTTTGTTTGGGTCAGTCGTTGTTGGCTAGTCGTGGCCGTGGGAATAACATTGGGTCCACTGGGTTGGCCTGCTCATTTGAGACTTCCCTCTTATTTGATGGCAGTCAGAGCACAATAAATATCTTCTCTCTTTATATAATAAGAGAAACACACTCACAACATAATCATGTGTTGTGAAAAATACTAGCAATGTGTCGCAAAAGTAATAAAGTACGTAAATATGAGTTGATCCAACAAGGAATAGTTTTACAAGTTATTAAACAAAATTAATTCTAATTTAATTTGAATGATCAAAAATTTGATTTTTAATTTAAAATAATTTAATTAAATAATAAAAAATTAAATTAATATGTAGAAGATAATATGAGAGAAACCTGAAGTTTACGAGTTTACTTAAATTAATCATATTTAGTATTTTTAATCTAATTCATTCATTTATATTCCTATGCGTTGACTGTAATTTCATTAATATATTTATCAATTTATCTCGAATAATAACAAATTTATTCAATTAACGGATTATTACTTCTCGGTTTCTAACCCTAAAAATTAACTTAATACTTTACGAATAAGAAATTATAATACCACATGAACGCATTAACTATCCCTAATCTAAAATTATTTTCATAGTAAATTAATCAATACATGATTATTTATCTCCTCTCGCTCTCAAAATAACCCTACGAATATACGATTGTTGATCAGATAATAACAAGTATTAAGAACATAATAAATTACTTGACACAATATCAGAATAGAAAATTAAGAAACTGAATTAAAAGAAAAACTAAACGATCATAATCTGGTTACATCGTAGCCCTAGAAAATAAAATTAGTTCATGCTAAAGTAAAGAAAGACAATGAGAATAATAAAGATATTTCAGAAGAGAAAGAAAAAGAAAAATTATGCTGGAATCCAATTCTCAAAGCTGTCACTTCGTTCTAGTTTCCATCTCTCCAGCCTCTGAACTCTCTGCAATGATCTTTTTGAATGATGGATGCTTGTCTATTAGCCTCTAGGTTAAGTTATAACCCTAATTCTGAGTGAGTTCCGCAGTCTACAATCAACGGTTGAGATTAAAACGACGAAAATTTTCAAAACGACATTCAAATTTTTAATTTTATTTTATCTGTACACTTACACAAAAAACACTAAATTGTTTCAAACACTTGATAATAACTTATCGAATCAAATATAAAAAGTATGAATAAGTGTTTAAACTACACACTTAACAGTAAGATTAAAAGTATTTAGAAAAAGAATTAGATCTTAATTAACTTTTTCGTGATTAAACAAATTTAGTACTTGTTGAGTGGCTGTAATTCAATGTCTTCAACAGTGAAGCCGTTAGAATTTGGTATCACTCGAATTCTCTACGGGTCAGATCTGTTAAGCATATGTCGGAAATCTTATTAAGGTTTTGTTTTATCTATAAATTCATTTAATCTAGAGTCGCAAAACTCGCGGTTATATTTTAATGTTCAGAGTAAATTTGTTCTTCTGCCCGTAATGTTTTTTCGAAAAGATTTTTTCATATAAATCTGGTGTCTTTCGTTGTAAACTTTTTTTCTTGTTATTGTTTGATTCTCAACATAAGCAAATTCAATGACTAGATAACATAAAGTTGGCGAGAGTTCCTTTACGACAAAGGAATACGCTTAAATACAGTGAATGAGTTTGATAGGAGAATAAGCTTGAAATTTGTTATTTATTCCCTCGTGATAATTGATGTGGTCCTTAGGCTTGATTAGATTAGATTGGATTTGAGTATTTATTGGGTTTAAGTTGAACTACAGGTGATAAATATTTTCTTTGAATCAATCAATTTATTTTTTAAGAATCTTTAGAAAAAGGGTATGGGAGCATAAAAAAAAAAAAAAAAAAAAACCACTTTGAACAGTGCTTCGTTGATGAAATAGTTTATACTTTCAGTCACCACAACTTGGCTTTATTCGTATTACATGCATGAGAACCACACCCTTTCGTTTTCATGGCTACTTGCATTAAAATCAACCATTTCCGGAGTAAGTTAATGAAAAATGGAAGGATTGGCTGAGAAATTCCTTTTACTACACAACAATTGCATAAGCTTAACTTACATATATAATTATAATTGATGCATGTGATGAGATAATTACAATGGCTATGGCTATGACAATACAGAAACGAATCTGACTCAGAAAGCTACAAGAATACTCCATTGCTATACACATACCCCCCTAGAGAAGACGATAATGCTACATAATATGAACAAATTTCAATGAATTAAAACCTGATTAGCTGGGTTACTTGATCGTTAATGGGGGAAAACATCTTATCCTCTTCCTCCTCCATCTTCCACAGAGAATCTGAACAATACTCCCATGAAGGTGAAGCCATTGGGGGGCAGTTAAAGCTGCAATTCTCTTCGCTATAGCAACTGAAAATCGGCTTTAACATGGTCTCAACAGGCTGCATAGCTATGTCTTTCCATATGTCGTCAAAGGAGGAGCCCATTTCTTGGGCAAGATTGGCTTCTTCGGCGATCTTCGAAGCTGAGATTTGAAACCCCCCTGTGTCATAGAAGCTTTCTTCTCCAGTTTCTCTAATTGGCATTGAATCAACAGTAGGATTGTTGGAAGCTGCAGACGAGCAATCTGAAGAAGATGATGAAGGAAACGTGACCCTTTTCTTCTCCTGTGCTTTCTTCCTCATGTGTGTCCTCCAATAATTCTTAATCTCGTTGTCCGTTCGCCCTGGCAGTTTCCGAGCAATCCTCGACCATCTGGAATCCCATAAATTTCCACTAATGAATAAGGAATGCAAAGATGATTCCAAGGAAATAAAATAATTGAAATTTAATTCAAAATTTTATTCAGCCTCTTACAATGAGCCAATTAAAATATGCAAATTAAGAACACGAGTTCATACTGGTTAGCTCCAGAAGTAAAAAATGCAAATGCAGACAGACAAGCTCATTCAGATTTTTTCATACGTCCAGTTGCTACCACAAATTTAACTTCGATGGAAGCCTATCATGTTCGCAATTAACATGTAGGCCAAACTAAAATGACAAATCCTCAAAATTGAAGAGAAATTTGCTTGACGGAGAATTTTGGTATACCTGTTTCCCCATTTGGAGTGAAGCTCAAGTACAAGACGCTCTTCTTGAGGAGTCATCTTGCTTCTTTTCAAGCCAGGATGAAGATAATTAACCCATCGTAACCTGCAACTCTTTCCGGTTCTATTCAAACCTACAACAAAAATGAGTTGGTTATAAACAAAAACTCCATCACAAAATCGCCAATCTCCATAAAAACCCTACCTATTCAGCGTCTCCCGCCACCTTCAAACCTGAAACTTTTGCTATGAAATCCCATCGTCGATCTCCGAATAGACCGACAAAGCAAAGAAGCAGCAAATCCTCTTGCTCTGTCCAAGGCCCCTTCCTAGTTTCGTCTTGCGCCATCCTTCCTTCACTTTTTCGCTCTTTATCTCTCTTACTGATCAGACTGCTCGCTTGCTCGCTAAGAGCCGCCGGTTGCCGCTCTATTTATACAAAGCCAGGGGAGAAACTGTCAACCGAGGATGAATCCCAACCCTACACGTGGATCATGCGTATCTATTTGCTATAAGGCTGTCATTTCAATGGTGTGATGTCAGCTTAGCTCTGATAATGTTAATCTAATAATCCAAGGGGGAGATTGATCTGTTTCCGTAACTATCATAACCAAGACTATATATATCAATCTCAACCGCTTATCTTAGAGTTCCGCATTTGATCGGACGTAGGAGATCGGTTCCTCCAATGACTTGGCAGAAACGTACGTACATCTTTTAAGTGTACATAATAATTACCGTACACTCTCAATAATCGTACGTGTCCGCATAAAAATTAAACAGTAGAAGGTAAAAAAAAAAAAATTATAAGTAATATTAGGTTTCTATTTAAATTATATTTTTTTGTCAGAAAATAGTTAATATTACATTAACTAATAAATTAAAATTAAATTAAATGATGAAGAAGTGCATGAAATAAGAGGAAGGCTTCCCCGTTGAAATACAGGTTAATCGGCCGGAGAGGCGGAGATTTACAGTCGTTTTCTGGAGCGATATTGTCTCTCGGCTCTCAGTTGTCAAAAGGGCCAACTGTGCTCGAAACTGGAGATAAGGGAAAGGAATAAGGGACGGCTTTTTAAAGTTGGAATATATTTATGAAAATGAGATGTTGTTCCTCCAGAAAACAAGCGGCAACTATAGGTTTGCAATTTTCTTGGTAAATTCGAAAGGACACGTCTCATTTTTCCGTGAGCTTATAGAATCTGTAATTTACATTTCTTTTCTAATCTAGGATATGGAACAAAGCATAGCCGTAGGCGAAGTAACCCAACACCGTAAGCTGTTTGTGAAAATGCCTAAGTGAGAGAACTTCGGTAATATGACCTTCATATTTTCTACTCTGCACATAATAAGTGACACTGGACGAGCCTATGTTAGGATCAAGATCTATCTTAGGCTGAGTTGGCTTAGAGTCTACACTACTAGACCCCGCCTTAGTTTTCAGCCTTGGTGAGATTATGGCCATCCAATCAACCGTGGGTTTTGGAGAGAATTAACCAAGTCTTTTCAAACTTAATTTGAAGTAAAAGATTGTACCAAATTATAAGATTTGATTGACAGCTAAGATGGGTCAAGGATAGTTAATAAATGTGTTTTAGCACTAAAAACATTTTGTTAATAAGATAGTGGAATTTAGCATCCTATGCATGTACCTATGAATACTTACAAAAACAATGAGTGTGTCATTACTGTATTGAATATTGGAAGATATGCACAAAGCAAACATATGCAAAGCAAGTGAACAAAAGGGACAGTGACTCTTATACTTTAATCCTTTCTTCTAGTGGAAGAAAATTGGAACAGTTGTCCTAAAAGCTGAACCTGTTTGATGTGTACATCACCATTTTGTGGCTACCCCATTATATTTAGCTTCTCTCACACACTCACACGCGCACGCATCTATTTATTAGATCCTCTTTCTCAAAGTGATATATGTTAGATTATATTGGTGGGTCTATATATGATATATAGTATATATTATAAAGTTATCATTATATAATGCTATAAAGTAGTTAATTATGATTATGTAATTAACCCTAAAGTATATAAGATAATATGAGACATGTGTAGAGATACGCTTGTAATTAATTTATTTTATTATGGTTTTAGAATGATAATTACACACTTAAGAATTCAATGATGATGGTCGCCATTTTATAATTGCTAATTCTCGCTTGCATGTCCATCAAGCATAGAGGAGATTTCAATATATAAAGAAGACTTATCGAAATGAAAGACCTAAATACTCAACTAGAATTTTTATATTCTGACAACGATGGACATGGTTCCTAGATTTTTTACATGCTATCATGTAACTTAGGATTTACAGAAGTGAGTCTTTGTGTCTCTCCCTCACACACCTCTTCTCTCTCTTACTCTGCTTCTCTCACAAGCATCAGGCATGCATGTATGGATGCATGGATGATGATATACGTATGGTTTTGCTGTGATGGGTATAAGCAACCTCAACCACCAATGATTGTAGATCCCAATTGAGATGATTATATATGCAAGAGGGCCTATAAAAGGATGCAACATTCTTGCGGTCCTTAGATTCTTACACTTGATGCAGCATTGATGTACTATTTTCTCCGTATTTAGTTTCTGCTATGGAATGGAATAAGAACAGTAAAGAAGAAGAATCATAATGAATTTTATACTGTTACATTTTTTTCTTGCATATTTATATAGCTTTGTTTCTCGTAGTTATTTATATTTTGCATAGATTTTGATTGGCAATGATTAAATTTGAAAAAAATAAAAAAGCATGTTCTCTCTGTGTCTAAGTTTGAACTTTGTGACGAGTGGATTGGAGTATATTTTTACCCTAATAGTTAAATATAGTGTTGCTTCTGCACATCAACCCAAATATTTAAAGGAGAAATCCTTTTCCTCCTTTGTTTTGTAATGAATGGTGTCAAAGCATTGTCAAGTCTTTTTTTATTTCCGAATTTGGATGTTGCCCTCAAGTGCCATTCTTATTTAGATGTTTTTAAATTTAATTTAATATTTAATTATTTATTTAATATATTAATGTATCGTCCCACCTTGCTACAAGTTCCATATTGTCTCTTTTTGTCAGAGTCTACGTGGATTTGATTTTAAGATTAGTTTGAAACAACGTGTACTAATAATGTATTTTTTATTTTCATAAACGATGCGAGATTATACATTTTTATTTGTCCGTCTGAGCCATCACACTTTAGCCATCCTCTACTTCATATGGTGTGCTATCACAATTAATGTGTTAGGCAGAAATGGAAAGCTCCAAATATAATCCCAAAATTTCCTTGCTTTGTGCTGGTGGGCATATTCCTTCTATTTTTGGGGTGTTTTTTAATTATTAAAAGAAATAATAAATAAAGAAAATAGTTAATAAGAGATTATCAAAATAGTGGTGAACGATGAAATGTCTTATCGCATAAAAAAAAAAAAAAGAAAAAAGAGAGAATGGTGTTAAACGTGGCGTCATGAAGCCAGTGGGTGTACAAAGCCGAAAGTGGTGTTTTTAATTTGAAGCACTAAGTGGAATTGCTTACGATTTTTTATTTTCTAAGTGGGAATTAATGCATTGCGATTAAGAGTGGCCTATGGGAATTAATGCTTACGTGTACGTGTATGAATTCGAAATTAAAATTATCTTTATCTTAATATTAAATTAAGATATAATTATTTGACATTCAGAGCACGTGCATGGGTCATCATGCAAATAATTCTCATTTGAAGGGTAAAATAGTCTTACTGATAAATAATAAATAAAAACAAAAATTGTAAGAACCTAATGGGGCTGAATTCTAGTCCATAGAGCTTATTAGGGTCTTTCTGTATTTTTCCACTTTGATCAATTTTACACTTACATTTTTGGCCCATCTACTTTATAAAATTTAGATTTATGCCCCAAATTATGTTTTTTACAAATAAACTCCCAATTTTGTAATTTATTCTTATACTCCTGTGGATTAAATTATAAAAATAGAGTGTATTCAAATTCACTGCAAAAAGAGAGGCTCAAAACCTACGTTGGACCTAGACAAGGCCTTAATAACACGATCAATAATCACGATAAAAAAATAATCCATTAAATTAATTAATAATATTATATTTATGTACTATTTTTAACTTTTAATTCTTATTTTTCGAGACATTAGAAGCTATGTTGAGAGGTAAAATTAGAGATAACCTTAACATTGTCCCTAATTAATTCCATAATAAACGGAACAAAATATAATTATAAAAACAAAAGAGGGCAAGAACACTATTTGATTGGCAGCTGGGTGTGGTGATTGGTGAGTCAATGCTCGTAGACTTGGCCACATGCAGAATGGGAAGTATGAATATGAACCCATCCCAAACAGTCTTCCACTTTTGGCCTGTTTCGCCGATTATTTGGACCATACCCTTACCAAATTATATTCCTTTATTTTGTTTTATTTATTTAATTCATGATTCATATTATCCGTTCATAAATTTATATTTTTTTAATATTATAAACTATTTAGATGAGATTTAATACAAAAATTAGTAAAATAAAGGGTGAACATCAATTTGCTCCCTTAAAAGTATGAGGATATTTGCAGGCAGCAAGAGTACTGTAAAAAATACGACAACCAATGAAAAAACCAAAATCACCGGAACTGGATTGCTAAAGGTCATTGTATCTCAATTCAGAATCGGTACAATGCTCTAAGAAAATGCAAGAACTAGAGCTTCAAACAGCCCATAAGCAACGAGGCAAGGATCAATCGATCGGGATTTTTCTTTTCCGTACCATAGCCGCCTCAAATTAGTTGACACAAATCAACTTCGATCGGTTCATCTCAAATCACTATAAGCGTGACCGATCGAAATCCATCCATAACGTTGATAATTACTTTCGTCTTATGCGTAATGTGATAAAGCCTCCGCAACGACCACCACTGGCAATTGTGTTTTGAACAATACGCCAAGCTAATTGCATCTAGTGAGCTTGAATGGGGCCCCGTAAAGCTGTATACTTCCTAATTCTTATTTGTAGCGTGATTGATCATCACATTTGTCGAATAATTTTAACTCATACATACTACACAAGAAAACCCCACTGATTTAATCAAAATAAGTATACAGGCAGCCTATGCATTAGCCCCATTTGCATTTCACCACGTCCAAAAGCCAAAAATTCAGAAATCTGTACAATAAATGCCAAGATTTTCATAATCAAAACCACAAAAGCCCTTGTCCATGAGAAAGGGGCCTGACTCGTTTGATGCAAACCACAGCAGTTAATCCCAAAAATAAGAACAACACAACCAAAGCCACACTGATTCGGCAATCCTGGCCAGAGAAGAAGGCTCGGCCACCCCAACATACTCCTCGCCAATAATCAGGGGTTTCCCCCAATTTGAAATAATCCCCATTATTGCCATCCCCTTCTATTTTCAGCCTCAACGCGGGCACCGCATCTCCTCCTTTCCATGTGCAGTGCGCATGGTAATGGATAATGGATCAAAATAGAAGACGTTAATTAACGAAATTAAAAATAAGATATATTAACTACACATGTCAAATTGATATTCGAATAAAATGTTATTTTGTGACGTGGACCAGAACATTACAAAAGTTAGGCGACCCTTGCCTCATCAAGATTTTGGCGCGATTCACCGGCAGATCTTACTCTCTTATCTCTTGTATTATACGCTTTAATCTGGTCCGTCCGTCGGGCTCCGTACCTCTAGGCTTAATACTATTATACTGATGGGAATTGTCCGGGTTGACGTGATGGACGGTGATCTGAAGTACGATTCAAGTGAGCCAGGTGGGTGTGGAGCCTACCTAGTGGAAACTCCAAAGCTGGCTGTATAGGGTCAAAGTTAGGTGTGGAAACTGACGAGCTCTTTGTCAACGATTGTTGGCCTTTTAAATTTGTTTAAATCTTGCGACAACTTTATGGGCAAACCTCAATAAAGTCAAACTAGCGCAGTTTTAAATCCAATATAATAATAATTTAGTTTTTTAAAAAATATATTCAATTTTTATCTCCAGCCTACTCAAAATTTTAAGTGACTAAGTGAAGAGTTATGCATGCTTTATGGCAAATAAAGTAATAAAAAACTTGTAAAGTTTAAAATCTACATTTATGTTACGTACCACTTAATCGTGTACCAATTCATTATCCATACCAATGGGGAGATATCAACAGAGCTAAATGGGTATAAAATGGACCGGACGAAACATTTACCAAGAGACATTTTGATGTGTTAAATTATTAAGCGAGAGATAAAATTCTAAACTTGGATCAGAATCTACTTGTTCTCCCGGGGACATAATAGAAGAGACGCGTTGGTTTGAGTCGTGTAATGGTTTCCCGAGGCCAGACGAAGAGTGACTATTGAGTGCAAACGCAGAAGAAAGTTTGGCTGCAAGACCTACCCATCCAGTAGGGACGAAAGTCTGACTTAGTGATCCGATATTGCCCATCTTCAGAAATGATAGGGTGATCTTACTCAAGAGCTCGACCGGAAGATTTGACACCTGAATGTCGGCTTTTGGCCACCATTATTATAAAAAGTAAGAAACAACAAGTTGACATGTTGGCTATATATGCATGCTTGTAGACGACTTGTAGAGTAGTGGCTTGTTTGGCACGTGAAGAGCAGGTGGAGAGAAGCGCGAGAAAGACGACGGCGTTTGACCTGAATAATGCAATGTGCTTACTTTTAGTGTAAATAAAGGGGAGACCCTACAGTACTGAAATCAAAACACCATCCTTTTTGTAGCCTTGTTTTTGTCCCAAGCATCCGCCATTTTCAAATCTCTATTCCCCTCCCTCCTTCTCTCTCTACAAAACTCCCAGCTTTCTCTCTCTTTCTCTGCTCCACGCCCTTTGGCTTCTTCCTCTCTGCTCTCTCGCCTCGGTAACTGTCTTTCCCCCCACCGCATTTCTCGAGCTCTGCCTCTCTGCCTTTTTTTCTCTCTGATCAATCAGTCAGATTCTCTTGGCTTGGCTTGGATTTTTGCTTCAGTGTTTTCATGCAGAGAAGCATGGCGGTCATTTCCAGGGGAAGACCCAGTGAACTTCAGATTCCGTTCAAGATATTGAAGGATAGAGAGTCCAGTCCAGAGCGAACTATGGTCTGGATGGAACCTAAGCTTAAGTCCGACAGAAAAGTCCCCGTTGTGTACTATCTTTCCAGGAATGGCCTGCTCGAGCAACCTCATTTCATGGAAGTTCCTCTTTCCTCTACCGAAGGACTCTATCTCCGAGGTAATTAGACGCCATAGCTCAAATAATCCATCTTTCTTCTCCCCTCAATCAGTCTGAGTATTCATTCATGGCAAATGATTTTAATCTCTGCGACTCTTCTTGTTCAATGTGCTCCTCAGATGTCCTCAACCGGTTGGACCTCCTCCGAGGAAAAGGTATGGCTAGCGTGTACTCCTGGTCTTCCAAAAGGTACATTCAAATTTACCCAAATCACCGACGCTTTCGAAGAAAATTTCGGGTGTAATTCTATTTTTTGAATCTAATTCAGAGGCTACAAGAACGGATTCGTCTGGCATGATTTGTCCGAAAATGATTTCATTTACCCAGCTCATGGCAAAGAGTACGTTCTGAAGGGCTCGGAGTTGCTCGATTCTTCTCCGAGCAGCAAACTACATGCAACGGCGTCTTCTAGATCCATGAAACCGCCGGAGATGCGTAAGTCCGGCGATGAGTCTGATTTTCCGGTCATTACCCACCGTCGAAACCAGTCTTGGAGCTCCATGGACCTCCATGAATACAAAGTCTACAAGTCGGAATCAAGTACCGAGTCGACCGGAAAAGCAGCCGCTGACGCGGCGACTCAGACAGATGAGAAGAGGAGAAGAAGGCGAACGGTCAGACTGGGGAAGAAGTCGGAGGAAGGAGGAGAAGGGCAGGAGAAAAGTCAAGGTGATAGGAGCCATAGTCAAAGCACGGAACTAAGCAAGGGAGAGATTTCTCCTCCACCGTCTGATTCGAGCCCCGAAACCCTCGAATCCTTGATGAAATCTGATAAAGGGCTCATGCTTTCTCAAAACGGGGGGAAAGAAAGTTGTCCCAATCAGACGGTGGAGAACTTTCCGAGCGGGCGTATGAGAGCCTCCTCTGTTCTAATGCAGTTGATATCATGCGGCTCAGTATCATTCAAGAACTGTGGGCCCACATCTGCCCGAGATCACGGGATTTCATTGATCGGCCATGGGAAATCAAGATTGCAACGCGTAGCAGAGAATCAAACTGCGAAGCAATCTGTAAAATCGATGGATATTTCAGATTTCTCAGGGGTTAGATTAGAAGACAAGGCGTATTTTAGCGGGAGCTTAGTTGAAACCAAGGCGGAGATGCCATCGTTGAAGAGGTCGTCATCTTACAATGCAGACAGGTAAAAATATTCAATGGCTCGCTCTCTCCACGATCTCCTTTCCATTTCCGCCATTTTTGTTCTGTGAAAAAGCTTAATAGACAAACTTAAAGGGTGATTAAGATTGGTCTTCTCTTGGTTTAACCGGAGAGAGTAGTTTAAAATTTGCTTTTCTTCCTTGAAGTTTTTCCTAGATTCTAGGTCAGAAATATTCGATTCTCTGTAGAGCTTTTTGCCCCATTTTATTTTAAGAACAAGACCATCGTACGGATTTGTAAAGAGCCAGCTAGATCATAGCTACTACACGCAAACAGGGGCTCATAGAGAATGTGTGAGTTTTTTTTGGATTGAAAGCTGCCATTGCTAATCTTCTTCAAAGCTCACTTTCCAAATCAATGGGGGCTCTGCCCGAGCCTGCCATTACCACGTGGGTACGGTATGGTTTTCCTTAATTGATTCCTCGTTGAGTGTTCCTAAATTTTCCCGACAGAGAAGAAATAGATGAGAAAAAACTTCACCAGATTCCTAAATTGGGTAGCTTTTTAAATTTAAAAACAGGGTGTTGTCCGTCGAATTCCTTAAGATTTCAAGTAATTCAAAGTTTGAAATTTTAACCTAGCCTGTTGAATATCCTACTGTTCTTGCTGTCATATAGGCTATTATCTGGGTTAAGCTAAATGAGTGTATTTTCTTTGGTCAGGGGTTCTTCGCAGCTGAAACTAGAAGAAAAGGGAATGGACGGGGTGACAGCTAAATGCATTCCCAGAAAGCAAAAGTCAAACCAGACTAAGAAAGAGGACTCAATCGATGACAGCCATGGCCAACTAGGGAGCAAGAATGAAGGTTAACGAAGGGGCGGGGAGAGAGAGAGAGAGAGAAATTAGGTGAAGGGTCAAGGAAAGCACGTACATTTTAGGGGCTCCACTCAGATCAGTGCTTTTGTATAGTTTGCCCATTCAAGTTTGAATCTTTTAACAATGGGTTATGTGCTTCTTTCTTGGTGTTTGTAAAGGTTGATTTTTTGGCCTTAATTTCGATGATTAGGCACTAATCTCAAATTTCGAACAACTTGTTTGACTTTTGGTTCAATATATTTCATTCATTTTAACGAGCTCATCTAGGTTTTCGAGATTTAATTTATCACTTAATCATCATGTTGGCAAGATTTATGCTACTTTAAGTTGTGAGTTACGACTAATGGTTCTATAGTATTTTTATTATTATTTTGACACTCTCCAAAACTCAAACCGAGTTGAGCATAGCCTCTATTTTCTGATTCACGTCGATTCGGTTTTTGGGCCTTTTTTTTTTTTTAAATGGTTCGGTTTTTAGGAAAGGATTTTTGGGTTTTTTTTTTTTTTTTTTTTATTTCTATTGTTCTCTATAGTATTGTGATAGACCTATGACAGAACTGAACAATGGTAGTGATATTTCACTGCATCTCCAAGTAGTCAATTGCATTATCCTCCATAAATGAAGAGTACCCAAGAAATAAATGTGTCATGGTTTCCATCTCGCCTTTACTCTACCCTCTCGCCAAGAAATGTGTTGCGATTTCCCACAACTCATTTCACTTGGCTGTCTCAACGGTAAGAATCCTCCTTCATTCAAAACACTCAAACAGAGAACCATAACATGATTGAGTCTTTTATTTTACTAACAACATTCACTTAGTTAAAATATCTCTCATAAATTAAAAAATACATAGTTCGAATCCTCTTAATAAAAGTATTCAAGATTAAACTCTATTGTTTGTGGGGTATGAGATTCACCATGTTATGATCATTCGGTCAAAAGTTCTGACCGGTAGAAGATTTTGTTCGGCGAAAGGACCTGGTAAAATGCCAGATGTGGAACTACAACAAAATGCCCATAAACTTTGCATTTGTTCGTAACATAATTGAAATCAACTATCCAGATTTTACTACAAACTCTAATCTTTCTCCGATCAAGCATCATATCTCACAAGCAACACAATGAGTTCTTCAACATAGAAGAAAAAAATATTGGTAAAGAAAATACAAAAGGTTTGTCATAAGATCCATATTAGTAGTGGTTTAGTGCAAAATAAAATTACCAAATAACAAGAATGCCTATCACAATCTTTGGAAAGAATATTTGAGAAATTACAAGTACCGATATGTAGTCATAATCAGTTCTTTTTGCATTCTCAGATCAAGAGATGCCTCCATCTCCAAATCGAAATCAGACAAGGCTTAAGAACCACAGCAGGCTGATCTTTGTGCAGCTTGACCAGCACCGGCTCCCTGGTCGGGTGGACTGATACGGATTGTAGGCTGCTAATGTTCCAAAGTAACATTTTTGAAGAAATCAAATCAGATACTTTCCTCAGGAATATTTATATACATACAAAAAAAAATTGCTTGTTCTTACATATCCCTGCCAGTTTTCCAAATAATCCGGCAAATATGTATAATTCGAAAGAATATGTGAGTGATTCGTATACAGTATCTCTTATTTTTATCAATGGTTCTACCAATTGATATGTTTCCACAAATAATTGCAATTCAAGATTCAGATCTTCAATTTTTAGAAACTTATAAAGTTCTTTTGTTAATCCATGATCAATTGACCCACAAAATGCTTCATGTATTATCTGATTAAATATAGGTATTGTAGATATTCCCTCATTTCAACCCCATAAAAGGAAAAATCATTGTTTATTTGCTTATTTTTCGTCAAATAGATTGTTTTAGCAACAATGGAATATATATTATGTTTACTAAATCGCATGAAATTTTACATAACTCCCTAATGTATGAAAGACATGTAAATACACACACACGTGAAGAAAAGTTTGAACTACCTCAACTCTGGTATCTGTATCAGCAAGTCTTTGCTTAATATCCTTGGCTATTGAAAAGAAGACTTGCTCCACGTTTAGATTAGTCTTAGCACTCTGAGAGAAATATATTAATTGGGTTACAAAAACAATGGTTCTAAAAAACAACTTGCAAAAGCAGTAGATTTTACGCACAGTTTCAAAGAATTTGATCCCATACTCGTCTGCGAGTGCTTGACCTTTGGAAGTAGGAACAGCCTAAATACAAGAAAAAGTATTTCTTCAGAACTTATCAATCATTATCCACTCTTTGTATTTAAGATGTCATATCCATAATCAAAAGCATTCGACTAATATTTCAGGAAAAATGTACTGCTTTAATGAAAGGAAGGGATGAAACTATCGAAAGCACTGCAAAGTCGTTCTCACAATCTGCAAAGAAACATACCCTTTTGCTTTCATCCATGTCAGCCTTGTTCCCGACCAATATCTTGTTGACATTATCTGAAGCATGCTGTTCAATGTTGCGTATCCAATTTCGAATGTCTGAATCAATTACAAAACAAAAGAATTATACTAGAGGGGGATGAACTTACAAATACTGGACCCTTTTATCAATCAAATACTATAGAATCCATAGAAGAGCCATCTCAGAATGACAGGAAATTGCAAAGAAAATGAGAAGGAATGTTGGGGAAGGGACATTACTGTTGAATGATGATTCATCAGTGACGTCATAGACCAGCAATATACCCATCGCCCCACGATAGTAAGCTGAGAACAAGGGATAAAAGTATAGCCATTCAAATAGTGTTAAATAATCTGACTACTGGAACACAAAAAAAGTTGTTGATAAGAAAGTTGTCTTCCTGAAACTTCAGGATGACTACTGAAAATGGAAGAATTCATACATATCAATTCATGATCCATCTTCATTAAGAGATATTATAAGATGGACAAAGATAAGGCTAGTCTCTCATAGCTCTTTCATTCATAAAGCTCGTAACAGATAGCCTGCTTCGGTACAGGCAAAAGATTACAAAACCTACCGGTCGTAATTGTACGAAATCGTTCCTGACCAGCAGTATCCCAAATTTGGAGCTTGATCCGTTTTCCATCGAGCTCAATGGTTCTTATCTTAAAATCAATACTGCAAATGGAAAGTCCATTTGGATGTCAAATAATTTCTAGAGAATATAGCCCAGAAAGAACTGGAACATAAAACAAACTCGCAACATATAATTTTTCCTTCATTGAAAGAGAATGGATACAAAAAGGTTTGAAATTAGAACTTTACACACCCAATGGTTGTGATGAAACTCGTGGTGAAGGAGCCATCAGAAAAACGCAAAAGAAGGCAACTCTTACCAACACCTGCAAAGATGAAGAACATGATTCTTCGTATTTCTCTTTTGATATCTGAAATTTACAAAATAACTTCCCAACAGTTGCATGTATTCTGATCATTTCACAAAATGCGATCTAGAGACGTGGTAAACTAAGGTAGAACAGCGCAGCAAAAGGTAGAAATCGCGCACCACTATCGCCAATCAATAGAAGCTTGATGAGATAATCATAATCGGCTCGAGCTCGCGCAGGTGGAGCGGCCATTAACTGCTAAACCAAATAAATGAAATCCCAACAAAAACACCCTAGAAGTTATACTCTTCTCTGCAAATTACAAAAAACAAAAACCCATAAGAAAAAAAGAAAAGAAATGAGAAATTGACGTAACCATGTACCAGATCGGAAAAGAAAAGGTCGGAGAGAGAAGATCCCGGAGAATTAAGAAGTGTAAAGGCAGGGAACAACCAAAAAAGGGAGCGAAAAAAACTTTGCCGAGAGAGAGAGACAACCTGGGACGACCTTCTCGGACTACTCTGCCTCTCTCTCCTTCGCTCTCTCTCTCTCTGGATTTAGCAGCTTTACGATCGCAAATTTTCAACTTTAGGCGCTCCGGGGAGAATCAAATATCGGTCAATAACACATTGACAGATAATAAGCCATCTCTCAAAGACACGCGTCAACATATAAGCAGCTTTTCAATGCTCTCGGATGCAGCAGATAATTCCCCTGGTGATCGCGCTTGCATCCTACTCATTGCCAAGACATTCCCTCCCCGCCCGAGTATCCATTGTCATAGGCTTTCATCTGCTTCCTAATACAACTGTCATGACCAAGCATTGAAATATTCAAAGAGTTCTCTTGGAATAATAATAATTAGGGTTTTTTTTTTCATTTTCAACCCTAAAATAAGGAGTTTTTAATTTGACAAACCCTTAAAGTATCAAAAATCAACAATTTAAACTTTTTATACCGGTTTGGAGAGTGTCCGCCACAAGAAGACCGGGTAGTCTAATTGAATCGGCTGACCTCTTTTTTTCAGCTCAAAATACCAATTTAAATAGGGTGAAAGTCGACTAATTCGAATAAACTGGCCAACTTTCACCCATAAAACCGGTCAAATCTGTGACCAAAGTCACGGATCTTGTTGTAATGAGGAGAGGTCAGCTGGTCTAGTTGGATAGGGGTGGTGATGGTGGTGGTGTTAAATAGGGGTGTGTAGGCCAGCCAATCCTTGACCCGTGACTTTGGTCACGGTTTTGACCAGTTTCATGAGTGTAGGTCGGCCGGTTTAGTCAGATCGCTCGGCCTTCACCCTTTTTAAATTGGTATTTTGGATTAAAAAATGAGGTTGACCGGTCCAACTAGACAGGTCGACTTCCCTGCGGCGGTTATTCTACAAACTGGTGTAAAAGATTTAAATTGTTAATTTTTGATACTTTAAATTTTGTCCGATGAATAATAAATTTAAGGAATTTTTTAAAATAAATCTCTTACTTTACTTTAAGGTCTATAATGAAAAAACCATAATAATTATTATTAGTTATTTATTTATCAACCAATTGCTATAATATTTTGAAATATAATTTTCTGAGAGTTTAGAACTTGACACGGTCTTTGATTTTGTTCCAGATTGATAGCTTGACCTGTTCAATTTTGCCTTCCAGATTAAGAAATCTACAAACCGACCTCTTTTTATTTCTAAGATTGTTTTATATTATTGGATAATTTTATAAACCCTAGTAGCAGCAAAAATAAGTTATTATCCCCAAGTAGACCTTCCTTGTAATTATAATTGTGGTAAAGAAGATCTAAAATCTTATTAATTGTGAAGGCGCAATCTGTAAGAGTGGAAATCTGTTCGGTTTTAATTTTGGAAAAATCAAATTTAGAATTGAATTGAATCGAGATTTTTGGTTCAGTTCTCGTTTTTCTTTTTAAAAACCGATCAAAATTGAACTGAACCAAATCATATTTATTAAAATTTTAAATTTTTTTGTTGAAAATTATAAATTATAAAACTAAACTGATCAAAACTAGAAAAAACCGAGAACCGAAACTAAATTGAAATTGAACCAATCAGAATCAAAAATATCAGTCTAGTTTGGGTTCAGTTATGAAGGTTTATTGCTTCGGTTTCAATTGGAAATGAAACTAAATCGAACTGAACATATTTCACACATAACAATCTCATTTACTTACGAAAATAAAAAATAGATAGTTTATAAAAAAATTCTACTCAGTACCTAATATAACTCTGAATGAATTAACTCTAAATATAAACAAGTGGGCCCAAACTAAAGCAATTAACTCCGCAACAATTATTGCTAAATATTTTTAATATTAATGTTAATATAAAAACAATGATGTATTTAATAATGAAATAACGAACATGCTGCTCCTTAAATATTCTAAGATTTCTGACCCACCCTTTTTAGTTAACTTCCCTTTTGTTTCGTGATGATGACTATGACACAGGTGAATATTTTACAAGTGGAGAGAGAAAATGCCAACTAGCTAGATATCGCTTTAAGCATATGCTTGGAAGATCCTTTCTTCCTTCTCAATCACCAGAACCAAGCTTAAAAAAAATGGAAGCTTTCCCTTTAAAGCTGAGAAACCAGTCTCTTGTTTTGCCCTCTGTGAGAAGCCATTCATGGCCTCCTCCGTCTACCTTCCTCTTCCCTTTTTCATCAGGAAAACAGCCATGGCCGCCGGAGGGTGCTGCGGCAAAATCAACGGCGAGGATGATGGAAAAGAAAAGGACGATGAATCACGGCAGTGAGTAAGTTTAATGATTTAGACACCAAGTTTGATCAACTTGGGCAACCCAGTATCCTTTGGCAGAGAATAGGGTGGTTTAGGCATCACAAGAGAATAATTTTTAGGGTTTTTTTTTAATTATGTATTAATAAAAAAAGATGGGATGATCTGTCTTTCCTTGTTCTTGTTCATAATCGAAAGCGTGATTGGCCTGTATATTCTGTTGTTGAGTCCATAGATCACTGCCTTTATCCTTCTTTTTCCTTAATGAAATTTGCAGAACAAAGATCTTGAGAAACCATGACATTATGTGTAGCTTAGCTGATGTTGTTTGACTCGAATTATGTTTGATAAGAGGCAAAAAGCTTGTGGTGCGATGCAAGATTGTAATAAAATAAAAGTATAATGGTTTGAACCATCAATATTTTATTGTCGATAAGTTATCGTGGATATTTATTATGGATCATATATAAATTACAATTATACAAGTTTCATGGAATAAATTGTACAAAGTTCTTGTGGATTGTAAGAACAAACTTGATAGCAAGTATAATAACTTTTGATATGATAATTAGATTTTTATAAAACTTATCAGTTTTAAACTAGACATGTAGAGGAAAAGAACGATTTTGAAATGAAAGAAGTTTGATGTATATAGCAAAATTTATTTACTTTTTAATCTGATGAATGCAATTTACATTTTTAAATTGCATTATTTTGGTAAATGACTTTAAAGTAAATCTTAGAGTAGAAATTTGGAGAAAGTTAAAGAAGATTAATGAAGTTAGGACACGTGGCAATTAGTATATGTTGCGTAAGCTGTTTGCTTTAGTGATTAATTAAATTAATTAAGTATGATTAAGATTAATTAATCATGCTGATTATTTAAGATTAATCAAAATTAATTAGTTTCAGCTAATTATATTTAAACATAAGTAATCATGGTATTTTTGAGAATATTCAGATAATGAAGAACAATTTCGTACAAAGATATGAAGATGTTGGATTAAAAAGGAAAGTTTATCCCAGAACCATCTAGAAATGAGATATGAAGGTTAAAGAAACAACCATTTTTTGTGGGATTGATATTAAGAAGAGAGAAAAAGAAGAAAAAAAAAGAAAAAATAGAGAAAAAGTGAAATTTTGAACTTGCTCATCAAAAGAGAGTTAATCAGTTTTGGGAGACAATTTTATAGAACAAAAAATCAGTTAATTATATGAAAATTTTGTGGGAGAGGAAGAATCTTCAATAGGTAAGTAAATCATACATTTAGAACATTTAACTTAGTCTTTATCGCATTGTTTAGGTGGAGATAAATTTAAATCATGTGATTAATTCTGGTTAGCCTTAAAATTTTCATTGTGGATTGAAGTGATTAAATGGATGTTGTTTTGATATGAAATGATGATGTTTTACAAAAATTTATGTTTCAAATTGTATTGTGATGTTAAAAAAGAATGTTTGAAAAATATTATTTTAAATCAATGTGATATGCTGGTTTTCAAAATAATTTACATAAATAAGTTACATGGTTTTAAATCTGCATGACATTGGTTTTATAAAATGTGTTAAAGTATGCATTTGAGGAAAAAATGAAGTTAGCAATTTTGGTAACACATGAACTCAATTGTTTGACTTGTTTTTTCTTGTGTGATGTGTATGACTATGGAAATGAGAAGAAGATCAACTTAATTTGCTCCTTTGGTTGAAAGTCTCTAAATCTCGAGAGTAAGCAATGCATAAGGTCTTACAACTCTGCCAGAGAAATCCCAAAAACATGTAGAATTGTGTGCTGGTTATACATGTTGGAGTTAGAGTGTATTGTATTTTTAATATAAACATTTGGTTATTAAAAGATGCATTGGAGGTTTCTTAAAAATATGGTTTTAATCATGTAAAGTTCATTATATTTGCATTGAATTTAATTGATGAAAATGATTTCAAACAATGGTTGAGTGATTTCAAAAACATTTAGTTTTTAAAATATGCATTGAAATTTTCTTAAAAAAATAATTTTAATCATGCGAAGTTCATTCTATTTGTATTATATTTAATTGATGAAAATGATTTTAAACAATAGTTGAGTGATTTCAAAAGATTGATTTCGAGCATGCATATTTTTATATGCAATTGCATGATTTTCAAAATAACATAATTTATATGATTTCAAAATAATCGTTGTAGTGGAAGATGGTGATTGATCCTATATGGTGTTAATAGAGCTTGCATTAGTTATTATATGTGTTAGATTTATTTACTGCGTTAAAAACTCATTATATGAATAATTTATATTTTCACATATCGAAAATGTTCACTGAGAGAGAAACATAATACAATATAAAGTTTACAAAGAGATAGTGGTAAACCATCAATATAGATGGTCTTTTTGTTTGGATGAGATGTTTAGTTTTTCTTTATATAAATCTTTTTAAAATGTCACATGTAGTGTCCTACTGTTGTAGTAGCTTCTGTTTTATTATTATGATTTTCATGTAAATTTTTAATATATAAATATATGTTGTTTTCTTCATGCAATAAATGTTTTATGTTATAAATACTTCTATAGATAATAAATCAAAATGATTTTAAACAGAGCATTCTAATTTATGATACCAAGTTGAACAATTATGTTCTATTAACTCATAACGAACTATGTATATTAGATGTGAATACCAATGAGAACATCCCTTCGACGTTTGACTCATTCCCACTTTTGAAATCCTCTAGCCGTCGGAGTTCGGTTGATGGAATCAGGTTCTGACAAAAATCTTGTGAAAGAACAAATAATAGATAAGTCGAAAGGGAAAGGTGTATGAAGACTGTGATAGACACTTCAACGAGAGGCGCAAAACCAAGGGGAATCTTGCTGTCCCCATATGTTTGATTAGGTTCAAGTAGGGGTGTAAACCATCATGTTCGGTTTGATTCCACCCATAATTGATTCCGAATCGAACCAATATTTTCATTTTAGCTCGGTTCGGTTTTGGTTTTCGATTTTTTCGATTTGATTTGATTTCCAGCCCTAAGCTCAAGACAATACTGTCTTTGAACATTGGGATTTTAACACCTCCTTTTTTTTTATCGAATTATATATTTTTATCATTGACTCAGTAAAAAATAATGTTACGTTTAGTTTCTTATTTTACTCTATTAAAATATTTGCTGACACGTCAAATAGTGATTTGTACATGTAATGTAATAATTAATACATTCATTGCACCTATTAATGAACATGTCATGAAGTATTTTAAGAGTGTAGAATAAAATGATAAACAGAGTATTACACTTCGATAAATATGTATAAATACACTAAATGAAATTATATGCTTTGAGGGTTGTGCTATCTCCTCGAAGTTGGATAAATTAGCAAAGAAATGGCGACTTGATGCTAATTTATCAAAATATTAAACTAAAAAATAGTAGGTAGAATTGTATGGTTTAATTTAAGTAATTTTCTATTAAAATGAAATTAAAAGAGTTGGAGGGGTAAATTTGTAATTTAAGAATAAAAAAAAACCCATGGACGTTATAACTTGTGCATCTTGTGCCTGCCGTGTGAGAAATGAAGAAGGGTAGAAGATCGTAGAAGGAAATTTGGTTGTCGTTGACAATCCTTAAAGAATGATTGTACTAAGTGTGCGATAATGTATTAGTTTCATTTAACTTTAGATTAAGAAATTGTGACAAATTCTTAATATATACGTTGTATTGGTTTATTGCATGATTACGTGCATTTTATGGATAAATTATGTGTTTTGGCAAGCGATAATGACTAGATTTTAAGTTTTCAAACCCATATCCTATAGATTGTCATATTAGTGCCTCGACTATAGGTCAGATCTTAGTTGATGTCATGACTCACGGTCTTATAACTAGGTCACATTGATTGAGCTCACAATATAAATCTCATTTGTAAGATATCAGTGTAGTATTATAAATAAATGTTTGCGTTCAAAATTTATTGCGTCGTGACTTAAAGTTAAATGTATTTATTCTTTACCCGTGTTTTTTCATGTTAAGATATTTCTATGTAAATCTAGGTGTCTTTACACTTTTGAATGTTTTGACTATGCAATTGTGTTGCAACACTGTAACAGCTTGACACGTGAAGACAATGAGGATCCGGTGAAGCTCAGCCATACCAGTAGGGGTATACAATCCCGCATTGTTTAGGAGAGTGAAAAATATATTATTTATAAATAAAATTTTCTTCCATACCTAATACAATATGTTTTGTTGCTAACTTCAAAAATAAATTTATGTGAATCTCGACTCAAAGCAAGTAATATTGTAGTAGAAGCAGCGAAGAACGTTGCAAACACTGACTCCATGTTGGAAGCTTATAAAAATGAAAAATGTTTTGGCATCGTGACATGTAGTAGGGAATGCCACAAAGTTGGGACTCAAACCAACAATATGTTAAATTATATTTGGGCATTGCGACACAAAAGAGCTAGCGCAACATTGATCAACCTTAGGTTGAAATTAAAATGCGCAGTTTGTAACGACATGAAGGCAATTGCCTTGACCAATGATTGTCACCTTGGCATATAAGAATTACAATGTAATAATATATGGTAAACATAGTATCAATTAAATTAATTATAATCTCTTTAATGGCTCTACAGCCAAGACAACCAATAGAAGGTATAAAGGGGGAGAAGCCATTTTTGTAATTATGTCATTTTTTACAAAGTATAAATATAAAATAGTAATTTTTATAAATAGTTGATAAATTAATTAAATTAACCACTTTATCTACAGAGAATATTAATTAGTAATAAATTATATATCACAATTAATCACTAAGAAAATTGATTAATTTCATTTACTATATATATTTGGTAGATAATGCAGATTCGTCTAACAATTTGCCAGGTCATCAATCCAAACTTCTAAACGCGATCGAGCACCTTTGACCGTTCATTACACATCTCAAGCCTCAAATAATCAACGGTTCTAAAGAATTATACGTCATCTATTCAAGAGAAGCTCCAATGGCAAATTAAAACTCACAGGACTCTTCTATAAATATTGGCTCAGCCTAACTTTTTAAATCTTGACTATCCATCCTTTCACCTCAAAGACTAGCATTTTCCTTCTTGTTAATTTCTTCAGCAATGGCGCCAAAGGCCGAGAAGAAACCCGCAGAGAAGAAGCCTGCAGAGGAGAAAAAGTCAGCCGTGGCGGAGAAAGCTCCGGTGGAGAAGAAGCCAAAGGCTGGCAAGAAGCTCCCCAAGGACGGTGGTGTTGTAGCCGGGGACAAGAAGAGGAAGAGAACAAGAAAGAGCATAGAGACCTACAAGATCTACATCTTCAAGGTGTTGAAGCAAGTTCACCCTGATATTGGAATCTCTAGCAAGGCTATGGGGATCATGAACAGTTTTATTAACGATATTTTCGAGAAGCTTGCTCAGGAGTCGTCAAGATTGGCCAGATACAACAAGAAGCCAACAATCGCTTCTAGGGAAATTCAGACTGCTGTGAGGCTAGTGCTTCCCGGTGAATTAGCCAAACACGCTGTTTCAGAAGGGACCAAGGCGGTGACCAAATTTACAAGTTCTTAAAGTAGCGAGTGAAAATTGTTGTGTTTATGGCGGTGGAATTACTAATTGATGGTGTCTTACTTTTCTAGGGTTAGGGTTTTGTAGAAACCAACCCTTGTGGTTTCTATTTCCTTATAATTCTGCTCTTATTCTTGTTTGTATATCCAAGATGGATCTGCTCGATCCTAAATGATAACTGCTGTGAATGAAATGAAATCGTCCGATTACACTTTGTGATTCTTATGAATCTTAATTTTCCGATCAAATAATTTTGTTTTCGTCAGAACGGAAAGAGTTGCGTAGTCGAATTTGGATTAAAACCACAGAACTGAACTTTACAAATTAAATTGGGTCTTAGGATTCTATGCGATTGATTTAAACAACGATTCTAAGATGGTTGTGTTTTCGGGTCAGAGTGAGGGCATGTTCTGAGGAGAGAAGGGGTTTTGCCGTCCGTATCAGCATATTTAGGTAGCCACACATCGCCTTTTGATTAGTTGATTGAGTTCGAGAAACGTTAATTCGATTTTGGGTTTTTCCCCAAAACGACTTTAGCTTGATCTCGTTTGCGTTTCTCCCAGATCGCCTCTGGATGCCATGGCGAAAGGATCTGGTCTCCACCTCTTCGTCAGCAGTCTCTCTCTCTCTCTCTCTCTCTCTCTCTCTCTCTCTCTCTCTCTCTCTCAGTTCTGCAATTGTGTTGTTTCTGATTTTAGAAACTGAATTTACGTGATTTTCATTCAGGACTTTCATCATACACCACGAATGAGCGTCTGAAGAGCTTGTTTTTGCCGTTTGGGGTGGTAACCCAAGGTACGGCTCCTCTAATTTTCACCATTAATGGAAACTTCAGAGCAGTGGCTGTATCTTGATTTGGGTTATTCGTCTTTGTCGAGTATTTCGTGCAGCTAGGCTAGTCAAGGACCCCCAAACCCGGAGGCCAAAAGGGTTTGGTTTTGTCTCGTTTCAGTCGGAGGTTGACGCAAATAAGGCACTTAAAGCCATGAATGGCCGGGTAATTCTGTTCTTCCTCTTTTATCCCCTCCCATATATTATCTCACAAAATCTGGAACTATAATAATGATCCTTGAGTTCTCTTTTGCGGTGGTTTAACCAGAATTTATGAGGGCAACTCACTCAGGCTAAAATTGTCTGATTGTTTCATGATTTTTCTTCTTGCCTTGTACTAGTTTAATTTCACGAAATTGTTCTTCAACTAGCTCTGCATAAGTTCTTGCACATAATTTGCTGTTCTGCGTAGAAGGTGATCTTTATCTTCTCAAAGCTCAGATTTAACTAAAGATGAACTAAGGGAACAAAAGACCAGTTGATTCTTATCCAAATTATGGTAGATAAATTAGATGCTTTCATAGAAGCAAGATCCATCAAACCTTAGTACCATTTAACGATTCTCTATCCACATTGTTTTTTCCACATCTCTCTCTAACATCCTCATAATATGTGGATTTCCATAATTTGTTGATACTTACTCATTGTGCAGATAGTTGATGGAAGATTGATTTTCGTGGAAATTGCAAAAACCCCACGAGTTTGGAGGAAACCCGATTCTTAGGAGCAATGGCAATTTGTATTTGCAGGTAATATCAGAAAATAAACAGCTATCTTTTATTCAGTATGTTTAGATTTTAGTGTAAGCTACTGTTTGATCCGCCGCAACAGTCACATTCCAGAATTTCGAGTTTGTTATTCCTTGTTTGCATAATCCACATGAAGCTTTCTTCCATGCAGTATCTGAGAATGATAGCAAAACTACTTAGCAGATATTAAACGAAGCCTATAGAAGGGCTCTAGTTGCAGAAGTGAACCTTGGAAACCCATAACCTCTTCATTTTCCACTAACATGAACTGCTTAATTTTACAAATACATGTATTGCAATAATTTGACATGAACAGAAAGTGAAATTAAAAAGTATTCTTCAAAGCTGTTTCATCTGTGTCGTAAACCCTGCCATTGCAAAAACTTCAGAGCAAGGACGAGAGAAAGAAGAAAACTAGAAAAACAACTGATCACCGGCTGGAAATGAAGATTCGGGTTAGGAAGAAGATATGAAAGTTATCATTTATCAAGCAGTGGTTAAATGCTCGTATTCATTTCTCTTAATTTTCCTTCGATATTCTTCTCTTTTCCAATTTGGGGTTTAACAAGGGCTGCAGAAAGATTAGCTCCTCGATGCATTTCTGACGAAGTCAACCGGTCCATAGTTTCTCCGATGAGAAATTGTTATTGTTTTAGCAATTGAGCCTCAATTTGCTGTAAATTTCTCCAATTCGAAACTATATTGTAGTGTTCTCCGACAGTTCAAACGATCAACTGAAGTGGAATTCTTGAGTAATTCCCTGCATAAATCCTAACTAAGAGATGAAATCAAACCGGAGTGACGTATTAAGAACCGAACGGAAAAGGAGAGCGGGAAAACCTCCGACGAAGAGTTCGTAAGAAGAGTGGCGAACAGCGGAAAGGAAAGACGAACTACACTGTGAAGCAATACAATTAATCCGTTGAAAACGAAGAAGGGTTGAAGTTAAATTTCCCTCCGCCGACGGTGGCGGTGGGCAAGTTAAATCGTCAGATTAAATCTTCATCAACGGCTGGAAATAGCTAACAAAGCTATTCACGTAGTTCAAAACCAACCAATGAGAAGCGACTATCAATTATGTCGGCCTTTACCCAATTTGAACATGGTTCAGGAGAAATGGACATCATTATCCGTGACACTATAAGGGTCTTTCAGTCATTTACAATTACGGGAAAGCCCCACAACCTACAAACCGCTTGAGGTCTCCGGTCATTTTCCCATTAACCTCGATCTTCTTTCCTCCATTTCGCCCTCGCCGTTGCTCTCTCTCTCTCTCTCTCTCTCTCTCTCTCTCTCTCTAGTGCTTGGATTTGCTTTCGCTAGCGATGGCAGGCGCAGGTCCTTTAGACATGAGCCTCGACGACATCATTAAGAATAGCAAGAAATCGGGCTCCGGCAACTCTAGGGGACGCGGCCGTGGCAGATCTACCGGACCTGGTCCCGCACGTCGCATTCCAAATCGTGGCGTAAATAGAACAGCACCTTATATGGCAACAAAGGTGGAAATTAGGGTTTCAGATCCGATTTTTCTGTCACTACATATCCGTGCATCGATTTTTTCCCTTTTTCGAAATTAGGGTTTTTACTTGTAAATATGGGGGTTTAGGCGCCGGAGTCAACTTGGCAACACGATATGTTCGTCGATCAGGGTGCGGCATTCACCTCACCGGTGGGACGAGCCTCTGCTATCGAGACTGGATCTAAGCTATATGTATCGAATTTGGATTATGGAGTTTCGAACGAGGATATTAAGGTACTTTTAGCGCAGTAAATTTTATTATGTTTTTACTTCTCATGAATGTTACGTGCTATGATTTTTTTGTTGGAAAAATCTTGAAGATATTATTTACGATGGAGAAATTATTTTCACTTGTCATAAAAATTTGGTGTTTAGATCTGTTTTCAATAACAGAGTTTCTACCGGTAATATGTAGGATCTATTTTCTGAAGTTGGTGATCTGAAACGCTACGCAATTCACTATGATAAGAGCGGGAGATCAAAGGTCTGTAGTAAAGGGGTGAATAATATTCTCTGTTTTATTTTTGTCTCGTTGTACCTAAGGAAATTCTCATTTTCTCAGGGTACGGCAGAGGTAGTCTTTTCTGGGCGAGCTGATGCTCTTGCAGCTATAAAGAGATACAACAATGTTCAACTTGATGGGAAACCGATGAAATTAGAGATAGTGGGAACAAACGTTGTGACTCCAGCTGTGCCTGCAGCTGTTGGTGCTAAAGGAGCTTTTGGACAGTCTAATGGAGCTCCAAGAAGGTTTTTATTTCTTTTTTATTCTCAAATTTTGGGATCTAAAAAATTTTAATCTATGCTTTTGCATTCTCCATGTACAATTGAGTTGTCAGCTCCAAACCCTTTGATTAATCATACTTTGTGAAGGTGCTAGATAACATTATATTAATACTAAATTTAGGTGCTTGACGAAATATAATTCAGGCATTCATTGAGTGCTTGTAGATAAAAATGGGATAGAATCTTGTTAAGGGATGTTGATTACATTTTTATAATTAAAGTAGTGGTGTAATTGACAATCTCATCGATATTTATAATCTCAATTCTTTCATGTAAGCATTTCTTCCTTTTGGTTCGAATTTAGGACGCTTATCTGTCAAACATGTATCATTTCTTCATTGAAGACTCGAGTCATTTGAAATTCTAGTTTTGGACCCTTTTTCCATGTATCACTACCACATATGAATTCATTCCCCTCTACAGTTGGAAATTTCTCTCCAAAATTTAGTTCCTGGATTTGAGTTAATCAATATGAAGTTTTCATGTATAGTGGAGATAAATTTTGTTGATCGGTATTTCATCAATCATTTATGCTTATTACTTTTATTGACAGTGGAGGACATGGCAAGGGTGGACCACTTGGAAGGCCTCGTGGTGGCATTAGTGGAGGCCGTGGATTTGGTGGAAGGGGGCGTGGACGTGGAAGAGACCAAGGCGAAAAGGTTTCTGCTGAAGATCTTGATGCTGACTTGGAAAAATATCATGCAGAAGCAATGGAAACAAACTAATCATATTTATTTTGTATTTTCGGGTTTCATCCACTGTCTTTATAAGATATTGGTTTGGCTGCTGAAGTCTGTATTTTACCATGATCTTATTTCCGAGGAGGGAGTAGTTATCCTTGTCTAGATTGTTAGAATCTCTTCTATGCAGCTTGATGTTTTGGTGTTGATTGTCTGCTTGACTAGGTTATTGAAGATGTGGATATGAGAACGATAGCATTTGTAAACTATAATCAGTTGTTTGGCTTGAGTTCCTTCAGTTCTTGAAAAATGGATCAGAATGGACGAGGGAAAGATTCAGAATCCTAGTCAGGATGCCCGATGGTTGCGATATTGGCCTATGCAGAAATCAGGGCTAGCTGCAATTCCAGCTGCACTAAGACAATTTGTGACTTTAGTTGAGGTAGCGTTCTTTGTTAAACATATCTTTTGGATTTTTGAAGTAGGATGGTTTAAATGTTTACATACTTGAATTTGATTACTGTCTGTAGTATCTGTTCTTCATTCATGGTCTCCTTTACTAGCAAGAGTAACATTGTCAAGTAGTGTGATTTTATCTTAAGTTTAGCTGGCTAGGATACTTGTTGGTTGATTAATGATGATCTTGTAGTTGCTCGTGTTGTTTCAATTTTTGCACGGAAAATGGGTATAGTTTGAATTGTAAGAAACATTGATTTTCTTTAAAACAATGTTGAAAATTATCATCTAATGAACTTTGTTCCTAACGAGATTAAACCTCATATTACCAATTGAAGATCAGAACAAATTCATATTGCCCTCCACTTCAAGGGTCCCTTACTGTAGATATCGACCTCTGAAGCCAGTAACATGTTGTAGCCCAGTAATCAGCTCATTTCTACTGCTGTCAGACCAACGATCGACTAGATCATAAAGCCCTATTTAGTATTGACTTTTCAGCCCAATTTTGTAACATGATATTCCATACTTCCAGAGATTGGTCCAAAACAGTAGGCATAATAGGCTCAACTGACACAAACTGAGGCCCATAAAGGTATTTCTTACTTATTAAGCTCGAAACTATGGCCCAAGTCACCTTGTTGAGATAAGCCCATAAAGTTTAACAATCATCTAATCAGCCGAAAGTTATGGTAGCTTGGCCCAAAACAATATTAGTTGGGCCTATGAAATTTATGACGGATTATTAGCCCAATTAAAAGACGTAATGCGTTCAACAATAAGTCGGCCCATCCAACTGTTTTATTCTTACTCAGCCCAACAGTCACCTAGATATGGCCCATTCGACTATTTAGGCAATTTCAACATTGAAAATTTTTAAGGCTCATTCGCCTACTTCAATAGTATAATGGGTTCAATTAGATTGCAGCCCACAAACCTATTTCCGTCTTATTGAGCCCAAAAAGCAGCCCTAGGTGCTACAGTAACATAGAAATTATGGCCCAAAAAGTTTAACCATCCACTACTCCGCCCAAAGGAATGTAAAAAGTCTTCCCTTGAAATTTACTACGGACTATTAGCCCACCAATCACCTAGATATTATTATGCATGGCCCATTTATTAATCGGCAGTTGAGAAAAATTGTGGCAAACATTCATTGGGCTCGTTAAGAAATTTTTTAAGAAACTATTAGGCCAATGCAATGGTGGGCTCAAATACCACAGTTACAGACCGTTAACCTATTTTTGTCTTATTCAGCCCAAAACTAAAGCTCCATCAGCCTATTAGTCACCTAGATATTATGGTCCATCAAAATTATTATGGAATGTTTTCAGAACAGATTTTCGGCCATTGGCTAATAAGGTTTTTATAACCCAACAGGCCCCAAATCCAAGGTCTAACCAGCACACTTCCAGTGCTGATATGCAGCCCAGTTTCATTGTTAGCTCGGCCCATGAGCCATTCCTAGTCAAAGAAATATGAAAGCCCAATAACGTGAACCAATTAGATTGACTTTTGTATATTGCCCCTAATTCATATATATGCTGTGTACTAAGCTCAAAATCTAGTCGAAGCGGCCTAGGGTCCATATTTGATTTAGCAGCCCATTAAGAACAGTGGTTCACTCTCTTCATCAACATATGAGCCCCAATACCTCGGAGCCGAATCACACACTCAAACACGTCTTTCACTACCCGGACGAACAAGCATTGCAGAATGACAATAAACTAAAGAGCAAATCACAAGAGATCTTTTTATCACGATGAATAAGGAAAAATCGACGATAAATTTCGCGATCAAAAGATCTTAATCACGGCTCCATACTCGAAAATCTAATCGATTTAACATAAAACTGAACAAAAGAGACATACTCCAAGGAAGAAAACTTTCCAGATCAATCCCAATGTTTCAAAATTACAATGAACTATGAACTGATCGTTAAAATTTCATCTAAACCACGGGTCAACTAAGAAATGCCAGTAAAGTCTAACCACCAAATCCATAAAGCGTCCTCCCCTGCCTCTTTAAAGCATAAACGACGTCCATGGCGGTAACTGTCTTCCTCCTAGCGTGCTCAGTGTAGGTAACGGCATCCCGAATCACATTTTCCAAGAAAATCTTCAAAACACCTCTAGTCTCCTCGTAGATCAGACCGCTGATTCGCTTCACTCCCCCTCTGCGAGCAAGACGACGAATCGCCGGTTTAGTAATCCCCTGGATGTTATCTCGGAGCACTTTCCGATGACGCTTGGCTCCGCCCTTACCCAACCCTTTACCGCCCTTACCTCTACCAGACATAACTTCTCGCCGGAAATTCCTCGAATAGGACGACAACTAAGGTGCTTAGAAATCGCAGCCGATTTATAGTGAAGTTAGATGCTCCACAAAGATTGATCGTGTTCGTTGGATGTTTATTATCAACGGTTTTAAAGTTCAATCCTTGTGATTCATTTTATTTGTTAGTTGACCGTCGATGTTGAGTTAATCGACGGCCTGTAGTCTATAAATTGACCTACTGTGGATTGAGTTTTTCAGCTATGCTGTTCTCCTTTTAGAAAATAAATTTTAAAATCCAGTACATTCTCAGTATTTACACAGCCAAAACGGTGACGTTTACGGTAACTTTAGTTTTCTCACACAGTCAAAACGACGACGTTTACCGTAACAGTGGATTTAATCGTCAAGAGTTTCTTCTTATATTCTGGGCAAGCATTGTAAACCATGGACAATTAACTTAAGCTTTGCCAAAATTTGATGGGTTGTTAAAAAATCTCTAAAATTCTACGTATGTAGCTTCTTCCTCTTGCTCAATCGATTCACAAATGGCGGAAATGCTGTATCTTACGCGTGATTTCATCTAAGTTAACATTGCTTAAAGGATTCTCCCATTGGACAATGTCCTTGATTGCTTCTTCAACCTCTCTGGTTTCTCCAATCAAGTTAATCAGGCAGAAAGCAAGAGCACTCAAGCTTAAAACTATGTAATTCTTTACCTCTTCATCTTCCTCAGCACCAAGCTTCTGACTCAGTTCTTTCGTCTGCTGGAGGTAGCTGTTAATGGTTTTCTCCACTTCGTCCACGCCTAAGCAGTTGTGTGATTTTCCAAGCTCAAGATCAGCGATAATGGAGTTTTTCTCTGCTTCTATTTCCAGTTTCGCTAGAGATTTCATCATGGTGATCTCCTGAAAATTTTTTAAGGAAGAACCCACCAGTTCCCTGAAGTATGTGACGTTTCCATCTACTTCCTGCAGTATTTTCTTCCTTGACGCCAATCTTAAGGAACGAGCACTGAATTGCACGAGGATTGTCATCTTGGTCAGCGAGTTTAAGAGTTTGGCATAACAGCTGCTCGGAAAAGGCAAGAACCAGAAGTTTGGTTCCGCTTCAGCTTCTTCGATGAACTTCTGCAGCTTTGTTAGTTGGGTCTTCACGTCATTCAGTTTCTCGTTCATATCAGATTCATTCGATTGAAAACTGAGTGAATTAATGGATTCCTGCAGCTTTCCAAGACATCTGGAAACTTGAATCTTTGCCATGATTGCAGCTCTGTTTGGTTGAAAGAGAAGGTCTACAATGATCGAACAAGCTAGTCCGATAAAAGTTTCCACTATTCTTGCTATGGCGAACTCGCTCGGAGCTCCGAAGTTTCTCCGTCCCAGTATTAAGACAGCTCCGATGACTGCAGAAATACCCCCAGCCTGTCCGTACAATCGGCTGCGCTGAAGAAAACTTGTGAAAAGGAACCATGGAAGAAGAGAGGCGAATCTTACAATCAAAAACCTTTCGAAAAGAAAGCAACCCAAAACTCCATAGACAGTTCCTAAGACTGTCCCTTGCGCTTTAACATTTGCGACTTTTAAGGTTGGCTCTCTGGCTGATGCGAGGCTGATGGCTACAGGAAGACCTGCCCAATACCCATTTTCCTTGCTGTATAGCAAACCAAATAAAACTGCTAGGCCTAGGGAGAGTGAGCTTTTGAAGGCTGGGATAAGCCGCTTTTTGCTAACTTCTTTGGCTATGTCAGCCCATACCCTTTTGAAGAAAAGCTTAGTTCTGTTAATCATTGCCGAGTTTTCATCCTTTTGAAGTACTTTTTCTTGTGTTTGAGCAGATGGGTCAGCCATTAACGAGCTGCGGAGGAGATTCATGCAGAAAATGAAGAAAAAATGGGGTAAATCTTCCTGAGTTGAAGGCATTGTTTGAATGCGTTGAATGTTCTTCGTTATGTTCTCTGCATTTAATTCGGGAACTGTTGATGGTTCGCGAGGTAGGAAGCTTTTAGATTGCTCCAAATATTGATTAATGAGTTTCTCTAATCCCTTCAAACCCTCTCTCAGCTCTGTATCCAGGTTTTCATCTGGAAATGAAGGAATACTCGTCAAAGCTAACTCCATCCCCTTCAAAGGAGTTTCTAAAGCCTGCAATCTCTCTCCAGGATTAATGTCAATGCGCCTGAAAATATTGACCGGAAAGCTCTCCCACTGTACGATTTCCTATCGGCCAAAGAAAAATAAGCAGTGAGAAAGTACCTATCACCATTTTACTTGAAAGTAAGGTCTGCTAACTTACTTTTAGTCTTTTTATGTTAGGAAGAAGTTTGGCTGTTTCTGCTGACAACGCCTTGGATTGAGAGACTAAGGCAAGAGCAACTGATTTTTCTTCTGCAAGGAGTGCCCTAACGAAGAAACTCAGCCGCTTCGCGTCATTATCGGCAACTGCTCGGCAGTTTTGCTTCACCTGCACAGCGAAAAGACAATGTAAAAACAACTCCCTGCTTCGAGCCTCATTCTCAACTGTCTCCATTTCTCGATAATTTTAATGATTAATAATGTTTTGACGACAGAAAATGGAGTTTTGGCGATTGAGAAGAGCAGAAAAATGCCAAAAGTTAGAGAGTAGTACCTCGTTGCAAGCAAGTCGTGGAAAAGGAACCAAAGTGGCTATGACACAAGCCAAAATTCCAACGGCAGTAGAAGCTGCCACATGGATAGGATGCATGATCGGCTCAGTATGAACGCCATTAATAAAACCCACTACGTAAATGATCACTATCTGACCCAACCCTATTCTCTTCGCCACCAAGTCGGTGGACTTCGGAAGCACCACCACCATGGACGCAACCGCCACTGCAAGAGCTATGGTGCAGCTCGAAAACCCGGTCGGCCCGACCACCCAAAACACCAAAATGGCCGGACAGACCGTCTGGATGGTGGCGTAAAACCCGAGCCAGCATGATCGGATGGCGTCGCCGAAAGTGGCATTAGTCACTACGAGAATCACAGTGACGTAAGAAAATGCAGGGAAGGCCACTTGGTGTTCGAGTAAGGGAGGGCCGTAGAGAGTGGCGCAGCCAACTATGGTGCATGCCAATGCTGTGCGGTAGGCCGAGGCTAAGCAAGTGAGCCACATGGCTCGAGCCCTGGCTCGGTTGAACGGGTCAGTAATGGTGGAGCTCGGCATTACGTGAAGAGTTATTTTGCAGTGGTGAGATAGGGTTGGAGGAGGAGGGAGAGAAGGGTTTATGTAGTGGTACGGGAAAAGAATGTATTGAAATTAGGATCCACGTGGACCATAGTGGAAGTTCAAAGTGGTCGTCAATTTGAGAATTCTAAATTGATTTTAAGAGGACGATAATGTAAAATAATCACATGTGGTCACGACCAGCATACCAAATTCATTTAAACCAACATCCGCCTAACTATTGGAGACACGTGGCCAGCCCATTGTTGCCTTGTGTGAACATTTTCTTCTATCTCATTACATATTTACATGCTAGTTTGTATACGTAAAAGTGAGCATTTATGATCGCCTTAAATATAATTAATTTTCTCTGTGCTTACTTGATAATCATAATTAATATAATAAATTATTAATTATTAATTTGACACTAAATAAATATCACGTTAAAAAATAAAAATTACAAGATAATAATACTGAGTAAATATTATATTGCCCTTTGTAACGTGGGTTACAATTTGGTAATTAGGATTTTAAGGTATATAATCAATCGATTCTTGATGCTATACCTCAAAGTTCTTTCTCAGATTTTAATTTCATTTTTATCGTCTAAACAAGGGCTTGGGTATCTGAAAATGGTATATTCCTTTTCTTAATACCCTAGCGACACTAATTATTTAGTGGATCATACGAGATACGTAGGTGAGGCCAGAAAATTAAGTTCACGCGTTATACACACGTGTGTGTATATATATATATATATAAAGTTATGATGCGACTCAAAAGGATGGTCGAGCAAATGTTGACGCCCGTCAACCTTTTCTTATCTGCAATATACAGGAAAGAGCCAAGTTATGTGTCGCTGATAGCATCGTGTGATTTTCACATGGCTACTCTTTAGCACATGTTTGATGCTCATTTTGAACTGGTTATTCTGGGCGAAGAACATGTTCCAAAGACAAAAAGTACCTTAAAACTAACAAATATTCAAAGAGCAGAAGAACGCTAGCAGACAGAATCGGGTATGGTCAGACCAATTCTCCCTCAAAATTCTATTCTGGTACATTTCATTTACTCGGAGCCAACCAAGTTAGAAACGAGAGTCAAAGAAAGAAGTTAGTGGGTTTGATATATCAGATACAAAAACCTAGAGCTGCATTTAATGGAATTCTTCCAAGATTTCCACTGGGTTTTATTGTAGGTCTTCTGGGTCCTACTCCTTTCTTAATTTTTTTGTCTTTCTTTTGGTGTTCCTTGAGGGGAGGAAAGGGTCAAGCTTGGATTGCAGTGAAAATATTCACTCTTCACTCTGTTAAAAGCCAATCTCTAGTCTACCTCCAAAGCTGCTGCTTTTTCTTTCTTTAATTACACCTTGGCAACTATCTAAAGGACTCCACACCTTCTGTGTATGATTATCTTTTGGGCTTGCTCTTGAGATAATATCTTATGTGCAAAGGGTTGAATCCATTGATCAACTTTAATAGCTTTGTTTGTTTGGTTATGATGAGAAAAGAGAGAATTCCACCAACCCACACGTAGCCATTACGTAGGAGGGGGGGTGACATCAGAAGTAGTATTTTGAGAAACGGCGAGGCAGCAGCCTTTCGTCCGCCGTATAAGGTGGGTTTCTGGGTAAGAAAGCTTGTCTTCTTCCTAAAATTAGGTTTTCCCACTCCAGGCTTTGATTACATTCTCATCCACTTCGTTTTATCTCTTCCCATTTCGTCACGCCCTCCACTCAAACGTTTTTTTACAGATTTTCTTGGACTTTTACTAGGCTTTAGACTCTTTTTTTTTTTTTTTAATACATATACACATAAATCTAAATATTTCTATCATACTATAACTATTCCATCAGCGACCAAATGATATGTGAGGATTATATCAGACTCTGTGATTGAAGATTAAAACTAAAATGACAATATATGAATGAATTTGTGAAGAGAATGTCGAGAAACAAGCATTTGATACGTGTTAACTACAAGGGAGGTTTTGGTTAAAGCCTACAAGTCTTGTGGTTTTGTTCATGAGCTGGTAGAAGAGAAGAAGATCTTCACTTATGAGTCATACCCACTACTTATAATTGAATTGGTCTAGATGTCAACTATTCTTTCTGGATAACTCCAAAGTTCCAATTTTAGACGACAAATCCTTCATTAATCATTAATTATCATATCCTAATTGGTAAAGCAAATTAGAGTAAGACAATTAACCGCAGATGAGTTGTATTAAGTCAGATAATTATAACATCAAGGGTTTCCAAAATTATACGCAATATGAGATGCTTGCTTTCGTACAGCCAAGGAACAATTTCTAAGCCGTCACTCTTGCTGAGTTGGTGCAAGAATGCGATACATGCCGGAATTCTAAGTCAAAAATCAATATTATTTTGAAAACCTATTATTTGACAGAGCAATGCTCTTTTATCTTCTAATTTTACATGTTCATTGCTATCTTCAAATGCGTGACGATTGTCAATTAATCAAATTAATAACTTATTTATAATTTGTCATATTAATTATAATAATTAATAATCATAATAAAATAAAAAATAAACTTAACACTGTATATATATATATACACACACAAGTTTCAGGTCCAAAAATCAACTGTAGTTCTCAGGCCATTCTCCCGTTGACCGTGGTTTTTAAAACTGTCTGAACAATCTACTTTCCAGAAGCATTTGCTTTGTAAATGACCAAAATCAAAACTTCATAACCAAAACCCAAAGGTAACTTTTGGTTCGTAGGTTTTTTCATTCCGTTGGTCAGTTCAAATTCTGACCGACGATGGCAAACCCAAATCGGCGGCAAAATATGAATTTTGAAAAGAACGTAACAATCAAACAAATTCATCAAACTCATTTTAACAAAGTTTTCATCTGCCGAAAAGACTCATTGAACACATTTTACCATCTAAGTAGGTGAAAAGATTAACTCTTTTAATACAAATTAAAATAAATGAAACATAAATAAAATAATTAAAATTTCAATAGATGATATCTACATCAATTCTCCTATAATAAGATAAATAACTCAGTCAAATTGAAGGAATCATAGTGCAACAACCAACCAATCTCCCAACTATAAATTAAGTGGCTGATTAACCTTCTGTCGACGACCATAAACTTGTGTGATTGGAAGTCTGAATCGAAAATATTTTTGAACTGTCCCAGAATTTGGTAAAGAAAAATCATGATGACTCTACAATATCTCAAATAGATCTGCATCCAAATGCTGAAGTGTCTCTCTAGAAATCCATGTACAATCATTGTCTGGTCGACCAACCCAACGAATAAGTAAGCGTTGTATCTCATCTTCATTAATTAATACGATTTGTTAATTTAAAATATCATCAATTTTATCATTTAGTGTTGTGACAAGAAATATTAGAGAAGCAATGTTAACAGACGTAGAATCAAAATTGATGGACAAAGCTAGAAAATGATCATTGGATGGACAAAATTGGCTTTTATAAACTACCAAGTCTTCGACATTAAAAGTGGAATGATAACCAAAATGTGGTGGTAGATCAACGACATAAACATTTTAATCAATTCGTTTTAAAATTTTAAAAGAACCAATACTATGAGCTTGCAATTTAGAACCGAATTCGGATAAACGTCGCTCAGAGTGAATCTGAACCATAACATAATCTCCAATATTAAATTTAACGTATTGTTTGTGCAAATCAGCTTGTAATTTATATGATGTATTATTAACCTCTATTTGTTTATTGATCTTCACATACAAACCATGAAGATGTTTAGCAAAATTTTCGGTCAATATAGAACCACTAGCATGCAGTGACATAAGAAGGAAGTCTAAGGGTTTCCTAAGTTAAAAGCAATGAACAACTTTAAAAGGACTCATTCATAGAGATCGATTTACGAAACTATTATATGCAATCTGAGCAATGAGAATAATCACATCCCAATTCATGAGATTCTCTTTTAATCAAACACCATAACAAGTTACCAAGGCTTCTATTAATAACTTCAGTTTGGCTATCGATTTGAGGATGATAAGCAGTCGATAATTTTAGTGTCGTGCCTACCATGTGCCAAAGTATTCTCCAAAATGTCCAGTAAAACGCACATCCTTATCCGACATTTAAGGAGACTATATAGTTTGACAATTTCATTAAAATATAAGCAAGCTATCTTAGATGCGTTAAAAGTTTTATTACATGGAATAAAATGAGTCATTCTCGAGAAACAATCAACGACGACCAAGATAAGTCATATTTTTTCGGGGTGTAGGGAAATCCTAATACGAAATCCATACTAACACCCTCCCAAAGACGATTGGGAATAAGGAGAAGAGTGTATAAGCCGGTGTTTTGACGTCTTTGTTTCGTCGTTTGATAAATTCTACAAACACTAACTATTTTGCCTACGTCTTTCTTCAAGATGGGCTAATATAATTGACGTTCGACTTCTTTAATAGTTTTATCTCGCCCAAAGTGACCAGCTAACCGACCTCTGTGAATTTTCCAAGTGATGAACTCTCAAATCGAGGTTTGAAGGATGCACAACTTATTAGTTTTAAAAAGATAACCATTCTTTAAGTGATAACCACTGTTGTTGTCCAATTGCCAATTTTTCAAGGTGAGGACAACATCCTTAAAATTAGGGCAAGACTCATAATCCTCTTTGAGTCTTTTGAAGCTGACGATCTTAACACTCATGATACTTAATAAAGATACACAACAACTTAGTGCATCAGCTGCTTGATTTTTCAAACATTCCTTGTGTTTGTACAAATGAGTATGCTTGCAAATATTCAATCCAACGACCATGACTAAAGTTTAACCGTTTTTAAAAATTGAGATATCGTAAGGCTTTGTGGTCCAAATAAAGCACAAATTCTTGCGGTAACAAGTAATGATGCCAATAACGTAGGGCTTGTACAACTGCATACAACTCTCTATCATAGTTGTCTGGTGTCGTTCAATTTTTCGCTAAAATAAGCGATGAGATGTCGCTCCTGGCTAAGAACGCCACAAATTCTCACTCCTGATGCGTCACATTCAACCTCAAAACTTTAGAAAAGTTAAGGAGTTGCATAACTGAGTCCTCAACCATTCGAATTTTAAGAGTGCTGAAAGTTTTAGATGTTGCTAGTGTCCAACAAAATTCACCATTTTTCATACATAGGAGTCATAATTGTATTGAATCTTTTGATGAAACGTTGATAAAAGGTACAGATAATTTGTGAAAACTTTGAACATCACTTAAGCTTTTAGGTTCAGGTCATTCAAAAATTGTCTTAGCCTTGATAGGATTCGGAGATACTTCTGTCGTAGAGACTATAAAGCCCAAAAATGTAACACTTTCCATAAAAAAATTCACATTTTTTAATATTGGTGTAAAGGCTTCATGATTGAAAAGAGGAACAAACTTGTTGGAGGTGACTTAGATGTTGTTCAATAGTTTGACTGAAAACAAAGATATCATCAAAATAAACAACCAAGAATTTGCCCATAAAAGGTCTGAGAACATGAGTCATTACTTTCATGAACGTGTTTAGGGCATTGGTGAGACCAAATGACATGACAAACCGCTCATAAAGGTCATTTTTTGTTTTGAAGATGATTTTTTATTCATCGTCTGGATGAATCATTATTTGGTGATATCCGCTTCTAAGTTCAATTTTTTAAAAAAATCTTATCATGGCTCATTAAACCCAACAGATCATCAAGTATGAGGATGGAAAAATGATACTTTTCATTAATCTTGTTGATGACACGACTATCAATGAACATCCTACAAGTGTCATTTTTTTTTTGGAATCAGAACAGCTGGAACAGGACACGGGTTTAAACTCTCATGAATAAATTCTTTACTCAAGAGTTAGTTTCCTTGTCAATGGGGCTCATTCTGTAGTGAGGTTGTGAAGTTTGCAGCCACAATCTCACATTGCTTGAAAGAAAAATATGGATGAAACATATGTAAAGAAACTCTCTCAAGGTAGTAAGACGTGTTTTCAAGACAAACTTGACAACAGATCACATAAGAACTCCGTAGTTAAGAGTGCTCCGGCGAGAGTAGTATCAGGTCAAGTGACCGATTGAGAAGTTCTCGTTGAAAAAAAATTCGTGAGAACCGAGGGTTGTCCAAAGTGGACAATATCTTACTGGAGATGAAGGGGTTCGTTACATATGTAAGTTTTGAGGGAAAACTCCAAGAGTGAACTCAATTTCATGTTGAATATTTCGTATTGGGGCTAGTTGGTTAACAAAGTTTACACAAAAAACATCCTTAAATTAATCAATAATTGATTGGGCATCTGCGGAAGGTATGAGGGGAGGATTTGAAAAAACTTTCAACTAGGGATGTACATGGTCCAGTTCGGTCCGATTTCGAGCCGAGACTGGACCATACTGTGGGATTCGAGATTTTTTTCCCAAATTCCAAAACCGGGTTGTTAAAAAGCTGGGACCTGACCGAAAAATTTGATCTAATCTCGGTTTCTCCCACCATAATATTGAATTTTTTAAATTAAAAAACAGAAAATTTCAATATTGCATACATATTTTTTTATAATAAAATCAACATACAGATTATATATTTTGCTTCTACCTTTAATCGAAAGAATAAAAAAAAAAAAACATATTTTAAGCCAACTATCTATGTTTAAAATTAAATATAACAAATTTAATCTAAAATCTATGATTAAAATAAAATCTTGTAAGATAGACTAAATTCAATATAAAAAATAAATCCAACTATCTAACATAAAAATTCAATTCAACTATCCAACATTATAAAATATAATAAAATCTGATAAACTAAATTCAACATTCAAAATAAATTCAACTATCTAACATAAAAACTTTATCAAACTATCCAACATTATAAAATATAATGATATCCAATAAACTAAATTCAACATCCAAAATAAATACAAATATCCAACATACAAATATATGAACAACAAGTTAGAGTGTACCATTATCATGTAAACTAAATTATGCATCTACAGAAAAATGCAGCTTTGATAGATTAAAGATTTTGTCCATTTGAAGAACAAAGACAAAATAACAGAACTATTAAACAACAATAACACAAAACTTTAACAAAAAATTAAATAGATTTTCGCTATTTCAAAGTTTAACAGCAACAACACAAACGTTAATAAAAAATATCAAGAAAGAGCTTACTGCCTAGGTTCAAAGACTGAGATCGTGACCGTGACAGACCGAGAGACACTGAGTGAGGAAATAAGAGCTAAGGCGAGAGCCGAGAACCACTAATCAGCTAAGAGGAGAGGATTAAACGGAAGGTCGCCACACGACTGAGGCTGATGAGAGTCGGGAGTCGAGACTCGGAAGGGAAGGCCCACCCATGCTCTCATGCTTACAATTGAAATATTGTACACGTGAGGAGTTTCACGAGTTATCCATGTTTTTTCCTTTGTTTTCTCTTACCAAAGGAGTATTAGAAAGACGAGCTCCAATGAGAGACTTAAGAGTACTAGAGATTAAGACTGTAGGAGGTCAAAAATCACTTTCGTTTGCCATATGACATTTTCGTAACTAGTTCATAGTCTCGAAATAAGGAATAAGCATGATCAAGAATGTTGACACTTCGAAGGATAAGGTCACGTCTAAGATCATCTCTTAAACCTCGTCGAAACCTACTCAGAGTCGTGACTTCATCTTTAACAATTTGACTTTTCATTTGAAACTCATCGAATTGGTTAACATATTCAGTGACTGGTCGGTTGCCTTGAGAAAAGGCATTCCATTGGCCCAACAAGTTGCTCTGATAGGATTTGGGTAAGTATTTTTCTTGAAGTCGTAGTTTCATTTCTTTCCAGCTTCCAACAGGAGGCGCACAACATCTTTCAAGAAAATCCTCGACACTTTCTCAAAATCGTTGGGCAATACCAAATAATTTTAAACTAGCAAATTGAACTCGATGATTTTCTGGTACACCGTATCAATTAAAAAAAAAAGATCCATATCTTTTATCCATTGAGTAAAGACACGGAGATCTAGACAACCATCAAAAGTAGGCGCATCTAGCTTAATATTCATAAAAAATTATTCATCATGGCGATTAAGAGAATGAGATTCTTGATGATAGCGATTTTCACCACCCTCTCGACCGGAATCTCTATCCATGCAGTCATGTCCTAAGCGTCGTTGGGTATCTTGCTGATGATGTTGAGACATATTATGGAATATTACAGAATTGTCTGTATTCGAGAGGTGAAAGATTTGTTCCACATTGTTAAGCCTAGTTTCTATATTTCCACTTGCCTCATGAGTAATGGCCAACATAGTCTAAATGGTAGTTAATTGTTCCTGAAATTATTATTGGTTGTTAATCAATTGTGATAATTGTCGGAAAAAGATATCGAATTGGGAAGGTTTCATATCTAAAGTTTTAGGACTGGACGAGACCTGTCAACCACTACGTAACTGCGTGCAATGTTTCTAATGAAGGAAAATGAAAAGATCAATAAACAAACAAACAATGCTTGTAATGCATGATATCAACTACAACTAAAATTTACTTTTAATTAATATTTTATTATTATTTTTTATCGATTACGTTGATTCTAACAATGAAAACAAATAGGATGGAAATTTTAAAATAATAAAATGAATAATAAATATTATACCAAAAAAAATTATCAACACAAAATTGATTAGAATGAATAAAAGGATACGAGAGATTCAGCAAAGTTTATATCAAAAGATTATGACAGGGAGGTCAAATAATCACGTGTATAGCTCGGTGACAGATACTAAAGTTTGATTTGTACGAGTCAAAAATAATATTAAACCACAACAGATGAAAACAGCATTGAAAAATTAATAAAAGATTGGGAAAGAAAACTTCACGTATCCTTGTGTAAACGACTAATGGAATATTAGTGAAACCCACAGAGCAGTGCAGAAAATCAGTTCCAGGGAGCAGAGACGATCCAATATATTAGGAAACAGAGAGTAGCGTCGATCCAATATATTAAGAAATAGAGAGCAGCGCCTAACGGAGCTTCCACTGTGCGTCTATGGAACACCAGAGAGCAGTGCAGTTCCTCAGTGCTAACGAAGAGGAGCAGCAACCCTAGAAGCACTGTCTGTCGCTGTGAAGAACAACGAAGGAGAAAAGAGCCCTAGCCTCTCTCCGCTCGAATAAGAAACTCGCAGAGAGTAGCACGGTGCTGCTGTGACGATCTGAAGCAGAGTTTGACGATCGACAAGCGTCGAGAGAAAGGTGCGACTAGCGACGATTTCTGACGAATTTAGAGGTTTCGATGGCATCGCTTCGAGACTCAGCACGCGGTTGAGTCTGATATTGGATTCCAGTGAACTGGGAGCGCCTTCTTGAGGAAAACTGTACTTGTTGAGTATATTGGTGACTTAGAGAAGCAGAAATCGGGAGGTGCCCGCTAGAAGCAAAAGACCCAAACAGGAAATCGGGAGGTGAAGCAGAAAAAGACCACCATACAGATTCCAAATTTGATGCAGCGAAAAAGCCAAAAACTAGAAAAAGGCTAGAAAGAACGAAGAAGAGAGAAGAGGATTGGAGAAGAGAGAATTTACGTTCAATCATAATGTTCTTCAACAATCCTCGTTACTTTAAATAGACCACTTAACCATTCAAGAAAATGAAATGAGGAGACTTAGAAGGTCATAAGATACATATAAATAAGTAAAAAAAATTAAGTCTTTTTATTTAATACATACAAACTAAACTAAATAAAATAATTAAAACTTTAATAGATAAAATAATGTCCACATCAAAGAGGCTGAGCCAAAGAAACAAAAGCACAGATGACATTTGATTTAAGGATGCTTAAAAAGGAACCGAAGCAACAAAAGCATGGAATAGATCAAAAGATGGCAGTCAACAATTCCGTAGGCGATGCAGCACTCAACATAACGCCTTGGATACATAAATGTTCTGACTCAAACAATTCGGCTGAAAAAGAACAAAAAACAGCAAAACAAGAAATATGAAAGAAGTAATAAAGATTTGTATGACAATTTCAATGGCATTCTACAAGAACGACTGCATCACCTGAGGAACCACTTCTCCAATACAGTGAACTACAAACGCCTGCCCTTTCACCACACAAACACAGAGACCAGGAACTCAGTCCACCAATCATAACAGTTCTTGCGACTTTCTCACACAACGGCCTACTTTTTTCTTGAATTCATCTCTCCGATCTCTCCATTCTTTCTGTAATAACAGCACCAAAATATATCTTAAAGGACCCAACAAACTATATATTTCCGCTTCATGAGAAAAAAAAAGTTCATTAAAACACGCATCAGGGTCACAATTAATCCACCAAGTTACGATCTTGCCCCACTTTTGGTCTCCTATGCAAGATTAATGCCAACGTGATAACCGCACTAGCTAGAATCTATAACTCAATTAGTCTATTTAACACCTTTTGACAGTATCCAAATTTCCAAATTCAAGAGAAACAGACGAATATTATTCTGTAACAAAACAAATCCACAAGTACCCTACACTATATATTCTTGCCACTACTTTTGATGGATCCCAAATTCAGACGCACTAAAAGTCAATCATCGTATATTATAGTATTCAGATCTCGTCCTGACAATAATTAAAGTTCAACCCAATCGAAATTAGAACAAACAATTGTTTGGACCACTTGATGGGATCTCTACTTATTCTATATAAACAGAATAACATCTCTGCATTCATATCCTTTTAATGCTCATATATTCAAATCAATAATTGACTATTTAAAAAGGGAAGGGTTGAATGACACCGAAGAGCCAATAGTAACTTACAGCAGCTTCCACATTAGCAGGAGATTCATCATTAGGGCTAGATAGCATCGATATAATACTCAAAACTATACTTTCAACCTGAAATGAGGAAATTTTGAGTGAAAAAGAGAAAGGAGGATCATCATAACCAAAGTTCAAAGTTTCAAATTGTCTACTTAGCAAATAAAACCAAGCCGATGAGAAACAAGAGACTGTTTCCTGGACATGTTGTTAGACATTTTTAATGAGAAATCAATAACTGTTTCATACTCTCCCCTTCTAACTATCTCTTTCGCTCTTGCTATGTCTCTCCCTTTCTTTCTCTCAGGAGTAAAAGATGCATTTTACCCTGTTAACATGGAAATTAGACAACTAATAGAAGCTTTATCATATAAAAAACTTAACAAATCAGTTTCCGCTTCATAGAGTGCTCTGGTTTTAATCATAAGTGACATACTGTATGCACGGGAGTCCATCGCTCACTGGCCAGCTCATAGCCATTTGGATCATCACCGGGTGGGTGAAGAATTGAAATGCAAACACGGCCATCAGGATAAACTGTCCATCAAGAAAGAAACAAAATTCAGTTTGTAGTGTTCTATCAAAAAAGTGCAGATGACAAGAGACATAACATTGACGAACCATTAGGGTGCCAAATTTCTGAAGTAAACTTCACTGAAGGTGGGCTGTTGGGATAATTGGATGGAAAACTCATGATGGCATTGAAGAAGCCACCCTCACTGCAATTATACAACTACAATTACTAAAAAATTGGCAAACTTCCAAGTTCAAAATTATCCTGGATTGACACTAAAATTATCCTTAAGGATATTAGTACAATTAGTAAATTGTTCAAAAGATTATCAACTTATTTTGGAGATAAATGCGTAATATCCAGCAACAATCATTTTAAACTGGCATGCTAAGAGAAAATACATAAAAGGAACGAAGGGGACATAGACAACAATGTATCTGCAGTACGAACAATTAGCATGACTACTAATATGAGATAATTCAAGCAACATGCCATTAAGAAATTGTCAAGGAACGATAACCATGAATTTCAAAGCCACGTAACTCCTATGGAGAATTTTCTAATTTGTTTATCCAATGCATATAAAAGTCGAAGTTCCATGTTTATATCAGTAGCAATGATTAATAGAACAATAAGTCTAAAGAAAGAGCTTTTCCCAAGAAAATGAACAATCTATAAAATGCCAACATCACAAATAAATTAATAAATGAAACAAACAATTTAGCTCTCAATGTATTCAGACAATGTCATCAAAATGATACAAGTAAATACTAAACAGAAACGAACATAGCATCGTATGATTAACACACAGATCATCGGACACGGATAATTCTCAACCCTCGATTGATTCCACAAATCGCCAGAATTACCGGAAATACGAGATTGGAAATACGAGATTGAAAATACCTAAAGCCAATCAACATAAGATAAGACAATTACAAGACACAAAATTTGACACGCCACCATAAAAAGGCACGTACTATAGTGTATCAGGAGGTCCAATAATGGTGACGCTCCAATCAAAGATATTAGTTTCGTCCACGAGTCCAGCGGAAAACCCATCGACAGGGTTTTTGCAAAGATCTGAAACCAAAAACAAACATAAACAAGAACCGATTGAGACTCAAACTGTAAAAAGAAATCCTACGAGTCCGGCAGCTGCAGATACGAATGCGAATTCAGACTAGAAAAGAAAAGAGAAATTAAGGAAATTTCAACTGCCTTTCAGCTGCTTTTGGAGAAGGAGACTCGCTTGCGAAGCCATGAGGAAGAGATAGTCCCTCAAGGCGAAGAGAAGACGGTGGCGGTTCCTGCGATTGGGAAGAAGGGGAGAGAGAGCTCGAGAAAACTCATACTGTGCATTACTTATAGCGATGGAAGGTTCTGAACATGGACTCGCCGCCAGCTTCCCCTCCCGGCTAGACATAGGGTTTTGCTACGCTACGGCTGGTTCTCTCTTATATTGTAAACTTCCCCGTTTATATCTTTCCACGTGCTAATGATTAAGGATAAAAACTCTTAAATTCAAGGTTAAACGTTTTTTATTAAAAAAATTCTCAAAATACAAAAAATGCTTTAAATTATCAAAAAAATCATTAACAATTGGCCGATAACTCCGGTGTTCCACATTTCATCGAGGTTAAATTTCATGTGCAAGGCCATTGAAAACAGTCATTCTCAATGACTTTATATTTTTTTTTATTTTTTAAATTAATTTTAAAAATTATCGAATGATATTTAATTTAATTAAAATTTATATCATATATTTATTACATTATGAAAAGATAATTTAAAAATTTTCATGATTTTTTAATACTTATATGATTTATTATAATTATTTTATAAAATAATTAATTAAAATTATACAAATATTATAAAATTACGGAAATTTTTTATTTCACATAACACATCCCTTATATTATTAACGGAACACCTTAGGCCATTTGGGTTGGTCTAGCCTGGCGGAAGGCTGGACCGTCCATTTCATACAATATTTTTTTGACAAATTTTTTGAATTACCATTTATCCGTATTTTCTAATTTTTTCTAATTATTATAATAAATTTTAAATAATTAAAATAAATTATTAATCTGGATAATGAATAAAAAATTACCAATAAAATATTTAAAAGGAAAAAATTAAAGAAAAATTGTTAGCTAATAATATTTTAATATTTTTGTTAATTTAAGATTTGTTTTGATCTTAAAATTTAAGATTTTTACTAATAATTAGACTTACTTAAAACAAGGGAATTATTTAGAGAGAGAGAGAGAGAGAGAGAGAGAGAGAGAGGCCCTCTGCTGTTCCGAAAGAAGGGTGAAGACAAAGGGTTGTGTCGTCTCTGGTGGGGACGTCTCGTCGTTGGGTTGAAGGGGTGTTAGAGAAAGCTGGCCGAAGCCCGAGGTGATTATCACTTTGTAGGGAACGCAGTTCAGCGTTTCAGATTAGCTTTTCTGCAGCAAAAGCTTAAGAGAACGAGAAGATTCGTCCTTCTTCTCTGCTTTCTTCTGCGACTCAATTGGAAAAGTTGAAAGCTTTTATTCTGATGCTTGCTCGATTCAAGACGTTCCTTTCTTTTTTTACTGATCGAGGCTTCAGCTAAACGAATTTACAGGGAAGTTTTCATCTCTCCATTGTTAGAGCTCAAAGCTTCAACAAACGTTATCTGCAATTAGAAAAATGTTCGAACGATATCCGGCTTAGAATAAGTAAAAACAGAGAGATCCATTACTTAATCGACGTCAATAGTCGAAACCCAGCAACCATTTCCCTTCATTTTCATATTTTACAAGAGTAAAAGTAAAACTAGAACATCGGTGCTTTACTGGCAGAAAATGACTTTGAGCTCCCTGGGCGATGAGCATTCGTGCATGAGAGAAGGGGTATCATGGGCATAAGTCATCGTAGAAGGACATGCGTCCTTAAAGAACTCAGAAAAGGTCGATGGTCGACAAGTCTGTGGACTATTGTAATGATTTCTGCAGCAAAGCTCATCGGTCTGGTAAGCCTCGCACCCACTTTTGCAGGCCACGACCGGTCCATGTTCGGCAGGAGAACGGAACTGTAGCTCACGAGGGCACGTAGCCAGAAGATCGGCTCGACAACCAACTACCGGGCAGAGGCCTTTTCCTTCATGGGGGGTTACTGTCATCGGCGTGTTGAAGCCATCGACTACGCTCACGCCGTAGGAAGAGAGATCGGTGTCACTATGGTGGATGCTAAACTGTGCGAGAGTGGCCGGAGCCTCGCCGCCGGCGCCGTTACACTCGAGCTTACCTCCGCAGTCGCCAGTGACGCAAGAGAAGCGGCCGTAGGAATCCGTGCAGCCGGTACGGGCCCAAATGCGGCCGGACCAGTGACGGTTCGGAGCGGGGAAGGAACGGTGTGTGAGGGCGGGAAGAGCGAAGCCGCCGCGTTGGAGGACTTCATGGCCGGAGTTGGGTTGAATGGCCGGCCAGACGTTGTAGGGGCAGTTGTTGACGATGGTCAAAATGAGAGCAGGTTGAGTAGCGGTACAGAAATTACAGAGAACGAGAAAGAAGGCGGCGCAGAAGAGAGGAGACAGAGATGATGGGAGGGGGGCAGGAGCTGCCATTGTTGGTGGTGGAGGAGAAGTTTAATTGCAGCCCGGAGGCCATTGGTGGGTTTTATAGGCCTCCGATGGGAAAAGGTAAGATTCCTGCGATAAAAAAGCGGTCTTTTTTAATGGAGTTAAAAGTGTGAAACTCTCCAAAGCGTCTTCGTTATGTGATAAAGATTCATAAATCTCCGTAGTCTTATCTTAAGACCCAAGAAATATTAGTGCGATCGGCCCTTTCTGGCTTCAGCATCTTCCAAAAGTTTCTCTTTTATTGGTGAAGAGAAATTAGCCTTATTTCTTTTAAGTATGGACCCCGCCCCTATGTTACTTAGAATCTATCCTGTTCCACCTCGAATCCTAATTGGATGGTGCTCGCTTGAAATTATGAGACCCGAAAACCACGAGGAATCGGAATAAACCGTGAAACGCAATTAGTCCTGGTCCGATTCCAAAATTTTTAAAAAAGATTCTTTTATATATTTTTGCTTTTGGCCCAGGTGGATTTGAGGCTGATCTTCAGGTATGGGTAAGTTTCAATTTGATTTCGGATCGATCCATTTGGTTTAATTTCTACTATTTTTGACCACTAAAACTATAAACTGAAGCAGCACCCCCGGTTCTTGAAATTATAGAACTAAAACCAAACCGGTTTTCAAATAAAACCAGCTCGAACTGCATGGGCAGCTACACCCACAAGTTACACCCACAAGTCCGAGTAGATTTGGCCCACCCCTGCTCCGGTGCTCTCAAAATACTTGCTGCTCGTCTTGTAAGAAACATTTCCAATAAATTATTTCAGATTTTACCCTTTAAAATACAATAAAATTGGGAGATAGAAAAAGACGTGTATTATCAATGACAAAGTGGGGTCAATCCAATTATTAGAAATATAGTACAATTGAATTAGCCAAAATAAAAATGGGCACTACAACTTCACTACCATAGATTTTGTCTTTTAGATATACAGGCCTCACAGTATGCTACAAAATACAGTCACCCTTTAAACGGCTCGCTTCCGCTTTGATCGCTTGCTTCTTTTGGGGCGGGTGTAATCTGGAACCTCTTTGCCTACACTGGACGCAATGACCTCTTCTAGTACTTCATCCCCCTGTTAAAACACTTTAGTTTAGCTTTTCAAACTCTTCCCTCACCAGACTAAAAACATTAAACTAATTTTGTTAGCAAACTAACCTTAAACTATTCTTCGTCAAGAAATTTGTCATTTTTGTTAAATTTTTCATTAAAGTTGCAGGCATGTGTTCAAAATTACGCACAAGAGTCAACAAATATACGAGAGAGAAAAATATTTTGAGAGCAAACTTAGAAAATTCAAGACGAATATGTATAAATGAAAAAGTAAAAAAATAGTCTTAAGAGTTCAAGGCAAACGTCCAAAAATGGAAGCGTAGGAAAACTGTCTTTGCGAACAGACTTCCTGGGTTCAATACAAATGCTAGATAATAGACGAGCAAGTGGCTTCCAGAGTCCAAATAATAGGCCTGAAAATGGACTTTGGTTTGGAAAATGCAATAGGGTGAGCGACATCTAGGAGTGCGCAGACAACCTATGTGGACGAGTGCTCTTATTTTCAATTGTTCGCTCTCAATTTTTGCAGAAAAATAAACAATATGAGCAAATATATTAACAAATAATAGTTAATTTGTTAACGAAACTAGTTTAAGGGTCTGCTTCTTCCTAGTGCCATTATTTTTAACTTTACCCGTTTTTTAATTATCTTCTAGGAAATATTGTCTTTGCTTGTTAAGAACATATCAAATTTAAGTTGGGTAGTGTATTGCCAGGTTTGTAAGATGAACTCTCTTATGAAAATGCTCTAAATTTAACCAGGGGGGGTTTAGTTTACCTTCTTCTTAATCTCTTCGGCTGAACCTTCTTCAGAATCAGATTCAGATGCAAGAATTTGAATTTCCTCGGCCTCTGCTGATTTGCTTGGCTTTTTCTTCCTCTCTTCTTCTCTTAACTGCTTAAATCTGTTTTCAACTTTCTATTTTCAGTATATTAACTAAAAAAAAAATTATAAAATGTATTCATGTCTCATAGATTTGACCTGTCGCCCGACCATCCTGATTCAGACGTCCGTTTTGCTCGACCTGCTGTTATTATTTGACCACCATCCTCGCTCACAACAGGCTTTGCCCCTCCTAATTTTCGCAACCATACTTGCTGTGCCGTGCTTAAAACATTGTTTGTGAACCTTTAAACATTAAGTTTTTGTTAAAAATCGAACGACAATAAAAATAGATACGAAATTGGATCACATATTTACGTCGGAAAAAAGATCACGGACAGCGAAGAATGTTCTCTTGCGACGATCGAAATACAACAGTAAGATTTGGGACTATACCATACACGAATTTAAAACCATTACTGAGATTCCTAATGTGGATCCATCGACCCCATTCAAAAAAAATTTAGATTGGCGAAGTTTAACAGTTTTGTTAAGTTAATGCACATATAAATTGTTTTTCCTTTTAACAATAACTTTAATGTTTTAAGATAAAGAGCAAAAAAATAATGATATCCACTGCAGCAGCACCCAAAATAAAAAGTGGCTTAAAATTGCAAGCGAGGAACTAACCAGTAAATTGATAATCCTGACGGAACGGACAAAGAGAAGTAACCAATCATGAGGGGAAGAAACTTCAAAACAAGAAGTGAATTCTTTTGGGACGGATCATCAGTCTGGCAAAAAAAAAAAAGATAAGGAAGATAGCCATAACAATGAAAAAAAAGCGTAAATTAAGATTTCCCTGTACCTGTGGAGGCTTCATAATTTCCATTGACACAAACTGTGAGATTACAAGAAGGACAGGTAAAACAAGGTATGCCAAAGTGTCATGCCAGCCTAATGGTGGATGACCATCCTGCAAATGACGCGCGATGATAATTAATAAGGGATTGAACTTTTCATGGAATAATTTAGGGGGTGGATCTTGGAGTGTATAAATGCTACCTACTAAGCACTTCAAACTCATTGCTTATATTATATTATAGAAATGGAAACCGATTAAAAAATCATTGAACGGTCAAAATTGTCTCACTACAACCAATTAATGCGTAAAGCAAGTATGATATAAGTACAACCTACCAAGAGAATCTAAATCTTCTAGCATTTATCTCAAGATCTTTGCCAAGATTGGAGAAAAATAAAGCAGAAAAAAAAACATAGGAATTGCACAAGACAAACAAATCCTAATTCAGCAAAAAACATTTGGTTTGCTGATAAGGAAAACTATAAGGTTTCTATAGAGAAAAGGTAAAAATGGACATGCCAAATTTTTTATTTTTTTGTCACTCACATGAACAAAACTTACTAACATCGAACACAAAGCTAAGCAGGAATGATTTAATTTTTTTTTTTTTTGATATCATGGCTCGTGGACAGGTGAAGATTCTATTACCACAAAAGGTATCAGCCAGGAGATTCCAGAACCACTTTGTCGGGCGGCAATTGTAGTCGGGCCACCAAGTGAAGGGATCCAAAAGAAACCTTCAGTCAACAAACCCTTCAAGGAAAAAGTTAGGAGAATTAGAATTTATCACCCTGTTTTCCCATACATTTCACGGAGACAACTTCAAAGGTGTCACCTCATTTGCCACGTTCGAAAGAGCTTGATATAGTCCTATCCAAACTGGTATAGTAGCCAAAGTGGGCAAACAACCTAAACATATTTGAATCATGAAATTCATTAGAAATCAACTGAAAATGCAGAAACATATAACAAGACATAATGACTTTCTATTGCAAAGACAAACATAAAAATCCTTACAGAAATTTTCAAAAGATATACCACAAAGCATAAGTATTATAGGATTGATCAACACACATCCAAGGAGCTGATTAAAATAAATACCTGCTAATGGATTGACACCAGCTTGCTTGTAAAGTCGAGATGTCTCTAGTTGTATCCTTTCCTTAAAATATGATAAGAAATACAAGATGAGAAAAAAAAACCCTTTGAATGACAATATTTTTTTAATATAGGAAAGCTCAAGCTCAAAATTAAAAGCGTGAAAATACTCAGAGAAAAGGGGTTGTCTCAACATTTACCTGATTTCCAGCATATCTTTGTTGAATAGCTTTAATCTTTGGCTGGAGGTTTTGCATTGCCAATGTTGATTCCACCTTTATTAAAAAAGAACGCCATTTCAACATTAACCCCACACAAGTCTAACAATATTTATGGAGGGACTCCAACTAGTAATAGAAAATCCTCACCTGTTTCTTAGTTAAAGGTAATGTTACAACTTTAACAATAACTGTCAGCAATATGATTGCAAATCCATATGCATATGGTATGTGTACTGCACTAAGCCCATCCTTCAACACCTAATTCATGTCGAATGATGTTGCAAAAAGAAAATCATTAGAACTTCACCCATTCTAAAGCCCAGAAAGAAAGTCGAAAAACTCCAGAAAGGAAATTTTGGCAAAACCGTCCAAAGTAATTAAAGTTAAAGCAGGAAAAATAAGATGCGGAGGATGTCAATTTATAATCCTAATCTTTTGGTTCAAAAACATAAATATGCTACAAAATTAAACTGCTGACATGCTCTTAACAGATCCCAGCTACCAATCCCAAACGCCTTTCATCAGGTGGAATTAAAAAAGAAAAAGGGTAGCTCAAGGGATAATTTACTTTTAAAACGATTTCCATGCCCTCGGAGATAAATCCGAACCATCCACCACTCTTCTGTACAGCGGTATCAGCAGAGCTGGAAGCTGCGGCTCCCGTTGCCGCAGGGTCCACAGCGACAGCTGCATCAGCGAGCGTATAAAGCAGGGCTTCTGCTCTGGTGAAAACTGATTTAAAATCAAAGGTTGCGTCTAGCGAATGAATCGGAGGTATCTCATGGAGGCTGAACTTGACTCTGGTGGCGACGAGTTTACGGTGACGAAAGCTGTGAAAGTCACGGCGAGATAAGGAGGTAAGCTGAGGCCCGCAAAACTGTGGCGATGTAATCAGGATTTTCGCCATGGAATGGACGAAAAGTGGTAGAGTAGTTCAGCTTCTCATGAGATACAGAGAGGATGAGGCGAGGTTGGCAGAGAGAGAGAGAGAGAGAGAGAGAGAAAGAGCGAGAGAGAGAATCAGAGATTTTCCTGCCCGAATTATCCTATTTTTATCGGATAGGGAAATATTCCAAAAAAACTAGTTCGGCTGTTTAGCGAAGTACAAATGACGAAATAACTATCCAATCCTATGACGCCACGTGGCAATGCTAAAATATAAGCACTTCCTATGATACTTGGCCCATGGAGCACAACCCGAGCCTGTCCATATCTAGAATGCCGTATGGGCCCAAGCCCATTATTAATTTTTGTCTACTAGTTTTAGTTAAGCAAGGCTCAGTGAGTCGAGCGTGAGTCCAGCTGAGGCGGATTTGAAAAATTTGGGTGAAATATGTTTGTTATGGGCTGGGGCTAACAGCCCGAGTCAAAAAAATTTCAATCTGACGTGTCTCGCAAGTTAAATAAATCAAACTGAGTTAACTAAACGAATTTAATGAGTCAACTCAGCTAAATAGATATAAATATTTTTAACTTATATAAATATAATTTTTATTATTTTTAAAAAATTGTTATTAAAACTATTATTATTATAATGTAAAAATATAATAATTAGTTATTTACTTAACAAAATTAACATATAAAATTATATATATTTAAAAAAAATTTATTTCAAATGATTTAATTAAAAAATATTATCCAAATATTATTATAAATATTTAATAATTATTTTATCATAAATTATATATATACTAACGAATTTAATGCTTCTCTAATTGTTAAATTAAAGATAAAAAACAAATCGACGGGGTTAAGCCAAGTCAAAAGGCCGCTCACAACCACTTATTTTCATGAAGTAAATGATTATTATTTAATCATAAATATAATTATTTATAAAATATTTGGAAAAGAAACTGGTTTCCATAATTAATTTAAAAAATCAATTTTAGGAAGCTACAAAAAAAATCATGAAAGGTAAATTATGAATCTTGCGGTTCTGCTCCACATTCGACTTCATCTGACGGCCCTGACGCCTCTGATGCTTCCATATTGTTATTTTCCTAAAATACAAAATATTATAATGTCAATTTTCTGTCTTCGTCCTTAGCTCAGGATTCAGGATTTTCAAAGTTGCCGTACTTTTTTTTCTGGGATTTTCGTACTTGCCAAACAGTGAATCTGAAGGAAACTTTCAGTTTGAGTTTTCTTGCAGGTATGTGAATCTGCAAGAAAAAAAAATGATTTCTATCGGTGGATTTGGGATTGGATCAAGTGTTGTTCTCTCTCTCCTTGTGTTTGCTCTTGTCGCAGAGCTTTTCTACTTTCTATGGTGGAAAAGGAAAATTGCAGAGCCGGAGGTTGACGATGGCGATGGCGATGGCGATGGCGGAAAGTGTGGAAATAAAATTTTTCGTCTTCTTCGTTGGAAAAATTCTTCTTCTTCTTCTTCTACATCTCGAACTTTGAATTACAGCAATGAATCAGCGTTGGAACTGGGGATTTACTCTAACGATTCGCAGGCAAAGATTGCCGATGAGGAAACTGTTGAATCTGAGCTCAAGAGGGTTCATAATCTGACCGTGCCACCCAGGTTTCTCTTCACCATTGAAGAAGAAACCAAGGAAGACATGGCCGAGGCCGAAGATGGGAAATCGAGAGGTGAGAGAAGCAGAAAAGGGTCGAGAAGTAGGAGCTTGCGGGAAGCTTTAATGGCAGTTGAGCCGCCTGTTCTTACTCCCCTTTCTTCATCGCCATTGAAAGCTTCTGCTTTAAACCCTCTGGAGTCGTATGAACTCCACAGCCTCAATCCTCTCTTTGAAGCAGATTCAGAGCTGTACAGATTGAGATCTTCGCCCCCTCCAACTTTCAAGTTTTTGAGAGACGCAGAAGATAAATTTTTCAGAAAATTAACCGCAGGAGCTCGGAGAAGTTCTGCTGCTGAAAATTCGACGATGGTTTTATTTAAATAGATTATCGAGGAAAAGTTATTTTTTAGCTTTCAAAGTTCTTGGATTTGTTCAACAATGGCGGCTTCTGAATCAGTGGCAGAAAGAGGGACCAATTTCTTTTCCTTTATCACCAATCTGTCTTCTTATTTTCTTAATTCTCTACTCTTCCATGGAGTTTTCTTTATTGTAGAAGCGATTTCATTGAAATGAAAGGGGTTGAACTTTTATGTTATATTGACATTAATAAATTGGAAAAATAAATAAATATAATAGCGTGCAAGGCAATCCAAATCATGTGATTTTTTTCTTGAAAAAGAGAGGTTTTAATTCAAACAAAATTGTTCAAATAATAAAACCAAAAAAGAACAAAAAAATCTTGACCGCAGACAAAAAATCTAGGTACGAAAATGAAGATAAAATTGAATTTTGTTTCGAAGTTGAAAATAACTGAAAAACCTAATCATTGAAAGTAGGTCCGAATATAGAAATTATGTCATTCAACTCTAAAATAGAACAATTTCACTATCAATGAAATCAACTGGTAAAGTACTATAATAAGTTGTTACAAAGTGAATTCAAAGTTTGACCAAACGTAAAAAAAGTGACAGAGTAGAACTCATTTTAAAAATTAACTCAATGGGTGAGAGAATTCTCGTTATATTTATACATGACCGTTTACTTTAATTTTATTGATATAGGACAACACTCACCCACACGTGTAGCGTAATAGATTTTTTTTCTTCACGTGTTTAATCGATTCTTACATCGTACAGATTTAGCTATGATACCATGATAGAAAGTGAGAGTGTAGAAGTCACTCTAAAAATTAGCTCAATAAACGAAATAATCTCTCTCGTATTTATATACGACCGTTTGTTTTAGTTCTATCGACGTAGCACGATAAAAAAAATTTCATAAATAGAACCGGCGATTAATCGCTCTAAACAAATTGAACAAGTTGATTTGGATTCGCGTTTTTGGTTTTGTGCATCAAAGAACACAAAATATCTAAGGTAACAAGATATTGAAGCAAACCACGAGACTATGGTCAAGAATGGAGAAGCAACGAGGAAGAGGGATCATCCATGTGAGGGAGGAAGACAAGGTAGGAGGAGTGGTCCAAAGCAGAGGTCCACTTTCTTGTATTACACAACGTTATAAAAAGAAACCCTAAAAATAGGGTCTGGCCTTCATTAATTGGGCAATCTTTTCATTTGAGCTGTCAAACGTGTCCAAGCTTTTCAAAAGTCATCGACTAAACGAGATGCATGTTGGGAATATGTTCATAGCTTTAAAAAGATCTTCATAGCTTCAGTCCGTGACTAAATTTATACATAGTACTAGAGTGGCATTAATTAATATCTAAGTAACTCTTATGTTGATATGATACGTTATTATAAGTTGCAGTTCTTTGCTTGACGACGTTTGTGTCCGTTTTGGTCACTAGTAAAAGAGTGTGTCAAATTTTCTTGTAATTTTTCAATCTGTCTAAAATCCCGGATAAACCCTAGATCAAATAGCACAACAAGATTTCGAATTTTCAAGTTTGAAATTCAAATTCAAAACTATCAAAAAATGGAGCGAGAAAACTAATGAAAATGAAAGGCTAATATCAACATATCTTTCATGACCGTTAAGAAAATACGAAGCCTTGGACGACAAAAACTCGAAATGGCCACACTTTCCCTTGATGAAAGCAAGAAGGAGGGGGCTTAGGTCCCTTTTTATAAAAAAAAATAATATTTTCAGTATTATATTGTATGTATGATAGGCCAAAAATCTAAATTACATCTAAAATTCTATTTAGGTAACCTCAATTTACTTAATATTATATGCAAAATTCAACTCAGTGGTAATTCTCAATTTTTATTGATGTGACCGAAAAATCGGGTGTGACCTATAATGTTAATGAACGACAATTCAAATCGACATAAAACAAAATGCAAAAAAAAAAAAAAAAAAAAAAATCAAAAATTGGTTAACATTTCTAAACTAAGACTTGTATAATATATAAGACTCCTTAGTATATACTTCCAAGGTACATGCATTTACACGTGCGCGTGCCGGCATATATATGGATAACTAAATTCACGTCGACTTTTCAAACATGCAAGAATTAACCGAAAGACATATTCTTACGTTTATTTTCAACAAAATTTATAATTTTGCTCCATTTATAATTTCTCTTTATCGGAAAAAAAAAAAAAAAAAAAGGAGTTTTGGTTGATTCCAAGCCATAGATAACTTGTATTTCAGTAGAATAGAAACATATGTAAATTAAGAATGTCAGAATCATTCTGAGTTATAAAGTGCAAAGGACTCCTCAGTTCTTACACAAGGCAAAGGCATCCATTGATGAGCCAAGATTTTGGACTTGCAATTATGAATGAAGATCAATCATGGAATTTCCGTTGGAGCCTGTTCGTATATATCAATAATTAATGCCACTTCCATCTACAACTTCATACTGCACACAACGTACACTTCTTCTGCCATTTCTTATCAAGTTGCCTCTCTCTCACCGGCGATGATGAATGTGATTGATATTCGTAGTCCCCCCGATGCTTCTAGCTTAGTATTATTCGTTTTGAGCTACGTTATGATTTGTTTTAGCGTTAACTCAAAACGTATTATAGTAGATAAAGAAGAAAATTCTACTTATAAACTACACAATTTTCAATCTCTAAACAATGTAAAATTATATATTCCCACTTATATGACTTGAATTAATTGCAACTTGTGCAAGTCTATATCAATTCAACAACAAAGGCAAAAATATTTGATGAAAAACATTAGAAAAATAAAGTTCTCGACCAACAACAAGGAAGAAAAAATAGAAATATGAGTTTTACATACATATAATTGGAAACAAAGCAGACAATCATTGTTCTATGAGTCTTATTAAGGTTATCGTGTTAAAAAAGATATGTCGTTCCTTCATTAATTCAAGTTTTGGCTTAGAATCGATGCCCGTCATTCAATTCCTCTGAAATTTAGAACCCTCTTACATAAGGCCATCCTCGTGTGCACTTAGGTGGACGTGAGTGTTTTGTCGGAGAGCGAGAGGACAAAAGTAAATAGTTAAGGCTGCAATCTGACTTCCTTTCCAACTATATTGAGAACCAGAAGAGAGAGAGAGAGAGAGAGAGAGAGAGAGAGAGAGAGAGAGAGAGAGAGAGAGAGAGGCTTTTTTGCATGAAAGTGAGCAAAAGCTGAAGTCTGGAAAAAACAACAATGGCAGAGGGAATTAGATTCCAACAGCACTAAACCGACTTTATATTGTTCAACATCTCTCACTCTGCAAGCTTCAAAATCCTCCTCAGGTTTAGGGCAATCCAAAAATGGGCCGCACTATCCATGCATTTTAATATGCAACTGTAATTTACCAAATCTGCAGACTATAGTATATCGAGTTTAATGGTGACACGCTGAGTCGATAAATAGCTTTTCAATTAATCTGTCGAATCAGCAGTTTTTGAAATTCGAAATATTCATCTGCTTTTAAAAACTGTACAAAAACCAGACCTGAAATTAGTCCTTCGTGATGAAGAAAGGAAGTCATCATTTTACTTCCATTACTCGGGAGGTCTCAATCTTAAAAAAGTGCTTATGATGAAGAAAAGGGTTACGCAAGGAGGATGACGACAAACAAGAAAGACAAACCTACAATTCTACGCCATCAATTACTGCTTCAAAGTTAATAAAATTAAAGCTTTAATCACTGATTTAATCTGTAATTCATGATATTTGCTTAATATAAAAGAAAAACAACACGAACAGCGGAAGATATTAGCGTATAATCGTCTTCGATAAAACTGAACAATCAGAGACAAAAAGCAAGGGAGAAGATGAAGTATAGGTAAGCAGGCTAAATTTGCAAATGCTGCCATGAAAAAGCAAGATTAATCTGGGGCAGTAAAGATAAAGTGGGCACTGGTTAATGTCGTTTTTGGCAAAAGTTATTCAATTATATACATCTTTCAATACGTGAGATTATTGATCCCCACCATAAAAAAGCCCTAACAGATATCTATATTTGATTCTCCTTCTTTACACCATGCATGGGAGCCACCTCTCTCTCTCTCTCTCTCTCTCTCTCTCTCTCTCTCTCTCTCTCTC
>CM039524.1:14734647-14769677 GCA_022433055.1 Begonia peltatifolia
CTCTCTCTCTCTCTCTCTCTCTCTCTCTCTCTCTCTCTCTCTCTCTCAGTTCTTGGTTACAGTTTTACAGCTTAAACAAAGAAAAGCTTATGAGCGAAGGAACTTCCTCCACTAAAAACCCTAAATATAAAATAAAACAAAAAGACATGAGAATAAAGGAATAACAAGAGAAAGTAAAGAAAACCCTCACTCTCTCTCTCTCTCTCTCTCTCTCTCTCTCTATCTATTCTCTCTCTCTCTCTCTCTGTGTCCTCCTCCTAGCTTTCCTCTCCATCTTCTTCTTCTTTAATTCCTTCTTTTCCCTTTTCTTTGTTTAGCTCTGGTATTCCCTTAATGTGATTCTCCACCATATTTGCAAAAGACCCATCAGCCTTTATAAAAGAAAAAGATCAACGAAAAACCATGATTTTCTCGTCTGTTCCAGTCTATTTAGATCCTCCCAATTGGCAGCAGGTAAGGTTTTATACAAATTCAATCCGGAGGTTCTTGGAAATTCAAGAAAAACAAAAGGAAATATACTCTCTCTCTTTCTGTAATCTCCTCTTGAATATGCTATACTCTCTTTTTAGGTTTTTTTTTTTTTTTTTTTTGTAGTTTATGTTTTTGAACTTTAAATTTGCAGCCACCAGATGATCATCAGCTAAGAAATGAAAACCTCAACGAGATTGCATCCTTTCCCCAGCCACAGCGGCCACCCTCGAGCTCAACAAGGCCTGGTTCGATGGCTGACCGAGCCCGACTAGCCAAGATGCCCCAGCCGGAGGTTCAACTCAAGTGTCCAAGATGTGAATCGTCCAACACAAAGTTTTGCTACTACAACAATTACAACCTCTCTCAGCCTCGCCACTTCTGCAAGACTTGCCGGCGTTACTGGACCCAAGGCGGTGCTCTCCGCAACGTTCCGGTCGGAGGTGGCTGCCGAAGAAACAAGAAGAACAAAAGTAAATCCTCAAAGTCCTCGTCAGAAAGACCAACTACTAGTAATTTAAGCTCAGGCTCGATTCCGTCAGGAAATAGTACAAGAGAGATGATCAATCATTTCCAGCAAAACCCTAATCAGTTTCCCTTCATCTCCTCACGGCCAAGCTTTAGCAGCTATGGAGTTGGAACCTTAGGAGGACCGTCAAACTTCAACGAGATCCAGCTACAAAGTGAAATAGAAGGAGTGGATCACCAATGGCGGTCTCAGCAATTTCCTTTCCTAGGTGGTTTTGAAGCGACAGGTTTGTACCCGTATCAAAATGACGGCGTTGAAGCTCCATCTTCAGCTGCTGAAGCTACTCATCTTCAAGAAAGGACATTGAATACTAGGGCTACCCAATTTCCTCCTGTTAAAATTGAAGAAAGTCAAATGCTAAACTTAACCAGAGGACCATCGTTGGAAGTTTTGAACAACAGTCAGATCTTTGGTGCAAATGCTTGGACAGATTTATCAGGTCTCAGCTCCTCCTTCACCAACCATTTCTTCTGACATACCGATCTCAAAAAATCATAACATCGGTATCACATTTTCAATCATTACCTCGGGAAATGAAACACTAATATCCTGATATTTTAAATTCCGTCGTCGTCATTTTCAATCAGCTCCTGGGTCCTTGAATTCTAACCTGAAACAGTTGGATTCGAATGGTGCTGGAAGAAACCAAGATTTTCTCAACCATTTTAAGACTTGCGTAATCTTAATTATAACTAAAAATGCTCTCTTTTCTTTTTCCTTTTTATTCCTGAAGTTTCTTTCTCTGTATGATATTTGTGTGTGTGCATGTCTGCAAATGTAGTGTGTAATGCTTGCAATCGTAAACAATGATTTTGAATCGTTTGGATGATCCTTGAATTTTCTTGTATACTTTTACCGTTTACGTCAGATTTAGCTTAAACTGCGTACGGCTCTTAGCTTCTAAATGATTGTGATCGATCGTTCAATTTCAAAATGGGGTGTAATAATCATCGTTTGTACCATCAAACAGTAGATTGTTTGGGAAAGTAATCATTAGTCATACTTAAACAGTAGATTAAGTGTTATTCAACAGTTTCCTATTTATATTGACTCTGTTATTTTCACCATTCTGTTAGTTCATTACGAGTATATATTCTAGTTCGTTACATGACTGAGATATCAAGGAACATTTAATGAAGAACAGAAGATGGAACTTCTTCAGAGTTTGAAGCGTCACAGGTTAATGTCGTTCGAAACTCACATTTTAACCGCAAATGGCGCTTCTTGATTCTGGGTAACGGAGGCCATATTTAGTTTGCAAGTGTTACGTGTCAGAGATGTGAGAGAGATAGTCAAATATTACTGTGCAGGGAAGTCTGGAGTTCTTGCTGGAAGAGAGAGAGAGGGAGGATGTTGGAGCAGTGATAATGATTTTGTCATAATAGGGTTGAAGAGGTGTAGGTGTGCTCAAGTTGTTACAGAAACAGTGGGAGAGAGACAGACAAGAATCCGAAACCTGAATTTATTAGGAGAGGAGACTGACGTGAGATTCTTTATATGTACGGTCAACTTGGCTGTTCGAGTATTTAATGTATAACCAAAATGGAATTTATTCAACCAAACCTCTAAAAAAAAAGAAGCCAGTCAAAAAATTTCTTTCCCAGTAATCGAGGCGCTATCCAGAACAAGTGAAGAAAACTCTCTCTGTCTCTCTCTCTCTCTCTCTCTCTCTTCAAGAGTAAGGAAAGAGAGAGATAGTAGGGTAGAAGAAAAGCAGGGTGATTGGCGATGCTAAAGATGTCTGTGGGAACTGAAGACAACAAGAAAAGAGGAAAGAGGTCTAGTTTGTATTTTGCGGTACAAAGATGCATAAATCCAAGACCTCTCTCTCTCTAACCTTCTCTATCCTCAACCTTTTCGAACTATTAGAGATGAATCAGTAAGAAGAGAAAAAGGGAAGAAAAACTGCGTAAACAAATATAGTTGGGTTGGGTGAGTGCTGAGAGCTTGAATGACCTCCAATGGAAGAAAGGCTCACTTCTTGAGCATTCTACTGACTTAACTTACGTGAGATATTAACATAATCAAGAGGGTGGGAGCAGTCGGGGCCGGTTCAGTTCGGAGCCGAGACCCGACCCCAGTTTCAATTTCAAATTTTTAGTCCCGAAACCAAGACCTCGAGGAACCTGGGATCGAACTGTCTCAATTCGGTCTCGGTTCTGACAATGTATTTTTTTTTTTTTCAATTCAAAAAAATTTGAAAATAAATCGGTCAATAATGAAACGATTCATACAAAAAATAACTAAAAAAAAAAAGAGCAATTATCATTATGAACTTCAAACTATTGGGGTTCATCTTCTTAAACTCTAAAATATAAATTTTAACAATTCAAACATTAACTTATTGACAAACTAACAAAATAAACCTTGACGGATATTCTATCTCCGTCCGTTCTCGAACTTTGCAGTAGAACGAACGGACTGTTGAAAACAGAGTCCTTCCATTCTATAGAACGGACAGACTCGTGCAATAGACAGTCCGTCCATTCTCAAATTTTGTGGTCGAACAGATAAATTATTGAAAACAGTGTCAGTCCGTTCTAGAACGGATGAACTATCTACAACACCGTCCATCCGTTCTTCAAATTAGGGGTAGAGCAGACGGTCTGGATCCTCTAAGAGTGCATCCGTTCTATTGATTATATCAAAACCCTTTCTTCCTGAAGTTCATTTTATGCGCAAAAATATATTGGCTGCTCGCGATTTCATCTCTACCCTCACCATTTTTTGACAGAAAATCGACCGAAATTTACTTCAAGTTAGGTTACATTATCGATTATGAATGGTTTAGTTTGATTTTTAGCTAGTAAATGTGTGAAATCTAAAAGTTTCACAGAGAGAACGGTCACCACCCTCAAAAGGTGCGTTCGATCTCTGTGAATTTAACCGAGCGGACGGTCATCACCCTCATGGGGTGCGTCCGATCTCTTGATTTTCAGAGAGCGGAGGGTGGTGGCCCGACAGTGCGTCCGATCTCTCAATTGCAGAAGGTCACCACCCTCCGACAATGCGTCCGATCTATCTATTTTCACCGAAAGCGGAGGGTCACCACCCTCCGACAGTGCGTCCTATCTTTAAATTTGCTAATACCAAATTTTTCTTTTCGATCTTTTTGCAAATTATCGTCATAAATGGTTGAGAGATTGGTTGATGCAAACAAGCCTACGAACATATAGTGGTATTCAGAGGAGCACGCTCCCATATACGGTAATATTCAAGCATTCAGTCACTTAGAGGGTGATGGAGAAATAAAGGTGCATTCAATCTCACAAATCCTAGACAATGAGCTTCGATCACCATTGAGGTCGGATGATGATGAGACGCAAAGTATACAAGTAAGGGAAGATAATTCGGATAATTTTTCTTTGGATAAATAATATAGTTCTTTATCGGTCATTCGAGACGAAATACGAGATTATGTTTTGAAAAATGGATTTGATATCAAATTCGTTAAAAGTGAGAGGACGAGACCCACTGCAGAGTGTCAAGGAGGACGTGATTGACGACTGCATGCTTCGGTCATGCAAAATCAGTTGATATTTCAAATAAAGTCTTACATTAAATATCACAATTGTGCAAGGACAATTGATAATAGACACGCTTCGACAAATTGGTTGGCAGTAAAATATTAGGATAGGTTCAAAAGTCAACCAGATTGAGAAATTCTTTCTATTATCGAGACGGTAAGGAAAGAACATAGGGTGAACATTACGCCCAGTCTTGCTAGAAGAGCAAGAAGCAAAGCAAAAGAAATCAATTATGGGAAAGGAGAAGAACAATTCAAGAATCTCCGTGCATACTCAGAAGAAATATTCAGATCAAATTTAGGGAGCAAAGTAAAAATATATGGTTACGTGGTGGGTAAGGGACGAGATAGGAAGATAATATTTGAAAAATTGTACATATGTATGGCTACTTGCAAGACAAGTTTGCTAGAGCGGGACAGATCTATTATTTGTTTAGATGGATGTCATCTCAATGACTCCTGCCCCGACCAATTACTCACGGCTGTCAGTGTTGATGACAATAATGACATATATCTTATTGTCGTAACCAATGTGGAGTCAGAATGTAAGTACTCGTGGAAGTAGTTTTTAGAGTTATTACAGGACGACCTATGCACTAACGATGGACGAGGATAGACAATTGTGTCTAATCGACAAAATGTATGTAGTATTATTATTATTTTTATTCGGGCATTGTAAATATATATTATTTTATACTGAGTTTGTTTTTCTCTAAAATTTCAAGGGTTGTCGACTGCTGTGGAGGAGACATTTAGTTTAGCCAAACACCGCTTCTGCATCCGGCATATGTATGCAAACTTCAAAGAACGATTTTGAGGCAAAGCATATAGAGATGTGATGTAGTCTGCAGCAAGGGCAACCACAAGGGAATATTTCAAAATAGCAACGAGGAAAGTTTATGAGCTAGATAAAGATGCCCACACATGGCTTCGATGAGTACCGATATCTCATTGGGCAACTCATGTTTTTTCTCCAATTTTCAAGTGCGATTTGAGGCTGAATAATTTGTGTGAGTTTTTCAATACAGTTATATTGCCAGTCAAGGACAAACCGATCTTGACCATGGTCGAGATGATTCGAAAAAACTTGATTACTCACATTGTAAAAAAATACGACGAGATGCTCAAGTTAACTGATGTCCTCTGATTTCTTGTGTCCTAAGATTAGAAAACAGCTGGAGAAGCTAAAAAAGGCAGCTAAAAATTAAAGTGTTGATATAACGGGAAATAAATGCTTTAAGGTCAACAACGGTAACGAACAATATGCCGTTGACCTGAATGTAGGCGAGTGCAAATGTCGGAGGTGGGAGATTACTGCAATCTCATGTGTTCATGTCATTCCATGCATTAATTTCATCAGACGGCCGCTGGACTAATTCGTACATCGATACTATTACCGTACTACATATTTGGCGATGTACTCAAACTTCATTCGTCTCATTAATGACCAACAAATGTGGTCGGAACCAAATGATTGGACCCCAATCGTTCCGCCGAGAGAAAGCGCCAACCTAGCAGACCGAAAAAGAAAAAAGTGCGCGATGTCGATGAACCGTCTACTTCGAGAGTTTCTAAGAAAAAATCTATGATATTGTGTGGTAAATGTCAGCATCAGAGGCATAACAAACGGAAATGTACTGAGATGGGATTGACTTCAGGCGTTGTTGCTATGCACGACACATTTATGAGTTTTCAAATATTTGACGGGACACAAGTACATTTTTACACATTATTCTCATAAACTATGATAGATTGTATTAGATGATTTAAAATGTGGTTGAAAGGATAGAGAATGACGAGAGTTTGATTGAAAAATCGAAAATGTGGAATTTTAAGCACAAAACAGATCGGTTTTTTACGTTTTCTGCTCAAGCTCCTGTTGCTCGATTTAAAAACTATTCTAACCTCTTAAAATAGACACTAATTCTAATCTAATTTTTTCGATATTTGTAGAGAAAGCTACGAATTTTCAAAGTTGAGACAGAAACTAAAAAAAGTTTATAGAGCAGTTTTGGTTTTCGATTTTCTGCCATTTACTGTGTTTGTTTTGTAAATGGATTTTCTCATGTAAAAATAGACACCTTAAGGAAACTTTTGCCATTAGAATCAAGTCGTTCTGATAACCGTAGAAAAAGTTATGCACTTTCGAAGTTTAGACAGTATTTAGATAAAATTGAATGGACAAATGATTATGTTTAGTTTTTTTTTATGAATTATGTCAGTGATCCTAGTTCCAAGCACTTAAAATAATTGTGGAATGGATTTTTTGATGTGAAATGACTATGTGACAAGTTAAACCCAAGTGTTGAATAGAATCCAAGCGCCCCAGAAAGTTAAGGACGTCAGCTAAGTAGTGCATACATGTGTGTTGCCCTTATAGGCCTACGCCACATGACTTTAAGAATGATTTGTGTGTTGATGTGTGTTTTTTTGTTTGTCATGCATCATGTTTTGAAAATAGTATGAAAATGAATTTGAGCATGTTTTTAAGTATGAGTGAACAGTGTGACATATAAACGGTGAGGATAATTTAGGTGGCCTCGAAGAAAGTGATTCGCCCTTCGACGCAGACAGAAAATCGACTTGGGAGAATTGATCTGCCTCCCAACTTTGATGCATAATCCTTATGTAGTCTTATAACTTGGGAGAATTGATTCGCCTCCCAACTCTGATGTAGGATCCTTATGTAGCCTTATGACTTGGGAGAATTGATCCGCCTCCGAACTCTGATGTAGGATCCTTATGTAGCCTTATGACTTGAGAGAATTGATCCGCCTCACAACACTGATGTAGGATCCTTAAATAGCCTTATCACTTGGGAGAATTTATCTGCCTATCAACTTTGATGTAGGATCTTAACGTAGCCTCGAAAGAAGTGATTCGTCCTTCGACGCAGACAAAGAGTCAATTTAGGAAACTTGATTCGCTTCCCAACTCAGTATAAAGATCGTATGATACATGAACGTGAAATCGGGCGCACTGTCATAGGATGGTGACCCTCCGCTCTCTGAAAATCGAGAGATCGGACGCACCCTCTGAGAGTGGTCACCGTCTGCTCGGTGAAATTCACAGAGATCGAATGCACCCTCTGAGGGTAGTGACCGTTCGCTCGATGAAATTCACAAAGATCGGACGCACTCTCTGAGGGTGATAACCGTACTCTCTATGAAACTTTCAGATTTCACACATTTACTAACTAAAAATCAAACTAAACCATTAATAACGTAACCTAACCTGAATTAAATTTGATCGATTTTCTGCAACAAAATGGCAAGGGGTCGAAAGGAAATCGCGAGCAACCGATATATTTTTCGCGCAAAATGAGTTTCAGGAAGAAAGAGTTCTGATATAATTAATAGAATGGACGGACTCTTACAGAGTCCTGACCGTCTGCTATAGCCCTAATTTGAAGAACGGACGGATAGTGCTGTATAGAGTTTGTCTATTCTAGAACAGAAGGACGCTGTTTTAAACAATCCGTCCGTTCTACGTCAAAATTCGAGAACGAACGGATTGTCTGTTGCACGAGTCCGTCAGTTCTACAGCAAAATTCGAGAACGGACGGAGATAGGACGTCTGCCAATGTTTATTTTGTTAGTTTTTCAAGAGGTTAAAATTTGAGTTCTTAAAGTTTTTACTTTAAGATTTAAGAATATAAACCCCCATAGTTTGAGGTTCATAATGGCAATTGCCCAAAAAATAATACATTCGACTCGTTATCTATTCAATAACAACTAAATAATACAACAAAATATAAAAAATATTATGTCATGGACCAGTTCGGTCTGGGATCTTCAGAATTTTAAATCGAGGACCAGAGGCTGTCGAGTGGACACAGGTTTTAGGATCTCAAAACTGGTACCAAACTGTGCCATGTACAGAACCAACCCAAACCGGTAGATCCAGTCTCTCGAGTCCTAGTTGTTTTTGCCCACCTCTAATAATCAATTTCTAACCAGAGCATTATTTCTTTTGAAGTAAAGTTAAATTGAGAAGAAAACTCCCCTTTTTTGGGTTGAAATAACTGCATATGTTTTGTCTTTTACTTTTTGGCTCCTCGTTGGTTTCCATCATCAACTAATGGCGTGGGGACCCACCAAGCCCTTCATCTTAAAGGGTTCTTCTGCCATGAACATTATTTCATACAACCCTAATCAATGATATATCATTAAGAACATTTTAGAGTAGAATAAGCTCAATCATCAATCTGATTCGACGACAATGATAATATTATTCTTCCATTGATCAAGAACTTCAAATGAACTATTATTGGTGTAAAAAGGGATCAATCGCTCTGAGATTTCAACTTTACAACGGGGAATGATGATTATCACTCTTAATTTCTATCTTAATAACTTGAATTAAAGAAACATTTTCTCATCAAAAACGGGGATTAATATGGGCTTAAGCCTTATATTTCTACACTTGAGTTTATTATGAGCAGATGGATCTCTTCTCATCTGGTGTCTTTTTCGATCAGCCTACAAACTTTCGGCTTCGTTTACCTTTGCACACCCTTCGGATTATACGATTGGAATATGCTTCTCATCCCATGAAAACCAAGAGAATAGCTTTGGGATTAGGCAGGTGATCTTCCACCTCCGTCATTCGAGGCAATGAGCCTCCTCCTTTCAACTCGTTTAGGAATATTGCACTACAAAACAAATTAAACCAATACAACAAACGTTAGAATATACCAAAACCTCAGTTATGATCCACCGTGGTCAGCGGCTGTGGCGTCTGGATCTTAGATTGAGATTCAGCCTGTGCCAGCTTCTGCAGTTCAACAAACCTGTTCATCCGCTCTAGCAATTGGGCAGCTTTTCTCTTGCCTCTGTCTGTGCCATTTTGCGCTAAATCGATCAACGGCCCAACCACCCCAAGTTTCTTAGCCTCCAGCAGATGATGTTGGTCCCAAGAACACAGGTGCACCAAAACTGCAGCGGCATTTTCTCTGTTCCTGGGAGATCCAGTCCTGATAACCTCTACTAAAACAGGAACAGCATCTGCTGCTCCAATGGCACTTTTGCCTTCAGGATGGCTGGCCAGTATTGCTAAGATGGCTAAGGCCTCATCTACCATTCCTCCTCCACTTTCTGCCAATAGTCGCATCAATATGGGAATGACACCAGCTCTGACTGCCTTTCCTTTGTTCTCCAAGTGCATGCACAAGTTGAAGAGAGCAGTGGCAGCATCTTTCTTTCCCCTTTGAGTTCCTTGACTTAGCAGCATAACAAGTGGTGGGATGGCCCCCGATGAACCTATTGTTACTTTATTTCCATCCACAACAGAGAGGCTGAAAAGGGTGGCTGCTGCATTTTCCCGAGCTTCCATGCTTCCTCTCTTGAGCACGTGAACTATGCCAGGAATAGCCCCAGACAACACAATGGCTCCCTTGTTGTCCTCACAGATGGAAAGGTTAAGAAGTGCTGTTACTGCATGCTCTTGAGTGCGTGAATCTGTCGCCGAAAGGAGGCTCACAAGGAGAGGTATTGCACCGGACTCAGCAATGGCAACACGATTATCTGCATTCCGCTTGGCAAGAAGGCGAATTTCACCAGCAGCAGAAAGCTGGTCTTCAGGGTTGGTAGACGTTAGTTTGCAAAGGAGAATTTCCATTTTTATGTGTTGAGCACGTGAGTGAGCAGATGTTTTACTTGGTCTTTCTGGTGGTTCCAGTCCATTTGTCTCGCACCACTGGGCTATGAGACTACGCAAGACGTAATTTGGCGTAAGAGTAGGGGTAGAAAGCGTTTGTTGTGTCTTTGGACATGTTCCATGCCCTGCTTCCAGCCACTTTTCAATGCAGGAACGTTCATAAGTCTGCAGCAGCAGGGGCCCATTAGTAATCAGTAAGAGCAAAAACTGGAAGTTTCATGACATCTTAGGTAAATTAAATAAAGTAAACACCATTGCATATGAAATTCAGATAAAATTTAAGAATCCTCTTGAAAAGTTATGATGGATTAAAACTGAGAAAATAATAAGTTCTTTCTGCCAGAACAGCCTTTTGGTTCTTTGTTGTTAAGATCATCAAGGGGAAGGTGGTAAAAAGTAGGGTATTAGGGTACCATCAATTTATAGGGTTCATCTTCCTCCGACTTTCATGTAAAAGACGTGAGAGACAAATTATGGAACAGAGAAGATGAAGTTTTGACCATCTTTGAATAAACCCAATTGATATACCTGCCCTGTAGAAACAATGACAGGATCCTTAATCAACTCCAGAGAAATGGGACAACGAAAATCATCTGGAATAACTGGAGATTTGCCATTGCTGTCAGCAGATGTTTGTCCACCATCACTAGAGGAAATGCTCTTATCTCCAGCTGGATCATCAATGTCAGGATTTTCTGTGAGTACAAAATCCCTTATTTTCTTTAGCAGCCTTAACATCTTCTCAATGGTCACCCCTGGGTCGTCACCACCAGTAACCATCTCAGATAAAGCTAGTGACTCTTGTTTAAGTTGAGGGATTCCAGTTAGATCCAATTTTTCAGCCAATCTTTTTAGGACAGCTGGGTCTGTAGCAGAATCGTTCATCTTATGTACTGATACAAGCTCGTCATGCAGCTGAGCATCAGATGTATCAATCCTGCCTTTGGCTCTTCTAAACTGGGCAAGAACAAGTTCAACCTGAACCGAGAGTTATAGTGCCTTTTTAGGAGTGAAAAAACTCCATTCGATTACATGAAAACTATAAAGACAATGGAACCTCACGAACTTAACAGACCAATACGTATTCTTGTCAACATGGTTACTGAAGGGCAAGCCAATTCTAATTAAAATTCTGAAGCGCAACTATTGACATTGTTTTCTTATTATCATCACAACCGTGAGATCTAGAGGAAACCTAGTTGTACTTTGGTCAACATGCAATGTTTTATTTCACACAATATCCATCGTAAGACAAGTAGAAAAACATATAAAGAACTATTTAAGAATGTATATACAGACAGACGATATTATGAAGTCCATGCATAAAATGATCAAAACAGGAAAGGTATACGTTAATTCATGACTAGTCTACCTGTTCCTTAATTTCATCAGATATGTCAAGTTTATCGTAAGAAATTCCAATCAAAGCTTGTTCCAATTGAGCTGTTATCTTGTCAAAATCATGCATAATTTGCTCCGTTTCAAGGACCTGTATACAAATAAAGAAGGGAATACTAAAGAAATGTCATATATAAGCTTAATGGATAGCCAGAGCAAAAGGTGAGAACCAATGAGTAATAAAGAAATGCCACCAACGTGCCATCAAAGGCAATGAAGTGTCAAAAATTATTATGTGATTGACACAAGAAAAACAGTAAAGTCCCATCTATATTCACAATCTAACCAAAGAACCAAGCCAGCATTCTTATCATTGCAAATACACTGCGTAACAGAAATTGCAATGTTACTAAATATTCCTAGACTTTTATCACAGAATGTATGCCAGCTTCCTTACAACTTCTTTGGGAAATGCTTTGAAGAATTTTCACTTAGATGTTCCCCTTCTGACGCAACCTTGTTAGAGCAAGATGAAAAAGAATTCAGTGCCAGCTGCTCGTAATACAGATAAAGATGGTTTCGGATGCTTTTTTTATCGGCAGCGTTCGAATAAATCATCTATGACGCCCACAAACCTTTTCCATTTTTTTTGGTCCCTTTCCCCCTAGAATTATACAGTCACATTCTCTCACCATGGATCCACAAGCAGGTCCAGCACTGATTTTGAAATCAAAACTTGTAAATTAATGGGGATTTTTGTTATCAAAATCGCCTACCAAGACTGCTTTACCTAATTGTAATCGAAGTCCTAAGATTTTCACATAGCTACTGAGACGCTACCTCGAGAAGCTCCAGACTAACAATCTAACAGTAATTACCCGCGAAAGCGAGGCAATCGCTGTAATTTCATCTAGTCGATTTTCCTCCTAAATGAAAAAAGCAAGAGCTTGCGGAAAGATTATATAGAAAGAAGATCAAAATCAACCCCCTCAGAGAAGTAACATCAAAGAGAAAACTAATCTGAGATTCTGAGCATACAGATTATCAGGAGGAAAGAGACGCACCAGATAAATCTTACTTCCCACGCTCCCAAATTTGAGTAACTCTATAGCTGATTTCAAAGCTGCTTGCAATGAAACTAGAGCTTTCAGAGTCTGCTCGGGGAGCGCCTCTCCGCTGTCCCTTATCTCTTCGAACATTGGGGTCAAGAGCTTTAATCGCCTCACTAAATTGCAATACTGCTTCTTCACAATGTACCTGTAATCCGAGATGCAAGAGATATCGTTCAATAGCTCGATCAGGCCCTTAACGATATTACCTTTCTCCTCCGCCATAGTTAACTCCCCAATAAGATCTCCCGGCATGCAATTGGTCGCAGATACTGCACATAGAGATTTCCTCACAGAAACTATTCAGATTTTACTCCGATTATGGGGGTCGAACTTGGAAGCCGGAGGAGCAAGTCATTCTCTCCTACACGAGAAAAAGAGATGGAAGAAGCCATGAATGGAAAGATAGAGTGAACGGGAGAAACACGCGCAGTGACACTTTGTTAGCTTTCGGTTTCTGGGACGCAGCTGGGGAAGCTAACTCATGTTTGAGTTGGTATATAAACTGTGATTGAGTTAGTATGCATTGTCTCTTAAACTAATATAAATGAGTATTGGAGTCCAAACGTGCCCCAAATTTCCTGTCATTGACAAGTAAAAGTTAAGGATGGAAAGATAAATTCAAGTTGAAGGTCATTAGACAATGTCTTAGCCAAGGGGACGGATTGTGATTAAGATAATTACCAGTTGTGTTAGGGTTAAATTCAATTACTCTTCAAATATAATTTGTAATTACTTAAATTTTTAAGTATGAAAAATGTAATAATTCAAAATCTAACGGAGGTTGATCGTTAAGAACAGTCTTCTATTCTGTTTAATGCTTACGTGGTATTAGACTGGACGACGGTCAGTCGAGCATGAGTAAAGATTGATATCAAAACAGCTCTCTGTTCATCCCCCCTCAATTTAAGTAGTGCTTGGAAACAGGATATCTGTGTTCTGGAATAATTATCTGTTCTCAATTACTCTTTACGATTTATTTTAAGAATGGGGTCATTATCCTGAAATGACCCTCATTTTTCAGTTCATTTAAAGAACGGGAGGTCGTTATAACGGAATAGGGGCTCATCCCTAACTTTATATAAAGAACCAAGCCCTCATTCCATCTTCATTCTTTGTAAAACTTTAAATCCTTGGGCACCGTGATTCTGATTGTCGTTTTCTGATATCGGTCTCCTATTAGGATTTAAATTATTATATTTTAAGATTTTAACGGTTACATACTCTACTCTGAAGATGATTGAAATTAACTCCATACTCGGAAGGTTTAAATTGGTAATTAGCGTTGAAATTAAGAAAGCTAGCTAATGCAATTAAGGAAGAGAGCGAACTGGGTAATCTGTTACACGTGTCCGTAGATGGATTAGGTATTACTTTCAACTATTATAGCGAAGAGAGCCAACAGGGAGAGCGACGAGTTTTGTGGGCCCATATCTGACAAATTCATGACTTTTCTGCTTCCGAATGAATATTACGCGTACACGTGGCAATCTGAGTGCAACTGATGGACGTCCATGCTGGAGTGAACACTGACCTGATCAAGATACACGTGGCGGACCCTCGTTCGAGGATTTTTGGGTGGTGTTTTAGGAAATGCAAGCCATTTGATCAATCTGTTTTTGTCACAGCCGTACGATCTGAATGCCAAACTTTGGCATCTCCTGGACTTCAAGGGGTGCGAAGTACTAGATGGGTGGACCCACTTTTTGGGTCATCAATCTTATCTGACAAACAATTGGGTCGGGTCTAGTTGAAGCCGGGAGTGGGACCCTAAATGAGCGAGGCCGCTCATGGCTGGCGTGGAATCTGATGGCCTGGTGACCCAGAAAAGAATCAGAAACGTTAATTGAAGATCCCTGGTGAATCGTACGATGAAAAAACCTGAAGAACTTTTCAAATGAACCGTCCAGATGTGGGTCCTACGTCCATGTGGGCAGCCCTAGGGGTGGAGTAACAATGTCACCCTCCCATGGGAATTAACTGATTCGAGTGTGCTTTGTATTACCATAACAACGGCTTACCTATTCTCCGGTCAGCTACCGGCTTGCAGCTTGATTTTTACTTGGTGTGGTGGAGGCTCGAACCTATTTTTCAAAAGAGAACCGACTCATATGTTGATTCTTTCAACAACTAATGACTGACGTTAATCAACCAAAAATGTTTGTAGTTGATGTCTCAACGTCAAGCAGAGTCTAAGACTGCAGAACTCGACTTCATATCACCTTATTTGTGGTGGGCATAGTCATGCCCGATCAAGTCTTGTTTCACTTGGTCGAGTGCTTATAAAAAGGAGTAGGCTTTGCTATTAGTATTTAGTTGAAAAATAAAAAAAGTGAAAGATTATAGGTTAGACCTTCTTCTAAGTTCTAATCAAAGAGAAAAGCTTCTTTGATTGCAAGAAGAGAGATGATTGATGGAGTTATGTAGATCTTAGGGTGGACTTTTCCTAATGAATATTTTGTGCTTTGACTAATTATTTATTTTTTGTAGTTTTGTATATGGAAACATTTCTAAATAAAGATAATAAAGTTGACTATTTTAGTATTTCCATCCACCGGCTTCGCACTTTGATCATCATCGTCCTCAATTCGTGGGATGGCTTCTTTGATCTGGAAGACAACCGGATGTTCGATTCTGATCTGAAAGTCAAACCCTCCCCGTTTAACCTTAATTCATCAAAGAAAGAGAGAGAGAGAGGGAAGTAATCACTGTGTGAAGAAATGAAGACAGACATCTAAACGAGGAAAGAAGTACAAAAAACGGTCCCACTTACAAAACTGATCGATCATTTTCTTTCGATTGCTTACATTTCTTAATCTTACATCCGAAATCTACTCCTTCAAAAACTGAAGGAAACATTGATTCTATCTGTTCTGACAGATCGATAAAGACTCGATCACGCCTGAGACCTTTCCGTTTCGATGATCGACCTGATTTTGATTTTCTCGGCGGCGGAGGGCAAGGGAAGATCGCCGGAATTTTCTGATCCAGAGAAGTTGGAGTTTTAAACCCACCGTCATCTTCTTTAACCGTAGATTCTTCTACTGGAGCAGGCAGTTTAACTTGCAAGGAAGATGGAAAACGTTCAGACGAAGACATTTTTACTTTTTCTTCTTCTTCTGAGCTTGAATTCTGGCGTTCATGGTGAAAGGACGACGTGGCTCTTCGTCTCCATTCTATGGCGCTTATATCTTTTTCTGCAGAGAAAATTGTTTCCGAATCGGAGAGACCCATGAAAGGAAATGAGTTGAAATTGAAGAACATGAAACGAGATCGGAAAAGAAAAAATGCTGGTTTTCAGAAAATGACACAGCAATCATAAAACCACGATCTTTCTTTTCAATTCTTCGTTGAATTATAGAGAGAAGGTGAGAAGACCTGCTCTGAGGAAATCAACGTCCACGTCTCTCTCTAAAAGCTTTTCACTTTCTCCCACAAGAAACTCAGGTTTGTACCGGTAAATCACAAACTCCGAGTCCTTTGTCCAGTCAGCCATTATAACTTCCCATAAAACTCGTCTAAGCAATCGCCTTTTTCGCACGTGGTTTACTACAGGGAAACCATATGATCATAATATAGCTTTAACGTTGAACTGAATGCAACAAGTTAAACACCAACTACCATTCCTCCATTATTAGGGTTTGTTAGCAAAAAGGGAGTTTGTTTATTGAGCCAGTAGAAATCTGGTTGTCGTTTCATGGGTAAAATTTTCTGGTTGGATGCTCTGCTGAACTCTTCCACGATCTTTTCGTTAAAATATTATAATTCAGCTCCATGCAAAGGTGGTGTATAATTTTCAAATATTACTTGCCATTGCTGTAGCATAATCCTGGAAAGAAATGCCAGAAATTACATGGAATTCTGCCCATTTTTTATTCGAGAATGCGCTCTTCTTTTCATATGTCGTTGCTCAGAAAGGCAAAAGAAGAAAGTATACCAAGTCAAGAACATGAAATAATAAAATAACAATGTTTTAAAAGTAAAATATAAGATATGTGGGTCACGTTGTGTCGATAAAAGTGAGGTAATTTATATCCAAAATACGTGGGATTGGCGCTCTAATATAAGCTCCTAATCGTCTTAAGCTTCTTGCTGCTTGAGTCTAAAGTTTGTTCTCGTTATGAGCAGCATCAACGTTCTAAGTGGCACATCACATAGATCCCAATTTTTTCTTTCTATTTTGTCTATTTTTCTATTCCCATTTATCTTGTAATGCTTATTTTTATATCTTTTTTTGGTAAGTGTACATTAACCCTTGGACTTATAGGTGAAAACCAAATAAATTTTTGTACTCTATAAACAATCAACCTCGTGAATTTGAGGGTCTTCACAATTAAGTCTGTCTGACTTTAGGCGATTTTCAAAAGGAAACAACTATAAAACGATTTTGACAATCTCAATGATTTGAGTAAGAAAAAACAAGTTAAAAACTTGCAAGAGGAATTTTGGCAATGATAACGAGCTAAGAAGTCGATTTTTCTAATCGTCCAATAGAGAATATCAAGTAATTTTTTTAACGACAATCCTAATAACAAAGGACTTAATTATTGACGTATCTAAATTTAGAAAATATAAAAAATACAAGATCATACCTTGTTTTTTAAGCACGGCAATCTTATGAGATGAGACTCGTTTGGATGAGACAAGTATGATAATTTATTATCAATCTCTCATAATTATTTATTAATTTAAAAAGATTGGATTGAAGAAGAAAGAACGACAATATATACCATTAAATCTCACAGAAAATCAGAGAAACAATCGTTTGATTTGCGAATGGATGGTCTTCTTCTGCAACAGTTTGCCTTCTCTGATCATCAATTTTGCCTCTCAAAAATTGGGAAGACTCTTCTATTCCAGTCCATTTATGAACTATATTTTCCTTCATATCTTTCTGGGCTTCTGCTATTTGGCTGGGCTTCAGTTTTCCTGTATTCGTTTGTTCTTCCTCTTTTTCCTGGCTATTGAACACAGTGTGGCTCCTTCCATAAGCTTCAGTGAATGGCTGTTCTTGCAGAATTTTTTGCGAAGCAGATGTTCCGTAAGAGAAGCTTCCAAATCCTTGGATTTCCTTCGAGAGCTTTCGAGCCCTGTCCTTCTCTTCTTTTAGAAGAGACTCTCTCTCTAGTAAGTTCATTATTCTCTCCGATTTCTTTCTAACTGCTAGCCCCCAGTTGAATCTGCTCTGATTAAGATGCATAAACTTAAATTTATTGTACAACATCAAGCTTTAATTACAAATAACAGTGTCAAAATTCAAAACAATAAAGCTGAGATGAATTCTGAATCGTTCAATCTCCCCTTTTACAACTCAATCTTCCAAACTGCTCTTAAGTACAGTGATTATGGCGAGCTAATGCAAATTTGTATGACATTTATGATAAAGAAAAATGCAAACAAAACAGTTTCAAATGAAAAATTAAGCTCCAAATCTCCAACCACTAATGCTGTGATTTTACAGAAGAAAAAACTAGTAAGTGTTGAAAAATTACCCATTCTGATCTATGTATTGGAAGCTTTCCATTTCCCTAATAACGTCTTTGTCGGACTGGAATTCATCGGCTATCCTCTCTGGTCCATGAGTCAAAAGACTTTCAAGCACTATCAGAGAATTGTAAGAAACCCTCCAATACTTCTTTTCAAATTTGATGAATCTGATATTCAGTTGATCTTTAATAAGGAACTGGATAAAAATTTACAGCAGGAAAAAAAGGAATGAATAGTAAAAAGAAAACCTCTGGTGAAGAATTGCAACTATTCTCGTATAATCGTCAACTTCAAAAGCGGCTCTTGATATTGAACCTAAGGCCCTCGTCTCCGGGTTTCCATTAATGACCTCTTCAGTCAATCTTCAGATCAAAAAGCACAAACAAATAGATCCGGAAAACCATCACAAAACAAAAAATCATTTCAATAATAGCGATCAAAACCGTCAGAGGGAGAAATCGCATACAATTCAGCCGGAGTGACATCTGTGAAGGCTAGTCTAGCTGTTTTGATCTTCTCCCTGAGGAAGAAAGAGGCTTGTTTCTTGAACTCGAGGAAAGAAGGAGCGGCGAGATCACTGGATCTGCTTAAGATAGACATAAAACAATGAAGAAGAGAGAAACGATGCTGCTGATTCTTCTGTATCAGGAATACCAAGGGTTTTGCCAGAGTTTGCAGATCAAGGAAGGAAGGAACGACGACGGAGAAAGAGATGAGAGTTTGGAAGGAAATGAAGAAATTTAAATTTGACTTTTTGAGAGCGATGGAAACTAGGAGCGGGAGAAGGGTAATGTCGTAATTAGATAACTAATTAGATTTGATAGTTTATCATTAAAGCCACGTCGTTTTAACGCAAATGAATTACCATAATCGAACTCTTCCACCGACATTAATTTAGATCTAATTGTCAACTTTTTCGTCAAATCTAGCATGTATACTACGTTTTTTATGCAATCAAATATTTTTACTCGGTTTTTAATTCTTTTGATAATTTTTAATTTAATTTCAAATTTTATCAATTTCTCGACAAAATTTAAAATTCTGAGAAAAAATTCGATGGAATTTAAAATTAAATGAAAATGGTCGGAAAAGTTACTAATCATGTTAAAGTACGTAATAAAATTAAAAATGGGCGTACACATACTAAATTTAACGTATAAATTTACGAATGATAATAATTAAAAATTAGATATTTAGTTTGTACATAAGATTTAATTGGGTAAGTTTTAACAATGCAGTTTCCTTTCAAATTAGTCTTTCATTGACAATGTGGGCCTGCAGTCATTCTAGGGCTTCGCAGGTATAAGAAGAAAGAGATTATCCTCTGTAGTCTGTAATAATAAACCCTAATTCTTGAGCTAGAGTGCCGGCTAAAGGATATACTTCAAGTGAGGAAGATCCAAAGACATTTTGAACGCGAGGCGGTCGAGGATTGAATCGGTTATGGACAAGAGCATGCTTGGAGATCTTGATTCTCTTCCCGAGGAAGATAAGATTAGAATGTCCTCTATGATTGATCAACTTCAAATCCGCGATAGGTTCGATTTCTTCTACATTTTTCATTTCATCATTTATTTAGTAAATTTATTCATTTTCCCTTTGAAATCTACCCCGTCAGATGCTTTTTCTGTCCGGTACGTGCTAGATTCAAATTTATGTTCTTTACAGCCACGGGCAGGGAAATTTTGTCTTTGTTTCGTTTGAGATGCTGTTCGGTTTTACCTGTAATCGAACCTGTCCAATAGAAGCCTTATCGACGAGATTAATGATGCTTAGTCTAACTATAATGATATGCTCAAAAACTAGCCTGCAAGTTGAAGGTGCTCGAGACTTGTTGACAGTTATCATCCTTACAATGTATAGGCTTTAACTAGGAAAACAGAGCGTCCTAACATCAGTTCAAACGGATGAGTGTAAGGATTCTAATTATCTGATATTGCTTACATGAAATGAGAGTGAATATACGACTATTTAACACTTTTTTCCTTGCAAGTTGATTTGAAGGGATAATCCGACTCGTGTGGTTGTCCATGCTTTTACTGAAAAATCTGAGTATGAGAAGAAGCTCAGAATGAGTATACTTGTTCATAGTATTGTTAACTCTTGTTGCAAAATAGGAGATTGTTAGAAATTCTTTTGGGAAATAGTTTCTTTAAGTTGTATGGAATCTGTAGCCGGAGGATTAAGGAAGATTGAATTAATTTCTTTGAGGCTTCACATTCCATGTTTGTAGTCACTTTGTTTAATTTTCGTGACACTTACTTTGTGAAGCTAGATTACTGTTCTCCTTAAAACCAGTGCAGCTAATGTGTTGTTTCTGGACGTTTTGGGAACAACATCTTCTCTTACATTTCTACCATTGAGGGATGCCCCTAGCATACCCCGTCAGAAATAATCTTGAACAAGTAATATTAAGTTTACCTTCTAAATGTATATTCTAAATTTTAACTATTTATAATTTGTTTGAAATATTATAGTAATTACTAAGCATCATGTCAAGAGCTAAATTTATAGAATAAATCTAGCATTACTCAATTTGAATTTATAAAATTTGTTGAAATGAAATATTTTTCATACGAGTAGGTCTAATCCAACATTATTTAGAATGAATCATTGGAGTCATTTTCAAAAGTTTCTATATAATATTCTTTGAGCTCTTTGGTCAGCAGGGTTATCAATACCATACAGGCAAACTTAACATAAATTGTCAAATTGCAACTTAAAAAAATATATTCATCCTGAAAGCAATGAGCATCAATGTTTTAGCATCGTATACGTATTTTCTAATTTCCTTTTTCAAATTGATTTATCTCCTTAAAGATAAGTTAGGCTTTAAATTTTGATTGAACGGTTATGAGAACTGAATTTTGATTGTGTTTGTGTCTGTAGCTTGAGGATGTACAATTCACTGGTAGAGAGATGTTTTAACGACTGTGTGGACACATTTAAGCACAAATCTCTACAGAAGCAAGAAGAAACCTGTGTCCGTCGATGTGCCGAGAAGTTCCTCAAACATTCAATGCGGGTTGGCATGAGATTTGCGGAGCTTAACCAAGGAGCTGCCACTCAAGATTGAAAAGGGTGGAGGCCCCCAGATTTGTATTGTTATCATTTCCTTTCTTTATGCATTTCACCAACGTCTCATTTGATGAGAAGAAGAACAGGGTGTAGATAAATGGCTTCCAACACTTTGTGTTCTCTTCAAAGTAGGAGAATAAATTTGCTGCTTCTGTTTCCTTTTGACTGTGGAATTCAAATTTTGGGTCACATTATGGAAAGTAATCAAAAAGAGCTGAAATAATTGTGAAATCGGATTTGTGCAAAGAAGTGTTCATTTGGGTCACTTGTTTTCTACCCTTTTTTCATCGCCAGAGCGTGAGGTTTAGCCATGGTTAATACTCAGATGACTTGGTCATGAAGGTTCAGCCTAAAACAAGACCTTCTGGTTGACATTGATTGAAGATGAAGTTCTTCTGAAAGGCCGTGGGTGATTTTAGTTGTGAATTTAGGTCAACCATAATTCTCATTTCTCCTCAACTTCTTACCTCTTTTTTTATTTAATAAATTTTTAAGTCCTTGCCACTCCCCAATAATTATATTAAATTAAAACTTTATTCCCCATTAAATTCACGTTTATTTATTTTCCCACTGATCACATCTTTTTCCCCACAAGTTGAGATTTATCATCATTATTTTTTTGTTATAATTGAGTATTGTTTGTTTTATCGTCAAAATAAATAGATTTTAAATTCTTCTTTAATATGTCCAAAATTATATAATTCGACTCCAATCCAAGCACATTTGATGGCCGGCCTTCGAATATTATTAAAATACATTGTACTTAATTAGATATATTAAAGGAAAATTGCTTATACAATAATGTTTCTGGGTTTCGTTTTTGTTTATCATGTATCTATATTTAATAATTTAAATCAATAATTATTAATAAAAAATATATATGAAGAAAAAGATTTATTGCCCCGTGTTTAAATTAACTATTTTATGTGCAATATTAGCTAAATTTGGTCACAGTGGGTCCCACTCTCTTCGTCACCATAAGTGGCTCGGCTAATGCCGGGTTGAATGAAGTGAGCCTCGTGGAGTTTTCCTGTGGGTCCCATTGAAAAGCCTTTGAAGTCAAGGACGAGAGTAGGAGTCAATATAGGCAGACCTAACAGTCGTCACCTTGCATTATTGAAATCGACGTTTGACGTGGTACGATCCTAGTCGGTGGTTAAACTTGATGTATACAGTTTTAACGGCCTGATTTTGACTCCGTGGAATCCCTTGATTTTGGATTACTAGCTAAAGTAAATTTTTGGACCATCCTCCGGTCCGATTAAATACCAAAAAACTTAATCCCACGTGGTTTATTTTTAAGTAATTAATTGGTTGCTACAAATACAATTTTATAGGTTAGTTGGCATTTGACTGAATTCCTTAAAGTTTATTTATCGTACAACCCACAATTCATAAAATTTATTATAAAATTAGTTTTTAAAAGTTATTTTTGAATTTAGCATCGGGTGGTTGTGATATTCTTCGTCGCATTGGATTGTTTTTAGAGAAAATCTTTACCTCCCTCCGTGTTCACCAGGCAAACGAAAGATTGTTTAATTTAGGAACGCTAACCCTATATTTATTAACTGCGTCACTTAATTTCGATTCATCATCAAACTTAAATCTAGTTATCAATATTTTTGGTGCATGTCTACTTCGGAAATATGTCTCTATGTTTGGACTTTGAGAAACATCCCCCGACAAACCCTTCAGTCTGGAATCACATTCTTGTTGTATGAATCATATGAAAGCAAGGAAAGTTAGTGTCTTTCCAGGTAAATGGTGGATTACCCCCAGCTGTTTCCAGGAATAAAGATGTATTTTTGTATTATTATTTCTGAAAATAAAGGATGGGCAAGAGGGACCCACCAAGAAAGTGTGAATGACGTGGCATATATGGCTCTGGATTTCTTAAGAAACCAAGTTGCATTTACACCCAGACCCCAGCATGTAAGAAAAGATTAAGAAACTCGCAAGATTTGACCTTTGTCCCTTACCATAGATGGTATATATACGTAATTTCGATCACGCTGTAATAATATTGTAGGTTTCAAATGAAAATTTACACAATTTTGTTCTTTATTTTTATCAAAAATATGTTGTTTGAAGTTGAGAGAATATCTATGTATAAGAGTTACTAATTTAAATTATTATCCAGTAATGACAGATTATACACTCTTCTTGAATAATTTTGATCTTTTAGCAACAATCATGCTCTATTGAGGATGAGAAATTCCCATCAATCACGCTTTGGATTGGGCTTTACGATATCATTTGCAGAGTTTTGATCCCATGAGTATAATATTATCTCGTTTCCATTTGGTTGGTTAGATCTGAAAAACCTAAATTCCAGCTTGAAAGATGGAGTTTTTGAGGTTACATTCCATGGTAATTAGTAGAGCTTTGTCGTACTTGCTTCTCTAGTACGAAGGATAAAAAGGTCGGCAACTTTACTGGAAATCGACACTTTCTTCACCACACATTGACACTATAGTGGTCAAGTTTTAGTTTTTGGATAAGATTAATGGCGGAAACTAAGAGCGAAGCTAGCCATGGGAGAGCAGCTTAGCCGTGTTTCTGAAGAGTTTTCATTTTCATCCGCTCGATTCACGTGGAATCGAATCCAACGAATGTGATTATCAGCAGGCAGCAGCCCTCCTCTGCGGGTTATTTGCTCTTCCTTGACCAGGTGAAGTGTCTCTGTGGCGTGAGAGAAGGAGAGAGAGAGAGAGAGAGAGAGAGAGAGAGAGAGAGTACAAGCTAGAGCGAGGGGGGCCAGACCGCCATTAATGCAATTCACCCACCATTCTTCGTTCCTCTTCATCCAATCCTTCTCAACTCGTTCCTAATCAGATAAAACTTGCTTGGCCGTCTCTCTCTCCTTCTCCCCATCGTTACTTTTCAAGCTTCTGGAGTAACAGATAGGCTCTTTGAATTTGTTCAAACTCTGGAAATTTGCTGCTGTGTTTTTCCATTTTGTTGTGGTGAGTAGAGAAATTTAGGGTTCGTTTTTTCGGTTCTGAGGATGAAATCCAACTATTTTTTTATGTTTATTAACAATATGCTCCGTCTCCTCTCAGATCTACTGATTTTCTTCCATTTACAGGGACGGTTCTTTGGTTCTGCTTAAATGGGGGTTTGCTTAAGCGCCAGAATTAAAGCTGAAAGCCCATATAATACAGGTACTCCCAGCTGCAAACCTTCATTTCCATGGCGGTTTTTCACTCAAAAAGGCCATCCTCTCTCTCTCTCTCTCTCCTCCCCTCTGCCCCACAGTTTTCCTTTCAGATTTGGGTTATTTCTTACCAGATGGCTTTCTTGCTAAATTTGTTCTAAAAACTTGTTTTCCGAATTATGGAAGATACTGATTGTTGAAACCATTAACCTCTAATTATTAATATGATATGTTTCTTAGCAACCCTTTTGACTTGATTAACTGGTGAAGGAATGAAAATCCATTACTTTTCTTCATATGCTAAGATATATTCATAAGGATGATGAATCCATCTGAATTTCTTGTATTCATCCAATTGGGCAGGGGTGAGCTCGAACAATGTCTGCTCGGATTCAAATAATCTTAGTTCATGCAGTAAGATGTCATCCAATTCAGTACCTCCTACTCCTCGGAGCACAGAAGAGATCTTGCAATCGTCCAATCTGAAAAGCTTCAGTTTTGCCGATCTCAAGATGTCTACTAGAAATTTCCGGCCTGATAGTGTGTTGGGGGAAGGTGGTTTTGGCTCTGTTTTCAAGGGCTGGATCGACGAACATTCATTTGCGGCTTCCAAGCCAGGGACAGGAATGGTTATTGCCGTTAAAAGGCTCAACCCGGATAGCTTCCAAGGCCATCAAGAATGGCTGGTGGGTTTGACTTCTTCCTCTGTAAAAACAGCTTTAATTTTAAGGCTTGAAATTTTTCTAATACTTAGCTTTTCTTTTGATATAGGCTGAAGTGAATTTTCTTGGCCAACTTTATCATCCTCATCTTGTGAAATTGATTGGTTATTGCTTGGAAGATGAACATAGATTACTGGTCTATGAATTCATGCCCAGAGGCAGCTTAGAGAATCATTTGTTTCGGAGTGAGTCTCGAGTTTTCGGTTGCATCTTTCGAAAATGGCCTTAACCCGATATTTCACTATCAAAATAGTTGATTGTTTTTGCTGTTTAAGGGGGATCGTATTTTCAGCCTCTTTCTTGGCAGCTGCGGATAAAGGTTGCTCTCGGAGCTGCTAAAGGCCTCGCATTCCTCCACAACGATGAAACAAAAGTGATTTATCGCGACTTCAAGACTTCCAATATTCTGCTTGACTCGGTGCGTCACTGGTGCAATTTTTATCGATGTTTTTACTATCAGTGATTTACAGGCTTGGGAGTTTAAGGTTTTATGTGATCGCAGAACTACAATGCCAAACTTTCCGATTTTGGGTTGGCAAAGGATGGACCGACGGGAGACAGAAGCCATGTCTCGACCAGGATTATGGGGACCCATGGCTATGCCGCTCCCGAGTATTTATCCACAGGTAAAACTAATTGATATTTCAGTAATTAAATCACGAGTAATGCTTGGTTTATCATTTTTATACCTCTAGACTTTGACATTTACATGTAACTTAATGATTGGTGAAATAATAAAATTTTTATTGCATCAGTTAATGAGTGACATGGTAAAATGTATAAATAGTGTAAAATTTGAAAGTAAACTTAAGCATTACTTTTAAGTTAATTATTAGAGGGCATATGCATGATTAATTAACTCCAAGATCGACACAGGTCATCTCACTGCTAAGAGCGATGTGTATAGCTTCGGAGTTGTTCTGTTAGAAATGTTATCCGGCCGAAGGGCAGTTGACTTGAATCGACCCCCTGGAGAACACAATTTGGTGGAATGGTCCAGACCATATCTTGCCATTAAACGCAAGAATTTTCGAATCCTCGACAACCGTTTACAAGGCCAATACACCATTGACGAAGCATATAAAGCTGCAACTCTAGCTCTCAGGTGCCTATCAATGGAAGCCAAGTTCAGGCCTAGCATGCAAGAAGTGGTGACTTCATTAGAGCAGCTTCAGGATGGGAAGGAAACCGGAAACACTCAAACCAGCTCCGGTAACAGTCAAGCCAGGTCTCGCCGGAGAAGTGCAGATGATGGCTCAAATGCTCAGCCCATCCCTGCCTATCCTCGCCCATCAGCGTCTCCTCTTTACGTCTGACACGTTTCCTCATCGATCTCGAACCAAACACTCAACCCAACCATTGACCATACTCCTACGTTCGTTTGTCCAGCTTGTATCAGACGAACCGAGATGGAGCTAGGAGGAGATGACTGCTCGTAAGAGTCCAGATTTTAGTTGAGTTTGACGTGGGGAAAATGCTTGTGTAAAGTATTATTAAGTAGGTTATCTGTTTAAGCGCGTGTATTAATTGTAATAAGTTGTTAATCTCGTTTAAGGAATATAATGGTGTTAAACATTATCAATACTCAATTTGCTGAATTAATGGGGGTGTAAATGGCTGAATAAAATTCATAATTGTTCATTAATTAGTTGTGAATCTGAATCGTTGAGATTTCACTTTGACTGTAGTGGTATGGATTAGTGGAATTTTACTTGTGAAATAATAAATAAATACAACTAATTTAATTGGAAATACAAATATAAATATATTTAACTTAATTAGAAATCATTTCATAAAAGGCAAAAGGGTAATCAAGGAAAGTTAAAGAGAGGAGGAAGTGCAAGGTGTAATTTACAGAGGACGTGTACTCCGCAGAGAGCCAGAGCAGGAGACGTCGAATCGCAGAGAGCCAGAGTAGGAGACTGCGACGGCCCGCGGTCTCTCCGGCAGTTTCTCTTTCTCTTTCTCTTTCTCTTTCTCTATCTGTCTCTCCCTCTCTCTTCTCGCGTCGCTAGTTTTTCATTCTGGCGAGCGGCCGAGAGTATTGAACTTCTTCATCGCCGTCTCTGCATTTGGCCTTCTTTTTTTGCGGAACTATTCTCGGGGTTTCCCTCAAGCGAGCATCAAGGTAACAATTCTATTTCACTATAATTTTTTTCTTTCCTTTTGATTTATTTTTGGATTTACTCTGGGGAAGAATTGAAGATGCTATCTTTGAAGAACAGTGTGATGATCCATTAAAACGATCTAATTTGTTCGGCTGGGCAGAACCGAACCGACCCGCGAGATGGAGCTTGACCTTCGGTTCGGATTTCAGAGAAACCGATCGTTCGGTTTCTTTATAAACCGATCGGTTTCGGTTTGGTTTTCGGGTTGATAGAGAAAACCGAGAAAAACCGCACCGAACCGTCATTGCTTAGCAAACAAACCCAAATCTGTCCTTTCCTGCCAATTCCCCTCAACCCCGCCTCTGTCTCGGCTGACGGCTCTACCTCTCTCTTCCGTCGCACTTCTCTTCTCTTCCTTCGACTCGCAGACCAGACGCAGTCGTACTTCTCTAACTTCTCGTCTCTATCGACTCGCAAACCAGGCGTCGACACTTCTCTTCTCTCTCACCTTCTCAGACGGATGTGTTCCGTTCTGAGCACGAAGAACCGAGCCTTGAGAAACAGAGCAGCTTGTGAGACGAACCTGGTATATGGTTTGTTCGTCCGGTTGCTGCGTTTGTGAGATCGGTACAAAATTGGACTCGTTATCCTTCCGATTTCGAGTTCGCCTCTCGTATAATTTGCTGTTTATGATCTGTCTTGGGTAATATTTGTTGTTTATAATGTCTTCAGTTATTGTCTCTTTGTGTTTGTTCTGGTTTTCTGTTGCTGTGTATATATGCTGGATAATTGATTTGAAGTTTCTTATACCAATTAATAGAAAGTGGACAGTCGGCTCAAGAATCTGACTGATTCTTGAACCGAATCATTATAAATTTGTTGTTTGTTGACTGAATCTCCACTATTGAGATTGACAATACGTTGAACACAGTTTTGTTTTGTATGTTCGTGATAAGTGGCTAGTAATTGGTAAGTTGATTCGTGTTTTGAGAAATGAAAACCGAACCTGGACCGACCCAAACTGAACTGAAAATCTCAGTTCTGTTTGGTTGTACTAGGTGGTCGGTTTGGTTTCAGTGCAGAGTAGCAGAACTGAGAACCGATTGGTGTGGTTCAGTATGGCTCTAAAACCGAACCATGCCCTGGGCTACTCATTTGGCCATTACCATCTTGCAAGTCGTTTTGAAAGGTAATTTCTCTCGAAGAGGTTTAGATTAGTATGAAAGCTGGTCACCTGGCCAATCCCTGAGGGATTGACACCCACCTTTTAGCCAATTAGGCCATTAAAATTATCTACTCTAGTAACTAACAACACTTCAATATTATTGGGTTTTTCTTTGAGTTTTCTTATCACGGACATTTGTTTGTTTTGGCTACGAGTTACGTTTAATGATCCAAGAATGAGTTTGAGTTCTTTTTGCCGGATGTCTATTGGGTATCTGACACAAAGGAAATTGCAAAATCTCATAATTTCTCTCTCGATACACCCTGAATGTTTGAAAATGACATCCTATTTGAGGGATATCTTTAAGTTTAAGAATATTGGGAGAAGGGTAAATAGCTAGAAATTTTGTGGCACTAAACTTTGATTTTGGCATCATTCTTTTAAAAAATAATAATTGTGGCAAGTCATCATAATGATGATTCTGATGGGATTTTTCACTGTAAATTGTAGGTCTGGAAATGTATCTCCATCCAAAAGAAGGAATGTCTACTAGTGAGTCTCGACTAAAGGAGTATATTTATCAATACTATGACGAATTGAAAAAAGGCGGCCCAAAAGTTAAAGTTTCTGAGATTGCTTATAGATGTCCATACTGCAGTTGGAAAAGAAAGCAGGACTACCGTCTCAGGGAGCTGCTCTGCCACGCTTCTAGAGTAGCTGAAGACTCTCGAACTGATGTAAAAGAGAAAGGAAAGCATTTAGCTTTGGAAAGGTACATCCATAGGTATTTGGATGTAAAGGATCAATCAGCATCTACCAGCAAGAATGAGGTCCAGTGCCCCAAAGCTCAATCAGAATCTGCTGAAAAGATTAAGGTCCAATGCCGCATTGATCGACCGGAATCTGTTCATAAGGCTAAGGTCCAATGCTCCAAGGATCAATCAGATTTTGTTGAAAAAGAGAAGGTCCAATGTGCTAAACACGAAAATGATCAACTATTTGTCTGGCCCTTGATGGGTATTTTAGCGAACATCAAAACTGAATTTAAAGATGGACGACATGTTGGAGAAAGTGGTTCAAAAATCAGGGACGAATTTGCTGGAAAAGGGTGGAACCCTTTGAAAGTAAGTGCCCTCTGGAACTGCCGGGGTCATTCAGGGTTTGCTATAGTTGAGTTCAACAAGGGCTGGGTTGGTTTTAGCAATGCCATTTCATTTGAAAAGAGCTTTTTAGCTGAGCATAGAGGAAAGTTGGACTATACTTTGACAAGAAATCGAGGAGAGGAACTATACGGTTGGCTGGCTAGAGAAGGCGACTACCATTCTAATAGCTTGTATGGAGCTCATCTTCGGAAAAATGGAGACTTGAAATCTGTTTCAAGTAAAGAAGCTGAAGATCAAAGGATGGCAAATAAACTTGTTTCCTCATTGGCTAATACACTGGAAGAAAAGAATTTGTGCCTTGAAGAGATGCAAAACAAATACGAGGAGACAAGTTTGTCTGTGAAGAAGTTGATGAGGCAGAATGATGATATGCATAAAGCTTACAACGAAGGTCTGCCAGATACTTTATGAGAGTTCACTACTTTTCTGTTCATGTTTGATATTATGAGTAGAGTTAACTTATTTTCACTATTTTGTAGAAATAAGACGGATGCAAGAAAATGCCCACGATTATTTGAAAGAGATCTACTTGGACCACGAGAGGGTTAGGCTGCAGTTGGAAGCTCGAAATGAAAAACTTAAAGAGCAGGAAAGGGAACTGGAACAGCGTGCTGTGCACAATGATAGTAAAAGAAGAAAGCTGCAACACGAAAAAGAAATGGTATCTATTCTTTTGACACTTTATTCTTAATATTGCTAAGCACTTTCTTGCTGGACAAAATTCTGGATAAGGAAAGTTGAATTTCAGTATTGATGAAATAAGGGATTATCTTTTGGGCTTGTAGCTTTGTAGCTAGATCTTGTTTCCATTGTCAGTGAATATCTTGTTCTACTCAATTTGTCTGCCACAATCAAAACTTTACCCATGTTTGTTTCTTTACATGATGAAATTAAATTCCTAGAAAACAAAGGCTTTCCATGAGAATCGAGTCTTCTCATTGCTCGTTTGGTATTTCTCTTTCTGTCGGGGAAGGAAAAAGTTGTTCTTTGCCCAGTCCATTTCTTTGCTCAAACTTTTTTGTGTGCTTTCTTTTAATACCATCTTTTTGCGACTCAAAAAATGTCCTTGCGTCTCTTTGTAAAAAATTATATGTTCCTGTGTGAGAGTGTGGAAGTGCATATTTATATATATAACATTTTGTAAATGACTTAGAATGAGAAAGCAACTTTGGAGCAGAGAAAGGCTGATGAGAGGATGCTGCAGTTAGCTTTTGAACAAAAGGTTTGTGCTTTAACAACTAATTAATGGTGAATCTTCTGTGCCTATATTTGTGATTGTTTGATAATTGGCTATGACAGCAAGAGAAGGAGAAACTTCACCAGAAAATCCTGGAACTAGAAAAGAAACTTGATGCAAAGCAAGCATTAGAGTTAGAAATAAAGCGCATGAGAGGGGCTTTGCAAGTCATGAAGCACATGGACGATGCAGATATCGAGGTCAAGACAAAGATGAAGGCAATTGAAGAAGATTTGAAGGAGAAAGAGGAAGAGCTGGAAGATGCAGAGGCACTTAATCAAGTTCTTTGCGCCAAGGAGCGGGAAACTAACGATGAACTTCAGGATGCTCGTAAAGCTTTGATTGAAGTATGTTCTTTTTCTCCTTTGTCAAATCATTTGTCTCTTAATCAATTTCATCTTTTATTTTGAAGAATTGTTTCGACTTGATCATATTCTTCCATTTTATGTTTTCCATCTATCAATACGCGTTGATTCTTATCAAGAAAAAGAAGATCAATAGAAATAGTTAATGTTCACAGGGATTGAGCGAGCAGTCAGCCCGAGCTTTGATTGGCATAAAGAGAATGGGAGATCTTGACAGTCTACCATTCATTTCCGCAAGCAAAAAAAAATATTCAAATAAAGAAGCAAATGTGAAAGCATTGGAACTTTGTTCACAATGGGAGGATTACCTTGCTGATCCCCACTGGCATCCTTTTAAGACCATTATGGACAAAAATGGAAATCCAAAGGTACTCAATTGTGCGAATTAAACAGTTCCTTTAATTTATTTTTTACTTTTAATATTCAGTTTGGGCATATTCTAGGAAATTCTTGATGATGAAGATGAAAAGCTAAATGATTTGAAAAATGACTTGGGTGACAAAGTTTATGCCTCGGTTACAAAGTCGTTGCTCGAAATGAACGAGTACAATCCAAGTGGTCGATACACAGTTCGAGAAGTATGGAATTTCAAAGAAGGAAGGCGCGCCACTATGAAAGAAGGAGTTGCACACTTAATGCGGCAGTGGAAACTGTACAGGAAGAAGAAAAACTGAAGGTATGCTGTACATATCGTACTACCACAGTGCTCACCACAAGCTGAAATCTTTTTCAGTTTTACATTTGGTTTTCTAAATTTTACATCTTAGCAAGAAAAAAAATTTGCGGAAAGATTAAAAAATTTCAAACTTTTTTACCAAAATATTTTGTTTTTACCCATGCGGAAACGTCGTGATGCACAGGTTCCACTGAGGTGCACAAAAATTTCTTCAATCATGATTCAATTTGGTAGTTTAATTATTTATAGGTGGTCTAGATGAGTAGTTTACACGAGCACAAACATATATTTCTTTTTTTAGTTAGCTTTATCAGAGATGAAAATAGACCAAATATTTGAGTTTCATTATAGGTTTGAAATTTTACAGAAATGATTAAATTGAGATTGTAACCCAACCAAAATGTGAACATCAGGATCGATCTTTTAGTGTTAATATGAAGAGCTGTAAGAGGAAGGCAAGAGTTAATTAAGGTATGGATATTGTCTAGTCTTTCAAACTATGCAGCCTAGTGAATGCCTTTACTTTTCCTCTTTAGATTCTAACTTGTGTAACGTGGAAAACTGCATTAAACAGTTTGCCAAAGGGTGATGTCTTGGTTGCCCACTACAGGCTTGAGGAAAGAAAGCCATTCTACCTACTTGGCGGTCGAGCATTAATGATTCCAATCCCACCCCATGTGAAGCTTTGGTCACCCAGGCCATAATCTCTAGTGTGACCCTTTTCCAAGTTTGAGTAATCGGTGACAACTTGATTTCTTAAAGATAAACTACTTTTTTAACTAATTGATCCTCTGTCTCTTTGATTGTCGACCAATTAAATTGTCATCAATTTAATTTTAACTACTTATTCACTTTTTGAGTCAGCCGCCTCAGTCTTACACCAGAGGCTAACCAGCGATGAGCAGCGGGGGTAATTCGGGCGCGATACTCGGCAATCTTGAGGAACATGGGCATAGCCAAGTCAAAGTGGGTGCTGAGGAGGGTTGCACCATCCTCCATTATCGTTGGGTAAAGTGAAATTGGGTGGGCAAAAATTTGTTGCAGTGACGAAAATGGATGGGCTACCAGAGTGACACCATTTCGGGTCGCCTGCGCACTTAATTTCGAAGCATGCGCCGCTGCTCATGCCGTTGTTGAACAGAGCAGTGCTTAGTGCTGCTGTATTTGCACTGTAGCCTCTGCTGTAGAGGTTCCCATAGCCACAAGCTCCACCTGCAGTAGAACGAGTAATGCAACACTCCAAATAAAACTCTGGTTTCGGAAGAGCAGAAAGAAATAAAGAAGAGGAAGAAGAAGCATACCCATAGTGCCAGAGGCATGAGCGCCACCGTAGAAGGTGGCGTGGGCACTTTGCTATTCTCGTCCGATGTAAACACCTAGTAATCTCTTGTTTGACGCTGGCGTTACTGCAAGAAAAGCCGCAAAGCAAACAATCAGTCCAGCGACAGCCATTACAGAGGGATGGTTTGGAGTGGGCGATGGGGTACTTCTGGGAAGGAAAGGAGAAGGGCCAAGTTTTAAACAATTATCCATCCAAAAATAATTAATTTGAGTATTAATAAATTAATTAATATTAATATTAATCACCTCCTCCCCTCGTTGCCATCACTTTCTTTCTAGCTACTTCCGACGGCGAGGACTAGTCTTCCAGACATGAAAGACAATAGAAAGAAAAAACGACGATCTTCGAAGAAATCAAGAGTTTTGTACTATGAATTGATAGTTTTATTTGATACAATCAATAACCTTACATAGGCATACAAAACAACAGAAGACTAATCACGTTTTAAATCTTTTTCTGCGTGACTTAAAAGCCTACTATGTTAAAACTTAATCGTGCAAATGGCTAGGAAAATAACAGCCCATGACCTTGACTAACTGAATCATTACTCTATGAAATACTAGAAAGTAGGAGAAGGATGTTTTGAATAGTTCAAAGCTAAGCTGAAATATATCAGCACTATCCGTTGTAGTTTTACAGTAAAATTCTGATCTTGACCTATTATTAGACATTTACAAATAAATATGTACGAAATTTAACTCAAAACAGATTATATTATATTATATTAGCAGTGTGCAGTAGACTCTACTAAACTCAATAGTAAATCAAAATAACGGTGATCTATTTTAAAACACTAATCTAAGAAAAAAAAAAGTAGGAAGACAGATTTAAATAAACAAAAGAAGGGTTGGTTTAGAAATTAGACAAATGGCGAAAGATGTCATCTAACCTTTTGTGGATGTCTATTTGTCGTTAACTTTACTTGCTTTGTCTTTATTCTATCTTCCTTAAATTCTTCGATGCAATCTATAATTGGAGCCTCGATTCAATCAAACACAATCAGACTACACCGTACGTCAAAGCCAAGAACTAGTGTTTATTGCTTTTGGAAGCAAGGCATATTCCTTGATTATGTTTTGAAGAATAAAATACATATTTGGCGTCATATTCGTAGCTTGACTTTGAATGGTATAAGATGTGACTTTGAAGGATAAAATAAAAGAGAAAATAGGAATAACCTGAAATATAACAGTACCCAGAAACAATATTTGGCCGGCCTGTTATTTAGATTTGTAAAGTGGGAGATTATTGATGATGTACAAGACCTTAATTTATTAAATAAATAAATAAACCAAAATCTTGCTTGACAAAAGCTTCTATACCAAAGCGTCTTTGTCCACACGACATTTCCTCCAAACCACGTTATCTGTAGACGAACACATATTTCTCCTTCTTATTTCCGGCGAAATCTCAACTGAAGAATTCAAAGCCATAGGTTTGTCTGAGTTTTTAAAGTTTGATCGAGTCATTTCTTTCCCAGGTGTATTATGGGGAGGGACCCGGCCGCCTTTTCTGGCGGAAATGAAAGAAATGTTCATCGGCGACTGGGGGACCAACTGATCGACACTGTAGGGAAAGGAGCTCAGGCGATGAAGATGCCGGCTCAGAATGCGCCGGCGACTCATCCTCCGTCTAATCGGTCCGAGGTCCGCAGTGAGTTTAGGGCACTGGAGAGGTGGGTATCATGGATGGTGCCGTCGATTGTAGTGGCTAACTTTACGGTGTTCTGGGTGACGATGTATGTGAACAACTGTCCGGCCAACTCTTCGTCTTGCATGGTTAGATTCTTGGGCAGGTTTGCTTTCCAACCATTCAAAGAGAACCCTTTCCTCGGACCCTCTGCTCTCACGTCAGTCTCTCTCTCTCTCTCTCTCTCTCTCTCTCTCTCTCTCTGCACCATCC
>CM039524.1:14770077-14861181 GCA_022433055.1 Begonia peltatifolia
CTCTTCCTCTCTCTGCGCCGGCTACAACAGTCGGATAGACAGCTCTCATTTCGTTCTGTTTTTAAAATTCAGATTAGAGAATATGGGTGCTCTAGATGTTAATAAAGTGGCCTACGAGCGCCAAGTATGGCGATTGATCTCCTGTGTATGGCTACACGCCGGAATATTCCATATACTCGCCAACATGTTGAGTCTCCTCTTCATCGGAATCCGGCTTGAACAAGAATTCGGGTTTGGTACGGTCTTTCATCTCTTCGGTTCAACCTTAAGCTTTAATCAATGGCGTTTGGAATTTTAGTTTCTATATTTGTACTTATTTAACAGTTCGAATCGGCATTATTTATCTCATTTCTGGATTTGGAGGGAGTTTGTTGTCTTCTCTTTTCGTTCGATCCGAAATTTCCGTTGGCGCTTCCGGAGCTCTCTTTGGTTTACTGGGTGGGATGGTATCAGAGCTTATTATGAACTGGACAATATATACAAACAAGGTATAAGTGGCGAAACGCCGTCGTTCAATTCTTGTAAAACTAGGGTTTTTTTCAGAGTTTGAACATTTTTCATATAACACTAATTTATTAGTGCAGTTAATAACTTAGAATGTGAAAAAAAAAAGATGTTATGTTTACATGTCCTCTGTTAATTGGTGTACGAATTAATATAAATAATAAATAATTAAAATATTAATTACCTCCCAAAGATAAGGGTCAGAGTCTGAAATTACACTATAAAAGGTTGCCCTACTATTTGATGACTCTTTAAGAATTCTTTTTGGCAAGTTTGTAGCTTTGACGACCCTACTTTTGCTCACGCTACTTAACTTGGCGATGGGAGTTCTCCCACACGTGGATAATTTCGCTCATATTGGAGGATTTCTCTCTGGATTTCTTCTAGGGTTTGTGCTCTTGATTCGCCCTCAGTTCGGGTGGACCACCCAGAAAAATTCTCCCCTTCGCTCTTCTTCCTCGTCCTCTCCCCTCAAATCAAAGCACAAGCCATATCAGTATGTTCTATGGCTCCTGGCTTTGGCTCTGCTCATTGTAGGGTAAGTCAAAACATCCTCGCTTGTAGTTCGTCGTCTATTTTGCAATTTCTTCTCCTCTGTCTTTCGCGTTCTTAGGCTTAAACAGCAAAAAGCGAAGGTGAAATCTACCTTGTTTTTGTTAGATTTACCCTTGGGTTGGTAGCGCTTCTGCGAGGCGACGATATGAACGAACACTGTTCTTGGTGTCATTATTTGACCTGCGTTCCCACCTCAAAATGGAGCTGCAGAAAGCAAGCTTCATGTTCGGTAAACCCTAATTCTCTATTTATGGCAATGATATTTGTTTCATTATTGAACAAAGAATAATTATAAGTGAACTCTATCATTTACTTTTACGATCAAATAATTATTAATGCAATAAATACATATTTAATTTAATAAATTATAAATAGTTAATTTTTGACGCAGTCATGTTTAACCTATAGAATAAAAAAATAAATGTAACATTACACTTAAATAATGTTATATTTATTTTTTATTCCTACCTTTTAATCTTACTTCTTGATGTAAAAAATATTGATTGATGCAATTACAAATAATTAAATAAATCAGTACTGACACCAATCAATATTTGATACGTTAGAAAGTACAAATAAAGTGTAAACATGACATTACTCGTAGATTAAATTTACAAATAATTTTGTAAATATTATTTATTATTAAAATAACTTTAGTGACATAATTTAGAACTTATAATTAACAAGCTATTTGTTATGTTAATGCAGAATATTTTAACGGGGGATAATCAGTTCAATATGACATGTTTGAGTAACGGGAGAAGCAGAGTGTACGTGGTTACTGATACTAATAATTCTTCTTCTTGGGTTTTAGAGCTGTGCTCTCAGCTTTGTAGTTGAACATACTTTGCAACAAAATTAGGCGTACATTTTAATGTATAATTGTTGTTATTATTGTTGTCACGCCCTCTTATTTTGTAATTTCATAAATTTAACGAATATTTCGACGAAACTAAATATTATAATTACAGTGAAAGGGTAACTAAATTGTGAGTCACATATTGCCCGGTTGAGTACAAGTATATTATTACATGTCATAAGTAAACTTAGAAAAAGCCATTCAACGTTATGTTTCGTAATGCTTGAATAATCGTGAACACTATTTTTGTCTCGTGACGGTGTGGTTTGTAAGCCGTGAAATGTCGAGTGATCAAACAAATACATTACAAATTTTCCTCTCTTTTTTTTTTATTTATTTATTAGTATAAATAAGTTTTGAGTCTAAAAATTAACTGTTGTAATATGAATATGATATTTCTATTGATCAGGCTTGTCATATAGAATCTAGTCCGACATCCAATTACTTCGATTTGCATTACATTGAGGATGTCTTATATTATTTAAAAAAAAAGAGACAATTAAACATATTTCTGGGTTTAATAGAGAGTCCCAAATAATGAAAGATGAGTAAAAAACAGGTTTGATTATGCATATTTCTAATCCTAAATGGAATGTAAGGACGTTAGGGATCCATACGTAAACATAATATCATTAGTAGATTTTCTTCCATGCTTGTCATTTTTTGTTCCAAAGAAGCATTTTTCACTTTTAATCTCGGTGTTATGTTTTGTCTTTTTTTTCCATTTTCGAGTTCGATTTACAACAAAGATAACATTGTACTAAACTAGTGTAAAAACTCGAGACTTTAGGGTTAAAAAGGTGATGTTTTGGCTTGATGAAGTAGAATTTGTCCAGTTCTTCGACATTGATATTTGACATCACTTGATATCTGACTCATGATATTTAATTAAACTATTGATAAAAGATAAATTTGATCATTAGATTGTAACATTAATATTATTCTTTGAAGTTCATTTTTCAATTTATTAATTTTAACCAAGAAATAATTATTCAATTACTTATAATTATGTAAAACAATTAAATACAATAAAAATTGAAAAGCATTTGAGGGATTGATTTGTAATCTGCCATTATTTTGGGCTTTCAGTTGGGCCCAATAAAACTTCTCTTCCAGAAGGCCCAACCTCATATTGGGCCGACGATGAAGACGACGGCGCACCGATGGGAAAGGCGCGTGAGAGCAAGTAGAAAGAGCGTTAAACATTTCGACAAAATCGACAAATAGGCGAAGATCGCCAGCAAATTCCACAACTCGTTCTCTTTCGAAATCACTACCATTATCCTTCATCCCTGGTTCTAATTTTCATTTCATCCTGTACTTTCCCATTTTTCTTCTTCCCCTATCCTTGCTCTTCTTCTGCGTGCCGAAAAAATCGCTTTTTTTGGCTCCCTTTTTGGTGGGATTTCCCTCTTGCTTTGATTGTTCGCCGGCAATTCCGATCTGTGATTTGAGGGGGAAGAGATGAGTAGCCCCAAGAAGAATCAGAGTAAGGGCTTCTTTGCCTCCATGAGCTCGGGCCTCTCGATGTTTGGTAGCGCCATGCACCGATCTGTCAACGGGTACTGTTTTATTTTCTTGATTTGGTCGTTCGATTAATTTGCAGAATTTGGATATCCGAAGTTTCATCTTTGAGAGGTTTAGTCTGTTGTTCCATATCATTAGGGCTTTGTTTTCTGTTGGTCAGCTTCCAGATGTAGCAAATCCAAGCTCGTCGCTTGAATAAAATTTGATCACCATAGAATAAGAGAAATGATTAGTCTCTAGGTATCTAAACCGATTCAGATGTTAGGTATGCGAATTTGAGACCTTATTTCAGTAGTTCCATAATATTATGGTTTTGTATTTTATTACCGGGTGAAGTTTTTGCTGGGTTGGTTACTTGATACTGTAGTTCAAGGATTCTTGTCAAATTTTTAGAATCTATCTAATGCTGCCTACGCTTTTTAGATTACTTGGTTATGAAGGGGTAGAAGTTATAAATCCCGAAGGAGGCAAAGAGGACGCAGAGGAGGAGGCTCACAGAGGAAGATGGAGACAAGAGGTCTGTCTGTTCTGTCTTTGTTTTCCTACTTTTTATCTCCGGTCAATTTTTTTTCTTCTTCTTTAACTAAATATTCCCTTCTACCTATGTGTTGTTTTATGGCAAAAGGATCGTGACAGTTACTGGAAAATGATGCACAAGTATATAGGGTCAGATGTCACATCAATGGTGACACTTCCAGTTCTTATTTTTGAACCAATGACCATGCTTCAAAAAATGGCGGAGGTTCGATTTATTTCTGAAAACATGACCTGCTGTTGAGGTTTTTTTTTTTTTTCTTTCTGAATTCCATGAATAACTTGGTGTGAAATGACAGTTGATGGAATATGCTCACTTGTTGGATAGAGCAGATGAATGTGAAGACCCCTATATGCAACTTGTTTATGCATGTGAGTGAATTTTAAAAATAACATTCAATTTATGATCGAATATGTTATGAGATTTGAATCACATTAAATTTTTGATGGGATAATTATTATTTTTGGTATTCATTGTAGCATCATGGGCTATATCTGTGTATTATGCCTACCAAAGAACATGGAAGCCTTTTAATCCAATACTCGGTGAGACTTATGAAATGGTGAATCATGGTGGGATCTCCTTTATTTCAGAACAGGTGAATTTTACCTTTGTTTTCAATTATTATTATCCAACCTTTTTTAGACTAAGTTCTTTCAGAAAATCTCAGGATTTATTTTAATTGACTCATAAATATTCTAATTTAATTTGTAATTTTGACTTGTAGCATCTGATAATATTTTCCAAGCTCGATTTAATGTCAGTTTGATTGTGTGGCAAGTGATTATTGTTTTCAGGTTAGTCATCATCCTCCCATGAGTGCTGGGCATGCTGAAAATGAGCATTTTACTTATGACGTGACATCAAAGATAAAAACAAAATTTCTGGGCAACTCTCTTGATGTCTACCCTGTTGGAAGGTGAATCTTATTTGTACACTGCCACTTTTCATGCCTTTTGTTTTTTTTTTCTTTGCATTAACGAACTTTTACTTTGATTGTAGTTTGAAATTTTTAGAGTTAGTGTTTCAAAATGCTTCTATAGCCATGGATGTGAGTATAAAACAAGCGTCTGTCAAGTTTATGATTAGGCTCAGTATGTTGGGATCCTACCATGACATAAATTTTGATATAAACATTGTTCGAATGAAAATTTTGCAGAACGCGTGTAACTCTTAAAAGGAATGGCGTGATGTTAGATCTTGTGCCCCCTCCGACGAAGGTCAACAACCTAATATTTGGAAGGACTTGGGTTGATTCCTCAGGAGAGATGATCATGTCAAATTTAACCACGGGGGATAAAGCTGTGCTGTACTTCCAACCATGTGGCTGGTTTGGGTGTATATCTTTTTCAAAGCCTATTTCATTATGCTTTAAAAAAAAACAACTTTAAAGCGCGATGCTATTTTGTGGCACATTTTAAGATTAAACTACCATGAAATGAAAGTTATCCTACCTTTTGAATTGATTATTATTAAATATGTGTAAATATGTCTAATACTATGCAGCTTGGAGTTCTCATCGTGTTATTGATTCCAGCAACTAACACTTTTAATATACTAATTTGACTTTTACATGTACATCTTAGAGCAAGACATGTATAGATGTCTTCTGCAAACTCATGTTTAACATTCATTATCAAGAGTAAGTTCTTAACTCTTCATCTCCTGTGGCAGAGCTGGTCGATATGAAGTAGATGGCTATATTTATAATGCAAATGAAGAGCCAAAAATACTGATGACTGGGAAATGGAACGAATCGATGAGTTATCAACCATGTGATATGGAAGGGGAGCCTCTTCCTGAGACAGAATTGAAAGAGGTTTGTATTCATCTTTATTGTGATATTCTGCTTTCATGAGGTACTGCTTGTTCAAGCGTCTATCATGTGGGGCACTAGTGTTTGACAGCCTGATCACTTCAACTATTTGTTTTTATAGTGGAATAGTGGTTTTATATAGAATGTCCATGCTGAATGTATGTATTTATGTATGTATACAATACACAATGCAGACATTGTGCTTAAAATTTTTGAACTTAGATGGTATGTTGTAAGAAACTTGTCAAAGATTTCTTTCTATGCTTGTTATGTAGGTCTTTCGAGTAGCTGATGCTCCAGAAAATGACAAATTTCAGTACACATGCTTTGCGCATAAAATAAACAGTTTCGAGACTGCTCCAAAAAAGTTGTTAGCCTCGGATTCTCGATTGCGCCCTGATAGATATGCTCTAGAGAAGGGCGACCTGTCCAAAGCCGGGGCAGAAAAGAGCAGGTCTATCGCTTCCTTCTCCTGTATTAGGCTAATTCAGGATTAAAAATTACGTGATTTGTTGCTGGCTCGATATATCATTGTTATTTTTTCAGATCTCATGTGTTCTGTCTATGTAGAAAATTTGCAGAGATTTGTTGACTTTGATTCTAAAGTGGATGCCTTGTTACTTTCAGCTTGGAAGAGAGGCAGAGATCGGAAAAGAAGACCCGGGAGGCCAAGGCGCAGAAATTTGCGCCGCGGTGGTTTGATCTGACGGAGGAAGTGACAGCTACTCCTTGGGGTGACTTGGAAATTTATGAATACAACAGCAAGTACACTGCCCATCGAGCTGCTATTGACGCATCGGTGGGTGCCCACGAAGGCGAGGACTTTTCGTCAAAAGAGTTCAACCCGTGGCAGTTTGGTAATGTGTCTGCAGAATAAGGTCTTGTTTGTGTAGTTCATCCAACTTTTTGACAGCAGTGTATTGTTTGTTTCTTCTTTAATTCCAGTTTGAGAATCATTTGGTTAAATCCTATGAAGCATTGGATTATTTTACTATGTCACACCTCGTCGACATTTGCGATTCTTCTGACCGACACCCAATCATAAATTGACACATCAAATTACGACCTTTGATCGTATCGTATGGGTCATCGTTTTCTTCTAACCCCACCACCAATTTCAAGAAAGTGAACATGCTTGTACGAGTTGTCTACTTAAGAGTAATAATACGTGTCTTTTATGACTTCTTGATGTGATAATCAATAATCAGTATACTTAGATCAAATGCATCGTTGCAGAAGCCTCTTTTTTTAATCTTTCTGTAAAGTGTTTGAAACAGCCTTTTCTGAATCCAATAAATGGTAGTTTTAAGCCAAAAATAAATGGTCCCCTCCCCTCACTTGAAAGGCAGAAAATTATTATCTTAATTACTCGACAAACACCCTTAATGATCTAAATCTCTACTGAAAGCTACGTCTAATTCGTCTATAACTTAGTTTAACTGAAATGGTTACTTGAAGAAGATGAACACAGACAAAGGAAAATGAACTTGCCGCAGAAGGAGGAGGAGGAGTCGTCGTCGTCGGCGGCGGCTTCAATCTGATAAACCAGTTTCTCTAATCTAAGCCATATAAATTGCCGACGCAGCATCATCAAGATTCTCACTTGAAAGAAGAGACTTCCACTGTGAATCTTCATGATGCTGCGCTGACAAACTACGGCTGGCCGCCATTAGAGCTCTCCTCTTTCTTCACCTTCCTTTATATGTAAGTTGCAGTGAAAGAACAATGAAAAAGAGAGCGGGAGAGAGAATTGACAGGGAAGAGTGAAAAAGAGGGGAGAGAAGTAAGCGTAGATAAATAAGCAGATCAATCATAAAGAGAATCCAAATCAAATCCAACGGCTATCTTATTCTTATTTATCACAATCCTCAAAACAACACTGTAATTAATTGAGGAATCAGATCGTCCTTCATATATAATAAACACTGTCACGTTTAATTTAATAATCATTATTTAGTTAATAATTTTGAGTGTAACATATTCAGTACTCCCAAAAAAGATTTTGTAAATGTTCCCACTTCAACAGTTTGATGCATCAAATCAAATCATTTTAAACAAGTTATACAAGTGATTATCAAATCAAATCCGTTTAAGGTCGATTTATCGGGCTAGCTGAATGTTTATTAGACTCAACTTGTTTAATTCGATAATCTCGGTAAATAAATTTTTTTCCGACTCGATTCGATCAGGTCGATTCGATTGTCATATTTAATTTCATGTATCATGCACGGGATAATTTGTACTTTATATATAATAAAGTGTATAAAATATTATATCATTCTACCTATAAATACAATGTTGTCTTCATACATTGTACTTATTTAAATGATTCGTGTATGTAATATAATGTGAAAAAAACAAATAAATTTAAGGCACATATTTATGCATTATGTAAAACATTTAACCTGTTTTAGGATGGCCATTTAGATTTTGGACATCTCATAATACATCGATAAAAAAATTAACTTTATCTTCAAACTATACAAAACAATTTTTTAAAATTATTTATTTTTTAGTATAAAAATATATGATAATCAAACATTATTTGACAATAAAAATAATTACGTTGTCTATAACAGAAGTTGAATTTATCTATTGAGATTATTTTTTTTAACGTGCTTAAATAATATTATAAGTCATATAAAATGCATGATGAATAAACATTATTTAACAATATATTAAGCTGGTTTCCTCCTTCAAATTGTTCTAATTACATTTATTTCAAGAATTGTCTATTACATTGTCTACAATAGAAGTTGAGTTTATCTATTAAAATTATAATTATTAAAAATCTCGACATAGTTTAGAATCCCCGGCCGGGCATCAATGGTTTTTTAGTTGATATTGAAGAAGGGCAAGTGGGATTAAGATAATGAAGATGCTAATCAGGATTAGTGCTTGTGATAATGACAGAAGGGCAGTGTGAGATCTACCCTACGTGTAAAGCAATGAAAAAAATGAGAAAGTTGCAAACTTTCCGAAGTATTCTTTTGACTCTTGAGTCCTTCGAAGTCATTTTGATGTGAGAGAATCCATGTGTGAATGTATTTTTTTGAAATAAGACTACCTTGAATCATGGAAATGTCACGAGTCACTGCAATACATGTCATTGTCGTGTTTTTCTCTAGTAAAGACATTTGATTTTACAATATTACGATATTTATTCATTTATATATATAATTATAAAAATAAAAATTACAGTTGTCAGGTTTACTCACAATGTGATGTGAAGATAAATAGTTCACTTATAGAGTTTTCTTACGTGTTTGAAGGTAAAACATAATCTTAAACTTGTACAAGATTCGTCCTAAAACAGATGATATTGTATTTGCAAGATTGAGACTCGAAAAAATAGACATCAAAGAAGTTTAATACAAAAGCCTACAAGACAATTGACAATTATTTTATGATAATTATATATCATTAGCTATTATAACTGTTTGACCTAATGGCCATAACCATGTATCTATAACTTGTAAGTCATGTTTAAGTTTCAATTCATCGTCAACCCTAAGTTTAGGTAATTAGTATTTACTTAATAATATCTTACACTTTATTAGATGTTTAAAATAAAATTAACTATAAACGTATTTGATCAAAATGAAGGTAAAGTGTCACACAGTCGACTTACTCTTGACTTCATTCAAGTAGTATCTCTACAACTTTTTTGGTCTCTCGCGACCTCTGCATTTTTTTCTCTCTCTCATTTTGTAATACTTCAGGATTTATTAGGTAGTACAATATTATCTATTTTTGGCTGAAAAATGTACTATTTTGCTATTGCGTTCGACTCAAAATCAAGTTGTAATAGTTAGAGATGAAATCTTATATATATTGAGCACCTCAAGATCATGACTTTCTAATGTACTATTGTGGTTGTATTGTTTTGATCCAACAAACCCACCCAAGAATATGTATCATCCCACACGGTTAGTCATTTCTTTTCTACGTCTCAAAGAATATAGTGAGTAGAGATCTTGTTTGAACAAAAAAATCTAACTTGAAAGATCACGACTGCCAATTTCGAATTCGATGATAGATTTCAAAAATCGATATTATCGAGTGATTTCATAGATTCATGCATATCTCCCATTCAGTTTATCTCGACAACAATAACATAACGACTACGTTTTCTAGACAACGAAGAATAAAATTTACAGATACAAGTCTAACAAAGCCAAGAAATAGAGCTAATCCCAACTTCACATATACACTTGGCCAATAAAATAAGAAAATAAGAAAAACCCAGTCCGAATGCTTGTTCTTGATTCTAACGCAATTCAGCTAGATTTGAATATAAATAAATTACTTGTTCTTATTTTATAAATAAATAATTAAAATATTTTCTGTTTTTCCAACACGCAAGAAACTTGAAAATAAAAAAATAAAAAAATAAAAAAATAAATCAACGACGAAACGTCAACAATTAAGATATTTGATACTTTCAATGTCGATAAAAATATCTCTGAATAAATAAAGATCCTTAAACTGAGTCTCTCACAGCTGTTTAATTTTTATTAACCTTATAATATTAACTAATTTTTTAAATAATAAAAAGGCCAATAATGGATAATATTAAATTTGAGAAACAATGCAGATTGATTAGTGAGTGATTGATTCGTAAACTATATGCTAAATCCTAATCACCCCACCATTAAATTTTAGGTGAAATTGTGTAAATGCATACTTTTCCTATGGGTGGCAAAGTACTCATGACATCATCTTGCATAAACAAGTTTCCGATTATACGCTTTATTTCCTAACAAAATCTTAACGTATAAAAAGAAATTCACCGACATACTGTGTATTTGTACATATAAACATAACGAGTTTAGAGTCAGTATAATCACACGACCCATAATGTGTGAATCCTCGAGCTTATTTGGTTGATCCTTATATTATTTTTGCATATCTAAAAATTTTAAATTTTTTTCGGGTGGAGTAAAGTTGAAATTTTACGTGTTTATTTATATTTTAAATTTTAATTTTTTTTCGTATAAATACATCTTTCACCTTTTAACTATCATCAATTAAGACTTTAATATCAATTTATTCGTTAAATTGAACACGACGTAATCCACTTAATCATGCGTTTTTATCAAAATTTTCATCTTTCTGTCAATTACAAATTTAATTTTGAACCCTATCAATCTTCTATTTGGTTATCTCAAACTTTGACAAGAGAAATCAACAATCAGGTTAAAACACGTTAACAAGTGAAAAACATATATACATGTGCTGACTGTCACGTATAAATTGACACTATAATTCAATAGTTTAAGATATAAACCGTAAATAATTACAAACATTAAGATATAAATTGCACTACGTCTTATTTTGTTGTTATTTACTATCCCAAATAGAATCCAGCAACCCAACTTAACAAAATTAAAGTCTCTCTCAACCTTTTACAAACAGTTCCGTGACACTTACAGTGAAGACGAGTGACAATATATGATCCTAAAGTTGATCGAGTTGAAGCAGATATTTTGATCAATTTTTGAATTATTTATTCTATCCTTCAATGGTTTTACCTTGAAATATGGGAATAAGCTGTCTAGGTGGAAGCTTGCAGTCTCCACCTTTTCTTAATTAATTAATTAATTTAGAAACCCTAATCTTCAGTTTAACACACTAAAATAATAGGGTTTTAATGCATTAGATCATCATACGTGTCATAAAATTGGACGATTTAAAGGCAGGGCAGATATTTCCTTATTTTGTCACGTAACCCACCATTTCTTTTAATTTAATCTATTATTTTAATTTCATATTAAGATGGGAGAGAAGTGTTCGTCTACAACTAACCCTATCGTCGTCTATGGATGGCTTGCTGACAGGTAGACAACTTTGGTGGGAAAATCTTTAGGTTGATCACGACCGTCCACGTAAATGGCGAAATGAGCAGGAGGGAAATTTTTTTAGGGAGAGAAGCGCGTGGTACACGTGCGCTTTGTTGAGTGTACACGTGTATGGTCAGAATGGTGGATGATGAGGCCAGCTATGACGTAAAGATCACCGTCAAAATCTCTTGTTTCTCGTCGGATTACTAAACCAATTATAATCACGTAATAATTATTAAATTAAAGAATTAATTATTTGGTTTAATTTTAATGCAGTTCGTTTGAACGGGTGATGCAGAAACAGGAGGAAGACGAGTACGGACGTGGGGTTTGTTTTGTAGGTCGAACTTGGGGACCGACAGCATCTGAACACGTGTAAGGTTAGAATCATTTTGATGGGATAAAATCTGGAAATATGAAGTCTAAATTATCAATAAAAGCATTGAAATAATTGTCTGTCTGTAAAGCTCAAGACTTGTTTTTAAGGACCAACATTTTCTCTGTCAAGAACACGCCATTTCAACTAATCATGCAGCTATCTTGTGATTCTACTCTTCATTATCTCCTGTTTTTCCTTCCGTTTCTGTTCCTCCTCCGTCAATGGCGGAGGCCTCGGCACAGCCGCCTCCCGCCGGGTTCAATGGGGTGGCCTTACGTAGGAGAGACGCTGAAGCTCTATTCAGAAAACCCAAATTCTTTCTTCTCCAACCGACAAGAAAGGTAGTTCATGACAGACTTGACAACCTTTTTGGAACCTGCACGAGCCTCACTTTTTTTTTTTTTTTTTTGCAGGTATGGTGATATATTTAAAACTCATATATTGGGTTGTCCTTGTGTGATGATATCGAGCCCTGAAGCAGCAAGAATCGTTCTAGTTTCTAAAGCTCATCTGTTTAAACCAACTTATCCACCAAGCAAAGAGAAAATGATAGGCCCAGAGGCGTTGTTCTTTCACCAAGGACCATATCATTCGAGGCTCAAAAAGCTAGTCCAGGCTTCTTTTTTGCCTTCTGCAATTAGAGGGTCGGTCCCAGAAATTGAGCAAATTGTGCTCAAACTTCTTCCCGCTTGGAAAACTAGCTCCTCCATTAACACGTTGCAAGAGATGAAAAGGGTATGTCTCAGTCTCTCACACGTGGTCAACTTTTACGACAGTTTTCACGTCCAGGAATCTTACAAGCCTAATCATAATCCTAACTCAAAAGAAAATTCATTTTAACGTTTGTCATGGCTTTGACTTGTAGTATGCCTTCGATGTTGCAATGATTTCGGCATTCGGAATTGAGAAGACAGACCTTGAACTCCATGGAATTAAGCATCTGTATCAGTGCCTTGAGAAAGGCTACAATTCCATGCCTCTAGATCTTCCAGGAACTCCCTATCGCAAATCAATGAAGGTACGTCAATAGTTCAAGTCCTCCTTCCGTAATCTGTATTGTTCATCATAGCAAATCAAAGACTATATATTGTTGAATATTGTGATGATTTACTAGGCAAGGAAGCTTCTAAACGAGACATTGACGAGATTAATCGAGAAGAGAAGGAAAAGAAAGGAAAATGGAGGTGGGTTGCTCGGAGTTCTATTGGGATCTGAGGGTTCAAAACCCGACAACCTCAGCGACTCTCAAATTGCTGATAATATCATCGGAGTAATCTTTGCAGCTCACGACACTACTGCAAGTGTCTTAACATGGGTTCTTAAGTATTTGCACGACAACAAATTTCTTCTCGAAGCAGTAGCGGTAGATCCTAATGCTCTAAAGTTCAGTTGTTTCAATTAAAAATGATGGCTATTGCCGTAAGATATTATTCTGAAAGGATTATTATCGTTGCAGGGGGAACAAGAAGAAATAGTTAGACGAAGAATAGTTGAATCAGATCGGGGGCTTACGTGGGAAGACACTAAATGCATGCCATTGACTAGCAGGGTATATTTTTCTCAAACTCTCTGCATGTAGATCGAAATGACCAAGATTAGAAGTTCCACGTGATTAATAGTATAAAATTCTGATGAATCATAATTGATATGGAAACTTGAAGGTGATTCAAGAAACCCTAAGAAAGGCAAGCATTCTTTCGTTTACGTTCAGAGAAGCTGTAGAAGACGTGGAGTTAGAAGGATTCTTCATCCCCAGAGGTTGGAAGGTTCTTCCCCTCTTCAGAAGCATTCATCACTCTGCAAATTATTTCCCACAGCCCGAGAAATTTGACCCTTCAAGATTCGAGGTGAGGCCTTAATAATATATACGTACATGTATATAGGGGGAAACTGATTTTTGTGGTTGAAATTGAGAGAAGAAGATCTGCGAGGAAGATCATGCTGGTGTGATTTGTCTGTTTTTCACTTATTCTATCTTGTTTTGGCTGAAGTATAAGCCCTAGTAATGGGTCTATATTATCTTTCGTAAAGTCATTTTCAATATTTAAACATAAATCTTCGTCCATTGTTTACGATCTGATCATTGAAATCTTTCAAACTGTCAGATCTCGTGAGCTGGTTTTTGTAATTTAGTAGAACTCTTTTATTTTTAGGCTCCCAATCCCAACTATGGCTGCCAAGTTTATCTGTCTCGTCTTATCTTTCTCTGCACGATTAGGGTATAACAATTTAACCCGAATAACCTCTCTCTCTCTCTCTCTCTCTCTCTCTCTCTCTCTCTCTCTCTCTCATAGTATGCTGTTTGTGATTGTACAGGTGGCGCCTAGGCCAAACACGTACATGCCATTTGGAAACGGAGTTCATTCCTGTCCCGGCAGCGAGCTGGCTAAGCTTGAAATGCTCGTCTTCCTTCACCACCTCACCACCACTTACAGGTTCTCTCACTCTCTCTCTCTCTCTCTCTCTCTCTCTCTCTCTCTCTACCTCTCTCTCTCTCTCTCCTCTCCATATTTACATATTAAAACCATATAGATCAGATTCCATGATATACCTTTTAGGTGGGTCGTGAAAAATCACTTGTAAACTAATGGATTCTCCGTCATTAATGAAAGTAACGTACAACTAAGAAAAGATCTATTATAATTATTAAAAGAGTAAGAATATATTTCGAGTTATTCAAAAATAGTAATAAAAACCAAACAAAATCTCATTGTATTATTCGTTTGTTTGATTTGTGTTCTTCGATTTCTGCTCCTCAACCTCTCTGGAAGTGGTCCTTAACTCATATGTCAGACAATCTCTGACCAATACTTTGACATGATCAAATAAGATTTAATAGAAATGGGTTCGTGAGGGTTTTATTGCTGTAACAGACATTAAGGCTGTATTTTTTTTTTTTTGGGGAGATAATTGAATGCTAATAATTTAAAAATAAACAAAAGTGAAAAAAATATAGAGATTAAAATTTATGTATAAAATCTTAAACGAAAAAAAAAGGAGAAATTTATTAATTAAAAATCAATGTAAAATTGATAGATAAAATATAAATTTTAATATTAACATTCCTGTCCATCAACTTAAAATTCGAATCACATTAAATTTTAATATGATTAATTGTACAAAATTTAATTTAATAATATACAGGATAAAGGTAGAATCATGCTTGTCCTAATCTACACGCGTGACATTTATGTACCGTGGAGAAAGTCAAATTTATTGACTTTATTAATTGACGAACACAATGCGTTAGACATGAACATAAATGTTTCTGGATCAGAGTCAAAATTTGTAGCCTGTGAATTAATTCTTTTGAATAAATAATGATGAACCTTTTTGAGTAAATTGTGGGTGTAACACAGTAATTGATTCCTCTGCGACGTGTTGCTTTTGTATCACGTGCATTAGAAAAAGTCCATTTTCAAATTTTGTATCATACGGATATTCAATGTTGGGGGATTGTTTGATGAATGTTTTTATCAAGTTGTAACATTTTAAAAATACTTTGGTGAAGATGGAACGTAATAGGGGACGAAGACGGAATACAATACGAACCATTTCCGGTGCCTAAAGGAGGTTTACCGATAAAGGTTACGCGTATGAAGAAGACGAAGAGTTAAATCAATGAAGAGATTTTCAGGTTCTTGACGACGACGAAGACGAAGGCAATTAGCTAAGATCAACTCAGCTCATTCAAGATTCCTGTAATTGTTTCTAGGGTTTTTGTTTGATCATAGATTGCTAGTAGTTTATCATGATGACCTAAAAAAAAATGTGTAATTTCAGGTCGCTTTCGAGAATACCTGCAAAAACAATGTCTTTTGTGACCAATTTCAAGAGGGCAAATTCAACTATAAAATGGATACTATTGTATTACGCGGTGTGAATAAGGATGTCAAACAACTTGCTTCTTAAAACCTCGTACCGATCATCTTATTTTTGGGAGCATTCAAGTGCATGCGAAGCAGCTTAAGCGAGGGCTTCTAAAAATCAAACTGCGGAGAAATAGACACTCAGATATAACTAATCAATCTATAAACAAAGCTCCATCTCTGTTGATATTACTTCAGATCACTACCTAATCCCTGAGATAGCGATGAAAAGCTTTCTAGCTGGAAAGCTGGTTAAGTTTGCCGGCGGAAAACTGCGATAATGCGACAGGGATGGAGGTGGAGCGGACAAGTACAGGTGTGGCTTCCACAAGCAAGCATCTTCTGTTCTGACGAAAATCAACTCACTTTATTATCCATTACACGAGACCGGAGAAAAAGAGTGACAGTCGAGGAGGATAAAGGATTGCGTCGGAGAAACAAGGTAAATCTAATGGACTCTCACCGGTTCTTATAAAAGCCCAATATTATTTCCAACGTTTCGTTTTCTACTAAATACTTTCTGAACCCATATGAACAACAATCAGTGACTTAAATTCTCTGATGGGTTTCTAAAAATCTAATCTTTTCTACTGTTTATCAATTGAGCCGCGTCAATTCATGGATAGACTTTTCCTTGAACATAAAACCAAAATTAATTGCGACGAATCAAATCAGTGTATTTTACAATTATGAACTACATTGTTGGAAACATGTGTCTCTGAACTGACCATTAATTATATAATAATAAGATCAGATAATTCTGTTTGCACGTTCGTTAGTCTTTTTTGGTGGATGGACGGTAATGGATTGAATAAGCAAAGGGCGTGTTGAAATTTGGGCGGTCCACGTTCTGAATGTTAAAAGAGATGTCGCTCCCACTTTTCTGTTGCGCGTCGCGCGAGACTCCACCTTTTCTAGACGGGTTCTTTCTCTATTTAAGACTACTCGATCACTCGCTTTCCCACTATCATATTCTTCGACTTTCAATCTGTTGCTCCCGTCTGTTTCTGGTAATCTTCATCTCCTTTCTTCCTTTCTTTGCTTTACGTTTTCTGTTCCCTGTCTTTTTACATTCTCGACTCTTGTAGATGGTTTTTCTACTCGGAAACCTCTGGAAAATCACTTTAGTTGAGTGAAGTTCTTCAAATGCGGATCTGGGTTATGGTCATTTGAGAGTTTTCTGTCGAAATAGGTGTTTGATTCCACTTGTACACGATAATTGTTGTTTTCTTTTTGAGTTTTTGATTTGTTTTTGTTTATATTCTGTTCGATTTTGAGTTCTACGGCTCGAGATTTTTGAACAATCCGATAGTTTTAACTGGGTTTTTATCCAAAATGGTGAAATCTTAACAGTTTTTAGATTTTTTTTGTTGCGGTGGTTGATCTTAAACTGGTACCTTTATGCTAGGTTTACTATTTTTAGCCGTTTATGGCTGTAATCTTATCTTTTACTCTTTCTTCTTGTAGTTTTGAGAGATTGATTTAAGAAATGGAAAACAAAGATCAGTTCAAGCAACTATCTGAAGCACAATATGACTGTCTTTTATTTGGTTAGCCTCCATTTTGCTTTGCCTCAATTTTAGATTGATCTTTTAATCTTAAACTGACTGCTGGTGTTTCGAGTGTAGACGTAGATGACACCCTTTATCCCATTTCTTCTGGTCTGTCAAGGGAAGTAACCAAGTTTATCCAAGGTAGAAACATGCCTTTTTTTTTCTTTTTTAATTTCTATTTTTCTGAATTATTATTTCAACAACCCTTGTAGAATATATGAAGGAAAGACTTGGAATTGAGGATGATAAAGTGGCTGACATGTGTCTATCACTATACCGAAGTCACGGAACAACAATGGCTGGTCTAAGGGTATGTTTCAATCAGCATTCCACATGAATATTCTTTGAATTTTCTTCAATTTTTCATCTGTTATCACTTCTCATACTTGTAGGCTACTGGGTATGATTTCAAATCTGATGATTTCAACAGGTAAAAGCTTAAAAGATCAATCTTTAGTGCAGCCAATTTTTCAAGAATGGTTCTTTAATTGATGCTTTTTTTGCATTTTGCAGTTATATTTACAGCAGGCTGCCCTATAACTTACTCAAACCAGACCCTGTTCTGAGGAGTCTTTTACTAAGCCTTCCCCTTCGAAAAATCGTATGTATTATTATATGATCTAATTCGCTTTAAATTATGTTTTGGCATGAATTAATGAAAGGGTTTTGGGGTTAGATCTTTTCCAATGCAGATAAGGTCCATGTAAATAGAGTCCTCCACAGGCTTGGATTGGAAGATTGCTTTGAAGAAGTTATCTGCTTCGAGAACCTAAATCCTGTTGACGAAGTGGCTGGAACCGGACCTAACTCCCCGATGAATTTAGTTATATGCAAACCCTTTGAAGAATCATTCGAGAAAGTGTTCGAGATTGCAAATATAAACCCAAGAAGAACGGTGAGAAATTAAGACATTCTTACATAGCCTTAATTATATAATGTCGACTATACTATCGTATTAACGGCGATTTCTTCCTTGGACAGTTGTTTTTCGATGATAATGTTCATAATCTGCAGAAAGGAAAGTCTTTTGGCCTGAAAACAGTGAGGGTATGTTGCTAATATTTGATTGATTAACCTGCATTAGACTAATGGATTCAAAGCTTTGAATTATGCGTGCTTGCTTTTATTGTGTATAGGTTGGAACTACCGGAAGAAGCATGGGAGTGGATCATGCCCTCGAGAGCATCCATAATATTCGAGAAGCTTTGCCGGAGCTCTGGCAATTCAAGGAGAAATCTGAGATCGCCGAGTACTTGAGGAAGGTGTCTATTGAAACATCGGTTATAGCTTAGTTGACTTGTAATTTCTTGTAACAAGTACTTCTGTAATAGTTTATTAATTATAATAAAACCTGTGTTTATCCCGCACCTGGGAAGACAATAAAAACTTGAGCGTAAGAGTCCAATCCATACCAACGTGAATGTATAATTCTATGTTATTGAAAAATAGAAAATATATGTTCTATAAAAATATTTTATTTTTATTTAATTTAATATGTTTTAAGTTAATTTTAAAAATAAATATACACACACACAAAGGGACAATATTGCAGTAGTTATAACAGAGACATTACAATGGAGGAAAAGAGACAAATTTATCAATGATGAGTCATAGAAGAAGGAAGCCATTGAAGAGGAATCTAGACCATAATGGACCATGCATAAAGGACGAAGCCCATTGCCTAACTCAAACCCCTAATGGGTCACCTAAATCCTAAACTACCCTGTTGTAGACATCATGGCGCAAACAATTCAGTCTGGTTCGTAGAAGCGCCAAATATATCATGAAGTGTCAGTTAAAGATTGTCCGGCTGGTTAGAAGTTCATTACGAGGTAGCCAATCATGGCCTGATTATCAGGAAAGTTCTGTAATTAGTTTTTTGATGCGTAAAAGAAGACGGGTCAGAGAAACTTTGTATATTTATCCATTCTCTTCTTCGTTTTGTACAAAACCCTAAAGGGTTCTTGTAATAATAAATCGCCGCCTGATTTATCTCTATCCCCTCCTTTTCTCTCTCCGACTCTGTGTGGGTCTTAGTTTAGTTTTTATTTTTTGGGTCTTGATCTCAGTTTACCCTTTCCCTCTTTTCCCCCAGCTCTCTTTTATGCTACTGCAGATGTTACTTCTGTTATCAGAGAAATGCTCTCTGTGTAAAGTTATAGTTTTTTAACCGGAGTTACAGAAGATAAGTTATGTAGTTCGATTGTTATTTTTTGGGTTCGTAGTTTTAGTTGTGGGGATTTGATCATACTTAAGGAAATAAATTTATGGTCTTGGTTAGTAGAAATGGAGCATATGGAAGTAGTGAACAACGAGTTTCAATTTCGTGGATGTTTTGACCTCAAAGCTTGGATTTTGGTACGCCTTTGAACAGTTACGGGTCGAAATTGTTGCTCTGCAGCAGGGCAGAGCTTGTGCCGTCAACGGATTGACGATCAGTTTAAGTTGCAGAGGTAAATGATCGAACTTTGGTCTTGAAAATGTTATCCGAATTGGGAAGAAGGCCTATGTTTGGGGGAAACGAGGGATCATTTGGGGATGAATTGGAGAAGGAGATGGGGATGTTACTTCGTGAGCAGCGCCCGCAAGAGGCAGATGAGCGGGAGCGGGAGCTCAATTTGTACAGAAGTGGTTCAGCGCCACCCACCATTGATGGTTCTCTAAATGCTGTTGGAGGACTGTTTGGAGGCGGCAATGGCGTTGATGACATCAATCCTGTGGAATTTTCTGGAGCAAATAATGGAAATGGATTTCTTTCCGAGGAGGAGCTTCGGTCTGATCCGGCTTATTTATCGTACTATTATTCGAAAGTTAATCTGAATCCTCGTCTTCCTCCTCCGCTTCTTTCAAAGGAGGATTGGAGGTTTGCTCAAAGATTGAAAGGAGGGAATTCAGTTTTGAGTGGAATTGGAGATATGAGGAAAGTTAATAGAGTTGATGATGGCGCTTGCAGATCGCTGTTGTTGATGCCACCTGGCTTTAATTTAAAAAAACAAGAAATCGAGGCTCAGTCGGACGAACAACCCATTGTCCCCTCGGAGTGGCGGGCTGACGATGGATTGATTGGTCTAGATTTGGGGCTTGGAAGCAAACAAAAGAGTCTGGGTGATATATTTCAGGTGATTTGACTTATCTAAATGTTTAGAATTTTAATTACTCAACATTCCAATATTCTTGGATAACTTAAGATGAAACTAGAAACTTAGATTTATGAGTTAGATATTGATTTGCTGCCTAGGAAACAAGAATCGTCCTTTGTTTGCTACTAATGTGTGCATACAATTATATGCAAATATTGGCCAACTTTGTTCGCTTTGTTTTCTTTTAGATTAAGTGTTTTAGTATTGATTAATGCTACATTTATATTTTAATCTTACTCTTTGATGCGACACTCACATGTCATTAATTCATTGACTAATGTAATCTATTAATTAAATTATTTGTATAAACCATAATAATTCTATCAATAAGTGAATGATATGTAAGTGTCACGTCAAAGTGTGAAATTATAGTGTAAATCTAGCATTTTTTTTTAGTATTTAAAACATTATATTATCAAAAGTTTTGGTTTTTGGTATCTTATTTTGCTTACCATTTTCTACTAATACAGTTGCTTGCACAATGAATTGCATTGTTACGGAGCCGGTCCTTTGTTGCTTTGTTCGCTATTATGTTGATACACATAAAAAATGTGCTTTGCATTTGCGACCATTAAAATTGAGGTTAATTGGTTATGAAAACCAGTCAAATACCATTTGTAAGTGTGATTTCTATTATATCCAATTCAGCGTTTAGTGCTTGTACAGGATGATTTGAGCCACTCTACTACTGTCACTGGGCTTCCCTCTCGTCCAGCCAGTCGCAATGCACTAGTCGAAAATGTCGGTTTAAATGAATCTGATTTGGTTAATTTCGGTAATGACTTTGCATATTCCGATTCGTTTAGCTCTACGGTAAATGGTCAGGGATCATCCTCAGTCCAAAGTATTGGTCAACCTTCTTCATACACGTATGCTGCAGCTCTCGGGTCTTTCTTGTCAAGAAGTAACACTCCTGATCCCCAGCTTGTGGCTAGGGCTCCTAGTCCTTGCCCTACACCTATTGGAGGAGGGAGAGGTACAAAAGTGGAAAAGAGAAGCATTGCCAATCCAAATTCATTTAGTGGTATCTCATCTGACATCCATGAGCCTGTAGATGTGGTAGCTGCATTGTCAGGAATGAATTTGTCAACAAGTAGTGGAATAGATGATGAAGCTCATTTATCATCACAGCTGGCACAGGACATGGATAATCACCAAAGCTATCTTTTTGGACTGAAAGGTGGCCAGGATGGTATTGAGCAAACTTCATTTGTAAAGAAATCTGAATCTGGGCGAGTGTCGAGGTCTTCAGTTTCCCAGGCAGTAAAAGCTTCATTCTCTGATTTGAGTAAAAGTAATTGGGGTGCATCAGATCTAAAGAGCTCTTCCAAAGGGAGGCATTTTGATGTCAATCAATCATCTGTCTCCTCTGCTTACTCATACCTGAAAGGATCACCTGCTTCTACTCTTAATGGTGGAGCTCAGTATCAGCATATTGACGAGCATGACCCAAGTGCTTCGTTTTCCAATTATGGATCAGGTGGGTACTCCATCAATCCTACATTGGCATCTGTCATGACAGGACAACTTGCTGCAGCCTCGGCGTTTGGGTCTCCAGGACTGGACTCTAGGGTGTTTGGAGGGTTGGCTCCTGGCTCCAACCAAGCAGCTGTTTTTTCTAAATCGAATAATGTCGGTCAATTGGGAAGCCTATTGGCAGCTAATGCACTTCATGCTCCTTTCACTGATCCAATGTATCTTCATTACTTGAGGACACTGGATTATTCTGTCAATGATCCTTCTACAGATCGGAACTATGGGGGCAATTCATACATGAATATGCTTGAACTCCAGAAAGCTTACCTTGGAGCTCTTTTATCACCTCAGAAGTCTCAGTATGGCCTTTCCTATGGTGGCACGTCTGTTGGCTCTAATCATCATGGGTATTATGGAAATCCAGCGTTTGGGATTGGTCTGCCTTATCCTGCAAGTCCTGTTCTTTCTAACTCCCCTGTTGGGTCGGGTAGTCCTATGAGGCAAAATGAACTTAATACACATTTTGCTTCTGGTGTGAGGAATTTAGCTGGGGGAATTATGGGACCTTGGCTGCAAAATTCTGGACGCAACATGGATGGAAGCTTTGCTTCATCTCTTTTGGAAGAGTTTAAAAGCAATAAGACTAAGTGTTTTGAACTTTCTGAAATATCTGGTCATGTTGTTGAGTTCAGGTATGGTTGTGCTCAAGCCTCATCATCTAGCCTGCGGCCGTGGGTCGGCCCAGACTTTTTTTTTATTAAAGCCCAGACCTACCATTTCCTAGGCAGGCGGGCCCCCATTTTATTTTATTTTTAATTTTTTTATAGCTTTGTGCATTGAGCCAAAAATCGGGCTAACCCAAAGGCCACCCGAGGTTCACGGACCTCGGACCACTCAATGGGGAGTGGGCCACGCCCCATTCTTTGCTGACACTGAGTAGTGCTGTCATTAATTCTTGTTTTTCTCAACTCTATCATCATAAATTTAGCTGATTTCTCTTGCCTTCAAAACCTTATAAACAGTGCTGATCAGTATGGAAGTCGATTCATTCAACAGAAACTTGAAACTGCTACAGCGGATGAGAAAAACATGGTGTATCAGGAAATTATACCTCAAGCCCTTGCTTTGATGACTGATGTTTTTGGTAACTATGTGATTCAGAAGGTAACTTTTTTTTTTCTTTTTTTCATTCCTTATCATCCTGTCTCCCTCAATCTCTGGTATTTCTTTCAGTTTTTTGAGCATGGACTTCCATCACAAAGAAGAGAATTGGCCAATAAACTTATTGGTCATGTACTAAATCTAAGCCTTCAAATGTATGGTTGCCGGGTAATCCAGAAGGTACTTAGAAGCTACCTCTAAATTTCTGCCACTAAACTGTTTTTTTTTAATGTTTCATTTATTTATTTTTATTTGTGTGGCGGTAAGATAAATTAAGTTCTTTTTTCTCTACTAAAACTCAAAAATTGTTTTCTTTCTAATTTGTGGGTTTGAGTTTTGAAAGTATTTTAGATAGGAACCTGCTGTTGCCTGTTAAAGTGCTTTTGCTTCACTGATGTGATTGTATGAAGATATCTCTGAAGAATGACGACAGTATTTCTATCATTTCATTCAAATCAGGCAATCGAAGTTGTTGATTTAGACCAGAAAATCAAAATGGTCGAAGAGCTTGATAGTAACGTGATGCGATGCGTAAGAGATCAGAATGGGAATCATGTCATCCAAAAGTGTATTGAATGTGTTCCTGAAGAAGCAATCCACTTTATAGTCTCAACTTTCTTTGATCAAGTCGTAACTCTTTCAACCCATCCATATGGGTGTCGGGTCATACAGGTTAAAAATTATTTTTTTTTTCAATTTCTATTTAACCATTAAGACATCTATGGTTTATATTTATTTAATTTCACGGTGGCAGAGAGTTCTAGAGCACTGTCACGACCCCAAAACTCAAAATAAAGTTATGGATGAGATTTTGGGAGCTGTTAGCATGTTGGCCCAAGATCAGTATGGGAATTATGTTGTTCAGGTTCATCATCTTTAATTTTTTCTGGCAATCAAACTTCAACAACTACTAAATAAAAGTATCTTGTGTTCTTTAGAGTTTTATGTTTTCATTTATTTTTCAATTTTTATTGCATAAAAAAAATCTTCTGCAGCATATTGATAGGACGTTCCTTGTATTTTGAAGAAAACAACGAGATTAAATAGATAGATAATGACAGATTTTTGGAGAGATTTGTTGCTCTCCCTTGTGACACAGTTCTAAATTTTTGAATAATCCTCGCATGCTAATTTCATTGGAAATAAATATCATCAAGAAAATCTTGAAAGACATCCATTTCAAAGGGGACCTTTTGGTCCTACTACAATTATTTTCAAACTATTCTTCTTCCATTATTAGACACATTCTCTACTTATTTCTTTTTCTTTTAAAAGAAGTAAACTTCAAAAGAAGTCTATCATTTTTAAATTAGATGTATGATTCTTTAGAAGATATTTATTTAAAGAGAATTTAGCATGCAAGGATTATTAGAGACTAAGAATTGTGTTGTAAGGGAGAGTTACGGATCTATCTCTTTAGTTTCGTTGTTTTCTTTTCTGCAAAATATAGTGAGAGTTCTATTGCATATATGGGATAGCTCCTTTTTTGTGGGAACAAACCGAATTGAATGTAGTTCGATAGTAATGTTCCCACCATTCACTCTTTCAAACTCATTATCAACGAGTAAATTTAACTTTTCCGTTTAATCATTTTTGGCGTGCCATGATTACGCATATAAGCTGAGGTTGTTAAGTTTAGTTTTGCAAAATCATTTTATCTTTGATATTTAAAATCAAAAACTTTTGCAACAAAAAATGGACACACAATTGTAAACAAGAAGCTTGACTAGAAATATGATTGAATGCTACAAATGTTTCATACAGCATGTGCTGGAGCATGGAAAACCTCATGAACGTACTGCTATTATAAAGGAATTAGCTAGGAAGATTGTTCAAATGAGTCAGCAGAAGTTTGCTTCCAACGTTGTTGAGAAGTGCTTGACATATGGCGGTCCTGCTGAGCGCCAGTTACTTGTTAATGAGATACTCGGAACTACTGATGAGAATGAACCTCTTCAGGTTTGTTACTTTCGTATCCACTAGTTATGATTTCATTTCGATAATTCTTATTTTTTTGGAAAGAATAACGCCGAACTTATCTTCTAATTTTTCCTCTTGCATGTCGACCCATAATTAGTTGAATTAATGTCTTTATTAACTATTTATAATTTATTTATTTTAATTATTATACCAATTAATAATTGACTAGTGAAGGAAAGATTAAAGTGTAGAATTAAAGGGTAAATTTAACCTTACTCTTCAGGAAATCAGTTGTCTTTGGAAAAATTGATGATTACCTATTCTAGTATATGATCTTTTGTTGTTGTCAGGCCATGATGAAAGATCAGTTTGCAAACTATGTTGTTCAAAAAGTTCTAGAGACTTCTGATGATCAACAGCGCGAGCTGATTTTAACCCGGATTAAAGTTCATCTGAATGCATTGAAGAAATATACTTACGGGAAGCATATTGTTGCACGCGTAGAGAAACTTGTGGCTGCTGGGGGTACTCATTTAGATGGTTCTCTTGGTTGTTTTTTTTTAAATCTTTTTTGATAAAGGAAGATACAAAAGAAGAAAGTGGTAGAAACTTTCACAAAAAAAAAAAAAGCTTAACTATTTCTCCTTGATCAAACAAAAACTCATAACAATTGAACCAATTAGCATTAGTAAACGTAAATATTGTCCTAACAATCGATAATTGGCTCGTTGTCTTCAAAGAGTATAACGTTGCAAAATGAGCTGGTTAACCCAAAAAATTGTCAGGACTATTCTTAAGATTAACTTTTGTTTTTAAAATTTCTTTTCTCTATTAAAAAAAAAAATTCTAAGAAATGAAACTGTGAAGAGAGAGAAAGTGCACACTTAATCATGACACGAGTGCTCCTTGCAGAAAGGACAACGATGTTAATTTTTTAAATGCTATCATATATGAAACCGGCAAGCTTTGTCAGTTCTAATAGCTGTGTTGAATGATCTGCAGAAAGGAGGATTGGGACTCAACCTGTCCGCCTGGTTGCATAGATTCATGAGGCGGTGGTAGGAAAAGAAAGTTGTTGTACAGCTAACATTGGCATAGTATGAGCTTCCTCTCATGTTGTTTCACCTGTACTTAGAGAAAATGGCGTTTAAGACAGGTATGAGCTACCATTACAAATAAAGCTTGTATCGGAAAACCTGTACATTCTGTAGTTGTAAGAAAGGCTTTTTTTATACATAGAGAATGAAATGAGCCAGTGTGTTCTTCAAAAGGGTCGTTTAAATATGGATGGGTTGGTTCAGCAGTGAGGCTAGTTTACATGTTTAGACTGTGACTGTACAAAAAATGTAGGCTGCCAACTCACTTGTTTTCTTACCATCAATAGCTATGCAGTTTTCTGTTCTTTGTCTTGTTTTACTCCATTCACAGTTGTGCTCTCTTCTGGGATTGCTTTGAAAAGCACGTGAATTTGAATGGGTTGTTGAATTGATTTGCTGGCAAAGTATGTGGTGGAACAATTCCCAGCCAAATTAATTAGTAATGTACAGTTTTACCTGTAAACGAAGCTGAACGTTGTTATTTTTGAGAATCGGTAGGTTCACTTGCTTATTGACATGGAACTCGTTAATTGGTGCAATCAAAACAAGCTTATAAATAAAATGGGTAAGAGATGCTGCTTCGAGATTCATAGATTGACAGTGCTGTGGGTCGGCCTGTAGGCATCAATCGGCAGGTCATGAGCGCCGTGGCCTGGAGCTAAGCTGAAAATTAAACCAGCTTACATCGACCTGACCTTGGTTCACCCCAAAATTGGTCGGGCTTGATCACACCTGAGGTTGCCTAGCCACTCAGGTTACTCACCTGAACCTTGTGCCACCCAAAGAAACTAAGGAATTATTAGTGGCGATTTGTTGAAATCTACAAGACCAGAATTTCGATCACACAAGTCCCACTTTCGTTGTATCCTATCTACCACTGAGATAGTAATGCATGTACCAGGAAAAAAAGTCACGTACAGTTGACATAAAAAAAACATTAATAATCATAGAAATACAAATAAATCAAAATTGTATTTGAAATATCCGCCCTTGAACATTTAACAAGATCTGAGAGAACCATATATTAAAAAAAAAAAAATCTCAAAACCTCTCTCCAAATCGGAAGAACAATGCTCCAGTGCCAGAATTATGGTCAATAGCGTATTCGGTTCGTATGAGACCTAACTTGAAGCCGAGACCATATGCGGATCCTTGACCCATTCGCCTATACACCTCAGTCGGGTTGCCTTTGACATCCTTGGAGCTTCCTAGATCATTCCCATGCTCAGCAAATACATAAACATGTGTATTCTTCACTGGAACTCTTAGCTCAGCCGCAACCTGTCCAAATAATAAATTAAACCACCAAAATCTAGTTCCACTCTCTTTAAGCACCCATTCTCTCATCTGTTTGGAATTCTAATCATCAGATCAATTCATTCGTACCTCGAGGATATTTCTGGCGGCACCAATCTCGCCCATGTTGTAGCCCCTCACGGAATAGGGCCCTCCGAGGGTAAAAGCGTCATAACTCGGAAGGTCGCCAACACAACCACCATAATGCCCGTGAAGGACAAGTACAGGGGGTGGTGGTTTACCCGCACCTTCCTCCACTTCCTTTAGCTGGAAGAAGCGCGTCAATGTAAGCTGGTGGCGATTGAAGAATGGAAACTTGCTACCGATGCCTAGACCTTGGTCTACCTGCATTTATACAAATTGTGTTCGTGGTAGCAAAAAATGACCAAGTTATACAAACAATCAAAGCTCAAACAAGTAACAGTGGATCGCCCTTCAAAACAGGATGCCAAAAAGACAATCTAAGGAGCTAGTTATCGATAATTAGGACAATTTTAATTCACTATTGATATGTAGGCTTATTCTTCTGAATTTTTTAAGATTTATTTTTTTAACATAGTTCTTTATAATCAAAGAAAAATTAATTTAAATGAAGTGTTTCTCTTTACTTTTTACAGAGAAGTTGTTTCCCTCTCTTTTATTATATATTATATTGTTTTTAGTACCGTTAAACTTAATAATAAGAAAGTTAATGCATGAAATCTGATAAATAAGATTGAAACATTGGATGAATCATGAAAAAGTTAAAAGTTTAATCATACCTGAAATACATTTCTCTCACCGACTATTGTTCCGTTTACGAATTTAGTATTATCGCGGGTAATATTTGCTTGTAGAAATGCCATGCGGTCAATACCAGTTCCACTAAGTGTTGTCGGAGGTCCATCAGCACTGATTCCTCCACTTGGCAACACTCGCTGACCATGCGGACAGATATGACTACTTTCATCTCTTGTAGTTATCTCTTCCATTACAAGTCCATAAGTGAATTTACTTTGGCGGGTGAAATTCTGCTAGCAAATTTGAACTTATCGTCTCTGATCCTAATCATAAATTGGAAAAACTAAAATAACCCATGATCACCTCTGTAATATTTGCCTTAAGCCCAGCTCGATCAACCCAAATTGGAGGAACTTCATCCACTCCGGGCCCACCTGTGAAGACAGGACTCAATTTCCGGCTGTTGAAGCAGTTCACACGGAGAGTACGATTGCGTGGATTAAACACGCCATCTAAATATGGATGGACATATTCAAGCTTAAAAGCAAGGTCATCCTGAAGATCAAAAATTTCAGTCAACTAAAATGAACTTCTAATCAAGAAATATCAACAAATTCTTTCTTTTTTTCTAGCATAACCTGAGGATTTAAGAAGTTGCTTGTGGTCACAGAACCAAGAATGGATCTATTTAGCCTTTTAATGTTGCGATGTTCGAAAGTAACAGTACCACCAGGCTGGAGTGACGCCTAAAAATGTAGAATTTTGACAATAGGATCAAACACTATATAAAATGAAATGAGATGGGTGTGAAGAAGAAATAAAAATTATAATGTACCAAAGTAGGCCGTCCCCCACGGCCAGGGACTACGCTCCATTCTGAACTAACTTCAGCAGTCTTCTGATCTAATTCTTTAACTTTTATTTCTACGATGATCCCTCCCTCATTCTTCTCATCTGGCCTTGGATTCACTTCAATATTTGAAAATAAAGCAAGCGAGTTGATGTTCCTCAGAGCTTGCTTCCCTGCTTCTATGTTAAAAACATAACCTGGTCGAAGCTGTACAACCAATTCAAGCATTCAGCACAACTTAAAAAGATCATTCAGTCAAGCAAATGTAAACAGAAGTCAGACAAGGAAATGCCCATTTCAAGTAATCAAAAGAAAAAATATATTTTTTCAGATCACACAACAAATTTTATATCAAAAGCTATGATATTTACCTGTTTGGGGAGCTCCCTTTTCACCACAGGGATTTGGGTATTTCCTTCAATGACATTTCCAAGTTTATCTTGGAATTGGATCACCATTTGTGTAATATCGCCTTCTACCACCTCACAGACAACTTCCTTAGTATTTAAGTTGCCGAAATTCACCACCTGGGCGCATGCATAGCCTTCGTCGTGGTACCATTTCTGTACGCGATCACGAATCTTCTGCAGTAGCCTTGCGCTGACCTTGCCATGATCCCTCAGCATCTGCAGGACCTCTCTATGGATAGGTGCTGGCAATAAACAAGGCCTAGCCCTCTCAATTCTCCTCTTGTAGTCTTTCTCTTGGCTTCTAAAATACTCAAGCTTCTCCTTATCAGTCATGTCAGCGTCCATATCAATTGGCTTTGACTGAGGCATTAAACCGACGTTGATACACCGGAACTTATCTGCCGACTGCCATGTACTTTCCGTGAAAGATATTGTAACTCCCAAACTCCCATCTGTATTAGTTTTCCCTTCCATGTCTACCTTCTCGAACATTCCACAAGTAGCAAGAGTTTCGAGCTCTTTCTGCAACTGCGCTTTAGTGTAAACTCCGCCGGGTCGCAGAGAAACCATCTCGAAGAAAGAGTCCTCTGTCCCTACAGTCGCCATTCTCCGACGATCGAAGAAGACGATGTCGGAGACCTTGTATTTCTTAAACCCACTAAGCCTAGCGAGCTGCACAACAATGTTTGCGGGCAAACCGTGGGAATCCCACTCTTGTTCTTGCGGTTCCTCAGCCATTGCAGCAGGGCAAAAAAACTTTCTCCAAAACCCACCGCCATCTCCACTTCCGCCACCGCCACCGCCACCGCCACCGCTCCATCCTCCATTCCCGCCGCCAAAGTTTCCGATTCCATCGCTGCAGAATTTCCGTAGTTTGAAAACGAGAGTGATGGATGAGGATACAGCGAGAGCTTTGAAAATGGATTCAAAATGGGGTTTAACGGATGAGGATTTCAGGACTTCGGGGTTTTGAGAAGAGGAGAGGTTGCATTTAATGGCAGGAAGATGATGCTTCCCCACAACGGCGACGGTCGTCGATACTAATCCATGCCGACGAGAGTTATTAGTAGATTGCAGGGTTGTAGAGGTTAAGAGACGGGTGTGCGCCGCTAGCGCCGGCATTTTTCTGCGGAGATGCCGAGAGGGAAGAAGGGACTAGACACGAAAAGGGGATAAGGAAGAAACAAAGATGGGAGAGACCGTCTGCTTTATGGGCCAAAGTTTGGGTTTTTATCGAATTTCAAGCCCTCCTGCAAAGTCAAAATGGTTGTTGTCTATTATTATTTTTGGTTGGATTATCGTTAATGGTGTTCATTCTAGGTGCGTTCTGTAGTTCTTTTCGACACAAACAATGAAATGACAGACAGTCAACCATAAATTTTAACCAACAAAACAAAGCTGTGACCTTTCAGGGGGGAGAGAGAGAGAGAGAGAGAGCTTGAAATACAGCAATGGAGAAGATCACAACCTTTATTGTCATCTTTCAAACCTACTCATTTTCATACAGAGAATCAATACAAAGGTTTATTACAGCTCCAGCTTAATATTGGCAGCTTCCATCGTCGCTTCTTGCTGTCGGGTCGAAGTTACCGGCATACGGGTCAGTGCATCCTTCAGGAACAGGAATATTAACTTGCTGAGCAGCCATGCCTGTAAAAACACACACAATCCTAATACTCCTCTTAGTTTAGACAAAAAATAATGAATTCAATACTAAAATGGACTTCAAAAAATGCTAACCATAGAAAGTTCCTCTCTTGATTGCATCCTCATTTGCATCTCCAAGAGCTGCCTCATTCAAGTACTTATCAGCCAATTGAACTCTCTTCACATTTTCTTGTTCTTGAACAAGCATATTCCCATACTCGAGAAGCTTCGCCAACGTCATTTTCGGCTGCTCGAAAGTCGGAGGACCTTCCTTTGAGTTCACGAGCTTTTTCCCGATGGCCTCGACTCCAATACCCGAAACCCACTTCCTCACTTCGTCGTCATAAACCCGTGCTCTTAGAGCTCCGAAGAAATCTGAGAAATCCAAAAACAAAAAATCAAATCTGTTTTTTTAAACAAGAAATCTAAAAACAACAGTAATGTTTTGGAAAAAATGGTGTGTTACCAATGGATTGGCCAGGGAAGGTGTCGACAATCTTGATGACATCCTCGGTGGCTACATTGTCGCTTCTGAAGATGCCAATGCAAACACCGATACGGTCTTCTCGAGTGGGGGCCCAATAGAATTTCTCCATCCGACCATCACGAATGAGAGGTGCATATAATGTCGAGAAGTCATTTCCGGTGACGATAATCGGAACTCGAGGATTTTCTTCCTTGTTGTACATTCCAGGGAGCTGAACATTGGTTGGATTGTCAGCGATGTTCATCAGAGTAGCATTCACCATCTGATTGTTCACAGTGTATTGGGTGGTCCCACCGAGCCTTCCAGCACCTGCATCAAGATCGTTGATGAAGAGGCAGCACATTTTTCCTTTCCTGATTATATCGGCAGCCTCTCGGTATCTCTGCCTGATCAGTTTTGCAGGCTCTCCTGCATTCCCACTTTCTAATTCTCCAGCACTCATCATTATGGGGCTGTAAGTTTCATAAAATCCAAATCAAAATCCATTGAAATAGAAAATAATGCAGCTATTTTGAAGCTGGTTTGAATCATGTACTCACTTAATTCCCAACTTCGAAAAGACGAGCTCACACTGGAAAGATTTGCCTTGGCCTTTGCCTCCCCAAACACCCAGAATAAGAGGAACCTAGAGCATGAATTTTTTTTTTATTTAAAAAAAACAAGATGTTTTCATTAACTTTATGTTCTCATACCGAAAATACATAATATGAACTTGGTTCTTACCTTTATGTTGGGAAGGGTCATGAAGTTTTTAGTGATATGAACGACCAGCTTGTCCATGAAAGCTGGAGCTATATAGAAGCCATCCATCATATTATCCATATAACTGACTCACAAGAGAACACCACAATTAAAATTAAGGTAAAATGCAAATTAACCTCAAATTCAAGGCTGAAGAGTAAGTAAGTTTTTCAACTTTCATTTTATGAAAATACCTCTGTGAACTTAAAAACATTAGCAATTAAATCCCTGCTGCTAACAACGTCGTTAAAAAAATCACGTTTTTATCACATGATTTTCTTTATTGAGTGATTTCAAGAAAGAAACAAGTTAGATTAATTCAACACCTAGAATCACCAAAATCATTTTATCGGAAATTATTTCACCGAATAGAGAAGGTCGTGTGACCAAACATGATTTTTTTTCATAAAATTATTAACATTAAGAACTTAATTGTTAATATCCATAAATTCATGGGGTTATTTGCCTAAAATAAAGTCTAAGGACTTGCTCTTTATTCCTAAGTTTAAAAGCTAATATGCATTTACTCTACAAATAAAGAAACATCATAGGAAATTATAGTTCATATTTGGTTGCTTACTTGCGCTGACCAGTGCTGATGTAATCATAAGAGCTCATGACAGCATAATGAGTTCCAGATCCTGAGGGAGCCTGGAAGAGAGAATCCACCAATCCTTTTCCTCTGGTAATGTCTTGTTGATCATCAGAGGTATCAAATGCAAGGCCTGCCCATCTGTCTTTCTTTGTCTGCTTTTCCTCATCGATTTCCGAAACAACCTTCAAGTTTGAAGAGTTAATCTTTGGGGAGCTGACTCTTGAACTCGCCCTTTTCAAACTGTTGCCAAAGAAACCTGAGTTTGGCAATAAGCCCCCGAAACCATTGCCATTAAAGTATGACTGCATCAGAACATCAAACATGAGAGGAGTATCAACGCAAGAATTGATAGTAATAGAAAAATCTACTTACATAAAATCAACAAGAGTGGATTTTTTGTGCGAAATGAAAAGCTACTACATATTCTATTATGATTAAAAAAAAGACATACAAAGAATTTCACATCCTGTTCGCCTCCATCTTCTATCTATAACCGTCTTTATAAGAAATTGAGTAATTATAATTAGACAAACTAATAAAAAAGTCAAAACTATTCCAAGGTTATAATTGCTGTCCAGACAGGCGAACATCTTGTAGAAAACATGCGCAGCATTTATGATGGAAACAGATTTTACATTTCCAATCATTCATTCATAGTTAGTCAAAGTTTAGAGACAAGCTAAATGTTCGCAGTTCACAGATCAAACCATATAAATTAAGCTGACATTCCAGACAGAGTAAACAATTCAAATTCCTTTTTTTTTTTTGAGATCAGCGAAAGAATGAGAGAGAGAGAGAGAGAGCGATATGTTCTTTCTAGAAAGTACAATCCAATAAGCATAAACAAGAGAAAAGGCTAACAAGAAGTAAAACTTATAGGGAAGAAATCGTACTGGAGTTCTGTTGACAGTTCCAATGGTAGAAACTGCAGAAGCCATGGGATCACTGACTGGGTGGCAATAATCAAAACAATGAAGAGAAGCTTCAAGCTTTTAGCTCATAGGAAGTTGAGTCATGAAGTCATCATCAGTTAATGAATAGCTTATGAATTTGTCACGTAGTGGCCCCGCTACGCTCACCCAATCCATTAATTGTGTGGCTCTCAGAAAATCTAAATGCGTAGCCACAACTTATCCAAAGATAGATACTTTTGTGGGTGAGGTTGAAATTTTACCTCTCATCGGAAGTAATCTGCCCGTCGTAACTCAAAAGATTTACCCTTTTGTCCTCTCTGTAAGTGGAGAAAAAAAAAAAGAACCCACCTATTCAAATTTGCTGGAGAGAACAATCGGCGCCCCTGCATATTTTCAAGATTATTGTCTCAAGTATCGAATTTATATTTATATTTTTTTGCTTGTTTAAGGAAAATCGATACAGTTTGAACAAATAATTTTACTTGCAGTCACAAACAATTAATTGCATTTACCAATACTTTTCGAATTCTTTCCAAATGCACGGAAAGACAGCAATCAAAACAGTTTACGTTACAATCATTAATCCAACTGTGCAACTTTTGCCAGCCTGGTTTCAAGCATATTGTGTTTCCAAAACGCACCATTAATAGCTTGGTGGCTCTCACTTCAAGATTTTGGATTCAATCTCTTCCAAGCTCAAACCTTTGGTCTCTGGAACTTTAAGCACAACAAACAAGAGGGCAACCAAAGCAACAGCGCCAAAAAGAAGGAAAAGGTTCTCAGCCCCAAGCAATTCCTGCAGAATCAGCAGTATTTGTTGTAAAAAAAAAATACAAAATGGAGAATACCGAGAAGGTCAAAAAGGAGGTACCTGAAGGGGTGAGAATGCAAAGGTCACAATGGCATTAGATCCAAAGTTAGTAAGAACAGCAAGGCTGATCCCTCTTCCTCTCGTGCGAAGAGGGAATATTTCCGACACCATGAGCCAGCTGATGGGGCCAAATGATATCTGAAAAACCACATCAAAGACGAAGGTTTTTTTTTTTTTTTTTGATAAAAATGAAATAAATTGATATAAGGAAAATACAAGAGAAGAAAAAAACATTTACCGGGAAAGCAAAGGTCTTACTTGTTAAATAAACATCTTCTTTATCTTCCATTTTGATACATAATATGACTTTAATTCAGAAAGAAGATGACTTTACATTGCAAGTACAAAGAGAAAGAGTACCTGGTAGCAACCAACATAAAGGAGAAGCGCAGCTACTGCTACAATTGGGAAACCTCCAAGAATTTTGTAGTAAGCTGAAAGGAGAACCAAGGAAAGAGCCTGTAGTAAAAGATGAAATTAACAAAAAATTGTAAACATCGGAGGTAAGAGAGGTTAATGAGGTGCAAAGATTAGGATTGCAGATGCATACAATTCCACTGACACCGGCAATAAGCAAGGGTCTTCTGCCAAGATTATCCACTTTAAGAACCGCTATCCAAGTCATAAGTAACTACCAGGAGATCATACAGAAAGACAGCAATATCAAACTGATGAGCATTGAACATCATTGTAAAAATTTTAATGAAAATGAAAATTGACCAAGGACCTTAAATCTATCCCACAAGTCTGAGCAATAATGTTTGACTCGACTAAGAACCTCAAATCTATCCACAATTCTGAGTCTGAGCAACAATCCTTGACTCGAAAACACCCTATCAACTAAGAAATACCCATTCATTCATGCCAAAAGTTCCTTCTCTTCTCGCCATCATTCTATTTTATATCCCACCTCCTCCCTCTTCACACACATTTCACTCTCCTCATGCATAACAAACTTTCCACCTCAACAATATGCTATTTCCTAAATCATCCCTTTTATCTACTTTCCAACACAAACCCCAAAGATCACTAAGGAAATGAATGTTGATAGTAAAACAAGGTTATGAATTGCACCTTGAACAAACCTATCACGACTGATACTCGGGTGGCGTCTGAGGCTGCAGAAAAGCCTGCACTCTAGAGTAGAATCCGGACAAACCATTGTGTCATTGAGTGAACTGATTTGAAAGAATAATTTCAACGATAGAAAGGTTTGAAATCTGAATAATCAATGGTTACCTGCAGAATTGGACCGGCATAATACAAAACACTTGGTTGTCCAGTTATCTATCAACAGAAGCAGTTCAAATTGCAGCCATAAAGAGGGTGAGAAAGAAAGAGAATCACTTGGTAACAAAGAGATAAAGAAAAACCTGCTGAAAGAGAACCAAGCCTCCACCAATCACAAAGGCTTTCAAACTAGGACCAGTAAAGACCTCCAAGAAACTCCCTTCTGATCCCTCATCTGAATAGGCAGATTTCAGTGATACAATGGTGTCTTCTATTTGCCCCTCAGACAACTTATCTCCAGCAGGACGCCCCCTAAGCTTACTCAAAGAAAAAATGGCTCTCTCTTTTAAATCTTGCCAGGGACCCTTTCCTTGAACTGCTCGGAGAAGTAGCCATCGTGGAGATGGTGGAAGAGCCCACATACCTAAACCCATCAATAAAGCAACCGGAGTGCTAACCCCGTACATGTAACGCCATCCTCCAACTGCACCAATCTGGAGACTCCCCACCAAATAACCTAACTGCTTGATAGAGCATTTCAGTCAAATTCTATGTAAAAAGTAAGCCAAATAACTAAAAACAGATATGGAACCAATACCAATATTCCTAAGACAATAAAGAGCTCCTTCAAAGATATTAAAGTTCCACGAATTTTTGATGGACATGTTTCTGCTATATAGAGAGGAGCGCCATGCATGGCCTGTCAAAGTTAAACCACTAGAATAGCCTCAGTGCAAACTAACAACAACAAAATATCCTCCACCACAATGAAACTGTCGAGAAGAAGCTTACCAAGCCAATGCCAAGGCCATACATAAGACGACCAACCAAAAGAACACTAAGCCCAGGAGCATAGGCCGTGGTTAAACTACCAAGTGCATATAATCCAGCCGCTATAAGAAGTTCCCTCCTCCGACCTTCATCGGCCCATTCAAAAAATTGTTATAAGAACACCTATAGTGATCCAAAAATTTGGATCAATTGAACAGTCAAAGTCTCGTACCAAGAAAATCGGCAATTGGGTAAACAAGGAGGGAACCAAGAAGAGCTCCATAAAGGGAACCACTAACCTTTAACAATTAAGAAAATGAAGGGTATAAAACTATAAAAATTTTAAAAATTGGCATAACAAAGTAGCTGCTATGATAGACTTAGAGTATCATAAACCTCTTAGAATAAACTCACCACAAAACCAAGCTGAATGGAAGAAAGATTAAACCAGCTCGTTCCACTAAGCTCGGGCGACTGACATCATTAAAATAAAAAAGAAAAATGTTTTGGTTGAGGTTTTTATTGTCGTGAAAACAATACTCAATGTTTAAAAACATAAACAATGTACCAGCAGTGAGATGGTTGCTCCAGAGGTGGCACCAATGTCGTACCCAAACAATAAACCTCCCAAAGCTGGAAATACAAACCTAATATAGCCACAATTCATGTTGTTAAACTTAAGCAATTTAGAATTTATCAATCCATTTATCAGCAACAATTTGGAACAGAAGATCGCTTTTGTCTTATTGCTACCATTATTGACTTTTTAACTCATTAACTTACTTAATGGACGCTTAAAACCAAAATGTCGACAAGTCAAGTTAAGGGTCAAACGGAAAATTCACGATTTACATTACAAACTAAACACAAAATTAATCCAGATCGAAAGCATTAATAATGGAAAAACAAAAAAAAAATGTCGAAACCCGCATTTACAGTTGACAGAAGAGAAAAGCTTTACTTTGAAGAAGCAAAGTTTAATACGATCGGAAATTTTAGGCAAAAAAAAGTCAGCAAAAAGTGTAAGTGGTCATTTATAACCTTCTCTGATCTGATTAGGCTACACCTAGCCAACATTCCTGTTCATCACAATCACACCCATAACAATGATAGAAACCAGCAAATGGAGAAGAAATAAACTAAAAGATGAAAAAGGGTTTGGTAGAGACGCACGGGAGGATAACAGAAGACCATGAAAAGTTTTCTTCGAGCGGTGAATCAGAAACAAGCGACTCAGCTTCCTCTCCAGCAGCATATTCTCCTCGAGCTCCAGTCTACTCACAAATGAAAACAAAAAAACAAAATTACCCATCATTCTACTGACAAAGAAAGGCAAATTCGTAACTAGTATCCGAAATTAAATGCCTTCAAACTGCTTCTACTTCTCGGACGAAACATAGAGGTTGGCTTCTGGAAAAGTCTGATCTTGGCCTCTAGATTACTGTTCAAGGTCGAAAATTTTTTATTGGTAAAGCAGGCGTCGGTGAAGAAGAGTTTCGGTCGCTGAATTTGGGGGTAATGTGAAGATGGGGGAGAGATTTTGAAGGAGAAGAGGGGTAGAAATGGAACACTGCAAGTCGTGAGAGCCATAAGGGTCGCAAACAAGGACGATCAAGCGCGTGACTTGATCGCACCTTATTTATCTGCTCTTCGTGGCCATCTCTTCTTTGGCCTCTAAAATCTTAGTTACCAAATGCCAATTACTATTTTATCAAATTCTCCGAACTATATGTACCACCGACAAAATCAGAAGTCAAATTCTCCAGCTGCTGCAAATGATGGAAGCCCATTAAAATTTATAAATATACGTAACGTATGAATTCAATCAGTTGTACTACTTTTTAACATTCTCTCATGTCAATGATAAAGTAAATAAACAGAATTAACTTAAGATCTTCTGCTATGATCGTGTATTAGATTATTGCTAATTCAGGACACTTAAACTTCAATGTCCTTGGCAGTTTCTAGTGGAGTGGCTTTTTCTCTCTTTGTCAATTTTTTTTTTATACAATTAATTTCATACGTTTAGTGAAAAAGATGTACTTTTCATTAACATACATGATGCCAACTTTCAATACAAATTTCCACCAGCTTTTAGTTCGGGTAACATACCATTCAAAGTAGTCCAGATAAATCATGAAAGTGAAAAATTTACTATACAAAAAAATGACAAGACTAATGTAATCCAGCGAACAGATTGTCGCTACCTTGTCAAACTGTGCCAACAGCAAATGCTGTGCGTTTAGCTCTTCTCCCCATTTTACATCACCCAATCATTGTCATCGCGTTCATTCAGTGGTGGCTCATTATCTTCGTCGTCGTCATCAACTCCAATGTCATTTTGAGCACCAATTCCTGGAGCCCCTAAAGGTGCATCTGTAAAAAGGACCTAAAAGCTTTCCCATCAAATTCAAAATTTCTTCATCTGTTTGAACTGTTAAAAAATTTGTAAAATTGTCAATTACGTCAATTGTAAGACTAACCACTGGGAGCCTATGTGTTTGCTTCTGCTATGTTGTAGTCGTAGTTACAGACTCCATAATTGTATTACTTAAATTTGTTGAAAAAAAATAACGAAATCCGACGACAACGGTAACAACAATACCACCACAATCGGTCCGAAAAATATCAGAAATATTTTCTCACACCGTTAGATTATAACGGCTAAGAATTAAGAGAAATAATAGAGAAAATCAACACTTAGAATTTTACGTTAAAACTCAAATCGAGAAAAAATCAGAAAAACCGAGTTCATAAAGATTTCACTATTAAAAATAGTATTTACAATATTTTTTTAGAAACCGAATATTATAGAAAATATTAACCAAAAGAAATCACCACTATTATAACTTTCAATGTGCACAAATGCACCACACCTATTTTTCTTTCAGACTATTTCTTTCTCTCCCTCCAAAGAACTCTATTTTCTCTGTTGTATCTTCCTCTTCTCAATTCTCATGACACTGAGAAGTTTTTTTTTTTTTTATAATTTTGAAGCTTGCTTTCACCTTTATTTATAGAGGTGAGAGATGGACACCTTCCTTGAAGGAAGGTGTGCTACTTTCGATAGTAGTAAAATGAGATTTTTGCTGCCCACGTTATCCCTCAAATTAAGAAGGGAGTTCCTCAAATTCCTCCTCCCGACTTATAATGAGGTTTCTCCAATATTGCTGAATTTCTATAGAATTCATACTTGTTCCTTTGCAAGATCTTTGTTATCGTGTCAGAGCTATTATCGTCCGTGTAAATCTTCTCAAGATGCATTTACTTGGTGTTCAACATATCTCGTATCCAATAATACTTGATATCTAAGTGTTTTGACTTCGAATGAAAGCTCCGTTTCTTGATCAAATGAATAGCGCTTTCACTGTCACAATACAATGTATGCATATTTTGTTAATGACTCAATTATGTCAGAAATTTTTGCATTCACAAAAAATTTCTCTGCATGCTTCTGTCGCTGCAATAAACTATCTTTTGTTATAGACAATGCCACTGATTTTTGCCGCTTATATTGCCATAAAATTGTTTTCCCTACAAATGTAACCACATACCTTTATGTTGATCTTCTGGAGTCGATGACTGCAGCCATATCTGCATCAGTATATCCTACCAACGAAGTCTTTTCACTTTCAAAACACAAACTGAATTTATAAGTACCTTTAATATAACTTAGAATCCACTTCACTGCATTTCAATATTCTCTGCCCATATTTGTTAGAAATTGACTGACTACTACAACAGAATGTAAAATACCAGATCTCGTACAAACCATTGCATACATCAAGCTGCCAATTGCTGAATTATATGGAATTTTTTGCATTTATGCTTTTCTTTTTTCAGTGGCAGGACTTTGTTTGAAAGTAAGTTTGAAATGTTTAGCAACCGTAGTACTGACCAGCTTCGTCTTATCCATATAGAATCGGGTGAGAGTTTTCTTAATATATTTCTCTTACGATAGTCATAGCTTTCCGTTCTTTATATCGCGACTGATACTCATCCCAAATATCTGTTTTGCTAGTAATAAATCTTTCATGGCAAAAGATTTGTTAATCTCATTTTTTAACTTAACAATTTTTTCTCTTTCTCGGCCCACAATCAGTATGTCATCGACATAAATTATGAGGATTATGAATGTACCATCCGCGAACCTTTTCACGAGCACACAATGGTCTGAGTAAGTTTTCATCTATCCTTGATTTCCTATAAAGGAGTCGAACTTCATGTACCATTATCTTGATATTTGCTTTAATCCATACAAACTCTTCTTTAATATACATACCAGGTGTTACTTTCCCTTGACAACAAAGTCATCTGTTTGTTCCATGTAAATTTCTTTTTCTAATTCACCATGCAAGAAGGCTGTCTTTACATCGAGTTGCTCGATCTCCAAATTGAGATTTGAGGCTAATCCATGTACCATTCGTATGAATGACATTTTCACGACAGGTGAAAAAATTTTCTTAAAATCCACCCGCTTCTTCTGACCAAAGTCTTTCACGACCAGTTGTGCATTATATTTTGGTTGTGAATTTTTTTCTTTAAGTCTGTATACCCATTTATTACTGAGTGTCTTTCGCCCCATTAGAAGCCGAACCAACTCATAAGTATAGTTTTCATGCAATGATATCATATCATTTTGCATCGCATCTAACCAGTTTTTCTTTTGTTTATACTTTATAGCTTCCTCATAGCACTTAGGTTTATCACCATCAGTGATTATCACATACTCGGTCACAGAATATCTTCTCGATAGTCGACGATCTCTTGTTGACGTCCTTAATTATGGTTCTACAACTGATTCAGTAGAAATCTCTATTTCTCTATGCTCAACATTATCAGCTGCTTGATCACTAGATTCTCCAGTATTTCCCCCGTCAAAAATTGATTTCTTCATGCCAACTCTTATTGTATGCTAATTAGTGACATCTTTATTTTTGTCTTCAATGCTATGATCTTCAAAGAAGACAACATCTCGGATTCTGACAATATTATCGTGCACCGGATCCCAAAGCCTATATCTGAATGCATCATTTCCGTATTCGAGTAATATGTATTCGTTTGCTTTGCTGTCTAGCTTGGACCTCTCATCTTTGCGAATATAGACAAACACTCTGCATCCAAACACTTTTAAATACTTATAGGAGACGTATTTTCCAGTCCATAGTCTGTTTGGCACTTCTACACTCAAAGGTGTTGATGGAGACAAGTTGATTATGTTTACTGCAGTATTCATTGCTTCTCTACAGAATGTTTTGAAGAGTTTTAAATGTGATAACATGCAATTTATCTTCTCCACGATCGTTTTGTTCATTCTTTCTGTTACACCATTTTATTGAGTAGTCTTTGAAACTGATCTTTCGTATCTGCTCCCGTGCATCTTGCAGTATTCAAATGATCTCATATATTTGCCACTATTATCTATGCAAATACATTTTAACTTCTTTCCAGTTTCTCTCTGTTGAGGTATGAAACTGTTTGAAAAAGTTGAACACTTCATCTTTTGTCTTAAGTGCATAAGCTTAAATTTTTTGGAGTAATCATCAATGAATATCATCATATATTGAGCACCGCCTGACGTTTTCGTCAACACGAAACCACAGACATCTAAATAACGTTTTTCTTGATGCATAATTCTACTGAAAAAAAACTCTGTGCTGTCTGATATTTGGCACACATTCTTTCTTTTCAAGCAATTGAAGTCTTTTATCGCTTATGTGACCAAGCCGCTTGTGTCATAACTCAATAGACGAGTCATCTTGTGTAGCATTTACTGATGATTTCTTCACGGTCACTTGAGTCATATATAAACTAGACTATTTGATTCTTCTCACTACAATTAGCGAGCTTTTACTGAGTTTCCATTTTCCGCCAGCAAATTTGCTGTTGTACTCAGCATTATTAAGAGCGCCAACTGATATTAGATTCAGTCTAATATCCAGAACATGTTTGACATCTTTAAGGATCAACTCACATCCTGTGTTGGTCTGGATACAGATATCACTTTTTCCAATTATTTTGAAAACATGATTGTTCTCTATTTTGACAATGTCAAAATCACCGCTGATTTAAGATGAAAAATACTCTACTTTTGAAATTACATGGTAAGATACTATAGAATTACACACCCAACATGATTCATTCATCGTGAAGTTTACAGCATCTTCGCATACAATCACATCTTCACCCTCAGAGACAGCTGCAGTTATACTCTTTATTTCTCTTTTGGCACCTTTTGTGTCTTGTTTTTTTTTTTTTCAATTTCCAACAATCTTTTTTCACGTGGTTCACCTTGCCACAATGATAGCATTTAACGCCATTTTTACTTCTCGATTTGGATCTTTCTGACATGCTAGCTCCAGAGGTCACACGTTCTATTAATCTCCCTCTCGTTACTGACAAAGCCTCCACAGAGAACTGATACTTGTTTTTTCGCCTACTTTCTTCGTCAAGAACAGCAGCTGCAATATCATTGAACATCAATATTGTTTTTGCAGTACCATTGAGCAAATTTACCATGAGGTGATCATATGAATCTGTCAAACTTTGAAATAAAAGTTCAGCTCTTTCGTTTTTGTAGATTTTGTGTTCCATTGCTGTTAGTTGAGAAAATAATGTATTGAGAATATTGATGTGTTCTGTCACCGTTGTATATTCTAACATTCGAATGATATATAATTTTTTTTTCAAGAAAATTTTATTAACCACAACTTTTTCTCGTACAATTTTATCAGCGTATCCCAAATCTGAGTTACTTGACAAAATTTCATCAGATACAGTAAGATGCAAAATTATCATTGCATCATCATCAACTTTGTTATATTTCTTATCTTCAATGTTTATAGGCATGTCGCCGATGGCCATAGCACAACTATCTCTCTTCAATAGCGTTTTCATTTTTAATTTCCAAATACAAAAATTATTTCCATTGAATTTTTCGATTTCAATATTTCCTGCCATAATAACCACTAAAAAAATTTTCTATTGTGCAATATCAGTTATAAACCACAATCACAGAGCTTACTAGATTTAAAGAGATTAGTCATGCTTTGATACCACTTGTTAGGAAAAAATAACGAAATCTGACGGAAAATACGACAACAATACCACCGCAAGCAGTACGAGAAACGATAGCAGATGCGATGCAAAAAATATCAAAAATATTTTCTCACACCGTTAGATTATAACGGCCAATAAGTAAGAGAAATAATATCGAAAATCAACGGTGAGAATTTTACGTGGAAATCCAAATCGAGAAAAAATCACCGGAACCGAGTACAAAAAGATCTCACTATAAAAAAAATAAGATTTATAATATTTTTCTAAAAATCGAATATTATAGAAAATATTTACTAAGAGAAATCACTACTATATAACTATCTGCACAAATGCACCATACTTATTTTTTTCTCAGACTTTTTCTTTCTCTCCCTCCAAAAAACCCTTTATTTTCTCTTCTTTCTCCTCCTATTCTCAATTTTCAGAATATTGAGAAGTTCTTATTTTATTCAATAATTTCGAAACTTGCTTTCATCTCTATTTATAGAGGTGAAAGACGGACACCTTTCTTGAAAGAAGGTGTGCGAAGCAGCTTACTTTTGGTGGCGTCAAAAGGAGAATTTTGTTGCCTAATTTATCTAAATTAAGAGGGAGTGCCACAAAATTGTCTTGTCCCCATTGTCTGCTCACCTGAAACATTCAAGCTAAAAAATTACAAGATTGCATGCATTTATTTTCTGCACTAGATAGTTGATTGTTATGTGATGTGAATTGACCTCACTACGTAACAACTTACAAGAAATGGAAGCAACGATCTCTTAATTCCTATAGCAGCTATTGTTCGTTTCACAAGTGAAAATAATCTCGTTAAAGTCATATATCAGACACAATACAACCTTAAATCTTTTTATTTGTCGCATATGTATGACCATAAGACTCGTGTAAAAGCTGGTTAAAGAAAGTGATGAAGTAATGATATGTCGGACTAATGGTAAACAGCAACAGATAACATAAAAAATTGCAAATATAAAATCATCTTCTTTTTTAATTTGAAAATGAAAGTATTTTTAAAAACAGGAAGAAAACTGAACCTGAATCTCAAAGACATTTGACGAAGCATCACGAGCTCCATCCCATTGTAGTATGAATCCTAGCAGAGTGTTTGAATTGGGATGATGATGAGCCCCCGTAGGAATGTTAGACGTTGAGTTATCAGAAGTTCCAGGCAAAGGTGTTTCAATTGTAGTTTGTACTGGAGTCTACAAGTTCAAAGTTCGAGAGACAAATGTCCCACGCCATTTTCCACAAACTGAAAATATTTTGCAATTATGAGTAACAAGAGAAAGAGCAGAAACTCACTGGGGATAAAGTAGTTCAGCTGCTGAACGAGTTTCGTACTCCTCAATCGCTTCACAAGGCATATTGAGGTCATGAACACGAGTGATTGGACCACCTGGTGTAAGCTTTGGCACAGCAGATTTTTCAACAGGAAAAACACCCGCTTGCATCATCTTAGCCTCCTATATCTACAAATTGCACTAAACACACAATATCAACTGAAAGATGACTTAATAGCAAGATCTAAGGCAAATTACTAAACCATACTAATTCATACAACCTCAAAACCCTAGAAATGTAAAAAAATCGAAGCAAATGTATAAGACTTAAAAAAAAAAAAAATAACACATTTTAGCTACTAAAAACAATTGGAACATGTACAGAAAAATATGTCCACATCAACTTCTTGCCAGGGCCATTACAAATGAACTCCTCCCCCCCTTCGCGAATAACATCTTCGATAACGCTTGCGCAGACAAAGCTGGTAAAAGAGGCCATTTTCTCACTCGAATTCCTCCATTTCCACAGGCAAGAAACTGGCGGAACAGGTAATAATCTCGTAACCAGAATCGAATACTCAAGTGAAAACTGAAGAGCTACTGAAATTTGTTATGAAGTAGATAGGTCACTGTAATAATATAGAAGAGGAAGATACAGAGATACGGCGGAGTAGGAGGAGGAGGAAGGAGGCGGACGAGAACAGGAGAATAACATGGACTATAAATAGGTTAGCATCCAACAATGCTTTAGTCCACGTGGCGAGATCGGCGGGCCTTGATTATCTCAAAAGTCTGATCATTATACGGAGACAGCATCTTAGCCGTCCAGTACAGATCGATAGACTGGAGAGTTAAGCTACACGGTTCTTTCCTCCCCAAGAGTCACGACATATCGGTTTTGGCGTGTGGATAGCACATTAGACGGTGTAAAATAAAACTTGGTATGGGTTTATTCTTAGTGGATAACATCCACGTGGCTGTATTTGATTAGTTCCCTATCTTAGACCTTTCCATCTTGATAATATGAAATAATAAAAAAGAATTGTCTGAAGCTTGACTTCTTCAGACTCAGACGGCCATGGCGACAACTCTCAACTCCAATTCTTTTCTTCTCACAACAACTCCTAGCACACGGCTTGTAAATAAGAACCCTCGTCTGAGAGTGTACGCCAAAAGAGCCGGTCCAGTCCTACCTCAGCTTCGCCTAGGCAAACAGCCCCCCCCTGATTCTCCCCCGAAGGATGGAAAGGCCGACGACTCGTCGAACTCGAAGCCGTTTTCGTTCGACTTCGGCAGCTTCAAAAATGTGACTTCTCTGGTTCCTTCTGTGACCAATCCTTCTTCTCCTGGCGTGTCGTTGGGGACGAGACGAAAGGACCCCGGAACTGTGTTCGTTGCCGGAGCTACAGGCCAAGCCGGCGTTCGGCTTGTTCAGACCCTTCTGCGTCAAGGCTTCAACGTCAGGGCCGGTGTTCCGGAGCTTGGTGCTGCCCAAGAATTAGCTCGTTTGGCTGTCAAATACAAGGTCAGTTGCTTGCCAATTTGTTTCTTTAATACAATTCTCGATCTCAATGTCATTTGTTTCCAGAATCACGCAGAATGAAAATGCGGTTAGAACCACAGCTGATTTAGTTCTCGATTTAGTAAAATTCTCTGCAAAAGTTCAATTTGGATATGAGTAAGAACTACAATCAAACAATGTACATCACATCATATTCGATTAAGAACTCCCATTTCGAGTGTGAAGATAAATTTGTCAAATTTGCTTTTGTTTTATTCTTAGAAATCTCCCAACTGTTCTTGGTCTTTGATCGATAATTTTATGGAGCATTAAGATAGTATGCCTAATTTCACACAGCTCATTTCAATTCAAGAATCAAAACGCCTCAATGCTGTCGAATCTACTTTCAAAGACGCTGAATCGATTGCCAAAGCAATAGGAAACGCCAGTAAAGTTGTTGTCACCGTTGGTCCCGGAGAGAATGGCCCGACCACTGAAGTTACCAATTCCGACGCCTTACAAGTAATTAAAGCTGCCCAATTGTCTGGAGTTGGCCACCTGACAATCATCCATAACTTTAGCTTAGAGAATGCGTCTACTTACAATGTGCTCGATGGCCTCTCCTCGTTCTTCTCCAATCTCTTCTCGCAATCTCAACCATTGACCGTTGCGGAGCTGTTGCAAAAAGTGGTTGAGACGGATGTCAAATACACGTTCATAAAAACAAGTTTGACAGATGACTTTTCGACGGAAAGTTCCTACAATATCACCGTGTCAGCTGAAGGAAGCTCTGGTGTTAACGACTCTAAAGTAATGTAATGTATGCAGTAATTGTCGATTTCGTAGTAATTATCTTCTTCTTCCTCTTTCTTCGCTTTTTCCATTTCTTTGCATAAATGGTTTTCTGGTTTTCTCAGGTAACAGGCACCCAGATTGCAACCTTGGTTGCTAATGTCTTCTCCAACACAGCAGTTGCAGAAAATAAGGTAAGAAGTTAGAGACTAAATGAAGAGTTTATGCCTAGACAATGATGTTTGTCTAGCTCATTAGCATTGTTTGTTGCATTATTCAGGTCGTGGAAGTCTTTACCAGTCCATCTGCACCTACTAAACCAGTAGATCAGCTTTTCCGGTAATTTTGATAGACTAAATGGAGTGATATTTGGAAGTCTAGTTAGAACTTGATACAATAATCGATAATCATGAAAAAGATTCGACATTTTGATAAAATTCCAACATTTCTAGATGTCTATGCTCTAAAGTTGAGACGAATTTAATCATTTGTATCATTTCTTAATGTTCTTTGGCGAATATTATTTAATGAGGTTAGATTATCGACACTAAGATTTGACCTCGAGATATCCTACATTGATTTTTATGAACTGATTTCAGTGAAATTCGTGAAGATGGAAGGAGAAAAGCCTATGCCGAAATGCGGGCGAAGGCGAAAGCAGAAGAAGAGGCAAACAGAGCCGAAGAGGCTCAAAAGAAACTCCAACAGGAGTCCAAAAAGCTGGCAAAGAAGGAAGCTAAAGCAGCCATGAAAGAAGAGAAAGAAGAGAAAGAAGATGAATCATCAGGGCCTTCCGTAGAAGCCCTCTTCACCAAAGCAAAGGACTTGAACTTAGGCATATCGTGGGCAAAGCTCAGCGCACAGCTTGCCACCACAGTTAAAAGGCCAAGCGACACAGAGCAGCCGTCGCCCAAAGTTCAGCTTGCAACAGTGAGAGGCCAGGCCAAGGCTCGAACACTGCCGTCAAAGAAAGCAGTCGTAAAAGAACCGGCTTTCAAGCTTCCGTCGTTGAAGCCAAAGGAGAAACCAAAGCCAAACGTGAAAGAAGAGGGAAAGGGAGAAGTGAGGAAGGTGTTTGGAGGCCTATTTGCGCAAGAAACTATCTACATCGACGATGATTGAGAGAGCATTGCTTTTTCTCTTCATGTGCAGTGTCTTCTTCTTCCTCTTCGTCCTCTTCCTCTTCTTGTGACTGTCATATTTATTCTATGAGTCGTCACTGCGTTCCATTTTTCTCCTATTTTATGGCAATTTCATAAAATATTTATGTGTTGATTTGTCCGTCGTTGTCATTTGAGTTTTTGTTTCGAAGCTAAGAGATATCTTATGCAACACTAAAATATGTTAAAAAATCTGTCAAATTCAAGACCAACTCTAACCGTCCTACTCCATCGACTCTTTCCCTCTCAACTAAAGTTGAATGCAAATGGTGAATCCTCGGTATTCACGGTATAATACTGTTTGTTTTTATACGAATACTACACGGTTCTAGTTTTGAAATTGATTCGAAATGTATTGTATTAAGTAAATATGATAACTTTTCTCATAAATTATTTATTTTATATTTCTCAACACGATTTAAAATTATGCACCTCTTCGGATATAAACTCATACTTCACAATCAAGAATATCTAGAGTTACTTTTACTTTCGCAGAATGAACTACTACACAAATTATAAAAAATATCCACTCAATTTTCTCGGCTCGAAATCAATTCCCCATTGCAAATTAATTAAAGTAGTGAACATGTCACGGCACGGAGACGACTTAACAAAATACCGAGTCGGACAACCCAATCCTTGATTTTACTTTCAACACCAAATAGAGTGCGAAGAACTGGCGGAGATTCCATTTACTCCACAAACAAACCCAAGAGAAATGCAAAAAACAGAAAGAATAAAAGAGTCTCAAATGAACGCATGCCAATCCAAGCTCCAGTTTCTGTTTTATTAAGTTAAACATCCCTCTAATTCTACGATCCTTTGGATGTTCTATGATTGTATGCTAATTATGAACTGGATAAAATTCAGACTTTGTCTATGAAGTGATACGGTAGTATTATTTTATTTTATTTCTTCTTAAGCAAGGACTTCACTGTATGTCTGTATCCAGCACTTAACTAATATCCTACGTCTGCCGCCCTTCGTCAAATTGAGGCCGAGTTGATCTTCTTCTGCAACTTCAGACTTTTCCGACGGAGATTAGCTTTGTGGCTACCCAGATGGTTGAATTCAGAGGCATATCTATGTAATACTCTAAATTAATCAAAGAGCATTTCTTTTATCTGTTTGGAAGCTGAAAATGCAGTTTATCAACAGCAACCCTAAAAAATAAAGCCATTGAATTCTCCATCAAGAACAATGTTTGAATTAATACGACAAGAAAAATATACACGTAAAATATAAATTATGGCAGCTCTTTACTTATTTTCAAAAAATAATAAGTCAAGCAAGCGAAAAGTCCATCATCCGGGATTTGCAATGCCTAGATTTATCAAAAGAACTGTCTTGTAGAGGTAGTGCCGGCAGACGAGTCCTTCGGTTCAGGCCCCAGTCTAAGCTCGAGGTCTATCTCCGATCCGGTGGAACTCTCGGATGGTGGAGCTGTCCCATGATCAAGCATCTCATGAAGATGGAGACCTGTTTTTTTATCAGAACTTGACGGAGTTTCAGTGAAAAGAGGAAGATGCAGGCCTTCTTCAACAATTGTTTCATCTCTTTTAGACCCACGGATTTCTGCAGCAGATATCCAGGCAGGATTAGGGTTTTTCGACTCTAATGGCAGAAAATCAGTTACAGGTGTCGGAGAATACGATGATGGCATCTTCGAAACCTCCATAGTTGGTTGAGTTTCATCAAAATTAGAACAAGCTTGCTTCAGCCTTGCCTTTTCTTTTCTATGAATATTCATGTGTCCTCCTAAAGCTTGTGCATTAGTAAACCCTCTTTTACAAAAAACACACTCGTATGACCTAATTGCGCCTTGATCTCTCGCCGTAATATTCTGATCCTGATCCAAACTGGCTTCCGGATCGGTATTTCTCCCCCTCGCCTGATCCGGCTCCATTCAAAGATTAATCAAGATCTGCAAGAAAGAGCGGACAACAAAGAAGAAGATGATTTAATGGAGAGAAAGGATGTGAAATTCAGATTCTGCAAAAAAAAAAGAAAAACAAATAACACTTACTCTTCTCCTTCGTCTTCGTCTTCTAGGTGGAGTAGGGTTGCAGCAGCTGCAGGCGAATTACAGCAACAGCTTATATATTAATTTGTAGCCATGGCTGTAAATAATATAAAAAACAGCTGGGTTTCTGCCAGTGCTTGAATTTGTTATTCATGGAAGTATATAGGTACATGTAGTATCTGGTTTTTTCTTATTATAAAAACATAACTAGAACAGTATGACTTGTTTAAGATGTTGTCGGAAGTTTGGTCAAAACGGGAGTTTCTTGTTTTTTTCAACCAAAATATTCGAACGACGACACTAAATGACATTCACCTAAATCTTTTCAAATTCTGGTTTTTACGATGTTTTACGAAGAAGATGAAGAAACTGGGAAGGTGGTCAACAAACCATCGTCGTTATAGAATGGTCAAAGAAGGAGATACGTCGTCGTTTCGTTTCGTTACGTTTGGTTTTGTCTTGCAGCTCTTGTTGGACGAAATAGAAAAAGTCGTCTTTCTTATATGGCGTTTCAGGCTTTGTCTTCGACGTCTTCGCCTTGCTGTCTTCACAAATCTCCCTCTCCGTTGCTCTCATGGAGCCCTATCTCCTCCTACTCAACGTACTCTTTCTGCCTTCCCAAGCCTCTTCGACGGCTGAGTCCCATTCGAGGCCAATCGACGCCGCATTCGAACTCTAATTTAGGAGAAAGCAGATGGTCTCTTTGCGGAATGACTGCTCTCGTCACCGGCGGAACTCGGGGAATCGGGTATGTTAGCAATGCAATTCGATTTTCTTTGTTTATGCTGCCAATTTTTATGTATTTATGTGCGTATAACTTCCATTTGCCTAATCGATATCTGATTACATTTACTTTAGGCATGCGATTGTCAAAGAGCTGTCAGGTTTTGGAGCGAAAGTGCACACTTGTTCACGGAATGAAAGCGAGCTCAATGAGTGCTTGAGCCACTGGGAAGATTTGGGATTTGTAGTTACTGGATCAGTCTGTGATGTGTCAGTTCGAGACCAGAGAGAGGCGTTAATGGATAGGGTGTCCTCTGTCTTTGATGGCAAGCTCAACATCCTTGTAAGTTTGTCTTCTGTTCTTCCTTTGTGATTGCTTTTCATTTGTAAGAGTTTTGAGTCTAATCCTCTTGCGTCTTTGCTGTCATCCATAAAAATATATCCGTGTCAACTTTTCCGACTGAGAATCAAACCTTTTGAAATTCTAATTCGTTCCCTCTCACCTCGTTAGCAGTGTTTGACAATTTTCTTCAAAAATACTCGTGAATCAAACTTGAGAAAAAACCTCAGATTTCCATAGACAAGTTCTAGTACAGTTGGGTGAAGTTCAGTCTCAAGTTCTATTTCAACTGAATTTTCATCTTTCTTCTCTCACTACTGACTTTGTTGCTATTTTCAATAACATTTTAGATTAATAATGCGGGAACTAACATACGGAAACCAACGGTAGAATTCACTGAGGATGACTTGTCGTTGCTTATGACAACCAATTTTGAATCAGTCTTTCATCTTTCCCAACTCGCTCATCCCCTTCTTAAGGCATCAGGTGTGGGAAGCATTGTATTTATGTCCTCTGTGGCTGGTTTTGTCTCTCTGAAGTCTATGTCTATACAGGGAGCAGCTAAAGGTGATTTATAACTTGTTCATTCCATGGCTTTAATGGTCTTGAGCTTGGAAGATTGTCCTCACATCTTGACATTTGTATCTATTCTGCTTCAGGAGCAATCAACCAACTCACTAAGTATTTGGCTTGCGAGTGGGCGAAAGACAATATAAGGAGTAATGCTGTTGCCCCTTGGTACATCAAAACTTCCCTGGTGGAGCCAGTAATCCTCTAATAACCCTGCATTTATACTTCTCACTGCGTCAAATCGACAGAACTCTGGGGTTACATTATGGTGGTTCGGACTTGTATAAGAATTAAGGGTGTAATCCAACACTCGTTAATTTCCAAAATTCCTTGAATCATATTTCTAGTGACCACGGCCTTCTATCACCTGAAGCTTTTAGGAGGTCATGTCCCTATGTCTGAGCAATTTTTCCTTGCTAAGACCCTTTTGTGATCTATCTGATTTTCAGGTCCTCAAAAATGTGGAATACACACAAGAGATATATTCAAGAACACCCCTCAGGCGCTTGGGTGAAACGAATGAAGTATCATCAGTCGTTGCATTCCTGTGTCTGCCAGCATCTTCTTACATCACAGGCCAAATTATCTGCGTCGATGGAGGAATGTCTGTTAATGGATTTTACCCTAAACATGATTAGAAGCTATCACTGTAAGAACGAATTGCTCCTGAGGATTCAGAAAGTTACTTCTTCTTTATCTTTATTACTTTGTTTTAGTGGTCCGTGCTGTGAGATTGGTTGCTTCTTCATCTCCAGTCTCTCTAGTTCTCAAGTGGACGAGGCCAATACCCTGAAAATGGGCTTTTCTTCAATCGTAGGAGCTAATTAGCTCGATCCCACTAGTAAGACGACTCCAATCTAGACTCATATGATAAGGCCAAAGGATATATTTTATTAAAGACTAAATTGCAAAATAGTCTCTAAACTTGGGCATTAGATTTAAGTCTACGTCGTCAGGAATACATACTGGCAAAGAAGTTACATTTTATCACGGGATTTTCTGTCATACGAGTTTCTAGTACAACAGTTATGGAGATTTTGACGATTTCGAAAGAAAAACAAGTTAGAAAATTCAATATTCGAAATTGTCAAAATATTTTTATCGGGAGTAGTTTATTTTTGGAAATTGATCAACGGAATATTTTTGACAAAGATATTTAATTGACAACACTTATGAAGTTCATAAAACTGGGACAATAAAACAGTCAATGGAATTGGAAATTCTGGCCTGCAGTTCCCGGGGTTGCCAGCAGAGAAGAGGTCACAGACGTTGAAATCATCAAAGCTGGAGCGTTGCAGAGGTTACGTAGTATGCATATCATCTGTAATTATTGGTCAGAATGAGCAGCGGGAGGAGATAATGAACAGCCTACTCACTTCCGGCATCGGAAAAGAAACGCGTGGCTCCGTCTACTAAAGAACAAATAGCTCAATCGGTGACTGAAAAGTGAAGGCTGTGGGGTTGAGTAGCTTTTGCAAATTTTTAAGGAACTTAAAACTTATATTTATCCTCAAGTTTAAAGGTGAAAATATGAGTAGTTCGATACATTCGGTGTGGTTTCTGTGCATGGAAGGGCGCCCTGGCCTCGAATCAAACCAGCACCAGCATTATTTTGCCGTTTATGACGGCCACGGTTGCTCTCGTGTACTACTTTTAGTATTTTGTTTGTCTTCCTCTTATGTACTTGGCTTTTGTATTTTCACTCATTAGTTTGCTGTTGAGATAAAAATGAGGCCATTCTTCTGGTTCAGACGGCGAGCAAGTGCAAGGAGCGACTGCATGAGCTGGTGAAGGAATAGTTGGTGAGGATGGCTGAATCAGCGTAATTGAATGATTGGAAGCGTGCTATGGAATGGAGAGAAGCTTTCAGCACATGGACAAGGAGGTCGGTTGGTTTAGTGAACCTGAAACTGCAGATGCGTGCTTCAGCTGCCTGAGTGCGATTGAGTTGGATCTACCACCGTGGCTGCTATTATGACCCTCGACAAGATCATTGTCATTGTCTCCAACTGCAGTGACTCAAGGGCTGTGCTGTGTCGGAGCGGCAAACCAGTCCCTCGCTCCTCTAATCACAAGGTTACTTTGTCTTTCCACTTGTGTTTCGTCTAGATTCTGTATTATCCACAAACCGCAGAAACTTCCCGAAGATGAATACTGGTTTTCAGTAGGGCTTGTTTTATATGATATATGCGTGATAAATTTTTGCAAACAGCCGGATCATATAGAACTGGCCGGCGGGCAAGTCATCTACTGGGGAGGCCCAAGGGTTCTCGGAGTTCTAGCCACATCAAGAGCCATTGGTAAATCTCCTTTTACGTTCTTCATTGATTGAAACATCATTTGGCAAAGACAATTCTAATCTTTGCCATTAGATGACTTCAAACCGTTGATATTCTACCATTTCACCAGGTTATAACTACTGAAGCCCTACATAAGCTGCTGCAATCCGGAAGTGACAATCACTGACCAGACGCCGAGGCTGATTGTCTCATAACAGGCAGCATCAAAACAGCAGCCTCCCGGTTCTGCTGCAAGTAGGGTAAACGATACCCCTAAAAATCCCAATAAGGAGTGCATCGACAAGGTGATGCTGCTGACCAATTTGGCATTACCCCAAAAAAGTAGCGACAACTTGAGCCTGGTAGTAGTGGACCTCAGGCGTGAGACGATGAGTGCGGTACAATAATTTGTATGCTTTAATGGAGTTTCAGTGTTTTACTCCATTTCCAATGATGATTAATTAGATTTGACGCTGAAGGAGGTGTGCAGCTAAGAATCTAGAATGCGGCCAAAAGAGAGGAGAAAAATTGACAGTTGCTTCATTTGTTCAATAATATAACAGTAAACTCTCCACTAATAACAACATTACCAGACAACAAGAAAGCAATGAAACACAACTGTGGCTGAAAAAGTAAGAAGAGGGAGCAATGAAACAGGACCTTTTCAAAGTTACCCGAAAATCGCAAATCATTTCTGATGTTACACTCACGCTGTTTTGGTATTATCTTCAACTCCAGGATTCTTAAGCACTTTCAACTTTCTGTAACCCTTGTCAGTCCCAAATATCCTGGAAAAGAAAATATATAGTCAAGATTTAAACAGATGGTGACCTCATTATGCAGTTAAGGATAGGGGTTACCAGTCCATGTAAGTGAAGGTTGATGAGTAGTTTCCGGACTTTGTATATAGCAAACGGTGATGATAGTCGTGAAAATCAGCACTGGTCAAGAAAACAGAAAAATAAAAAAATCAGAAACAGAGTCCTACTATCGCAATAATTTATGCCAAGGAAACACCTCTTGGCTCACCCTCCATACAAAGGTAGAAAGTTAGACAGACTCCAAGGGAAATGATAACCGCAATGAGCTTCGACCGTTTCTAGCACTCTAAGAGCCATCCATAACCATAGAGTAATCAGATGGGGACCAGTAATTGCTGGACCAATAATTGTAGCAAATCCAAGAAAAAGTATCTCTGCTGGATGAGCATATTCTGATGTCAGTCCAAAAGGTGTTGCATATCTGTGACATATTAGAGCAAATTCAATCAGCTGTGGAAATCATTGATTTCAGCAAAATTATGTGAAAGAAGAAACAATTAGTTGCATATCAAATCTCTTACTCGTGATGAACACTGTGAACATGCTTATATAGCCATTTTGTGTGCAAAATCCTATGCCCCCAATAGAACACAAAATCCTCCAGAATGAAGTAGAATATAATCTGAGTCAAAATCACTTTCCTAGAAAACAAAGCACATGCATGTTATTGCCACAAAAGCTATTGATGCTGTGTATATTTAATCGACAGCTGCAATAGCTCACTGAAAGTAAAAGCTTGTTAGCCAGTCAACTCCCACGATAAATGCCATAAATATATAAAAGAACCTGAAAATACCAGGGTGGCAGTGGAAGGCTACTCCTCATGCCCATATATCTGAAGACAGGATAGGAAAAACTTATAAGAGGAAGATTGACACCGAAATGATAGAGCAGTAGGCGAGTAATACATTTCTCCTGAGCTGCGGGGCTATTATTCTTTGTCTGCAACCAAGAGGAAATGTTATTTGTCTGTAAGAAAACCTAAAAAATCAATAAAAATCTTTTGACAAAAAACAAGTTGAAAAGAAATATATGTCGTGCCGGAGAAACCGCAGTTTGATTTGCAGGAACAACTGGAACACTGCCTTGCCTGATTGAAACTACACACTATGTACCCAAGTGGTTTACATGATGTTCGTTTTTCGTAATAGTCAGGGCAGTTTCAAACAATGTTTCCGAAAGATAAAATTGACAGCGCAGTTTCAAAAATAAAAGAATGATTCGAAATATGATGAGTTGCAGCAAGGTGAAAAGAATAAAACCTGAATCTTGTATTTGCTCAGCCATCCAGCTCTTTCAAAAAATATAAAGGGAAGCCCGGATAAGAAAAAAATACTTTCATGAAGAAAGAAACCTCCCAGGCATGTCAGTTGGAAATCACTGAAATGTGTGATTAGGTACTGCATCATAAAAAGAAACGTATCATACACTTCGTTAAAATTGCGACATCACTTCAAACTGATGCAGCAGATGCAATGAAATCTCAATCCAACCCTTTTGAAGTTATAGAAATCCGAGACTGAGTTTTTCAGAAAAGTGTTGCTTCCATTAAAGAGAATAGCAGTCGTACTCAGTCCAAAACCAATATTTGACAGAGTCACTCCCAACGAAATTCTACGCAAATGCTTCCGTGAAATGTGAATAAATGCGATTGATGACCTTAGAAATGCTAAATTCTAGTTCAAGACCAGAAATCAATATCTTCAATCCAACTAAAGAAATTGTGGACGCTAAGGCGTCAGATCCAACAATGCATTGAACTCGCAGTCGCTGCTTCTCGTTCATCACGAACGTTTCCAGCACAAAGTAAAAAAAGAAAACTCACGCTTCTCCAACAAACACGCATTCAATCCTCACTGATCTAACAAAATACGACGAACTTGAAAAAGAGAGAACACCGTGCATTACATGCGGAGCAGACGAGCAGTAACAGAAATGCTTATAAGTACTGACAGAATCTTGAGTAGTTACAAAATGGAGACGAAATCTGGGGAGGGAGAAGTAAATAGCATAAAACATAAAAGAGAAAAAGGAGGAAGAGAGTAATAGAGAGTGGTAGAAAGTGTACCAGCCAACCGGATTCGATGATGGACGCCATAGAAGGAATCGATCTGAGCAACAGAGAGAGAGAGAGAGAGAGGAAAGTGAGGGTTAGAGCGGAGCGACGAAGCGCAGAGGGGCCACACCTCCCCAGGCCACGAGAAGAGAGAAGAGACAAGTCGAGACAGACTGTATACTCTCTCTTAAAGGGAATCTTTTATTTTAACGCCTTTTTTATTTTTAATTATTTTTCATATATTTATAATTTATTTTCAAGTGGGGCCCTTCCTTCTGTGTGATGGGAGATGTGTGGTGATGTGAGTGTCCACGTTTGTGCGGCTGTGCGCTTCTTGATGATCCAAGGTGTATTCCCTTTTTTGACCTTACACTTGCCCTCCATGGCTCCCCATCATACTTTTCTTAAATATCCATTTATTTATTCTATTTTTCTTTATTTTTTATTGAGCAAATTACTCTTTGTAATTTTTTAGGCAAATAATTTTGTAAATTTAATTACAATATCAGTTAAGTCCTCGATCCTCCTTGATGTTTGGGTTGTCATAAAAAAAAAAATCACGTAATTTGATCTTTTATGGCGGATAATTTTCAAAAAGAAAAAAAAAATTGTCAAAATATTTTGTTAATTTCTAAATTAAAATAAGATTGTGTCGATTTTAACAAGACGTCGAGCTCCAACAATTGATTTTTCTCTAGAATCAGCTAGCAGAGATCTTATAACAAAAACGTGATTTATTTGACGCTATTGCTAATTCGGAGTCTCTAGTTGAAGAGATTATTTGAAAAAAAAAGGACAACAACCTCTTAGTTATTGATCCTTGATATAAGGGCAAATATGTAATTTGCCATGGAGTTTGGTGTAGCAAGAAAGGTAACTCATTTCAGTATAGTAAAGAAACACCCACTCACAAATCATAACAAGTTCTACCACAACATCTATCAAACCGATGGCGATAATATCAAATTGCAAAGACGGCGAGATTCTTCTACTCAATCAACCTTCGCCGCCGTGAGCGCTTCCTTCGCCGACATCCACCGTAGCTATGTTTGCTGACGCGATCACGGCAACGGCAACGCCGGAAGTTTCAGTCCCCCCGGTGTCGGCGGCACGATGACCATCTGCATGATCTGGGTCATTCGCACTGCAATTTCCTCCCCGACGAGACTTTGGCTTGGATGATTTTTCAGTCGAAGATGCCTCCGATTCTACGTCCCTGCTTTTACGGGAGGGAATGCAGAAACAGAAGGTTTTGCTTTTCATGGCCGATGTTACACTCTCCTCTGCGTTCTTCCTCTGAGAATCGCCTCCATATAAGCTCCTGGTGACAGCTGATTATATAAAGTAGTAAAGTAAACAACAATTTCACCTCGTTTTACCTTGAAGCTTTTAACTATACCTTCCTTCAATCATAATTTGGAATAATACATGGTAAAACCAAGTAATAACTGCAAACAGATTCAAAACCCAGAGATTATCAAAAAGTAGCAAAAAGATTAAAACTTTATACAAAATCAGTTGAAGACAGCTAAGGTGGGGGAGACAAATAATTTGCCAGTGCCGAGTCTTAAGAAGGTAGAGATTAACGTCTAGACTAAGTAAAAGGAGGCAATGATGGTGCACATGTTCATCACTAATCGAAAGGCTGTTTTGCAACTATGCTTGCCACCAACTAAACCCGACATAACGAATTAAACAGATTCTAACTTATGAAATTACTAAAACTAGTATATTACTAATCCAAATCAAATTTGTGGAAGAACTGGAATAGACCCATATTGAATTGGTTTGAAAGGTTTGATCTTTGAAGGACCCAACTCTCAAAATTTATGCAAGTTAGTACCTTGAGCTGATAATATTATACATAAAAGTTCATACTTAATTGGATTTAACTATTATAACTTTACTGACTTGCAGAAGAGGTGCAAATTCCAGTAAGCTCTGCCCGGTAGATATTTATGATTGTTCTTCTCCGGCTTCTTTTACCCGTTTCTTCAAAGAATGGACTGGGTTGAAAGAACTTCCTACAAAAACTTAATGGAGGTCCATAGGCATGGAAGGAGACAAAATATTAAAAAGACGTTAGAGGACTACACTACCAGGGCCACAAATGCTGCATTTTCTCCATGGCTTCATCTTTGAGAGCTCAAATCTTGTAGCTGAGAAGCTAGACCACTTAAATCAGACTGCACAAGAAGTTCAAAGCACTATAGTTCAAACCAACATCATGAGCATCTAAAATCGCAATAAAAAAACTTCGTTACAAATGAAATCGAAATTCGTCCGAAAATTTTATGTCCTCAATCATTTCAGCAACCCAAGTGAGATAAAATGAGTAACAACGCGAGCTAACCTCCGAGTCAATTCTCTGCTTTTCGATTTTCCCATCCATGCATTATCTGTACATTAAGAACATAATTTAATCCATTCACCCAAATAATATCGGAAGAATGATTTTTAAGAACGAGTTATTGCAATGACAAGAAAGAAAGACTATTTGAATAAGAGATTTGGCTCAGATATGGTCAGAAGAAGCTGTGCTTAATCTTTCAGCTACTCTCTTTTGACGAATGTCTTCCATCTAGCATAGTAATGTGCGAAGAAATTATCACGCAATTATATTTTCCACTCATAAAACATGCTTTGAAAGGAAAGTAAAAATAAAATAAAATCACGAGGATATTCTCAAGCAATACAAGAATAAAGAGGCGAATGAGGTTCACACCATTCGTCGACCTACCGTTGCATGGTGCACTTCCGTGGAATTGAGTAAGAGAAATGCCGGAGATGGTTTCTCCTTCTTTGTACCTACAAGATAAATGTAACGCTCGAAGAGCCTCCCTTTGACCAGAATTAATCAAGTGTATTTGAGAGTTTAACGATTTTTCTATTTCTCGGAAAACCAACATCAAATTACAGATATCATTGTTTAGAGAATCGTTAACCACATATAAAAGTATAAGCTTTGATTCAATAAGGAACAAATTTTAACAGTCATCTTCCTCTGCTACCACTATAATCAAATACATCCATTTTTCTTTGGCAAAAATCTATAATAAAAAAATTTAACATGAAATGATTGTTAGACCAGAGGCAGCTACCAATAATCCTCGCAAGAACAGACACCATCTTGAAAATGATGGAAGCGATTCACGTCTCGAACGAGAATCTCTCGATTAGCAAACTTAGAGATGAACTTCGTAACAGAATGACAATCTTCGCATAACCTCAAGTTCTTCGTAATTCGAATGGTTTCTCCCTTACTCGTATTAATAAGTCCGAAAGCAACTGCTAGTTTTTCGCTATGGCCTAGAACTATACGCTCCTTTTCATCATCATCGAGATCATAAAGCACTATCTTAGTTTGTGGTACATACCCTTCATCTTTCATCTCATTCGACAATTTAAGCAACAAAGCATGCAGCTCCTCTACTTGAGGATTCAAATCATCAACTGATACAAATGAGTGTATTTTCTTTTTCACTTCAATCCAACTTCGTCCAGGCACTTTTTGAAGTTCGTGGTTTTCGAGAAGTTTCCTTACTCTTCCAACACCATCCCACATATTAGCTTCTGCGTAGATATTAGCTAAAAGCACATAATTTCCAGCATTTGTAGGCTCGAGTTCGAAAAGTCTTTTGCAAGCTCTTTCTGCAAGCTCGACGTTACAATGGATCCTGCACGAACCTAGAAGAGATCCCCAAACCTTAGGTCCGGGCTCGATCCGCATATTTTCTATAACTTTCGTCGCTTCATCAAATCGGTTAGCTCGGCCAAGAAGATCCACCATACAAGCATAGTGCTCCACACTAGGGTAAATACCATACTTTTTAGCCATAGATTCAAACAATTCCTTCCCCTCCTCTACAAGCCCTGAGTGGCTACAAGCACCCAAAACACTAACAAACGATATGTAGCTAGGTGAGACTCTATTATCAATCATCTCATTGAAAAGTTCAATTGCTTTCTTTCCATATCCATGAACCCCATAGCTCGAAATTAAAGAATTCCACAGCACAACGTCTCTGTTATTGATCAGATCAAAAACTTTTTGGCTCCAATCGAGCTTTCCACATCTTGCATACATCGTCACGAGAGCACTAATAACAGGCAGGATCGAGTCTAGGCCCCTTCTAAGCATATATCCATGGATTAACTTCCCTTGCTCAAGCGATGCAAGAGCGGCACAACCTTGAAGAACACTGACCATTGTCACTGAATTTGGAAATGAATCCTGGGTGTTAAGCATCATTTCTCGAAAAAGCTCTAAAGCTTCAAAAGGCCGACCATTCTTTGCATAACAAGCAATCATAGCACTCCATGAAACCACATTCTTTGCAGGCATTTCATCAAACACATAGCTCGCAGACGAGACACACCCAAATCTGGCGTACATATCTAACAAAGTAGTCATAACATGAACATGAGCTTCATATCCACGCCTCAAAATATGAGAATGTATCTCTTTCCCCTTCATCAAAAGGGAAATCAAAGACTCAGCAGCAACACAAGCCTTGAGAACATAGGTATAAGTAAATCTATCAGATTGAACCCCCATCGTATTCATCCGTCGGTACAACTTTAATACTTCTAGTCCATGACCCACCAGAGTTAGAGCTCTAAAAAGTGCATTCCAAACATATATAGTTCTATTGCGCGTTTTATCGAACACTTCTCGTGCATTATCAATGGCGTCCAACTCCGAATACATATTGATGAGCTTAGTGGCCAAAAAAGGATCTTGATCAAACCCGGCATCCAAAATGTGGCGATGAACGTGGAGGCCATCAGATAGAGAATTCTGGCGGGTACAAGACAAAATCAAAAGCTCGTAAGTGAGCTGGGTTGGACTCGGCTCGTCGGAAAGAAGATGAAGGGCCTGTTCGAGATTACCCTGTTTGCAGAATGATTGGATCAAACGATTGTTGCTGTCCGTATCCTTCGTCGATACCGAGGGATTAAACGTGACGTAGCAGGTCGATTGCCGTGGTTTAGAAGAAGAACGAATGGGATAGTTGAGGTGAGTGGAGAAGGAAGCTTGCTGGGGATTTAGGAGAGATTGAAGAGCCAACATCACACGACAATTTCGAAGCAATCGAACTACAGAGTAAGGTTTTCGCTCTACTTACGGTGTGATTAAGAAGTTTTTCATGACAGGTGGAAGCCCTGCTTATGGTGGTTACCTGGAATTCAAAGCTCTCTTTTTTATATTATCCGAAAATTACAATAATCATCAAAGTAATATATTATTTTAATTAAATTTTAATCATTTTGTACAATTTTTTTTTAAAATTTCTTTGCTATATAATCAAATATTTTACAAGTATTGATTGAAATAATTTTAGTTTATTATATTATTAGATAATTTCTTTTTTTAAAGGTCTTGTTCAGGTCGGCCGACCTTGGACTAAGACGGGACTTATTTTTCGAAGGTAAGCTGGCTCACAGACCTGAGTGAGGAGTCGAGTCTGTCACGGCCATTGGCGACAACGCCGCAACGTCGATGATGATTCTGGGAACGGCCACAGCGCTGAAAGTCGACATGATGGTCAAAGGTCAGCGTGCAGACTTGGACCACAAAAATTGGTTCGAGCCAGACCGGGTTTGGACAAAAAATTGTCGAAGGCCAGTCAGACCAGACATGGGCCGTGCCTTAGCCGCAATTGAGCAGAACATGCCGCGCCACTGGTCTGGTCTAGTCCGGCCTAGTGATGACCCTAGATGCAAGTATAGCAGCATAATCTGCCATGATTCATCTTCATTGCAACGGTGTTTTCAAATGTATATCCATGGCTAATTGTATCACCATATTTCAGTACATTGCTACGACAAAAAGGAAATTTCTGGACAATCCACACCTTTCGATAACCATCGCCTTTCCGGGAAGTATCTGCAAGAGATCGATTTCGCAACAAATCATTCGCAATTCTAAGAAAATTACGAATATCATGTTTCGATTTTAGTTAAATCTCTCTACTTAATCTACTGATTCTCTCACTCAGATTCATACTCCTCTCAATCTTGATCAAGCAATCGACTATTGTAAGGATATAATCAACCTTGTTATTGACAAACAAAAGAACAAAAATAATATCGAGAAACTTACTTCATTGAATGATTCTTATCTCGATTCAAAAGAACCTAAGTTTTTTATCAGCGGGCTTAAGAATTTGGAACGAGCACATTAAGCTTTCGTCGACGCTCATCAATGCACCGGCATTGTCAAATTTGTCACAGTAATTGGCTGCTGAGAAGATAGTAACGAGCTGTCTCTCAGCAAAGAACTCATACCCGTCTTCAACAACCTACAGACGAGAAATTCTAGTAAGTTTTTTTTTTTTAAGTTGGAGAGATAAATATCAAATTTATGGTCGCTTACTTGATGAGCTCGACAAACAAGGTCCATATCGTTCTTCGTCAAGAATTTTGAGACCTTATCTACTCCGAAAGTGCAAGAAACTCCCCGTTCATTTATTCCCCACCCTTTGATATCTCGACTAGGATCTGACCAGAGTAAATCACAAAGCAATCCAGAGTCGGGAAGGTCGGTCGGTCGCGGCGAGTTTCTTATTTGATCCAAATTTGACAAATCTGGCGAAAGCCCCCCATGCATGCAAAGTATTTTATCGTCTATAATTGCAGCTACAGGGAGACAATTGAAACACTGAAAATTTTCGAAAGACGCACATTGAACCGACGCTTACACTCGTCGTAAAACCCATAAATCCGATTTATCGACGCACATTCATGGTTTCCTCTGAGAAGAAAGAAATTTTCCGGATACTTAATCTTATACGCAAGGAGGAGACAAATTGTTTCTAACCTCTGCTTCCCGCGATCCACATAATCGCTGAGGAACAAATAATTGGCGCTCGGAGGAAAGCCCCCGTGCTCAAAAAGCCTCAAGAGATCAGAATATTGCCCATGAATATCACCTTAATGGGACGAAAAAAGGAATTATAAGAAATGAATAAACCTTATAAAACTCGAGCAATAGTCTAATGAGATTAATATTGTCCAACATTGCGAAGTGGCCAAGATAACCTAAGAAATCGCCAACACTTTGTTTTTGATGATATATAACGGGCTGTTTGCAGGTATCAATGGCCGTCTCTGATGAGTTTATGGGTTAGGTTAACAAGTCTTTTATGCATATATCAAACAGATAGTTGTACTCGACCCAGAAGCAGCAATGTTGTTCGTCATATTCCATCAATCTTGATTCTTGATAACCTTATTTGATTTGATTAGCCCCATAACCCAAGAACATCAAGAAATGTGGTTTCCCATCTCAAAGCAAATCATGCAAATCTCTCTTAATGTGATCATTCTTAGAGTAAAATGATAGCATTTTTTAGTGTTTTACACATAATACCAATACAGTCATCAATCATAAAATAATCTTGGAACTTGAATGTAATCAAGAATGGAGTCTATTAAGCTAATCAAGGAAACCCAGTTCTTGAAATGTCTAAAATGAACAAGAACATTGGAGGAATAGGCGAAAGACAGACAAAAATACACCTACCACAGATCTTAACGGGGGCTTCGAGCTCAAGAAGATTAGGTTGTCGGAGAAAAATATCTCGGGAAACGGTACAAAGCTGTCGGATCTCGGACTCCATGAGCTGGACCAGCTTACACGGCCTGGCGTTTCGAAACTCCAGTAGCCTATTGATTATGTCATCCAGCGCTGCAGGCTCTATCGACTCCAACCCTTGTTGCGCCATTCAACAGGGATCAAAATCAGGAAGAAATAGAAACAAGTTTTTTATCCAACTCCCAAGAAATCCCCCGACTTTCCTTGCGCCTCGTTTACCTTCGTCGTCTTCAAGCTCTTCGGAGTTCAGCCCAGAAGACAAAAAGGGACGAAAATAGCAGAGAAGTTTTCTATTGGGATATTTTAAAAGATCGGGAGCGGCCACTTTCTGAACGGAGCTTGGTGTTTATGCCCGAATAGCAATGGCTAATGGGATGGAGAGAGAGAGAGAGAGAGAGAGAGAGAGAGAGAGAGAGGGAGACTCGCAGTTGGAATAGAAACTTAATAACAAATTTGAAATTCTCAAGTGCAGAAGGAAGAACTACAGAGAAAGTGGGAGTACGCAGATTTCCATACTAATTTCACCCACAATATATATCTATATATATAGAACACAGAGGTATAAGTTAGATTCTTGAAAAATCCAACTTTTTTGAGCAGACTCAGAACCACTCTGAAAAACGGTGAACAGTACATTGACTCTATAAAACGAACTCATTTCCCACTCTATTTTTTTGCTATAAAGCATAAAATTTTCATCATTTTGAACCGAAGCTAGTCAACGATTGAGATTTATTTGTAAGAACATCATCTTTCCGTCCTGCAAATACAGAATCACCGCCCAGTATGATGACAATGACCTGTCTTCTTATGTCTTGATGTTTAAGGCGAGTTTGTCAACGATGATGCGGAAACCAAATTACAGAGCAATTATGCATTACGGTGTTAAGTTGGGACTAACGGAGAACTTCATCGCCACCGCCGCAGACTCTGGTTTTCAGACTCGGCCGACCAGTCGGACCATCCATATTTCAGCTCCTGCTCCGGATGTTTTGACAGATTTCTTTGCGGAGTTGAAATATGAATAAGAAGAAGCTCACGGAAGTACCCATTTTGAGAACTGAGCTCCGACGGGATATTCAGATTCCAACAGTTCTAAGAACTATAATGGTCTTCCTGAATCGACAAGAACACGGCACAATATTCAAAATCAGTAACCAAGCTTTGTGGACCAATTTGTAGTAATCACAGCAGAGATTATTGGTGGCCCAAGGGCCTGTAACATCACTGTATACACAAAGTAATACAATAATTGTACGTTTTTTAGGTGAGTTTCTATTCTATACTAATCTTGAGTTTGATCTTTAACTTTATAGTAGTTGGAGACCATCATGTCCGAACAACCTTGCAGTAATCTAAGACGAAGCTCGCCTGCTTAGAGATGTACTAAGAAAGGCAAGAATATTGAAATCCTCCGTGCAAAACTCTCTTGTCCTAGTTACTTCAACTTCAATTACTGAAGCCAAATCAAGTAGTCATTACTGGACCTGTTTCTTTATAGCTCGCTCTCTCTCTCTCTCTCTCTCTCTCTCTCTCTCTCTCTCTCTCTCTCTTATTGCGTCTTAGTACAGGGTGAGAAACAGTTGGATGGTATAATGAAAAGATTGAACCCACATCCGTCTTCTCCATTGCTCCCTACCTGTTATTATTCACAGCAATCCCCCCATTAATGACGCATCTTGACTTCCGAACCACACACTTAATGCTGCCCTCTTCCTCCTACTGCTATTCTTTTCGTATAAATTATAGGGGACTCTCTTTAACCTCAACCGTAACATGTCAACTGAACAATCTCTCCGATTTCCATTTCCGGTGAACCCCGATCTCCGTTACTGCGTTGACTCGCCGGATGGCTCGGTACGTGCTTCGGGACGATGATAAACAGGATAAGTTATGGGGCCGTATCAGCCGGGGACGCTCCGACTATCTTACTCAAAAGCCATCTACGCCGGCGAGGCAAGTGTCCGACGAAATTTACGTGAAAAGTTTAGAGGTGATGAATTCAAACCGCCACGGGCATAAATACGAGTTTTCCGAGAGGCCCAATTCGTTTCCATTGGATTTGAAAAGTCAGAATATCTCATTTTTCTCAAATCAAGATCAAGTCCTGCAAGTAAGAAAAATTAAAATTTAAATCTTCTTTACGTCAGTTAAGTTCTTTTGATCGTAATTGTAATCGTTGGCTACAAATGCTTTTGTCTAGCTCGATAAGATGAAGCAAGATCAGCAGTTTCTGAAGGGAGAAGAAGAGTCAGTACGAAGAAGAAGACATGCAAGGTCGAGGAAGAACAAAAGTAGATGTCACGGAAATAGGGCTCCTTCTCGGCTGCAGCAAACTTGTTCCGGTATGAGGGCCATTTTCCTTGGTGGGTCAGGTTCAAGAAATGGGTCATCAGGTACAGGCGTATTTTTGCCTTCCGCCATTGGCAATTCTCTTGAATCTGGACAGCAACGAGGTTCTCTCTCTCTCTCTCTCTCTCTCTCTCTCTCTCTCTCTCTCTCTCTCTCTCTCCAGCTTTTTCCATTTTCTAAGTTCAGTCTAAGAACTAATCTCGTTTAGGTTTCGGTTTTACATGATGAACTCAGGATTCTCAACAGTTCTCATACCAACAAGAGTAGTGCAGGCTCTAATTCTCCACTTCGACAAAATGGGCTCTCAATCAAGACCAAATCTTGGTTGTGTAGTTCTCCATCATCAAGGCACTTGTTCCATTAATCTATTTCTATTAAGTTTTTTTGGTCCGCCCAAGTAATAACCAATCAAAACAACTCTCTGCCCAGGCTCAGGTCGGAGAGATACCATAAACACTCTGCAACAGACTCGTCCAGATATCCTGCAGAAGATGAACCGCAACGAGCTCGACCTCCCCCAAGAATGGACGTACTGATCGACAACCTTATTCTTCAACTTCTTCTCCTTAACCCACAATGGATTTTGCCAGTTTTTGGATGAATGTCAAAGACCGTCTCTCCAAAGAACTGTTAAACGAAGAAATGTAAAAGCTGTAGAGTGAGAAAGAGAGAGAGAGAGAACAAGACACGCACGAGAGGCTTCTCAGTTTTTTAATCTCTACTGTATCGAGCGAGGATTCGGAGAAGAAGACGATGAATTCAGATAATTTTTTCTAACAGTGAACTGGTCAGTAAAGTTTATGGGGATTTGTTTTCACAGTCCAAGCAGTGAAATGAAGATTTTTACTTGTTTCTTCCTTCTCTTCTTTCATCTTTTATACTTGTTCATGGATAGATTCCTAATTTTATTCATATTATTTTGGCTAAAATTGCTCCTGATCACTTGAGAGAGACGATGCTTCATGATTTTTGGAACCTATAATCTTCATTATTAAAAGAGCAACTAGCTTGGAAAGTTGATTAATAAGATAACACATCCATATCATATTGGCTAAATATGTATTTGTTTATCTCCAAGGGAGGTGAACTATAAACAGTCATAATTATTAATGTTTGAAAATGATGTATTACAATGCAGATAATTAGTGTTAACCATAATTAATGATACGAGAGAGCAATCATCCATCATTTTTATTAAATAAACCACACAATCTCCCTTCTCTACTTCAAAATCAATCAAAACCCATAACACATATTGGTAACTATGGACATATGGAGAACCCCACCAGTGCAGTCCAGAGAAGAAAATAAAAGTCAAATCCTTCTTGAAATTGGCAAAGAGTCAACGCTTATCGTCTTCGGAAGCATGACTAACCACAGATCGAAGAAAATTCAAATTGCATCAAACGTTGAGGATTCTTTAGCTGCATCTTTTTTCTCAGCAGGAAGACTTGGGCGGCGTCAGATTTGAAGCGACAGCGCCGTCAAACGGCCGGAGCATCTCCGTCTTCCTGAAAACTCTACTCCCGAAAACCAAGAACCCAACTGCGTGTCCTAAAACCGCCACAACGAACACGCCGCCATTGAAGGACATCAGAGCAAGCATAACGAGATAAGCAAGCCCGACTCTTATGGCGTGAAGGACAGTCTGAACGATCCCCGCCGCGATGTTCTTGGGCCCAGTCCTGTTCATCAACGGAGAGTGGGAAAGCCACTCGACGATCACAGACAAGAGGAAGACGAGGATGAGAGCCAAAATATACATACCGGTTCTGGTTCCCGGCCAACCGGAGAAGAGAATCTCTGAGTTTTTCCCCCAGAAAAAGGTCATATGTGACATCACCATTGCAGACTGGTGCATGGTGTCGTTCATGTCAGACATGCCCGTGGGAGGCGGAGACATGTCCATGTCAGCCATGTCGTGATGAAGAACGACCTTCATTCTGGGATTCCGGGAGAGAAGAGATTGAAGCAGATCCAACAAGACTTTGTGCTGTTATTGGTCGAGAAATTTGGTATAATATAGGATGAAAATTAGATAGTACGATATTTATTGTACTATCTTCTATTGTATTAGTACTAACCACACAAGTTGGATGTCTATTTTCTTTGGATTTGAGATCATTTCTTCCTGCATTTTTATTTATACCATTGACTTTCATAGTTTGGCAAATTTCGGATCTATTATTATAATGCCGACAAAATTATTTTACGTTAACAAACTCGTCACGTTTGTTAAAATTGAGGGTGGATGTTCGAAAATAGTACGAGCATCCAAGTAACTTGTCCGCTCGATCCAAGAAATCATTTGCTGCAGTGCATTTTAAAGCGTCTTACTTGAATTCCATAAGTTCGTGCCCAAAACATTTTTCGGATTCTTCAATTTTCGAGTTTCCGATATTTGTTCCCAAAACAATTTTCCCCTTGTATTATAATATTGACAAATTAACAATTTAATTAAATTAAATAGAGCAACTTCACCATATAAATTTGAAAATGGTGCTTAGTATTTATAAATATTATTTGTTCAAACAGCCATGCCTCATGCCTTCTGCCTCCTTGTTTGTGTAACTAATTTTTTAATGATTATTATTTTGCATGATTAATTAACTCATAATCATATATAAATTGATTTAAATAATTCCACAGTCCCAACTAACCTCGAATACTTATGTTTTGAGTTTTGGCTACCATTAATATTAAACAGTGTGATTATAACTAATTGCTTCCCTAAATTTGAATATGATAGAAGTTATGACCCAACTATATAAAAGCATTTGATATAATAATTAAGATAAATAATTAGAATAATATAAATATAATATAAAATAATTTAACATTATTTTTTCAATTTCAAATTATAAAGTAAAACGAAAATGCCTCCGTGGATTAAGCAAGAACCCCCCCAAACTGGCCTTTAATGAAGGTGGGTGTGACATAAATGCCATGTAAAGATAACTCTTTTGTGGGATTGGATCAATTCTAGAATTATTCCAAAATCACATTTGTTTTGTAACATGAAAAACTATCTCAAAATATGTTATACTAGTTTAACTTCAAATTTTAAAGATTTTTTTTAATTTAAATTTTAAAGTATGATTTTTTATTTAAATTAAAATATAAACTATCAATCTTAATAAACTAAATTTTAAATTATCAAAAACTTGATAAATCAAATATTGACAGACGGATTGATTATCGTCTATTCACTGTTTACAGCCGAGAACGGACGACCGATATAAAATGAATGACCGTCCGTTCACTGTTCATATATGCACGAAATTTCATTTTATAAATTAATTTTTAAAATATCAAATGATATTAGATTTATTTGAAAATTTTACCACGTCATGATAAGATGATTTAGAAAATGTATAATTTATTGTAATTTCAGTAAATTATTTTATAAAATATAAATAAAATAATTATAATAAATCTTATAACTGTTAAAAAATCATAAAAATTTTCAAATTATCTTCTTATATAAATATGTGATAAAATTTGTAAGTAGATCAAATATCTTTTGATATTTTTTTAAAATTAATTTATAAAATAAAATTTCATCCGTGAATCATTCATTTTTAATCTACAGTTCATTTCAAATGTGAACAGTAAAAAAACAATGATACACATTTGTTTGATTTTAGATAGTTTAAAATTTAGTTGATTACCATGGGTAATTTAAAGTGCAGTTAAAAAAAATCATATTTAAGAATTGGAAAAAACCCAAATTCTAATGATACAGCGTGCTCCAAGACGATGAATTTTCAACGTGGGATCATAAAAACATCATTCGAAAGAAATGATTGCAATCCTCGCAAACGAAACAACTACAATAACAATCAAAATTACTGCATTGGGAAACATGCGTATTGATGAAAATAACTGGTCGATCGGGATAGACCTTCAACAAAAGGAATGAGAAAGATCTGAGCTTTTTTCATGATCGTTCGATCTCTTAAAAACCCTACTTCCAAACAGTAGAAAACCCAAGCAGTGGCCAAAGACGGCCGTCAAGAACACACCGCCATTGAAGGACATGAGAGCCAACATGAGCATGTAACCCAGCCCCACCCTCAACCCATGCACCAGAGTCCGAACCAGACCGGAAACAACGTCGTCGGAGTCCGGATTGAGAAACTTGCAGCGGTAGAGCCATTCGAGCAGAAAAGAAAGGAAGAAAACTAAAACCAAAGCTAAAACGTACATTCCGGTTCGATTTCCCGGCCAATGGTGGAACAGAATCTCCCCATTCTTTCCCCAGAAAAAGGACATATGCATCATCATCTTATGATTATGCATGGCATCGTCCATGGGCGGCGGAGCAGTGACGTTCATGTTATGATCATGCCCATCCATGGCTGGAAGGACGAGGGTTTTGTGGGGTTCTTTCAGTTGCAGGTGGGCGATAATGGCGGATAGAATTCTGGGGCGTTAAATGAGAGTGATCGTACAGTGGAGGGGACTGCGGGAGTAGTACAATCCAATAGAATGGTTCCATTTAGAGAGATTACGTACGAAATGAGGTGTCTTCTTCCCATCCCAAGAAAATCAGATAGGTGGGTGCGCTCATCAAGACGTGTAATCCAACGGCTGCTGCTTCATCTGAGTTTCAAGATCAGTGATGGCACATTCAACGCAGTTAACAAGAATAACAATGGCATCAACAAAATTATAATTCAAGAACACAGGAGAAATTTATTGGGAAGGCTGAATTCTCATTTAAGGGGAGGCTGCCATTAATTCATGGTCAAAGAACAAAGCAGAGTATCATAACCCATAATAGTTGGACAATCAAAAATGCGTAAACTCTCCCTTTCCTGACGACCGGACAACCTGGGGTGCAATTTAGTGAAAAGCTTGTTCTTCACATTGGAGGTCTTCCAGACCCAAGAAGCTGACCGATCAGGTTTGTCACCTGAAATATAATTAACCAAACATTTGAATCCACATCTCTTTGGTACAGAGTGTCTAATCATAAGTAGCAAAGAAGCTGGAAACATTGAAGAACTTTATTGTAAAATTAGAGCAGCACAAAAACTTTAGTAAGCCTAAGGGACTGCTTACATGCCAGTATTTGGATACGCAACGATCAATACAACTGTTTTCGCCCATATTCAATTCAGACTCTTTGTACCTGAAATGCAGAAGTTTACTTAACATTCTGTACAATATTTAGAGGTTAACAGCGGGAACAATTGGACTCCCAACATTAGAATATAAAATTGAAATAAATAATACTGTTTTAACACATCAATCCGTTTATATAATACTGACTGCAGTGATGTTGCACAAGAACACAAATATTTCCTAAGAAAATTCTCATCATTTTTTAAAAAAAAATGCATTAGGATCTACATTTAGTAGCCATAAACTTTTCTTTATTGATATTGTTTTGTTAAAGGTCATTATTCTTTAGGATAGCACACAATCCCATGTAGACAGTATTTGATAACTATCTATATTTGATAACACAAGCGGAAGATTGTTGGATCTACGCCAAATTTGTTGAGCTTCAAATAATGCAGAGGCAGATATCTCGACCCAAAAAATGTAATCATCAACATGTTCATACCTTTTGTCGACGCACTTGTTAAAGCATGTGTTCGTAAGCCTGAAGAATTTTCAAAAGTAAAAAGAGGAGATTAATTCAAGATGTTAGAGCTAAAAATTCTTTCTTTGAACTTCTCCACCAAAATACAGAAACCGCTGCAGCGGTCTGAGTTATGAACTTATAAATCAGAGGCTTATGGAATGAATATTCCTACTCAAACTAAAGTTGGAAATGAATAATTAAAGATCTCGTGTAAACCTTGCCAACCATTTCATAAGTTCTTACCAGACTTCCCACTCAGTTCTAAAATTCAAGATACTTTAGAGAAAAAACAGAATTGTGATCTCGTGTTTTTTCCTCAAGAATACCAAAGATAGACAGAATTACAAGATCCCAATTTCTTCTTTTCAAGAATCTCAGAGACAAGCAGAATCACAAGTTTGGTTTTATATGCGAATTATTCTCAGATATGGTTAAAAACTTATATTTCTCAAAGATGGAAAATACCGAAGGATCTGCAGAAAACCAAATGAAAAGTCAGAAATTAAGACATACAAATGGAGAGGGAGGACAAAACTTACTTGTTGAACAATTCAACCCGATATTCCATCTCCTTTTCTGCCATACCAAAGATCTGCTCAAATACAAGCGTTGATAACTATCCACAAATTAAGGAAAAACAAAACACTAATCGAATAGAAATATTCGCCAAAAGACATCAGAAACTATAATTGCAAACGCTACAACATTCAGTAAAGCCAAATAGTGAGCAATAATAATTATCCTAAATCAACAGTAATTACAAACAAACAGTTGAATATCTTCAAATTCTGAAAGAACCAGTAATCCCATTATCCCCTGCCATAATCTTGCCGACAAAATTAATATTTGGCTTATTGGTGGATACACCATTCGAATGAGAAAACGAATACTCACCCAGAGGTTGTGAAGAAAATAACTCAAATGCAAGCTCTGCAGGCAGATATAAATAACAACCCCATTTTGAAATTATTGTTCGGAGTTAAATAGATACGAACCTGTTCTTTATCCAAAGCCGATGGCGTACTGTTATTGGCAGCCATTTAAATCCTGAAAGCAAAGAAAATTCAAAGAAACCAGTCAATACTTAAACCCCCATTGTTTACTATAAAAGGATAGAATTTACAGAGAAAGGCAGGAGGCTATTGAATAAAACCTGCAACGAAGAAATGTTCGCGGAAGCTCTAATTGACTGAAATTTCAATGGTAGAGTTCCAGGTATTGGAAGCAGAAGCTGTAAGATCAGCTAGGAGGAAAATTCGATGCTGAGAAAAATACTAGCGATTTACGAAATTAGGGTTTTAGAATTGTACTACGACTGTGACGGCGGAGCATGGACAATAAAGGATTATAGCCAATCGTATATCCCCACGCAATACTCAGAAACCAAATTACATATATGTCCCTACAAACTCACAACACAGCCAATCAGATTCAAGTATTAAACAACAGTTGGTGGTGGGCGAAGCATCTGAGAAAGACCCTAGCATTCCTCCTTCTGCCGCGAGCCCAAGGGTTCAGCTCGGCGGCCATAGCAAGGTAAGACTATGAGATCTCTTCTTATTTGTCGAAGAGTTGAATTAGCTCTGAGAAATGTCAACCGTCGGAACATTTTCGTGAATTTGATGATAGGGTGAGGGTGAATGAATTGTACTCTGATTGTTGATTTTTATTCGATTTTGGTTCCGTCGTTGACTAAATGAAACATTGGAAGTAGAGTTTCTGTTGGATTTTGCTGTTTTTTCCCTTCGTTTTCTCCTACTGATGCTAGTCGCCGATTCTTCTTCTATTGCCGACCACCGCCTTTCTCTTTCGCATCACTCTTTTATGTCCTGCTTGGACTTTTTTTTGTTATATTTTTCGTGCGTATTCATGCTAGTTTTTTGGATGTAGAAATTATTCACGATGGAGCATGGATCTTTTACGGACGACAGCAAGTCGACATTTTCAATAGCAGACGAAGATCATATACTTGCCAATGCCATCAGATTCTCATTGAACAAAGAGTAATTTTTCCGTCAAATTTCCTTCCGAGTGCTATTATCCCTCTTTTTTGGCCCAATTTATAAGGCTCTTAATTCACACTTTCTTTTGCTTCGATTGTTAGATCTGTTTCAAGATCCTACATTTGAGTTAACAAACACGAACCTTGTAGAATATATATTCCTGATCTCATCTGCCACCATGTTAGGACTTCACTCGCATACTTTAGTAGGTTGCAGTCCAAGGGTGACATTTTGTGGGTATAGCATCCCTCATCCTTCAGATAACCAGGTTAATATCAGAGTTCTGGCTACAGGTACTTGCTACTTTACCTGCATTTTATGGTTTCAGACTAAGCATGCGATTATCCAGTACCCCCAATCCTTCATTTTGGATTCCTATCTCATGTTTTCAATGTTAACCGGAAGGACCATTTTGATCGGGATTGTATTTTAATCGTCGGTATGTAAATATGTATAGTAGAACCAATGAACTGAATTACATGTTACCTTTGACTCAACACGGGAATCAATCAATATTATTTCCAAAAAAATTATCCACGGTCAATATTGGTTCCAAAAAAATCAATATTGGTTGTTTGATTTGGATGTCATTATTCACGGTCGATCAAATTCTTGCTCTTTTGTATTTCGGGGAACGAAAATCCACCATAATGCTCTGTCTTCAAATTCAAAATCTTTGGAGACCCCTCAAACGAAGAATATTGTTAAACATAAAGAATTAAATGTTATTATTCCAACAAAGTTTGAGTGTTCACTTAAAAGCGACTTTGTGTCAAATTCTTGCTCTTTTTTATTCTGGGGAACGAAAATCCACCCTAATCCTCTGTCTTCAAACCCAAAATCTTTGGAGACCTCTCAAACGAAGAATATTGTTGAACATAAAAGATTAAATGTTATTATTCCAACAAAGTTTGAGTGTTCACTTAAAAGCGACTTTGTGTCAATGTCGACTGAAAATTTTGCTCAACATCGTCATGATGTGCTTGTAGAGATTAATTAACAAATAGAAGCAAATAATGTATCATATAAATTAAGAGTTGATTTGTGCAAACGACATATTGAATTTAATATTAGAGATTATGTTATGGTTCAAATTCGTCCTGCGCGGCGTTCAACTGGATTAGCTTTTAAATTGCAAGCGTAGCGTTGGTCTTTTTAAAATTTTAAAGCAAATTGGCCCAATTGCATATGTTGTTAATCTTCTATCTCATTTTGTTTATCATCTTACTTTTAATATTGAAGACTTGGTTGTTTTTCTACCTCCCTCTATTGATTTTGATCCTACATATGCTAACTCTGTTTTCCCAACATCTTCTGTCACAACACGATAAAATTGATGCTATTTTAGTTGAACAAATTGTATTTACTAATGAAGGTAAGATTCAATGTTTTCTAGTTCGTTGGGTAAGTCGATCAGATAATGATTGTGTGTGGATTTACAGAGAGACACTTCAGCACTTAGATTAAGACCTATTGAGGTTATTTCGGAGTCATCAGGATCTTTCATTGCCTGATTCCAGAACAGTTTAGAAAGATTATCGAACCAGGCCTCCGATCACACAGGTTTATTGATCTTGAAAGAAGGGTGATAAGCTGCTTAGTTTATGGTTGAGAGTTTGATCCGTTTGCTACCTCGTGGTTCTATTAACTTGACTGAATCGAGTTTCTCATTCTCCGAGAGAGTTAATGAAGACATCATCTATTTAAGGTTTAGTTATTTTATTTATGTTTTATTTTTTTTTATGAATTTTTCATCTTTTAGTATTTTTCATATTCTAGCATTAATTTTGATTTATTAATTATTCTTCTATTTAAGGATTAACATTGTAACTTGAATGATCAGATGATGAAGATTATTGATTGAGTTGCAAACTGTTGCTATTTTTCAATCCTCTATTTCTTTATAGAGCTTCTCCACTTTCTTCTCTCTTCATTTTCTTCATTCTCAGTTATATTTCTTCTCTTTTCAAGCGTATTCTTTCCCGCTTTCCCCCTTTGCAATTATATTTTTTTCTTCCATCTTCGCTGCTGCATTAGTTTCAATACAGACTACTCTAGTAAGTTCATACTCATGTCTTGATGAATCTCTTTGATATAAACTATAGTTGTTGATTAATGCAGAACGAAGCTTTATCATATAATTCTTTGACACCATGTTCGTCAAATTGGAAAAATGTAATCTTTTTATGATCACAAAATATATATGAATACAGGACCAGCAAGAAGGAAGCAATATACACAAACTCAACAAACGATGAGTTCTTCCTTTTTGGATTGATTTTCTTAGGGAGATATAAATTAAGATAATAATTTGAAGTGAAAAAGCCAGGAAACAACAAATCCAATCAGCATACAGGTAAACATGAAGTTCATAAGCCGCCGCCCGTGCCAACGAGTTTGATTCTCGCCGACAATTGCAGGTGCTGCAGAGTCTGAGGAGGTGGTTGCTGCATTTACATTGTTTACTTCATTTATCTGATCCCTGGCAATATTTAGTGCAGTTGTACCACATATCTCACATATCCTGCCAAAATAACAGTAAAAACTTGTTGAAATGGGTTGGAAGATTGAAGACCATCTTCAACTACAGGTAAAGAGATCTGAGTAAGGCCACACAAATCAATAAATTACAGAGTAATCAGGAATGACAACAACAAGAACAAACAGGAATGAAGATGATGAAAACTGACAGAGGAAAACGAAGAACTAGTCTTTCTCTCAAATGGAAGAACACACTGCTTAGTGGCACTCTCCAATGGCGATTTTAACTAAATCCAGTGATTAATTTTTGTGGGGGCCCGCGAAAGAAGAAGAAAAAGAAAGGGTTGAGGTCTTGACTCACGTATTTCCTCTGATCTTGAACCAGGTCTGAGCACAATGCTTGTGAGCGGCGCCCAAATCGCCCTTACAGCTACACCCCAGCTCCATGGTTGTGCTGGACTCAACCTCCCCAATTCCGGCCAACTCCAACTGACAAATTCTGCAATCTCTCTGTAATTTGCTCAAATGTTCCTTCATTTCCAAATCCCCACTCTCCAAATCTATGTCCAACGAGCATTCGGACGCAGAGGAGTCCCTACGCGGGTCCGCTGCGCCATCAATCTCGCCGGAAAACCGAATCTCGCAGCAGGACTCGCCGGGGGTGGAGTTGAAGGGGGAGTGCCAAGACTGGTCGTCAGAGTCATCGGAGAGTGAAATGTCACGAGTTTCCATAACAGAAAGAGCAGGAAAGGAGAAACGTTGGGGAAATCTGGAGCGAGAAGAGAAAAGGAGAAAGGTGGGTTTTGAGGGAGTTGTAGGGACGGAAGCAAAGATGGGTGCCTGGGTCTGGGACAGTCCAAGACGTAATGTCATGCTGTCTCAGTTTCTTGTCTGACAGTTTCCATTGTTGCTGAAAAGGAAAACCCACGAAAGCTACAGCATTTTGGAGGGAAGCCCACAATTAAGAAGAAGACACTGTTTACTTTGAATGGATTTCTTCTGCATCTAACTGACAAACCCTCCCCACTAATTCATTCCTTAATCTTCTTCTAATTACCTTGCCTACTTGTGTCCGTACGTGCAAAGGAATTATATAAAAATTTGCTTTTGTCCTTTCGTGGCAGCATGCATGCATGCATGCCTGGACGACGAGGATACAAAGAGAAAAGACCACATACCACACAAAATGTAAAATAATTATGGTTAAGGGTATCCTTAAATTATTTTTTGACAAACAATACTCATCAAATTCATCAAATGTCTCGTATTATTCGTTTTCATCAAATGTCTCGTATTGTTCGTTTTCATATTAGTTACAAATTCATAATCAATTTTAAAGAACTACACAATTGAAATCTACTAGACATTTGATGAATTTTCAAAAATTTGGAATTTTTCTGGTTTTCTCTTCTCCCATTGAGTGTGAAATTTTTTAGTCATAATCAAGTAAAATTATTTCCTTTCCATAATCTACTCTTTTGGTGTCTCACGCAATGGGAAATTTTCAAAAATTTGGAATTTTCAACTTTAATTTGATAGGAACATTTTATAGCAAATCTAAACATCTGATCATAGAAATTTATGAGACTGATGAAGGGGGGGACCCAAAAAAAACACAAAATTTACTGCCAAAAAACAGTAATTTGAAACAGAGTAGTCTCATTCCAGAAACCAGCAACTGTATAAGTTCCGAAGATAAATTACTAAATTCAACAATAATGAAAGTCTGCTTAATTCTAATTCACTGATACTGTTCTGCTTCTTCTTCATCTTCATACTCTGCTTCATCATCAGCCGTTGCATCTTGATACTGCTGATACTCCGATACCAAATCATTCATGTTGCTCTCCGCCTCTGTAAACTCCATTTCATCCATGCCTTCTCCAGTATACCAATGCAAGAAAGCCTTCCTTCTAAACATAGCTGTAAATTGCTCACTCACCCTTCTGAACATTTCCTGAATCGAAGTCGAGTTTCCGATGAAAGTTGATGCCATTTTTAAACCAGTTGGAGGAATATCGCATACTGTTGATTTTACGTTGTTGGGTATCCACTCTACGAAGTAAGACGAGTTCTTGTTTTGCACATTCAGCATTTGTTCATCAACTTCTTTTGTGCTCATCTTTCCTCTAAACATGGCAGAGGCTGTGAGATAGCGACCATGGCGAGGATCGGCTGCACACATCATGTTCTTGGCATCCCACATCTGCTGGGTGAGCTCGGGAACAGTGAGAGCACGGTACTGTTGAGATCCTCTTGAAGTCAGAGGAGCAAAACCAACCATGAAGAAGTGAAGGCGAGGAAAGGGAATGAGGTTCACTGCTAGTTTCCTCAAATCTGAGTTAAGCTGGCCAGGAAATCGAAGGCAACAAGTTACTCCAGACATGGTTGCAGAGATTAAATGGTTCAAATCACCAACTGTATAATCCATCAAGAAAAGAACAATCATCAGTAATAAACGAAGAAAGTGTTTAAAAGGAGAATCATTTCAAATTATGAGAAGCCATCAAGAAAAAAACAATAATCAGTAATAAACGAGGAAAGTGGCCAAAATATATTAGATCTTTACTGGTCAATTATAAGAAGAATAAAAACATATATAACTACAATTCGGATCATTTCTTGGTAAAGAGAGCAGAGTGACTAATATATTAGATCTTTACAGGTCAACTATAAGAAGGAAACACATATATAACTACAATTCGGATCAGAGCCTCACAGGTGATTGAATTGTTTCATAGTTTTCAAACAAATTTGTTTTGTTCTGTTGTAAATGAATATCTGTATTGCTTCTTAAAGCGACCAAGCATTTCACTCGAGAAAAAATGATTAGGTGACTAATGTTAGTCAGAGAACTTACAACTTGGAGTGGTGAGTTTAAGAGTACGGAAGCAAATGTCATAGAGAGCCTCGTTGTCAAGAACCATGCACTCATCGGCATTTTCGACCAGTTGATGGACGGATAGAGTAGCATTATAGGGTTCTACAACAGTATCAGAGACCTTTGGAGAAGGAAACACAGAGAAAGTCAACATCATCCGGTCAGGATACTCTTCCCTGATCTTTGAAATCAAAAGAGTTCCCATTCCAGATCCGGTTCCTCCACCAAGGGAATGGCACACTTGAAATCCTGCACGAAATCATCGATTAAATTAAAAAAACATTTCCGAACAGAAACAAATAGAATCTGTAAAGAAAAAGCAATGAAACAGTCTCAGTCTTATACCTTGGAGGCAATCACAATTCTCAGCCTCTTTTCTGACAACATCAAGCACAGAATCAATGAGTTCTGCACCCTCAGTGTAGTGACCCTTGGCCCAATTATTTCCAGCACCAGATTGACCAAAAACGAAGTTATCAGGTCGGAAAATCTGGCCATAAGTTCCAGATCTGATGCTGTCCATGGTTCCAGGTTCCAAATCCATAAGAACAGCCCGAGGAACAAATCTACCACCACTTGCTTCGTTGTAGTAGACGTTGATCCTGTCGAGTTGAAGTTGGGAATCTCCCTGGTAGCGTCCGGTGGGATCAATGCCATGTTCCGCGCAGACAACTTCCCAGAACTTGGCCCCTATTTGATTGCCGCACTGGCCTCCTTGGATGTGAAGGATCTCCCTCATTTCTGTAGGAAAGAGCAGAGCAACAGGGAAGAGAGAGAAAGAGAGAGAGAGAGAGGAGAGTATGGAGAGACAACTGGAAGTGAAAAGCGAGGCTTTATAGGGAAAGTGGGTTAAAACGGCTCTTTTTAGGTATGATTTGAAATTTGAATTCTGGCTACCCTCTCGACAGACTGGCAACGACTATTAGGTTTTCGAATTCAAATTTGCTGACTAAGCGCACCTCAGAGATGTCATTATTATTTCATGAATATAAATATAATTAACCCTCGCTTCACCTTTTAAACTCATTAGTTGGTAGTCCCGTCCCAACCTGACCCGACCCGACCAGACCTGCTTAATCGAGTTCCCTTCGGGCCGTGACTATTTATGGCTTAAGTCACGGGCAAGGCTCGACCGTGCCTGATACAACGAGATAATAAAATTTAATTTAGATCATACCATTTGATTTCATTTACTTTATTTGATAAATTGAACATTTTACTTTTAACTATCAGCAAACTAGACTATGTCGTTGATTTATATATTGAGTTCAATACTTATGTATCAATTTTTTATTTAATAAGGTGTTTTAATCATATTTTTAATTTATTTATCGATTATGAACTTTGTGGCGTGATTGATTGAGTTTAAAAATTTTAGATAAGAGATCGTCGTAATAATTAAAAATTAAATTAAAATATTTGATTAAATCAAATGCATGGTATATACATATTATATTCAACAAATGAATTAATGAAATAGTCTAAATTGTTGTACGTGAAAGATGAAAGTGCGATTTGTTAAAATAACAAATTTAAGATCTAATTTATAATTGACAATAAATATTAAAGTCTAAATTACATGTAACCATAAAAAATTTTAGGGCTGGCCAACTATTTGATAGACCTAAGTTTAGTACGTTATTTTAAATATTTATATACTAATACGTGCTTTGGAGCATAATTGGCAACATATTATATAACAATTTCGAAGTTAAAAGTGTTTCAGCGAGAACAGTATTAGGTTAGGTGACTGATTGAGAAATACTCGCTAAATAAATCTGTTAGAGGAGAATATTAAACTACGACTTAATTTTCAGAACAGATAATATTTTATTAAAAAAATAGATCGTTACAATTAACATGTATATAAATGTGTGTGAATATTAATTATTATTTGGTAAAAATAATTCGGCCTTGGTGGTTGGTCCTTAGTCGTGGTGGTTTTTCCGAAATCGGAGTTTAGAAGACCGGTTCAGTCGAACAAGAAGGACGAGCTACCGGGCAGCTCGCAACTACCTTCTTGATGTTTAGCTCTCAGGTGCCTCTGTCCGTACTCCGTCTTCTTCCTCTCGAATTCCACCTTTCCTCGTCCACTTCCTTTCCCTTGCATTTCGCTCCATTGCCAAAAACTGTAGCGCTGCAGCTTTCTCTTGCTCTATGGTCACAACCGCCTTGGAAGGAGAAATTAACGTCTCAAACATACGTCTCTCTGCTTTTCCCGTCCTCACCGTCTGACGTTGTTATCTCCGATCCATCTGCTTTTCCTTCTATCCTGCAGCTCCGTATTTCACGCGGTACGTAATATCCACGATGTTTTGTTTTTAATCTGATTGCAGCTACTTAGTTTTTGAGATGGACGAGAAATAAATGAGTGATAGTCAGTCTTGGAATTTGACTCTTGAGCTTTTGAGAATGTGATCAATGAGGCTGGAAAAGGGATGGAAGTGATTATGAGCCAATCGTCCCTACCTAGAAGGGGTGAAACTACAAATGAATTAAGAGGAGTTATCCATTGTTAAGTTTTTCTGTGGAATTGATAACGTTTTTTTTTTTAGGTTGCGTGGTGAAAGGGTTATTATTGAAACTCAGAAAGTCATATTAGCAAGGAATTTCGGCTTTAACTGCTGAATGTTGATGTCATTTTTGGCTATTTAAATCTTTATGATCCCAGAATATTATGAGGTAGTTTTAGTTGGAAATTTGCACCAGGAGCAGTTTTTAGTTACTTAGTTTGGGAAGCCATAACGTTTACCTATTTGACGTTGTTTGCATGGTAAATTATTATACCACAAGAGTTGATAGGAGTTAAGAACTATTTGAATGTGTTCTTACAATTTTGTTGATTGTCGACGAACATTCCATGTAATTTATACATGTTATGCTGCTCCATTCTCAACTTCATTTATGTATTACTCTATTCTCTATTTGATGTATAGATTGATATCTTGAAATTTAACTGTCATTTGATGCAGGAAAAGGATGAGAACCTAGTAGACTCCGCAAGCTCTTTGGTTGAGAGTGATGTGGTTATCTTCTGTCAATGATCCAGATATTCTGAGGCCATATGCAACTATCTGCTGTTGGATTTTGGGCCTGTTATTGCTGCAAAATGACATAGTAGTATTTGCAGATCCCAATTACTTGATTGGACTCGGAAGCTATGACATCACTGGGCCTGCAGCTGATGTTAATATGATGGGATATGCCAATTCAGAGCAAATTGCATCTAGGACTCACTTCAGGCTACGAGCTCGATCTTTTATTGTTGCCGAGCCAAATGGAAATCGGGTTGTTTTTGTTAATCTAGATGCTTGCATGGCCTCCCAGATCGTGACTATCAAAGTGCTTGAGAGACTGAAGGCAAGGTACAGAAAACCTTACCTCTCTCTCTCTCTCTCTATTTGATAGTCTCTAAAGCCAAATTTAACATGATTATGAAGTTATTCTCAATGACTGAATTTTATTCATAAAAGTTGTAAATGAATTTGGATGTCACTTGGATTCTTTTCAATATAATAAATTTACTATACTACTCTCGTTTACAGCTTCTGACTTTTAGTTCACAGATTTTTTCTTTGCGTTTGATCTTGTATTTATCACTGACAGATTTGGAAACTTATTTACCGAGAATAATGTCGCTATTAGTGGAATTCACACTCATGCTGGTCCTGGGGGTTATCTGCAATATGTTGTGTATATTGTGACGTCACTAGGATTTGTACATCAATCATTTGAAGTTCTTGTTGATGGTATTGAGAAAAGCATTATACAAGCTCATGAAAACCTCCGCCCTGGGTCAATTTTGATAAACAAGGCTAACACAGAGGATCTTTATGGTTTTAATATGCATTTATTATACATCTTTCATTCTTTTGCATATCCTGAAGATTAAGGTTCTGCTAGTCATACCCAATGAAAGATCAGATAAAAATATTGTGTTGGCCATCTTAATAAATTTTTTATTACATATCTCATTAGAGTTTAGCTTGCACGTGCAGGAGAGATTCTGGATGCAGGTGTTAATCGCAGTCCTAGTGCATATCTTAATAATCCTACAACTGAGCGCAATAAATACAAATATGACACTGATAAAGAAATGACGCTTTTGAAGTTTGTTGACGAGGAATGGGGTCCCGTGGGCACCTTCAATTGGTTTGCCACTCTTGGAACCTCTATGAGCCGCACTAACTCATTGATCAGTGGTGATAACAAGGGTGCTGCTGCAAGGTTTATGGAAGACTGGTTTGACCAGGAAAGCCAGCAAGGGCCATCACATTCTGGAGACTTTGTTGCCAGTGGAATACCCCAAAGAGTCTCTAACATAATTTCCAACTTTTCTACCAACCGTAAGTTAATCTATGCTTTTGAAAAGAAGAGTATAAAATTATTTGAATTCCTCATTATAACGTTAATTATTGTGGATTAGCAACATGATTTGTTACATGACCTAAATACTGTTATTACATATATACATGCTACACCAAGACATCTTTAATTAACTAACAATCAAGAACAAATACATTTTTGTTTATTTATTCTGTGGGATTATTTTGATACCAGATTATAAATTACTGGAGCTTGCTGCATCTTTCCAGTCTCCACCTGGGAGATCAGCAACCAGGATTCTAAGTGTTGCAAGACGTGTGAGAGCTGCTTTGCGGAAGGCTGACATACCTCAATTTGTATCTGCATTTTGTCAATCAAATTGTGGTGATGTCAGTCCTAATGTCCTTGGAGCATTTTGTATCGACACAGGACTACCATGCGACTTCAATCACAGTACCTGTGGTGGAAAGAATGAGCAGTGTTATGGTCGCGGACCAGGGTAGTTATCTTTTATGATTTTAAGGATTTTTTTTAAAGCATATTTTTTTTCTACAGGATGCACAGATGAATTTATATTCTTACATGCCTTAATGAGTAGATTTTTCTTTTTGTAATATGACAGTTACCCTGATGAATTTAAAAGTACGCGCATAATTGGAGAAAGACAATTAAAAAAAAGCTGTGGAACTTTTCAACAATGCATCAGAACAGTTAAATGGAAAAGTTGACTATCGTCACAGCTATATAGACTTCTCCCAGCTAGAGGTGTCACTTCTTAAACAAGGAGGAGGTTCTGAGATGGTAAAAACTTGTCCTGCTGCAATGGGGTTTGCGTTTGCTGCTGGAACGACTGACGGGCCCGGTGCGTTTGATTTTAAGCAAGGAGATAACAAGGTAATCAATTCTCTTTAACATAATGCACTTTTATTTTACTAGGTTTTCTCATTGTTTATGAAGTCATTTTTTTACTTTTTATAGGGTAATCCTTTTTGGCGATTGGTACGAAACCTACTTAAAACTCCAAGCAAGGAACAAATTGATTGTCACAGTCCAAAGCCCATTTTACTTGACACCGGTGAAATGAAAGAGCCATATGCTTGGGCAGTAAGTGTGTATACTGTTACTTTCTCGTTGATATTGTCTTTATTATTGCTTGTAATGTTCCTCATATTTCTGCTTCTCTAAGAGTTTTTATTCTTTTCTGTTTTGGATCTGAATTTATAATCATCTTGACATTTTTATCAATGATTTTACAGCCCTCAATACTTCCAATCCAGATGTTTCGCATAGGGCAGCTTGTGATTCTCAGTGTACCTGGAGGTAGTAGCTTATTTATTTTCTCTTTCCTTCGTATTTAACGTTCTGAATGCTGGTATGACATAAGCTGTACTTTTTTTGAGAGTTGATTGTTCCCTATTAGTATCATGATGTGCTTGCCTTAGGAAGTAAAGGAAGATGAATTAGAGGTACAATATATGAGGTTGTGGGGTACAATTGAAAATAGGGGAGAGTTTATATTAAACTAGGTTGATGGAATGGCTAGTGGGAGTAAAATAGTGAGAGGAGATTATATAAGGAGAAAAGAGAGACAACTAAGGATCATCATCAACTATCTAAAAACTTTTCTTTCTCTTTTGAGAGTAGTTCCGAGTCTGTGGAGTAATCGAACTTGTAGTACCTTAGGAGTAGTGTAAATCCTTCCTTAAATGAAGTGGAGGTCTTTAATGGAGTTTTATCCCTATCAACTTGTTTCTTCTTTCTTGATGAATTAAGGCAACTCTTTAACTGATGAGGGGCAGGTTTTTCAACCTCGCTTCGTCTATATTACATTTACAAATCACAAGGAAAAAAAATCATGGAGAAGAGGAAATAAATAGTAACGAGTAATGTCCTCAACCGATGAAAAGTGATGAGAAACCAATTCTGTACAAAATGTTATTTGCCAATTTAAATTAAGTCCAAACAATCCACTTCTTTCTTCTTCTTCTTCTTCTTTGCCCTTATGTTTGGGTGAACACTTTGCTCTAAATGGTCTTTTCTGCAAAATTAGTAAAAAATTCTTCGTGTTCATTCATCAATTTATCAAAAATCAATCATTAACTCAGGTGCTTTGTGGAAAATCATAGAAGAATGGAAAATAGTATTATATAATGTTCTCAATCTTGACTTTCAAAGTTGCTCCTTTATAGTTCGGAAATATAATTTACGCTGGGATTTATGTTTTTGCTGGGTTCTTTCAATAGAATTTACAACAATGGCTGGAAGGCGCCTACGTGATGCAGTGAAGACAGTGCTTACAACTGGAAGTTATGGCAGCAACATTCATGTTGTCATTGCAGGGTTGACTAACACCTACTCACAATATGTTACCACCTTTGAAGAATACGAGGTGCAGCGATATGAGGTCAGTTGTTATTTCCTGGATGTTCGTTATAACAAGTTTAAATAACCCAAATTAAGGTAATTAAAAATAATCTCCCATCTTTATGAAGGGTTGGAAAAAGAGGTGGGCAAATAAAATATCTGAATGTCTTCTATATTGTTTGATATTTAGCCTGCAATGTTTTTATATTAGCGTACACAAGGCAGATTCCATACTTGTATTATCTAACTTAAATTTGGAGTATTCCATTATTGGCGACTAAGGATCAATGACAAATGATTGGGGTGTGGCTGAATGTCCACATAAATTTTCCCTGATCATATTGTTTGCAGCAACAAATATAGCTGTGGCTTTGACTGTGAGTCACTATTATTCAATGTTGTGATTTATTGTTTTGGTCATTGGTCGCTATTATTATTGCTCTCAGTTCAGATGAAATTGAGAGGGTATTTTCTGTTGTAATTAGACTATTATCTGATTGGTGAGATCACTTGAAAATCTTAGTTCTGTTAAGATGCAATTCCATGATTAGACTATCATCTGAATGTTAAAATCATAAGAAAATCTTTGGGCTGTCATGTGAGGATGCAGTTCTTAAACATACACAATATTAGGATTATTTGCAATGCATATTGTTGTAGTTTTTAGGGCCAACTTACATTCATGATGATTCTGCCAAGATAGCTCACATAACTTACTAGTGACCAGTGAAGATGGTGATTCTTTCTCATGCAATTAATACTACAATTACCAACACTTTTTCATCTCTTATTCACAGGGCGCCTCCACTTTATATGGTTCACATACGCTCACTGCCTACATTCAGGAGTTCCTACATTCAGGAGTTCCAGAAGCTTGCTCAAGCAATCGTCAATGGTCAATCTGTTGAGCCAGGGCCACAACCTCCACACCTATCGAACAGACAAATAAGCCTCTTGACACCAGTCGTGATGGACGGAACTCCAGCAGGCGTAAATTTCGGAGACATAAAAAACGACGTTCCTCAAAACTCAACCTTCAAAAGAGGCAACAAGGTTTCGGCTACGTTTTGGTCGGCCTGCCCTCGGAATGATCTTATGACAGAAGGTACATTTGCACTTGTTGAGAAACTCCAAGACAAGGATAATTGGATCCCGGCTTACGATGACTGATGATTTTTGCCTGCGGTTCAAGTGGTCTCGACCGACCAAACTCAGTACTCGACGCGCGGCAACAATTGAATGGAGAATCCCACAAACAACTATTCCTGGCGTGTATAGAATTAGACATTTTGGCGCAGCTAAAGGCTTGATAGGATCTATCAAACATTTTACAGGCTCATCTAGTGCTTTTGTTGTAGCATAGAATTAAAATGCTATTTATGTTGTTCATCTATTAGGCCATGTATGGTTTCACTTGCCATAAACATAATAATCTCCAACTTCCATCACTCTCTCTGCCGCCACAGCCAAATAGCTCTAATTGTATTGCAACTGATTATGACTTGATTCAAAGATTACTGATTTTCCATTTTTTCACTAATTATAATTTTATTTACTATTCATTTGCTGGTCTAATCAATTTGTTTCAATGTTGACACATGAAACCAGTTTAACCTAACCAGTGAAAATTTAAGATTTGAATTAACAGAGAGATTCTTAGTGTAAGGTTGTAGAGCATTTCAAATTGGCGTATGCCACCGATCGTGGCAACCATACAGTAAATGGTGACAGGGGGGTCATCCGCCCTCTGCTCAACACATAGCTGCCAACGTTACGCCTGCGGCAGCTTGTCTTTTTTATACAACTCTTGGAGGGGTCTTCATCGCATCTTTACGATGTGGGAAAATCAACGTCACAGAGAGAGGGAAAGTAGGTTGGAGAAGATGAACATAAACTGATTATAAGTTGATACTGTAATTCTTAGAACAACACTAAATCCGAGGAGAAGAACTCCATTAATGAAATGTAAGCAGAGGATTTCAAAGAAGATACCTTTAACGACTTGATACTAAGAAAACTCTTGCTTTAATCACCAAACCATTACCCAGCTTGAATCCAGGACTAACCGGGAAGCCCACAATCTTATCGCCTGGAACCCACCCGCCGGTAAATTTGACCACACTTTTCATGTACTGTGGATGAAACTCAGCTCCTCTGCTGGCCTCGAACAAACTCGGTGGAGGGTCGAGCGAGAACGCAAGCAAATGAAGCAGCCAAATTACCTTCGCCAGCTTTAAGAAGTGCTCGTAAAACTGACTTCTTGGGTGTTTTCCGGCCATCACCTGACGGTTCTGCTCTGAGTCTCCGAACAGAGATTCCTCCATTTTGGGGTGGACGATTGCCAGATACTTTTTGGAGCAGAATTTTCCGAAATGACAGGTCGGTAAGATTCCGAGCAGCTCGGCCGGATCCATGGCCTTCATATCGCGGTACTGAGCGAAGCAGTCGCGGCGAAATTGATCGGCATTAAGCACCGCAGAGAGGCTTCCGTCCATGTAGAATGTCTCGTGATCAAAGCCTTGGAATATTTTCCGAGAAATGTAGGATTCCAGAGCGATCTTAGCGTGGTGACTGACGACGGTGGACCCGGTCGGGAAGGTGTCGGTGAAGGTGTTGTCCAGGGTGGTGGCGGCGGCTGCTTCGATGGAACGGACCGCAGCAGCGATGTCCCAATGGGCAGTGCGCATGAGCGAGAGGAGAAGCGAGGTGAAGGACTTTGAAGCCTCTTTCACTTGGCTCATCGTCGCTTCGAAAAGCTCCGGTGACGGCGACAAAGCAACTGCAGACATAAAAATTGTTGAAAGCTGAAATTTTGGTCTGTGAATCAAATTTACAAAGAACACAATTAATGGTTTGATAAAGTTGTCCGGAGAAAAGGGAGATGATACCTTGACCAAAGTTGCTGCTGACTTTCCTTCTTGACTGTGATTTTGATTTCTTGGCATTGTAGGCGAGAGCCGCCATGCTTCGAAGCTTCTCCTTCAGATTCTCAACGTCCGCTTCCCTCGCCTTCACCTCCTTCTTCAGCTCCTCCACCGCCTTCTCGTACGGCGCAACCACCTCTCTCACCATCCCCACCCCCTCCCTTCTCCCTTTGCCATTCCTCCGGAACCTCTCCCGCAGCACTCCCAGCCTTCTCAGCTCACCCACCACCGCCGCATCTGCCACTCTCATTTTCTCAGGCTCCCATGGATAATGCGCTTCCTGTAAATTCATATAGGCCTTCTTCAAAGCCGTGACAGCTTCAAACACTTGGCTTATTAGCGTCTCCATATCCACCACTCTCTCTCTTCTCTCCCATTCTTCTTTTCCCTTCCAATCCCCATGTCCACCTCCAATACTTTCTTCTTCAGCTTCAACGTAATCATCTGAATCGTACAAATCGTCTTCATATGAAGAATTCTTACCGGAATCGTAACGAACGGCTGCGAGTGGGCGCAGCAAGCACGACGTCGTCACTCTCTGAAACAGATAGCTAAAGTTTGACACTCTCTTACCCATTTGCGCTTTCTTCTTCACCTTAAACACTCCGTCCCTGAAATCAGCCCAACCAAATCAAAAAGCTTCAGCAAAAATATTGTGCACATCAGTAAAAAAAACTTCATCAAGAGAGAGGAAAATGAAATATGGGTGACCTGGCGGGATAGTCGGAATGCAGAGAAACTCCGGCCGGTTTCTCTGAGGGGTCTCTGTAAAATGGAATTGAAAAGGGAGAGTAGAGGTCGTCCATCTCCAGTTCAAGTTTGCTCAGTTTGGCATCTCTCTTCTTCCTCCTGTAAATTGTTGGTTAATCTAGGAAGTAGAATAAACAAGGCAAATGAATACAGAAGCCTCAAAACTATTTATGGATTCAAATCACTGAGGAGTATGTAAACCCATCAAAGAAAATCATGAAACCATCTCGATCAACGGTGATGTTGATCAAAAGATCAAATCTTTCTTACATCATCTTCTCGTTTATCCATAGATACACAGCCGTCAATTAAGCAAGCTGGGCCTAACGCTCAAAAGCATAGTACGTGTGGTGTCAGCTATTACCTTGAAAAATCTACACCATGAGCACACAGCAAGACGCCCGGAAACATGGCTTCAACTTCTAACTGAGAGAGAGAGAGAGAGAGAGAGAGAGAGAGA
>CM039524.1:14861581-14954381 GCA_022433055.1 Begonia peltatifolia
GTAGAGAGAGAGAGAGAGAGAGAGAGAGAGAGAGAGAGAGAGAGAGAGAGAGAGAGAGAGTTGAATATGATAATCAGATAACTGGAAAGTGGAGTTTCTTTATAGATTTGCAAAAGTTTAGGGTTTTCATTGCATTAGGTTCAGAGGATTCGCTTTTCTGCATGCCATGACAAACGGAAACGTAGTTTCAGAGACGAATTGGGTGGCGCTTCTTCTCCTTTCAACGTCCATGTCTCTTCAGTTCAGAATTAAACTAAAAAAAAAAACTAACCTTGGGTATTTTTCAAAGAAGATTTGAAAAGTCAAACGATAATCAAACTAAACATATGACCTATGAATTTTAATGCCGCGGATGTTTAGTTTTTGATGGTTCAAGTTTCAAGTTGTTTGGAGATTTCTAAAAGAAATTATATCTGTTTTAATATTGAAGGATAAAAAATAAATGTAATATTTTATATTATGGGTTTTAATTATATTTATGTTATAAATGTAAAGAGTTTAAAATGACTCTATGCCATCTCCTTCTCTTCTTCAAACAAATACACTATTATTCTTATCAAATTGGTATAAGAGTACGGCGAATTATAAAAACATATTATTAGGGCAAATGTCGCTGCCACGACTCACAAAGACAAACTATGGCATTTGAAGTATTCAAATGCGTGCATTGCTCGACGCATAAAAGGTATGGGAAGTTGTCGAAATCGGCTTCGCGGAGGCAGAATACATTGACACCTTGACAACAAATCAACTAAAAGCGTAGAAAGAAACGCAAATTAAGGACAAGACCACTCTCTATCTCTTGTTTCAAGCGGTAGATGAGTTGAGCTTTGAAAAGATTGCTTGTGTATCAACTTCGAAAGGAAGCATGAAATACTTTGCAAAAAGTGTTCAAGGGTGCCATCCGAGTTATAGAAGTGTGGTTTCAAACTCTTCGAGGCAAATTAGAGACCATGAAGATGAAGGAGTCGGAAGACATATTAACTTACATCACGCGTGTGCAAATAGTGGTGAATCAACTTAAACGCAATGGAGAAACCGTCACGGATGCAAGGGTCATGGAGAAAATTCTTCGATCATTGACCGAGAATTTTGAGAATGTTGTATGTACAATCGAGGAGTCGAAAAATTTAGAAGAGATGACCATTGATGAACTCGTGGGCTCTCTTAATGCACATAAAGAAGAAGAAAATACAAAAAATCTTGGAGGAAGCCTTATAAACAAAAGCAATTATCAAGGAGGATAAGTCAATGTACGCGCAACACAACCAAAGAAGAGGACTAGGGGTGTACAGAATTGGACTGGACCAAAGAACCAGACAAGAACCAACCTAATTGGTCTGGTTCTATTCGGTTTTGAGTAAAAATTAATTAGGTTTTGGTTATGCAAAGTGTAGAACCGAAATACCCGGTTCGATTTTCAATTTTGATGACAAAAACCATGAAAACCGACCCAGACCAATAGAAGCAAAGTAACCCTGAAGGTGGGTTCGAGCTCAGTTCTTCTACAGTCGAACTCATTTTCACTCTTTTAAAAAACTTGATGAATTTCTCTCAGGGAAAAAAGATGGAGTCGAACGATACCGTCGCATTTGGAGAGGTCGATTGCTTTGAAATAGCAGATGAAGCTTCAATGGATTGTTCTGAAAGTGCTAGTGTTGGTTCTTTTATGAGAAAATGACTTGATTTATATTGGGTTTGGAAAGATAAGTACAAGGAGCTCAATGGCTATGGTGTTTGGGAGGAAAAGTCGCTAGAAGAAGCAATTTTCGCTATGAATGAGAATAACTAGAGAACTTACACCTCGATCGGCGATCTTTTAACGCTGGATTACAATGTAGAAAGTGAGTACCATATGTTTCCAGGGGAAGAAATCACCATAGCCCAAGGCTACTCAACGATAATAAAATCACTAGCCTCTGTTCTTCCTCCAAGTTTAGTTCAACTGGGAAAAAAAGTCAGCAAAATCAAATGGCAGCCGCAATCCATGGACAAAATTGATTTTTCCTGACCGATGAAGCTTCACTTTTCCGACAGGTCATCTCTCTCAGCCAATCACATAATAATTACAATTTCATTAGGAGTTTTAATAGCATGAATTCAGCAAGATTTAGGTTTTTTCTTTCCCCATTGTCTACTTTTAAAACGGAAGTGATTTCAAAGCTCAGTTATGGCATCGTCAACAAGCTTTTTTATTGGGAAAACCAGAACTGGAACCAAAATTCTGGTCTGGTTCTGGTTCAGGCCTTAAAAAATTTTTGATGTTACCGGTGCTAAAAATTGAAAATCAAATATTATTGGTCTGGTCTTAATTTTTATCAAAATCAGACTGGACTGAACCATGTACACCTCTAAAGAGGACGCGGCCATGGTGATCATGGTTTTGATTGCGGCAGAAGTCGTGGTCGCGAAAATAATCATGAAGAGAATGGCGAGACCAGCCAACAAAGTTGATGTGGACGAGGACACAGTCGTGGAAGAGGTGGTCGGTCAAATCGCTCAAATATTGAGTGTTATGATTGCAGCAAGTATGGACACTACGCAAAAGAGTGCTATTCTCAGAAGAAAGTAGACAAAAATGCGAATTTGATCGCAGAAGATGAGACGAAGGACGATAGCATTCTTATGATAACCTAAAAGGGATCCACTTCGGATAGCGACACGGTGTGGTATCTCGACACGGTATGGTATCTCGACACCGGTGCTAGCAATCATATGTGTGGATACAAACATCTCTTTGTTGATATGCAAGAGATAAAATATGAACACGTGTCTTTTGGAGACTCGTCAAAGGTCAAAGTCAAATGACGAGGAAAAATATGTTTTTTCAAAAAAGATGAAAAGGAAGAAACAATAGAAGATGTCTACTATGTACCAAATTTGAAGAGTAATATTCTTAGCATGAATCAATTGTTAGAGAATGGATGTTCGGTATTCATGAAAGATCGGATGTTGTACTTGAAAGACAAAAATGGTCGTTTGCTCGCACGCTTGGAGATGACAAAGAATCAAAAGTTTAAACTCAATTTGAAAAACGTGTGACAAAAATTAGATAGAAAATGGCAATCACGTTTCTGTCACTAGAACTCACATTGTGAAAAGAAAAAATGAAAAAAGTTTGGTGATAACTGTTGTTTCCAACGTATCTGATAAATCTACCGAGAAGTTGGAATCTTCGGCAACCATGTCTCGAAGGAGGTCGATGAGAATTGCAGCATTGATGAATAGATTTTCCAGAACGATAAAGAAAGTAAAAAAGGAGCTCGCTTCTTCTACTCTTACTGACTGTGATCTTAAAAGGGAGACTCATATAAAAGTGATAAAGCATAGTAAGAGAACAGAAGGTTCAGCTGAAAAAGCAGAGGAAGAGAGACAAAGAAGCTCAAGAAAGAATGGAAAATATAGCGAAGTTTGGCGAAGATCATGAAGCTTTCAAGGAATTCAAATGGCTTTTTGGGCATATAAAGTTTACAATGACCAACAATAGCAGAAGATTAGTAGAAAACATAGGTGTAGAGGAAGGGGAGATCGAGGTGGAATTACTGATTCCTGAACCAAAGAAAAACTTTCTAAAAAGAAAGAAATACAAGGAAAGAAAATTGATTTATCGTCACGAAAAAGAAAGTCGGCGGTAGCAAGAAGTGGTAGACATTTTTACAAAGGCATGACCAACGATGTTATTTGAAAACTTCAAGAAGATGATCGAGATGAAGGATCGAAAATGTTTGAGTTTAAAGAAGTAATTTGTTGAGAATTAAACTTTAAAAAATAATTTTTTCGAATATTTTTCAATGAGGATTTGAATGATTAAATGACAACTAAATTAAACGTATGATCTATGAATTTCAATATTCTGTGCGTTTAGTTTCTGATAATTTAAGTTTCAAGTTGTTTGGAGATTTTTAGAAAAAATTATTTTCATTTTAATATTAAAAAGTTAAAAATAAGTATAATGTTTTATTTTCCAAATTTTAATTACGTTAATGTTACAAACATAATGAGTCTAAACAAATAGTACAATATATTTTATTGTCAAAACAATAACAAAATAATAATAGAAATACATTTGATAACCTATCAGTCTCTTTCACTGCTTTCAAACAAACACTCATTCATGCTTTTCTGCGTGCCATGACAAACGGAAACGTATTTACTTTCAGAGACGAAGTGGGTGGCGCTTCTTCTCCTTTCAACGTCCATGTCTCTTCTTTTGGCTCTGCTTCTTTGCATTTTAACGTATGATTGAGCTCTCTCTCTCTCTCTCTCTCCCACCAAATCTCACTCTGGTCAAACTCGTGTCCACTCATCCAATGGCTCCACCAGAGCTGTCAATTCTACGCGTTGCGATTTCAACTCATGTCATGAGATTGTTCGGCTTTGGGTTTGATCCATCTTTTCAGTATCCAAACAGAAAAAACCAGGGCCCCGTTTTTTTGGGTTCAAAGATGGTCGTAACCTCCTCCGTCGTAACGTTCGTTTACAGTAGAGAGAGAAAAAGAGAGAGCCCAATAAAGATGAACTGTCAACCAACCGCCGACTTCCAACAATGACTCTAAAAGGATAAGACTGGAGGATATTTTGGAGAAGGTCTATCATTGATATTATCAAATATCTTCTCCGGGTCCCCACAGAAAGACGTCCTCATACTTATCTTCCTGATACCGACCTTCTTCATCCTCATCCACCGAAGTCTTGGCCAAGAACGAAGCTAGAAGGGTTCTCAGAGGAAGAGACAAACTAGGAAATGGAGTTTTGCGAGAAGCCGAGCAGGAGCGACGTTCGTTTGTCGAGGGAAGAAGAATTAGAAACAGAGACTAAAACTAGAGAATACTTCAGTGGCCTAACTCCTCTGCGCCATACTAAGCCTTCTCGCAGCGAATATTCTTCTCTGTACGTCGACGGCAACCGGAGCAACGAACCCATTCCTGAACTTGCTGAGTTTCAGCGTCTGGAAAAAGATTCTGCGGTAACTTTACTCCTTCTCCTTGACCTGATTTCCTACTCTGCTAATCTTTTAGTTTCAATCTCTAAAATTCGAGCTTTTTAGTTGTTTTCAGTTCTTATTTTTTCCGATTTGTTCTGAAAGCAGAAGATAGTTTACAACGGCGGCGAAATTCCTGAGGAATTCGTGGAGACAGAATACTACGGAGATCTGAACTGCATCGACAAAGAACACCACACGGTAATTAGCCAAATCGATTGAAATATACTCTGTTTTTCATTGAAGCTTTGCTCTCCGTTATCTGGGTGCTAATGTTTGGATCTCAGACTGGAACTGGTTTTATCAAAGTGGAAGACGCAGGTGGGGTTGGGTTCCACCTTGGTCCAGATTGTAGCGCCCATTGCCATGGATCTTGCAAGGGTAACCCAGCAACCAACGATTGGGTTCCTGGTGCAGTCGATGATTGGGTAAAGTGGCGTCTTTGCTCCACTGGATTGAACTTTAAAGTACGATCAGCCAAAGGATTCATCCTGATATGAGTTTAAGATTATGTTGCAGGGAAAGTTTAGCTCTGGAAAGCCGCAGAGGAGCGAGAATTGACGAGGATCGAGAGAGTTAGCTGGTGGGCGGGGCGGGGCGGGGCGGGGCGAAGGAGAAGGAGATGGATGGTGCAGATTTACTTGGTTATTGTTTGTACCTCTTCTGCTTTCAGACAGGGTTGGAAAATAAAATCTGGGCGTGTGAACACATTTTTGGCCTTGTATGCTTCATTTTCAACTATAATCTGCTTACCAAAATTGGGATTAAAGTAATCAAAAACGGTTTTCATAGATGCAACCGGTCCGTTCCAAGGGAATCAGAACTGGCCCAGATCTTTTGAAATTTTTATCCCCGTCTTGAAACCGATCTCACGAGGAACTTGTATCGAATCGGGATTGGATTGTGACAAATTTTGAATTTTTTTTAATTAAAAAAATTAAAATAAATCGCAAGATTTATTACTTTTTGAAATATAACATAAATTACTAATATGTATAGTTGCAGAGTGATCTATATTCACCAATAGATGTTTTTCAACAACAAACAATAAATGCACCTCTTGGTTATCATCATTGAGTGTTTATTGAAGGTGGGATGCACGGGTCGTGGAGAGGATGGTGCTTTACTTCAATTCAGCAGAGGTTGAATGACTCTATCGCCCCGAGTTATTTGAACTCGATTTTGCAATTTTAACTACTAACTCTGCATTGACCTGAGTTATCTGAACCTAGATTGATACTGGATTTCATAAATTATACCTAGAAATTCGTGTAAAATTTTAAAATTTTATTCATCGACTCAAAATGAAATTATTTAAAACATTTAAACACTCGCAGCGAAAAATTAACTACGCTCAGAAATTCCGTCGTTAAAATCAAAACAACTTTCTGTAAAAATTTGGGCAACATAATACTTAAATCTTTTAAAACAAAAACCTCGTGCATCTTCAAATCAACTAAAAACTACTATCAAAATAAATCCTCATACAGTTCCAAAAATAATATATACATCAAAAAGTGAATACTAAAACATTTGAAAATCCAGTTATACACTCAAATGTCTCAAGATTTATACATACGCTTCATGGTTAAACTGTCATAACAGAGGACCAGATCGTCGCATGAGCGTACTCCTCCAACTGCCTCTTAATCCTATATATGGTCTATGAACTTACTGACTATCTCTTCGTCACTTACATCACAAAATTCATTTATTAACCAAATGCTAAATAAGTACAACAATAAATGAAATGAAAACAATACATAAATTCTACATATGCAGTTTCTACATTAACATTTCGTTCTCTTTTCCGTTCTCGTTTCGTTACATGATCTGATCTTCATACTAGATGAGAAGCGGATCATTTTTCCAAATCATCACATTATCATGCTCATTTGAGGTGCGAAAGAATTCCATCAAAGAAACTATTCAATCATCATCTGTCGTTTCGTGTCAGTTAATTTCGTAAAAACATGTATATTCATTTTCGTGTCATTTTCGTACTCTTTCAAATCATGATGCATGACATACATAACATGAAATACACATGCAACACACCCTACTATTTTGTGATGTATGCTCGAAGGCAACATGCATACTCTACTTGACTCGATCCCTTAGCCAATTTATCTCAATCGATCAATTAACCTTGAGAACTTCACAATCTATAATATAACAAATTCTAAAATTAAATTAAACTTTCAATAATCATCAAAACATGTAATTCAATTCATTACTTAATCCAACTGTCATACAAACAATAAACGCAACACATTTTATTCATGCTATTCCACAAAATCAAAATTGACCAACATTTTGTCTAACTTCCATAATTTGTAATAAGTCTAATATTTGTCCGAATTTGATGATTTTAAATACTATTGACTCCTAAAAGAGTCTACTTTAACCTTCTAACGTTAATTTATCAAATCAAAAACCCTCAACTGAATCAGAATTACCAAAATCGAACTGCTTTAGGAATTTTTCAGTTTTTGTACAATAGATTCAAAAATTCATAATAAATCGTATATATAGCCGAATTCGATGATTCAAAATGCTATGTAACCCTCAAGATGTCTACTTTAAAATGGTAAAATCTATTTATCAAAAATCGAATTCAATAAATAGCAAAAAATCAAAAACCGAATCTGTTCGGAAATCTCTTCACAGCTTTTCATTCAACTTTGAAAATTCATATCAAATTGTATATTTGTCCGAATTCGATGATTCAAAATGTTCTGAAAACCTTAGGGTGTCTACTTTCTAATAGTCAAAACCATTTTTAAAACCAACACAATTAGATCAGCCGAAATCGGCCAAAACAGAACTTGCCTTGTTTCAAACTCTAAATTCTGTTTTCTTCAAAACTCGTAACCAAAAATCTTACCATAACATCCATCAACATGCTTTCATAACTTAAACAAGCATCCAAATAAAGAGAAATCCAGCCAGGCTACCAACATTTTCGTGCATCCTTCATTAACCAAAACAAATTCTAATCAAACTCCACCAAACTCACATAACTATGCACTTGAACCTCAAAATACTAGTCTCATAAATAAAACCCTCTTACCTTTGACAAAAATCTTGAGGAAAAGAGGAATTTAGCTGGAAGAGAATGCAGCAAATAGAGAGGTCTTGAGAGGTTTTCGTGTGATAAAGAAAGAACAGAGAGTGTTTCTTACTTTTGTCTTCCTAATGACTAATCGTAAGACAAGCATCAAATACAAAGTGAGGTGACTTCTTTAGATTTAACCAACCATGCAATTCCCCCCTTTTTGAAAAGTCAACTAAAACCACCCTCGCCTTATTCTTCAAATCACCAGATAGCTTCAAGGTAGAGTCATCTCCTTTTCTTCTTCATTCTTATTTCTCTTCTCTCATTTTCTTTCAAATATCAGAATTCTCTACCTCAATACATAGAGGCTTCCATGTATGAAATTTATCAACACCTCATCTAACATGCCTTCAACTTTTCAACATAATATCCCCTCGCTGTGACATTTCATTCTAATCCAACTTCTTTTGTTATATACTATTAACAATTCAAATAAACACACTATTCATAAATAAAAATTTATTCCAACAAAGTTTTCAGGTGTTACAATGGCAATTAGCAACGACGAATGTTGAGTTGCTGACTGTTCGATGTGAGCAGTAAGCTGCATGTTGAGAGTGAGCACTGAAGTTACTGTGTAGTGTGCGAGGGCTGAGAGTTGAGATTGAGCACTGAAGTGAAGAGTGAAGGCTGAAGTTGTTCATCGAGCTATAATTTTGATTTCAAATCAAAAGAATGGGTATGGATCTCCAAGGGATTTTGGTATCCAGACCATGAATTGGATCCGGACTGACAATTTGTTTGGTGGAAGGAATGGTCCGGGACCAAAAACTATGCAGACCAGACCGAATCTTCAATCCGGTTCGATTTTGCGATCTTGATCCGATTCTACTCTCCTACTTAATACACAAGTGAATCCATGTCACTTATTATATTTTCATATTTTGCAACAACTTAGTGTAATGTTAAGTTTATTTTTTAAAATATTCAATGATTTGTCAAATAATAATAGATATATCTTAAATACAATTAGTATGATAAATTATAAATAATTTATTTAACAAAATAAATGTAATATTATGGTTGTATCGTCATCAGTTGATTCTCTCAAATTCATTGGGCTCATCCAACCGCTGAAAATGGCCCAAGATCAGGTTCGCGACACTAGGTAGTAGTCCTCGCCTGCAAGGTCTACGCTGGGCTCGGAGGCAATGCCACGAACCAGACCCGCCTATAGCTCCTTCCCACCCTCTCCCCGCTCATAATCTCCTGAATTCTTCCTCTCACAGGATCGTCTCTCTCTCTCTCTCTCTCTCTCTCTCTCTCTCTCTCTCGCTTTGCCTTAATCTGATTGTGCAGTTGACGCTTCATCTTTCTCCAAGGAAGTCAGTCTACGGTTTACAGGTAATTTTTTCCCCTTCTTTATATACCTTGAAAGGGTTCTATCTTTTCTTCCTTTTTCTTTCGTAGAACTGCATGTGGTTAGGGGGTTACTGTTTGAGATTATATTTCTTCGCTGAATTTACCCCATTGAAAGGGAGTCCTTGTAATTGGAATGCATATTATGGTTGAATATTGAGGTCCAAAAATGGGGTGAAGGGTTGGATTTCCATTCTCTGATTTCGGTTGCGGAGAAAATAATCTTTGATATGTTGAACTCTGCTTCCACTACACATATCATGAAGCCCGTGAATTCCATGGGAGGCGTTTATCTTGCCAGTAAATCCAGCGACTGAAATAGCTGACGAAAAACCCTATTTCTGTAAGTTAGTCCTCAAAATCCAGATGATCCGCAAACGATACCAAGAGGCCAAATCAGGTAATTTGAAAGTGGATGTTGAATCAACATTGTTCTGTTGTGCTTTAGTGAAATCCCGCTCTTGATTTTTTTCCCTTCTCTTACATTTCAGGTTTTCAGCTGGTTAGCTCCTTAAAGTCCCAGAAGTTCCTGAGAAAGATAGGACTGGGCAAAGAGGATCGCTACTTCTGGAAGCAAGTTGGCAAGTCGCTACTATGCACATATGCTTTGTTTGGAGCAGCTTGGCTCTACAATGAAACATCGCCTCTTGGTTGGTGGACATTGAAGCCGCGTCCTAAGGAAGAGAAAGAGTTAGCCCACCTTTATGAGCGCCGAGAATTCCCCTACCCAGGTGACGAAGAAGCTATGGAGGATTTCATTGCTAAGGGAGGAATGATAGGTACTACAATTGGTCCGAAAGGGATGGTTGAGTTAGAAGACGATTCGAATAATTATCAGAAAGAATTACAGAAGAAGAAGTTTGACCAGGAATCTCAGAAGCTGTGGTTGAGGATGAGAAATGAGGTCATCTCCGAGCTTCAGGAGAAAGGATACGATGTAGAGTAATTGCAGGTATTGGTTATCATGTTTGGTGGATTCTCCTTGATGATTTATAGGTTTCATGCTCTGAAAACCATGAATTAATCGAAGTTTTGAAGATTATACATGATGAGATTGTCTCCAAATTTATGTTTTTCAATCTTACTTGCATCATAGAGAAGAAACTTGTAGCAATTAAGACCCAAGATTCATCAGAGATCCGTTCTTCTGGATTTCTGGTTTTAATTTATGGATTTTGGAGAAAGATTTCAGAGTTTGGTTTCTTGGAGGGTTCATATTCATGGGTTTGGACAGATTATGTGTTTGGGATTTACTAGTTTTTAGATTGTTAGTTGTTTTGCTAAAGATTTGTTTTTGGAACTAAGGTGGAATCAGTTCGGTACTGAACCGATTCTCTTTTTGGTTCTTGGTTTTTTTTTTCTTTCAAAAACTGGTCCAAATTGATTTTTTTAATATTTATATTATCGTCAAAATCAACCCAAACCGAGTTTAAATTGATTAAAAGCGATTCAAACTCAGATCAATTGCAAATAAAAAAAATCTGAACTGAAGAAATCAATTTGGTTCGAGTAAGGTTCGTTTTCGGGATCTGCTCACTACGGTTTTAGTTTTAATCAATAGTGAACTAAAGCAAACCGAACCAGACCAAAGTAAAAAGAAAGCAAAAGAAAATTATTTTGAAAAATGACGTGGCTTCTGAATTGTTTGCAATGCATCAAGTTCGTCAAAGGTTGTTGACTTTCTCGACTAAAACGTGACACGTATAACTGTAAGTGGCGAATAGTCCACGTCATAGATTTTGATGGACTCAAATTTAGAATTAAATCCAATTTAAAAAGGGCGTGGTGTCCGGTTCTCTAGAAACTTCTCTGCTCTTCTACCTTCATTTCACTTGTCTTCTTTATATATCTCCCGCTGGCGCTCGTTTCGACTTTCATGAAGTGGTGGCTAAGCGATCCTTTCTGAGAGGGAAAGCAGCACTCTTTACTGCCCTAAGACTTTTCCTCTGCCGCTCCCTAAGGTAATTATTCCGTCTTTAATTGTTTTTTATCTCGTTCGTGTTTGGGAAATCGGAATTTTACCGTCTTCTACAACTTTTGTATGTCGGAATAGCACTTCTGATTTAGGTTGAAGAGCTGCGATGGTAAATAGGAATCACCGATGTCCAGGGCCTGTATATCTGAGTTATTCTGGTCTAATCTTCATTGTCTACTCCTGGAATGAACCTTATTTATTACATGTTGTCGTTGGATTATGTTGTTTTAAATTTAATTTTATCATGCCTTCCTTGCATTTTCGGTCATTTTTTTGTTACATGTTGTCGGATGAAGTCAAAAACAATAGCGGTTGTGTCATAATCCGTGGAGGCTTTTTTTTAGATGTTCATACTATAGGTCATATTGATTTACGTATTTATGTTTTTGTCCTTTGATACCGTTATAGATGTCCTACTCTAGGAGGTCAAGCTACTCCCGCTCTCCCTTGACCTCTCCATATCGGTGCTGTAGTAGGTCTGTCTCCAGGTCTTTATCCAGATCAAGGAGTCGATCGAGGTAGACACGAATTTTGATCTGCTTGTCTTTTAAAATAAAAAAAGTTTCTGTTGGTTTTGATGGTTCTTGATTTTGGATATTGCTGCAGAAGCCGTTCAAGTGATGTGGAAAACCCTGGTAACAACTTGTACGTGACTGGTTTGTCTTCTCGGATTACAAAGAGAGAACTGGAGAGGCATTTTTCTGCTGAAGGAAGGGTATATTTCTTTTATTCTGCTTAAAAGACGATGTCATATCTTAGGGTGTTTAGAGATTTCATGTCTGTAATTGTTCTCTAGGTGGTGGATGTGCACGTTGTGGTTGATCCTTGGACTAGAGAATCTCGTGGATTTGGATTTGTAACAATGTCCTCTGTTGAAGATGCATACCGCTGTATCAAGTATTTGGATGGGTCTACGCTTGAAGGTCGTATCATCAATGTTGAAAAGGTTTGGCCTGAATTTATATTTTACAAAAGTGCAAGTTGTGTATTCTATAATATGCTTGCAGTGCCAACTCAAGATTGATGTTTCTGTTTCAATTCATAGTGAGATATCGTATAAGTTTCTTGACTTTTCTAGTCTTTGTTTCTTTGCACTTGAAGATTTTAGCAGGTTAGCTGTTGCTGCAGCTCTTCAACATTCCATTCAATTAAAACAAAATATCTCTCAAGTTTCAGATCACTGGGTTGTATGCCCTGCATATCTCTCTTTTCTAGCCTGTTGAATTTCATGTACTTAATATTGCATCTTTGGTTATTATCTGTTTTCACATAATGCATGAAGTGCCAGCCTTTCACTTGTTATATGCTTCTATTGACCTACTAATGCAGGCTCGAAGGTGTAGAGGTAGAACTCCTACTCCAGGAAGGTACCTTGGATTGAAAACACACGGTAATTACTTAATAATGTCATTCTTCATTTTGATAGCTTAATAAGCATTATTTAATTAGTTTTTCTTTATAACAGAGCGTCGTCGGTCCAGCTACTCTCCTCGTCGTCGGTCCAGCTACTCTCCTCGTCGTCGGGCTCCCAGCTACTCTCCTCGTCGTCGGTCTCCCAGCTACTCTCCCCGTCGTCGGTCTCCCAGCTACTCTCCTCGTCGTCGTTCGTCTAGCTACTATCGTTGCTATCGATCTCCCAGCCACTCTCCTCATCATAGGAGTCGGAGTAGGAGCTGGAGTGGTTCCCCACGAAGTTGGACGAGATCCTATTCGCCCTACTATAGAAGGCAGAGGTCAAATTCTCAATACCATGGTAGGGGAAGGTCATACTCTTCCAACTATGGGCGCCACAGATCTCCATCTCCTCACTACAACAGCCGCAGGTTTGATTCCACCCATTACAAGCGCGGTGGAGAATCATGCTCACGATCATGCTCCCCTCACAGCAGGTCACCTTCAATCCATCGCCTGAGGTTCTATTCATCTGATCGGTGCACACACAAGCAAAGTTCCCAGTCTTGTGCGACACCAACACCAAGGAGTAGGACAAGAAGTTACTCTCCCAGCAAAAGACCCTCAAGAATACATTAACGATCGTAATGTGAAATGGGTTTCAAGGTCTGTTAGTACTAAATCTGCTTCATTAGCATTTTGATTATGTAGCGATTGGTAAGCATGTGATTCACGAAGTCACTAACAGATGATGGATGTACATGTACCGTGAACATTTGATGTGTGATTAGCAAGTAGATTAATTGTTGGATATAATGTTACAATTACCGTGATTATTGTTTGTGGAAGAAGACTTATTGGCATTTTAAGTAATGGGTGGTCCTATTTATATTGTAATCATGCCCACACGATGCCCAATGTTAATCCATTTCATTCAATGTTCTCCTTTCCAGAAATAGCAGTATCCAGAGTCATCTTTCCCACCAATAACACTCCACTCTCCACAGCCATTGCTCCCTCTCTCTCCTACCCTTCTTTGTCTTTCTTGCTCAGGAGCTCTACTGCTAAAGATTTCACCTTTCATTCGGTTCCATTTTCCGGCTGGTTCGCCTGAATTATTTCTGGGTTCCCAGAGAGTTGTTTGGTCCAGATCTCCGGCGTCGAGCTTGATTTCGTTCGTTTTCTTTTGTATTCTGTGTGAACAAATTGCTTTTTGGCTGGGAAGTCGTCTGTTCCAGATTCCTCAGCGCATACGCATATCTACTGCAAAAAAGCCATTCCGATTCCTTCCAAATGCCTCTTGATTTAACGTTTATATTCCCATTCACCTCTCTTTAGACCCTCTCCCCTTCCACTCTTCTTGACCCTTGTTTTTCCCCCCCACCGTCCTCGTAATTCATGGAGGTTTGATTTTCCTCTCCTGCTCTGCGACTGAACTTTTGCCGGAAATTCTAATCCATGAAGTGGGAAATGGAAATCCTAGAGAGCAAGACGTCGAAATGGAGTCGGTCGGAAAACAAGCTCTTCGAAAACGCTCTCGCCGTTTTCGATAAAGACGCGCCCGATCGGTGGGAGAAGGTAGCCGAGATGATCCCCGGAAAGACGGTCGGAGATGTGATGAGACAGTACAAGGAGTTAGAAATGGACGTCAACAATATCGAAGCTGGGCTCGTCCCAGTTCCCGGATACGAAAGTTTGAAATTCAAACTGGAAAGGGAAAGCACCAGAGGCTACGACTACGATGGGTTTAAACAATCGTACGGGTTTGTCGGTAAAAGATCATCGTCTGGAGCTGGTAGACCATCTGAGCAAGAAAGAAGGAAAGGAGTACCATGGACAGAAGAAGAACACAAGTAAGTTTCTTCTTTCTCGCTGTTTTCTTGTCATTTTTGTCTGATTTACAGAGGTTTTTCTGGGTTTTATTGAACAGACTGTTTCTGCTGGGATTGAAGAAGTATGGAAAAGGGGATTGGAGGAACATATCAAGAAATTTTGTGGTGACTAGAACTCCAACCCAAGTAGCCAGCCATGCTCAGAAGTACTTCATCAGACAGCTTTCAGGAGGGAGAGATAAAAGAAGAGCTAGCATCCATGACATAACCACTGTAAATCTCAATGAAAGTAGAAATCCTTCTCCAAATGGAAGAAAACCTTCTTCCCTTAACTACCCAGTTCTTCCTCATCAGCAGCCATTTCAATGGAGCCACCCCAGCAGTGATGGAGCAGCAGCAATGGCTTTTGCCCAACCTCCAGAAAGTATGTTTATTCCTTCTTCTTATTCTGGGTTTGGGAATAAATTGCAGAGGCAAAATGTTCAGAGGAGTGCAGTTGGTCAATCCATCTTCGTGGCTCAAAACATGGCTTTTCAGAGATATCCTGTTGGATGATGATAATATATGTCTTGTCTTGCTTCATTTTTCGTTCTTCTTATGGTTTTGTTAAATACTCTTCGAACTATATCAAGGAATATCAGTCTCGAAGATGATACAAACTGTATTTTTGGTTCAAATTTGGGAGTGTGAATATGAAAGTTATACTTCCAAGCTCAAATTGTTATTATGTGTAAAGATGATTAAACCCAGGAAAAAGAAGATATTTTGGAAACCATGGAAGGGTAGAGCCAAAGAAAGCTGTGAAATTGTTGATGGAATTGCTGTGATGCTGACTCCATATGCACTCAACTAGACCCAGAGGCGAGCATCTTGTTCGGGTGCTTATCTTTATTTTATTTTTCTTAAATATTTTTTTTTAGGGTAAAGTCCACCTTAGCATGAGGTGAGCAAATAACCAATCTAGGGACCTTAACAATTGAGACCATGTTTGTCGGGTTCACGTTTTCTGTCACGCGATCTTGAGATGCTTGTCGGGTTCGAGTTTTCTGTCACGTGATCTCGAGAAAGAAACAACTCCCAATAAGAACGGAAATAGTGCTTTTGATGATTTTTAGAGAAAAATAAATTGAAAAACTCTACCCATTAAGTGATTTTGACGATGATATTAAGTTCTAATAGTTGATTTTCTGAACCATTAGTCGTTTCTCTTTGAAAATTCCCGACAAAAATGATTACATGACTATAACATGATTTCTTCGACAACTAAGACTTGAGTGATGGACAAACTACACCTTGGCTTAAAAAAGTTGGTATTGATGATTGTTTAATTGAATCATTTGGGAAGAACTTTTTAATTAAGAAAAAGGAAAAATGATAGGTTTAGGGGGAGTTGATTAAGATTAAGAGGTCAAAATATATTAATATAATTCATCATAAGATTTGATTTGGGACAAAGACTGGTGTCGTCTTGACAAGATTCTCTTCTCTTTCCAACAACGAATCATGGGTAGAAGTGGAATAAAGAAGAAAGGTCAAAGATCTTTCTACAAACTCTTTTCCACAACTGTTTTTCAAAGCTTCATCTTTTTTACTCTTTCGGTTACAATATTCTGATTCTTCTTTATTCTATTCTGCCTACTGCTGCTAGTGTTGTTCACAAATGAGAATCCAACACTTCACCTTACCCAAATCTCCACTCCACAATTTTCTGAACAAAACGACCGTTAAACTTTGAATCGTTAGCAAAACGGTCAAGCATTGATAAAATTCGTTTTCCCGGACATACTCAATTTGACATTCAATTTTGAATACAGATCTCAGATTGACTGTTTTCTGGCCTTCGAAATTGATTGTTATATCGAGTATATACAGAATATTGAGTGACTCAAAATAACCGAAGTAAATTAAAATGATAAAAAAATGCAATACATTAATCAAGAAATTTGTTTAGGATATATCATAAGATTAGGGTTAAATTGCCATTTACCCTATTCAATTTGTCTACTGACATTTAAGATTACCAACAAATAAGCAACTCTGATCAACCAGGAGGGCTTGCTCCAAATTCAGTCTGTTTGAGAAATAAACACACATCATATACATAAAGACAGCTGATCATTGCCAGTTTCATGTTTGACACTTACTAATCGTGGTACTTCAACATGAAGCCTAGAGGAAAAAGAGGGTCGTACGAATTACTGTCTGCATCAACCGGCAGCTGTTCCACGTTTTTAAACCATGTGACCGGCAACCGGCCGGTGAAGTTGTAATCACCAAAGACAACATCAGTGATTCCTCCTCCTTCGCTTCCAGGCAACCAAGCAGCAATAAGGGCATCCATTTTATTTAAGATCTCCGGCTCAAGAACTAAGGGTCGGCCCGAAATAAGAATCACCAGAGTGGGGATTTTATCAGCCACCAAGTTTATCACGTCGTTTCCGTTGAAAGGGACAGTGAGCTCACCGTTGTCTCCTCTGAATTCTGCATATGGACCTTCTCCAACAGCTATGATTGCAAAAGAGATGTCTTTGTCTTCTAAGGTGTCTTCTGATGGATATGGCGAATAGACTACTTCAGTTTCCTTTCCTACTGCTTCTTTGATTGCTTCCAGCATCGTGGTGCCTGCAAACGTGAATGCATTTTTCACAAAAGCATAAAGTGCAAACTAAACTCTTAACATTTGAAGTCATTTATAAATTATACCTTAAAATATTTTTTGGACAAAATTAATCTCTATTTTTCAACTATCAACAATTTAGTTATTGCCATTAATTTATCTGTTAAATTCAACGTATGCATACCAAAATAATTGAAAATTTTGAACAAAAATGAAACTCCCAATCCAACAAACCAACTTTAGTTATAAAAAAAAGTAGAGCTATATGCCGAGAATAAAAGCATAACGGTAGCATACCGAGAGTGATTCGACCGCTTCGTCCATCCCAAGTACACGTCCAACCTCCGCATTGGTATCCAAGATCATCAGCATGTGATCCAGCTACAAGTATTTTTTTAGCATTTCTATCCAACGGTAGAAAGGGCTTCTTAAGATCCTTTCCATTCTTTAGTAGAACCAATGACTTACGAACAGCCTCCCGAGCAAGATCTCGATGAAGCTGCAATAGCTAATGAATATCTTAATCAGAAAAAGTGCACAAAATTTTACTTGAAAAAAGAAAGCAAATACTATTTGAAAATTTGAAGAGAATGGAAATGTGAATCAAGGCTCAGGTTGGCCCTACGGCCTTGTGATGGACCAAGGCTCAGGCTCAAGCCCACCCTAAATAGGGTGGTTTGAGGTCGGGCATACCGGCCTTAGACTCCCTGAGCCAGTGTGCAGGCCTGCTAATTTAATCTAAATTTTGCATTAGCCAGCTATACGGGAATAAAAAACAGGTCCGCCCCCTGGCTCAACCTGGCCTCTTAAAAAAAAATTCAGGCTTTGGCCGGCAGGCAGGGCGCATGCGTTTTCTGAGCCTGAATCCACAACTAGGAAAATGAAGCAATTACGTGCAATCAAATTAATCAAGATTTGTGGGCTAAATGTCAAAAACAACGAGTGAGGATTGCCAAATAAAATTATTACTTGCCTTGCAACCAACTTTATCAAGCAAAGATCGATCTGTGAAGGGATACTCAAAAAGGCCAGAAACAAATTTCACTCTCAGTATCCTTTCGACGGCATCATCAATCCGAGACATGGGTATCTCCCCAGATTCAATAGAAAGCATCAAAGCCTCCACGAAGAGTTCATATCGGATGGGAACCATCACCTGAATTTGTCGAGAAAATAAGATAAATCAATCAGGAGTTCAACAGAAAACACTTTCCATTAAATTCTCAAACTCACCATGTCGATACCAGCATTTACAGCAGTTGAAATGCAGTGACGATAACTAGAGCCGTGAGGTTGACAAAGTCGATCAAGTCCTTCCCAATCAGATATAACAAAACCCTGCAATTCCACAACGTAAATAAGACAAACAATACTTCTACATCTTTTTTTGTTGATATTCAATGCAATCACCTTAAAACCAAGCTTATTTTTCAGAACATCGGTCAGGAGAAAACAATCACCATGCAGTTGACGACCGTTCCAGCTAGAATATGATGCCATTACAGTGCAAACTCCATCAGAAATACAATCCAGATAGGGTGCCATATGGACTCTCTCTAAATCATCATATGGTAAAATCGTATTCCCTTCGTTTATACCGTTAGCAGTGCCCCCGTCTCCGACAAAATGCTTTGCACATGCAATGACATTGTTTCTGAAATGAACAAGACAGTTAATCAAAGTTCAAAAAATCCATTAATAAAGAGAATTCATGATGACCCTTTTGTTATATGTTACTATAAACCATATTTTATATGATATTGGACGAATACTCTCTACCTTCCCCCTAAAAACGGATAGCCTTTAGGGTGTCCGGGGGGTGGCTCTCCTTGCAAGCCTTTGATTATGGAAGTCATCTTTCTAACAATTTCAGTGACTTCGCTGTAGCTTTCATAACATCTTCCCCATCTAGGATCTTTGCATACCTGTTCAAAGCCATCAAAATGAAGCCACTATAATTCGAACAAAAAAGATCCATCCAAACAGCCGAAAGATCAATATAATCGATAATGTCAAACTAGAGTCATGTAATCAATCGTGCCGGGTGAAAGATTTGCCAACGAATGTGATACTGAACATAAACACGTTGGCGGCTTACCGCAACGCATGGAGCAAATGTGTAATGAATGCCACTAGCTCGAACTTCAATGGCGGTTGCCGCCCCAATCTTTTGAACCAAGTCTGGATCCCTAATGTAGATTACAGTAGTAAGAGAGTCTGGTTTCGAAAGATGATCTAATCGACATCATCTAATACCCCAAGAAAGAACTCTATGATTGGTTGACTTCAATGTGAGTTCATCGATGGAAACAGATCACCTAGATCGATTCTCCATCCCAGAAGTCTAAGATTAGGAGAAGGCAGACGTAACGAAATGGAGAGGGAGCTGAAAGAGGAATGTGGACTAACCTGGTGGCTCCAAGTGCGACGTTGTGAGGAAATATCGTGGCGCCATAGACACTATTATTCCCATGAACAGCATCAATCCCGTATATAAGAGGAATCCCGAGGCGCGATTCAATGGCCAACTTTTGAAATCCGTCGACCATGTCGGCCCAATCGGATGATAAAGCCTTCTCAAAAGGTCCACTCCCACCAGCACTAAGTATGCTCCCTGCAAAACCATAATTTTATGCTAATTCATCGCTGAAATGCATTAGTATTCGCCAGTGAAACTGTGAGACAAAGGTGATACCTATTGAAAGTTCTCTAATGGCGGCTGGGGTGGCTACCCTGCGCTCGATCTGAGTCATTTGGCCGACCTTCTCTTTGAGAGTCATCCTCGAAAGAAGATCTTTGATTCGATCTTCAATGGGTTGACCCGGATGCCTGTAAGAGCAATCCATGTCCTCCAACTCAGTATCTCTGCTCTGAAACCGAGTCACCCCCCAAAAAGAAGACGTTGCAACTGGGATTGCGAGAAGTGATCGGTACAACTGATTGCTTGTCGGAGGAGGGAGGAGCAATTGGTCTTCCGACGAGCGGGAAAATAATTGGTAATTTAGGAAGTTAATTCTTATCCTCACAAGCTAGTCAAGATTACAAATTTATTTAAGCCATGTTCACATCCGACAAAAAGTAGGAATTTTTTATTGGATAATAAAACAGTTCACTGCGATTACGAATCTGATTACCCAAAAGCTAGGAAGTTAATCTACATGGTTAAATCTAAAAAAAAGGCTCCAACTTGAGTGAAACACTAAAAAGACATTCAAATTATGTTTATGAGCAAAAATAAGCTTAAATTATCAAAATCTTATCAAAAAAAGACTTTGCTTCCACGGCTATGCCACCGCATAGAATGGTCGCCCGCACACGTAGAGTGATCGGCCGTGTCTCAACTGAGGTGATTTTGGAGTTGAAGAATCTTTGGTGGGGGTATTCACCCTCCGTGGGAAAGTGTTCAATTTATCCTCTAACAGGAATAGTTCTTTTAAAATGGTCAACCGTTATAGCAGGGGGGTCAAGTTTCTCACATGATTAATAAACTAATTTAAAAAAAATAATATATGATATTCAATTTATTTTAAATTTTTACCACATATTCACTACATCATAAAAAAATAATCTCGAAAGTTTTGTAATTTTCTAACACTTGTACGATTTTTTGTAATTTTAATTAATTATTTTATAAAATAATTATAATAAATCCTATAAGTGTTACAAAATTACGAAACTTTTCAAATTATATTCCCATGATGTGGTGAATATGTGATAAATAGTTCAAGTAAATTGAATGTTGTTTTGGTATTTTTTTAATATTTTTAATAATAAATCTCTGTTTCACCTTCTCAATCTCATTTCTCCATAATTTTAAAAAAATATCAAACAATATTGAATTTAAGTTAAATATTTACCACATCATAGAAAATAATCTGGAAAATTTCGTGATTTTCTAACACTTGTATGATTTATTATAATTGTTTTATAAAATAATTAATTAAAATTACAATAAATTGTACCAGAGTTATAAAATTACAAAACTTTTCAAATTATCTTTTTATGATGTAGTAAATATGTGATAAAAATTTTAAATAAATTAAATACTATTTTATATTTTTCTAAAATTAATTTATAAATCACGTGAGAAATTTAGATCTGCTGCTAGAACGGTTGATCGTTTTAAGAATGGTCTTTGTTATATGGTAAATGGAGGGTGAACACTCCCAACGGAGGATAAACACCCCCTGCCAGGAGTTTCTTCAACCCCAAAATCATCACTTGCGAGACACGGTCGAATGCTATATGTGTAAAAATAGTTGCGGTGGAATAGCAATCGACCGCGAAGCTTTTTTTTGGTAAACTTTTTATAGTTTGAGCTTATTTTTGCTCCTAATATAATTTGATTCTCTTTTTTGGTGTTTGACTAAAGTTTATTTTAGATTTAACCCTAGACTAAATATTACCTGCAGCTTCAGCTTCGTCCGTATGTTTCGCAGAAATGACGAACAAAGTGTCAACTTTTTACAATTAATCACTGACTAGTTCTAGAACAGTTTGTAGGTTATGTTTCAGCGTCATTTCCTTTGTCACTACACTAACAATGGCCGCTTTGTTCCACGGGCTTTGTAAATGGTGAACTTGAATTGTCGTTGATATTATCAGGCTCTGGTTCATCTTTTGGACCGCGATTTTTGATCGAATTCTCTGATTCTAAGCTGGCAGCTTCTTTAAGTTCTGAGTTATTTTCGACTTTGGCGGGTGCTCCTAGATCAGAGGCGTTCTCTTGCTCTGCAGGGTGTTTTAGAATATTTGAGTCAGTTTATTTCTCTTTTGGTTTGGATGACCCGCCATTGATGATCGCTTCTTCGTCTCCGTTTAATCCTTTGTCTTCTTCACTTTCTTCATCCTCTTCAGGCTTTGGAAGCTCTGTATTATCATCATATGTGCTTGGCTTCTTTCTCTCTCCTATCAGATCAAAGGTCTTATCGCTCTCTGGTGTTTTATCTGAGCCTGCATTGTCTTGATCCTCACCTGGCTCTTCGGAAACTGAGTCCGACGACTGATCTTCCCCGCCAACACCATCTTTATCCTTCATTTCCCTGTCGGAAATATTAGACGTCTCCGGTTCGTCGACTGAATCTGGTATAGCAGCAGCAAAAGGGTTCCATTGCGAAGTAACATCTTCTGATCTTTCACCGGCTGCCCAAAAATTTACATGGTCAGTAACATTTTCTTGATGCGCTTTCCTTGATTCGATTTCCTGTTCTATACGTCGATAAACATCAGACGAGGATTCCCAGATTTCTTCGCCACCCAAAATTATCTCCTTTTCGATGTCCCCGTCGTAGGTACAGGATTCTCTCTCGGTAGGTGAGCAAGTCCCGTCGAGTGTCATCGGCGGCGAACTGATTTCCGATACCTCCACTTGCAGGTCAGAAGCTATGGAATAGGTGGGGGTATGATAAGCAGCCTTGAGTGCAAAAGAAAAACAGTCATCTATTTTGTCCCCATACAGAGGATCTTTTATTACTCCGCTGCTCTGTGTTGAACAGCATAAAGATTCATCGACTGCAACTAAATGATGTGGAGCTCCTGCTCTATCGCCATTAAACATCTCTTGGAGCTTTTCAGAAGAAGAAGATGAAGACGAGGTTGTATCACTGCTGCTGCCATGGAGGTGAAATTCAACGTTATTACCTTGCAATTTCTCCTGGATCTCTGCATTTGTAATCTGCCTTCCTGTGTTATTAATCAATTATGTCTGTTTTAGTTTTTTCTATCCTCAACATCCATGGATGGAGATTTTCAGTTATCAGTAGTACAAGTAGATCACCTTTGAAGAGAAGAGGTTCAGTCAGCCATTCATGATCTTCTCTTTCTGCAAATTATAAAAAAATAAAAATAAAAATAAAAATAAACAAGCAACTCTGAACGAAGAAGCAATTCTTACCAGCGGGAGAGGATCTTCTAAATCTGGAATTTCCCAGTCCATCCCACTTCTCTGTACTGAAAAAGGGATTGGACATGGCTTGATGGGATTGCAGGGGGAAAGAAGGTCCAAAGCAGAAGCTTCCATGTCTGCAGAAAGATAATTCCTTTTGGTTAGCTGCTGTGAATTCTCGCCGGAAACTGTCGACCGTAAGATTTGGCTTCTTGTCGAGTGGATCGTAAGGAAGATCAAACGGATTACGCATTGGTAGCAGAACAGAGGGAGCTGACCCTGGTATGGGTAATCCTTCTACTTCCTTGAAATTGCTTGGAACATCAAAAGGCATGTGTTTTGCAATGGAAACCTTCGCGATTTCAACTTTAGGAATTTTATCCATGGTGATTAGATCTCCTTCCACCCGACCTTGAATTAGCTTTCTTCCTCTTTGTTTGGCGATTTGGCTTTCAAGCCTTCTGTTTCTTTCCATCTTGGACAACCCAAGATCCAGAAGATTTTTCTGATCATCTTCCGTCCACTTCACTGCCTTATCTCTGCCCTCCCGAGCTTCTTCTTCTTCCTCTTCTTCGTCGGAGCTTTCGCTTACCGATTCATAATCTCCATTAGATTTGTGGGTCTGTGAGTTTAAGTCCCCAAATGCTAAGAAATCAGACATTGAAGGTTCAGATCTCATAAATGGGTAGTTGTTTACTCGAATAAAACTTTCTGGAGCTGATGCTATGTCGGAGGAACGAATTTCCTTCTCAATGTCCGCCGAGATCTCTTTCCCGGTTTCCTCCATTGAAGAAGCCGAAATCCCAGCAGGAGATACCGCGTCTTTCCCTTCCCAACCTTCATGTTTAACTCGGTAACTTCTTCCTCGACTCGTTAGGGCCTTTTGATTAGCATCGATGCAAACATCTTTAACGTATGATTTCGAATCATGTTCTTGTTCTTGATCTCGAACGTTGAATCTTTCAGAAGTCCAAAATATTTGAAGAAGAATGGCGACGAAGGAGATGAAAGGAAAACAGTAAAGTAAAAAACTAATAATGTAGGAAAACAACGCATATAAAAGGAAGAAAAACAACAATACAGTCGAAACATAAGGATGATTTTGCAGAAATCTATGGATAATTCGGAGGGAAAACACAACGATTCTACGAAGACTGAGTCTGACGTCCTCGATATCCATCTCTGTTAGTCAAAAAATTGATAAAAACATAGCTAGGAAAATGGGACTGAAACTAAGAACCTGGATTTGAGGGGTATGTTGCAGCAGAGGATGAGGAAGGGACGGGATTGTCCGTTGGGATAGTTTGGAAGAAATATTGAATGAGGCTAACAGCCATTGAAGCTCCTCCATTTCAGGACACATCAGTGGAAACGGAAAAAACAGAAGAAAACAGGTAGACGAAGAAGAGGGTGACCATCAGACGACGCCGTTCAATGGAGGCCGAACTTCTAACTGCTGTAAAATCTCCCGCTATACATTTCAATTTCAAACCTCCTGGCTCCTTATTCCTGCTCTGTTCTCTCTCCGCCATTGTTGCGCTTCATCGTCTATACTGCATCTAATCCAGCCGGACAGCGAACCAGCGTTTAGACATTTTCATAGCTTACGTTTTGCGCGTCCAGGGTTTGACTCTCTGAGTCCATTAACATACAGGAAGTTTCCTTTGGAATCATCTTCGTAATTGGAATGGATTAGGTTTTCCCCGGTATCAAGATACGATTTTTCATCACAAGGCGATTCGACTTGCACCCAGTTGGCTGTAATTTTTCTTCTTCGAGCCTGCGAGGACAAGCAGTTTCGGAGGAAGATGGTCGGGATGGTGATTCAACTGCTAGTTCGAGCGACAAAAGGGAAGCTCAGGCTAACGAGAGTGAAGGGGCAGGCGACTAAGAACACGGAGGAGACCCAGGCAGTTTAGGAACGGGAAATTAGGGAGTTCTGGCTGGTCCGATCGAAAAAGTTACCCGTCTGTGCAGAGATCAATCAAATGCCAGGCTGTTGTTGTATGTTTCTATCTTCCACAATGCAAGTACAGAGCCAAAGGGAAGAAACTTTTCCGTCGAATCCTCAAGTGACTTCATCTTAACTTCGAGATATCCATGATTGTGGCTCTGAAATCAGTCCGTATGAACAGTTGTCCCCTCAATATGTAAAGATTTTTACAAAAAAGCCTGTTTAAACATCTATCATTGTCCTTGCTTTTCATGTTTTACGATAAATCCATCGCTACTGCTAATGCTAGCGCGGGTGTAGGCGCCACCAGCGCAGGAGTTTCAACTTCATCTCGCCCACAAATTCATTCACTCCGCCGCTGAAAAACTGCCGCCTCCGACGAAGACCGACGGTAATGCCCATTGACGGTAGTATTCTCTGTATTTCTCCGATTGAGTCGTCACTTGGCTTGCTTGTTGGGTTAGACAACATAATTAGGTTGTAAATGCTCGTAAAATCACACGTGAAGCAGACAGGATTAAGTATTGACCTCTGTCTATCCGTCTCAGTGAAAGCTTTATCTCATGTCTCACCAGAATTATGGAGAGGGAGAGAGAAAGAAAGCATATAATAAATAATATAGAAGGTCGTGTACGGATTTGGGGCCTACTTTGAAGTTGCGTTACACCTCCTCCTCCATTGCCGTCTCTTCAACCAAGCTTTCCACTCTTTTCCTTCCCTGCCTTTTCCTCTGTCTCCTCCTTTTTCTTCTTTCCCTCTGTAACATCACCTTGATTCTTTCATGGCCTAGCCACTGAACTCAGCGAGAAATCAGAAAATGGCGACGAAAATTGCATCTTTTTTCATCAAGTTTTTCTCCCTCTTGATCTTACTTCTCCATGTTGGTTGCTTTATCTTAACCACCCCCACTAGAAACCGCCATAGCCGCAAACAAATCCCACCATCTAAATCAAAACATAGCTACTGCTTCTTCAAACCCTACAAAGCTTTCTCTTTCCTCAAAAACCTCTGCTCCTCCTCCACCGAAACCCGCAGATCAATTATTCAAACCCCACCCTCCACGCCTTCTCAATTATCCCACCAATCCACAGTCCTCCTTAAGCTTGATTCCTCCGATTCTCTGATTAAAAGACCTACAGGGTCCAGCCTGGATTCCGACATCTCGGCCGAAAATCCGTTCTCGCCCCTCAGAAATGACATCTTCCCCTGTACGGCTTGCGGCGAGATTTTTCCGAAACCTGGCCTCCTCGAACAGCATCAAGCTATCAAACACGCCGTTTCGGAGCTTACAGATGGGGATACGGGCAAAAACATAGTTCAGATTATATTCAAAACGGGGTGGACAAGTAGTGAAAAGAACCCGAAAATCAGTCGGATCCTTAAAATTCACAACAGCCAACAGATACTCTCAAGATTCGAAGAGTACAGAGAGACAGTAAAGATCAAGGCGGCAAGAAACACCAGCGTCAGAAGGAGAGACGAAAGGTGTATAGCCGATGGAAACGAGCTTCTGAGGTTCCACTGTTCCACTTTCGTCTGCGATTTAGGAGTGAATGGTAATTCCAGCATATGTAGCCAGCAATTTTGTAATGTCTGCGAGATTATAAAATCTGGGTTTTCGCCCAAACTGGACGGAATATCCACGCTTTCAAACAGCTGGAGGGCGCACGTGTCGATGCCGGAGGAGGTGGAGGAGGAATTCAAGTTCATGAACGTGAAGAGGGCGGTACTGGTCTGCCGGGTCGTGGCGGGACGAGTCGGGTGTGAAGAGGACGATGCGGATAAAGAGGACGGTGGGTTTGACTCCGTCGTCGGAAGGAAAGGGGGCGGGACCCACGTCAGGTTGGACGAAGAGGAATTGCTGGTGTTTAATCCGACCGCTGTGCTTCCTTGCTTTGTCATCGTCTACGGCGTCTGACTTGAGTAATCGGATGAACGACGGAATCGCGTCGGATGGATCAATTCTCCGGAATTGGATTATGATCAGACGGCGACCCTTTCATATTACTCGTCGATTGGTTCAGTAAAGAGCCTACGATAAATTAATGTTTGGTTTGATTATGAGTGTGAGAAAGCAGTTCTGTTTGTTGTACTTGTATAATTTGCGATGAAATTGATAAACTTAAAAGAGTTTTTCACAGCCTAAAGTATGGAAGTTCATCATGTTCAATCCAGTGACCCACATTATAGCAGACGGAACTCTGACCCACCGGAAAAATTAAAACATGAATGATTAATGGGAATGAGTACGAGCTTTACAGACACGAAACCAACTCAACTCGCTGTCTGAGGATTTATTCCAGTCTCCGGCTGCATCTGCTTTGGCGGTACCGGAGAGTTATGCCGGTGACATGTAGTTGAGGGAAAAAGCCAAGCCGTTGGGGGAGGGAAGGCAGCTCAAACCTCGGCGACCAGTTTGAGTCCAGTCCAAGGTGGATCCTTGAGTATTATCATTCCAATTAATTAATAATTAACAGCTTTAATTACTTTATTTAAAACTGAATAATTAATTAGGCCGCTAATTCCGGTAGGTCTGTCTATCAACGCCTTTGCGAAGTTGATTACAGTCAACTTGGGACCATACCACCTTCGCTTCGTCTTCTCCCTTCTGGCTTTGGTGTCAATGGAAGCCCTAGCCTTTACTTCCTCCATTCACCTTCCTCCCTCTATCCCTCGCTTCTCTGCAACTCACTTTTCTGCTAAGCTTTCGTCCACCTCTGCCTTCAATTCTCTATCTTTCGCGCCCCGCCTCTCTTCTTCACTCAATTTCTCCCCTGCATTTTCACGGATCTTCAAGTGTTCAGCTACCTTACTTGGTGCGCTTTTCCATCTTGAGTTTGTTCATTTCCTGGAACATGGTTTCTTTTGATGAGTTGTACCGCCACGATTGCTATTGTGGAATGTTTTTTTTCCTTTTGTGAAAAATGTGGAAACAATTCGATATTGTTTCTTATTTTTTACATTTTATTTCTTGTAAGATGCAACATATATTGTCGATCTCTATCCATTGTAATGTTGTGATACTGTTTGTTAGCCGACAGTTCAGCAAAGTTCGTTGAAGCTTCCAAGGAGGGTAATTTAATTCCTCTGTACCGATGCATATTCTCTGATCATCTCACTCCAGTAATTGCTTACCGGTGTCTTGTTAAAGAAGATGATAGAGATGCTCCAAGCTTTCTGTTTGAATCGGTTGAGCCTGGTTTGAAGGTTTCAAGCATGGTACGAACTCTTTTCCCTACCTTGAATTCTGTACCCATCCCTCACTATATGCCTTGCTGGCTATGGTTTGGCTTAATTCATTGTAGGGGCGTTATAGTGTTATTGGTGCTCAGCCAACTATGGAAATTGTGGCAAAAGAAAATATGGTTACAATTTTGGACCATCAGAAAGGGAGTAAAACAGAGGAGATAGTAGACGATCCAATGACGGTGCCTCGGAGAATAATGGAGGCGTGGAAACCCCAGCTTGTGGATGAACTTCCAGAAGCATTTTGTGGTAAATGAATGAAATCATTGGTCAGTCAAATGTTTATATCCAAATTCTAGGATAAAGTCACTCATTCTGCTGTTAAATCTACTTTACCGTCAAATCCTGATGCTATCTAAATGTTAGATTATGTCAGAGGAATTGGAAAATTAGATCGGTGCACCTTTTTCCGTGTAGGTGGATGGGTTGGTTATTTTTCGTATGATACAGTGCGTTATGTTGAAAGAAAAAAGCTGCCGTTTTCAAGTGCTCCGCCGGATGACAGAAACCTTCCAGATGTCCATCTTGGCCTTTATGATAATGTGATTGTGTTTGATCATGTGGAGAAGGTACTTCCCTCGACTTTGATTGATGGACTATACGCTTGTCCATAAACAAGTAGTTTCAGCTCTTCAACATTGGATTTCCTGAGCTCATTACAAAGAATACTAGTTTTCCCATTTTCTATAATTTCGCAAGTTGATTAAGTATTTTTTGAGCTTCATGTTGGTTGAACAAAGCACATAAAATATACGATCGGTAACTAGTTTTCTTGCAAATTTAGTCCAATCAAAGCTGTGGTTAACTGGCTTTGACTGCAGAAAGCATTTGTTATTCACTGGGTACGGATAGATCAATATGCTTCAGTTGAAGAAGCTTTCAATGATGGAATGAGGCAGTTGGAAACGTTAGTTGCAAAAGTACATGATATAGTCCCGTATGTAACTTTCTATTTTCATTTTTTATGAAATTATGTCTATTTTTTCTAATACTATGTATCCAAGTTCCAGAATCTATAATGCTATTGTTAAAATTTCAGACCAAGGCTGCCTGCAGGTTCAATAAAGTTGCACACTAATCTATTTGGACCTAAACTGGAGAAGTCAAGTATGACAAGTAACGAATACAAGGAAGCGGTATTACAAGCTAAGGAGCATATCCTGGCGGGAGATATCTTTCAGATTGTATTAAGTCAACGCTTTGAACGCCGTACTTTTGCAGATCCATTTGAAATATATAGAGCACTGCGCATAGTTAATCCTAGTCCTTATATGACTTATTTACAGGTTTTGTTTTTTACTTATCTTGTAGCTTATGTTTACTAGAGTTTTTGTCCCTGTTAAAAGTGTGATGTGTTCTTTACGTTCTTTGTGTCGCTGTGATCAGGCTCGAGGATGCATCCTTGTTGCTTCAAGTCCCGAAATTCTTACGCGTGTGAAAAAGGTCACAAACATGATAGGGGATTTGACAGAATGAGTAGATTTATTTCCTTTCTGATTTCTGACTAACTCGTGATTTTTCCTTTTTGTAGAGGAAGATCACAAACAGACCTCTTGCTGGGACTGTTAGAAGAGGGAAAACGCCTAAAGAGGACATTATGTTGGAGAAAGAACTGTTAAATGACGAAAAGCAATGTGCAGAGCATATTATGCTGGTTGACTTGGGGAGAAATGATGTCGGAAAGGTCCTCGTGCTTACTTTCTAGAGATCATATCTACTACACCTGTAATTTTAACTCTTTTGCATTTATTTATGATTTGCTAGTGGCGCGGGTTTCGGCGATGGGGCAGAAGGCGATCTGTAGTTTTTTATACATCAAATTTTACCGTGATCTATGCAGTTCCTGGTCAACTTATATCAAACTTCATGTTTGTTGTGTAATCATTCAAGTGTTCCACGCAGGTCTCTAAACCTGGCTCTGTAAAAGTGGAGAAGCTGATGAATATTGAGCGTTATTCCCATGTCATGCACATTAGCTCAACTGCAAGTGTTTCTTTTACCCTTCATTCGTCATCGTGATATTTTGTCCCTCTGAAAACATTAATCAGTCACCTATCCTATGCTCGTATTTGCAGGTTACCGGAGACTTGCTGGACGATCTGACCAGCTGGGATGTCCTGCGTGCTGCATTGCCTGTGGGGACTGTTAGTGGAGCACCCAAGGTTTATGAACACTAGAAGAAGTACACTCTGTTTTGCCACTGAAACTAATATCATCATCTTATACGGTGCTTTCATGAAATGCATACAGGTGAAAGCAATGGAGTTGATCGACGAGCTAGAAGTTACGAGGCGAGGGCCGTACAGTGGCGGATTTGGAGGGATATCATTTGCAGGGGACATGGACATCGCCCTTGCACTACGAACTTTAGTGTTCCCAACGAGCATCCGGTTTGATATGATGTACTCGTACAGGGATGCTGACAAGCGAAGAGAATGGGTGGCTCATCTCCAAGCCGGCGCCGGTATAGTTGCTGATAGTGAACCTGCGGATGAGCACAGAGAGTGCGAGAACAAATCTGCCGCCCTTGCCAGGGCGATAGATCTGGCCGAGTCTTCCTTCATTGATAAATGATGGAGCTTGTAGAGAAGCTCTATGTATTTGGTTTGTCTTGTTAGCCAAAGTTCTATGCATGTAATATTCTTGTGAAATATTGTTTTGCAATCCGAATTGATTTCGTAGATAAAATATAATTTAGACATTAATACTCGAAGTCTTTACAAATTAAATTTTTTTTTTTGGCGAATCAAAATTTCACATTTTAAATAGCAATTTGAACATTATTATTATTAATTTATTCGTTAAACTAAACACATATATTATATTTTTTATATAATTAAATATTATAATTTGATTTTTGATATCTTATAATTTGATTTCGAACTCTAAATATCTCAATGGAGATGAGATTGATAAAGTCTGAAATTATATTAGAAATTGCGTTATATATTTAATTTTTCAGATAAATTAATGATAATTGTTAAATTTTTAATATATCGATAAATAAAAATAGTTAATATATTAGTATTATATTCGGGAAAGAAGTTGAAACCGCAGCGTGGGGAAGCTCGCTAGTCAGCTGATAGTTGGTTACTGTTACTAGCTTGGCAGGGGAGAAGAAGATGGAGGGATTATGGCGAGCGGCGACGCGGCAGGACCCCAACCCGGAGGACTATCAAGGCATCGACTTCTGGTCTAATCCTGAGCGATCGGGATGGCTAACCAAGCAAGGTGAATACCTCCCCACCTGGCGCCGCCGCTGGTTCCTCCTCAAACAAGGCAAGCTCTTCTGGTTCAAAGACTCCCTTGTCTCTTCCGCTTCTACTCCCCGCGGCGTTATACCCGTTGGATCATGCGTTGCCGTCAAGGGCGCCGATGACATCCTTCGAAAGCCGTTTTCCTTCGAGATCTCTACCACCGGCAAGGATAGCATCTACTTCATCGCCGATTCTGAGCGCGAAAAGGAGGAGTGGATCAATTCGATTGGGCGATCCATAGTTCAACACTCGCGATCCGTTACCGAATCTGAAGTTGTTGACTACGACAACAGCCGATGAAGATGCATCGATCGCCGTTTTCGTTCTCTCTGTACCGATATTGCTTTCTCTATCATGGATGTGAAGGTTTGAAGACTACTGTACTTCACTCGTCAATTTTACTTTTGATCTGTTAAGTAATTGTTTCTGCTTAGCCGAATGAAGCAATATTCATCTGTGAAGTAGTTATTGACAATTTGATATCTAATGGTCAAATCACAGTTACCCTAAAACTAGTCGAGGAAAGAGCTTTACTTGTAGTAGAATTGTAGCCTTATTGCTCATTTACTTCCAATTTTGGGTTCGTCCAGAAAGAATTCCATGACAAAAGACAGATTTCAGCACCATTGATCCTACTCGTTTACTAATGCTTCCCAAGAAATTTCTGCTTAATATCACATAACTCTGTCACCACATTAGTAATCTCCATTCGTTCTCTTGGAAATTGGTTTGAACAGAGGATTCCGATTTCCAGCACTGCAACCAAGCACTCCTTAAACATAACTATCCCTTCTCCGCTACAATTATTCTCGAGTTCTGACTGTAATGAGGGTTCAATAATCTCCACCACTTTATCGGGTATAGCCGATGCAGTGAAGGAGCGTAGTGTGACGCCATTGTTGAACAAACTGTCTGTAGGTCGCCTTCCTGTAAATAGCTCCAGCAAGAGAATTCCATAGCTATAAACATCTCCCGGCACGGAAGCCTTCCCGCCCATACCATACTCTAGAAACAGAGGAGTTGAAAGTAAGAAATTTGGAATGATTGGAGTAAGTAAAAAAAAGAGAATATAGTCAAAGAGAATTACCTGGAGGAACATAGCCAAAAGTTCCTTTGACCCCTATTGAAGTAGTTTCACTGTCTGAATGATGAGTTTGGGGGATTTCAGACAGAAATCTTGCTAGTCCAAAATCTCCAACGTGTCCAATCATGTCTTGGTCGAGTAGTACATTGCTCGGCTTGAGATCACCGTGTATGATTGTGGTTTCGCAATGGTGGTGCAGATATTCAATTGCAGAAGCCACGTCAACGGCGATACTAAGTCGATCAATGAAGATCAGGTGTCCTTCTCTGAGATTGTTATCTCTGTTTGGATGAAGCCATTGTTCCAAACTTCCATTTTCCATGAAGTTGTCCACTAGAGCTTTGAATTCGTCTCCTTTGTAGTCAATGCTCGAGCAGATAGTGATGATTTTGAGGAGATTTCGATGGCGAATGTGCCTTAGTGCTTCGCATTCGGCCATAAAACTCTTTGAGGCTCCTCTCTGTTTGAGGTTAAACACCTTTACTGCTACTACCATCCCATCCTGACTCAGAATTCCTTTGTACACATGGCCGTGGCTGCCCTCACCAATGAAATTCGATGATGAAAATTCATTTGTTGCTCGGCGGAGCTCTGTGTAGGAAACCTTTGGAAAACGTTCTTCCATGAGTGAGACGGTCAAAGGCTGTCTCCGTCTACATCTCATTCGAATGAAAATGAAAAGAGCTAATGCTATTACTAGTGCTGTACAAGCAACAATAATCGGAATGACAATCTTCGGAATGTGATCTTTTTCTCCTTTGTTTTTACACTTCGGGAATTGAAATGTCTCATTGCCCCCGCAGAGTTTAGCATTTCCAGCAACTGAAACTAAACTTTGATTCCGAAAGATCCCATCAAAAGGAATCTCCCCTTCAAAGTCATTGAAAGATAGGTTGAGATATTGCAGAAGAGTGAGGTCCTGGAGGTATTCTGGGATCTTGCCCGAAAGTTTATTGCTGGAAAGATCAAGAACTTGAATGCTTTTCAATGCACTCAAAGAGGAAGGTATGCTTCCTTCGAATAAGTTATTATCCATGTTGAGTAGCTCCAACATCAAACATTTGGACAGATAACTTGGAATTTCACCTGCCAGTCTGTTCTTCGAAACATCCAACCGTAAAAGTTTTGTCATGTTACCAATCTCTACCGGCAATGTCCCTGATAGAGAATTTCCTGATACGTTGAGTAGAAGTGACATAGAAGAGATGCTTAAAACTTGTTTTGGAATACTGCCGGAGAGGTTGTTTTCCGGCAGAGACAGCAGTAGCAAGGACTGACAATTTCCTAAGTTATAAGGAATGCTTCCCTCTAAATGATTATTTCGCAAGTTAAGTATGAGTAACTTGGTAAGATTTCCGATAGCAGACGGAATTCTCCCCGAAATTCGATTACTGAAAAGTCGAAGATCTGTCAAGTTCTCAAGTTTACCTATACCTTCTGGTATTTCACCTGTTATATTGTTGGTGTACAAGGCCAGCCGCTTTAGACCAGTCAGGTTCTCAATTCCAGTTGGGAGAGGACCGTGTATTTCATTTGCTCCAAATAACAACGACTCGAGAATTGTCGAAAAGTTAGCAATGGAGGCAGGCAACTGGCCTTTGAAATTGTTTCGACCCAAATCCAGTATCTGGAGGTTGCTGCAGTTTGTCAAAGAAGAAAAGAAACTAAATCCGTCGGGAACCTTGTTTCTCAACTTGTTTTCAGACACCGACAACCTCGATAGTTGCGATAGGCGGCCAAAAGTGGAAGGGAAAATTCCACTAAAGCTGTTCTTACCAAGACTTACAAATTGTAATCCTGATATGTTGGTTAATGAGCTTGGAATTGGTCCAGTAAATTGATTTTCCGGCATATAAATTCCTCGGAGATTCGGCAGGGTGAAGCCAATGCCGTCAGGCAAGCTACCGTGAAGTTGGTTGGTCCCCACGTCTAGGTATATGAGTGATGTCATATTGTAAATTGAATTTGGAACAGAGCCTTTAAGATTATTTCCAGCTATTTGGAGAAGGTTCAATTTTGATAATTTGCCCAGCTCAATTGGGATGCTTCCCTGAATATTATTTTCTGCCAGTGAAATTTGAACAAGGGAAGAAGCATTCGCCAGCCAGCTCGGAATACTTCCGGTGAGATTATTGACGGAAAATGAAAAGGCTTGGAGTTTATCCGTCGCGAGAATTCTCAACTCATCAGGGATTTCACCCACTAGATTATTGTAGTTGAAATTGATAACTTGAAGGTTGGCGCAGCGGCTTAAATTGCTCGGGATCCTCCCGCTGATCTCATTGCTGCTCAGGTCAAGATGTCTGAGGCGAGGCAACCGACCGATCTCTGGAGGAATTTCGCCGTGGAAGTGATTGTTCTCGAGCAGGAAGTAGGTGAGAAAAGAGAGATTTCCGATGTGGGGAGGAATAGAACCTTGCAGCCTCGTGGCCGTCAAATTCAAAGAGACGACCCGTCCCTCATGGCGACTGCTGCAAGAGACACCATTCCAATTGCAGAAATTGGTGTTTCCGTTCCAGGAGCTCATCACCTCTAAAGGGTCTCCACTGATTCTGTCTCTGAATGCAATAAGAGCGAGCCTGTCGGTTTCGTTCGAGGAAGACGATGAACTTGGTAGTCCGAGAAGACTGACGACGGAGAAGAGCCATAATGAAAGGAACCCCATTTCCAAGTTTTGGGCAACAGATGCTAGTACTTATTTCATCAGTACCTCAAATAATCTGCGATCACGACCCACGATTAAAAGGGAGAAGTCAGAAGAGGTGGAGGGCGGAGGTGAAGATAGTCTGCAACTTGTGAAAGAAGAAGACTCGAGTGTGGTACGGTGTTGACTGGGACGGGGTTTTGTCAATGCATTCACATTGGTGCCCTCCCAATGGTCTTACTTTGATATAACATCCATTATTGATAAGACTATATATTACTTGCTAAGATTGATTTTAGCCTTAGAGGGAACTCTCCCCTTTCTCACATCAAAGCAGCTGGGAACATTTAGATGGGCTTTTGGGTCCAATTTGTTTGGTCACAAAGTTGAAGGCTTTGAGAGATGAATCTTTTCTCTCACACATGCACATCAACTTGCATGGACTAATGCTAAAGAGGTTGTATGAGAAGAGTTGTTTAATTCTCTTAGATTATCAAATCTAAGTTTAGAACAATAAGTAGATGTATAGAGTTAGAGATATGCACATGGTGGGGTGGGGAGTTGGAAAGGCATTGATGAGCAATAATGAGGAGAAGCCAAAACAAGAACCTCTACTCAAGGGCCGGCCGCCGGCCCCCCTCCAAAGTACCGTCCTGGCCATTAGTCTTGCCAACAGACAAAGAAAGAAAGAAATGAAAATCATTGCTTGATATGATTCCTAATCTTGGTTTAATAATATTTGTTAAATCCAAAAAACACATTGTCAGTCATCATCAGTCGTCGTTGCAAATCTTTCATTTATTATTTAGGAATATGTTTGCTGGCGATCGTTGTTTCGTCGATCGAATGGGTCTGGTTTTCTTTCAACGTCGTGTGCGAGGAGCCTTACAGCGACCTCGAAAGCTCCGTGCCGCTATCGTCAGATTCTGACACAACGACGACGAACAAGGTTGGGAATTAAATAGTTGGTCCGATGAACTTTTTTATTTTTTATTTTTAATTAATTTCATTCAGCTTCCATTACTGTCCTCAAAAGCATATCCTTTCTTTTCCGCTTTATTCTTCTCTTCCTACTTCCCTACTTTACTTTTCATCCTCACTCTTCTCTCCAATTATATAGTCTTTCTCTTCCTGGCTTGTGGGTAACCCTCAGCAATCGTCGACTATGGTTTCCCGGCGAGGGTCTCTTACCCTCTTCGTCTTCCTCTATCTCTTGGTCTCCTCTCATGCCGTTGATTTCAGTTTTCGGAAGAAGCACCGGGAAATCGATGGACCTATCAAAACTTTAGTTGTTTTGGTGATGGAGAATCGCTCATTCGATCACATCTTCGGGTGGCTGAAATCGTCCCGGCCTGAAATTGATGGGTTGACTGGTGAAGAATCGAATCGCCTTTCCGTTTCGAACCCTGACTCGCCGGGAGTCTTTGTCTCCAACGACGCGTTGTTCATCGACTCCGACCCTGGTCACTCGTTTCAAGCCATTCGTGAGCAGATTTTCGGGGATGAGGATACGTCCGCTAATCCAGCTCCGATGAACGGGTTCGCTCAACAGGCTGAGAGCGAGGTCAGGGGAATGGCCAAAACCGTCATGAGCGGCTTCAAACCGGAGGTTCTTCCGGTTTACACTGAGTTGGCGAACGAGTTTGCGATTTTCGATCGTTGGTTCGCCTCGGTTCCTGCGTCGACTCAGCCCAATCGGTTCTACGTTCACTCCGCCACCTCTCACGGTGCGATGAGCAACGTACGAAAGGACCTCATCCATGGCTTCCCTCAAAGAACAATTTTTGACTCCTTGGAAGAAAATGATCTCACTTTTGGGATTTACTACCAGAATATCCCGGCGACCCTATTTTTCAAGAGCCTGAGGAAGCTTAAAAATATTCTCAACTTTCACAGCTACGCTTTGAAATTCAAATTACACGCCAAATTAGGTAAGCTTCCGAATTATTCGGTGGTAGAGCAGCGTTACTTCGACGTGAAACTGTCTCCGGCAAACGACGACCACCCATCGCACGACGTGGCGCTTGGACAGCGGTTCGTGAAGGAGGTGTACGAGATTCTGAGGGCCAGCCCTCAGTGGAAAGAGATGGCCTTGCTGATTACCTACGATGAGCATGGAGGTTTTTATGATCACGTTCCTACGCCTGTTTCAGGGGTTCCCAGCCCGGACGGGATCATCGGACCCGAGCCATACTCCTTTCGGTTTGATCGGTTGGGTGTTCGAGTTCCGACTTTACTCATCTCACCGTGGGTCGAAAAGGGAACTGGTAAATTTCTTCTCTTTTTTCCCATCGTTGTCTGCTCTGTTTTTGGATTTATTGGAGCTCTGTTTTCTTATCTGGCTTTATAATTGACTGTTTCTTGCTTTAAAATAGAAGAATCCTGTGGATTTTGGTTCTAAATAATGGGTTTGCGTTTTACTATGGGTATTAAACTGATAATTGTAGAGCCTGAGATCTGATCTTGGGCATATTGGAACTATAACAAGCCAATATATTCAGCTTTAGTTGAGTAAAAGTTATCTTCTATAGTTCCTCTTGATGTCTAGTTTCAATCCAAAATTTTGTTGCATTTAGGTGCTGTTAATACTTATATCACGATGATGCCTTTCGGGTAGGGGCGGACCTTATTTGGTTAAAATTAGGTAGCATAAATCCTCTGTTCCTTCATCAGTTCATTAGAGGGCAGTTGCACTTGAATATTATTCACTGTTTTGTATTATCTGTTCTTTGTTTGGATGAACAGGCCACTTTTAGAGGATTGAAGTTTCTTAGTTTTCACGTTTACTCTGCCCTTCTATGTGTTCTCGACTTTGAAACGATGATTTTAATCGAGTATTGGGTGTTGAATCTTGATTGGTTTGCTGCAGTCATCCATGAGCCTGATGGACCAGCACCCAGTTCACAGTTTGAACATTCTTCCATCTCTGCCACGGTAAAGAAGCTTTTCAACCTTAAATCAAACTTCCTAACTAAGAGGGATGCATGGGCCGGAACTTTTGATCGCTACTTCAAAATTCGCGACACTCCTCGCGATGATTGCCCAGGTTTTCATCGATCCCCCCTGATTATTACAATATTGTTGTATAGTCTTCTCTGCTTTTCATTGCCATAAAATTTGAAGCTCTGATTTCTTTAACTAATCATTTTGTATGAATTGACTCACATAGAAACTCTCCCGGAGGTATTGATGTCGCTGCGACCATACGGACCGAGAGAAGATGCGAAACTCTCAGAGTTTCAAGTGGAACTCATCCAGCTCGCGTCTCAGCTCAACGGTGATTACATCTTGAATACATATCCAAACATTGGAAAAAACATGACGGTGATTGAAGGTAACGGGTATGCCGAAGATGCCGTGAAGCGATTTCTTGAGGCCGGAAGAGCTGCTCTCCGGGCTGGAGCCAATGATTCTGCCATTGTTACAATGAGGCCATCCTTAACCAGCAGAGTGGCCATGGCTGATTCTGAGCAGTACCTGGAAACCCATTAGTTCAGCTTCGTATATGGAAGTTGTATATAGATTAGATACATATATGTAGATGTGGATTTGGGTGGCAGCCTAGTGGGCCTAAATAACTGGAGTGTCCACATTTATAATAGGTGTTGGTGGATCATCATTGTTGCATCGATGTCATGCATGTTTTATTATGAAATCTCAATCAGTATATCGCAAACTTCTAAAACTAGTATTACCCATTTCCTCAAACTTGCATACATCAATCAAAGCTTGGATTTTTATTAGTTTACACCTTCAGTTTCATTGAGGAGCAGTGAAGACCTCTTGCACGTCCAAATTGCGTTTTTGCAGGGTTGTATAGTACAACAGTTCTTGGTGCTTTAAATACAATATTATCTATTTTGAATCAAAATTTATGTAATTTTATTTTGAGAATTAGCAACAAAATACGTTGTATTAGGTAAGGAGAAGAATTGCACTTAAATTATATATTTTTATTATCTCAAATAATATGAAATTATACACTACTATTAGTATAAACTGCACTCTTCTTGATTTCATATGACCGACTGTCAATGTAATTGTGCTTTCTTCACGTAAAAAAAAAACTCTTGAAATGGGTTGCCTATTTTGGTCAATTTCATCATTTCTCGTCTTATGTTTATCGTAATCCGGTTTAGACAATTGAATTTTCTGACTTGTTTTTTTTTATTTTTTTTAAGATTAATAAAAATGCATAATCATCTTCTCAAAAATTGTTGCTCTCTAAAAATCACTCAATAACCGTATCCTAATTTATTAGAGTGGTTTCTATAACATAAGTAGGAAGATATGAAACAGATCGAAGCAAGTCAATATAATTACAGAGCTGCCACTAGAAAATGTTGAATAGAATTAATCCTTTTTTTTTTATAATTCATTTTTTGTCGTTTACAAACCAGATTTAATTAGGCCACCGCCACCCCGACAAGCGTATTTACTATATATATATATATATATAGCAGCGATTACCTTAAGCCGCCCACTTCTCCTCTCTCCATTGCCTCCCTGTTTGCTCAATTCCCATTCCTCTCTACATTTCTACCCTCTCCACTCTTCTCAATCTCTCTCACAACTCGCTCACTTTGACAATCGTTGTCTTTCTTCCTATTTCAATGGCTGATACCGGAGTTGTCACCGTTTACGGAAACGGCGCTTTGTACGAACCCACCAAGAAATCTACCTTTTCCGTCAAGGTTGGACTTGCCCAGATGCTCCGTGGTGGTGTTATCATGGACGTTGTCAACGCCGATCAGGCCCGCGTTGCTGAAGAGGCTGGTGCTTGTGCGGTAATGGCGCTTGAGCGCGTTCCCGCTGATATTCGTTCCCAAGGAGGTGTTGCGCGTATGAGCGATCCGCAGCTCATCAAGGAGATTAAGCAGGCCGTCACCATTCCCGTCATGGCCAAGGCTCGCATCGGTCATTTTGTCGAGGCCCAGATCCTCGAAGCCATTGGTATTGACTATGTGGACGAGAGCGAGGTCTTGACTCTCGCAGACGAAGAGAACCACATCAACAAACACAATTTTCGGATCCCCTTTGTTTGTGGTTGCCGAAATTTGGGGGAAGCCCTGCGTAGAATCCGTGAAGGCGCTGCAATGATTCGGACCAAAGGCGAAGCTGGCACTGGGAATATTGTGGAGGCTGTTCGCCACGTGAGGTCTGTCATGGGAGACATTAGGGTGCTGAGGAACATGGATGATGATGAAGTTTTCACCTTTGCTAAAAAAATTGCCGCCCCATATGATTTAGTCATGCAAACCAAGCAGCTTGGAAGGTTGCCAGTGGTGCAATTTGCAGCTGGTGGGGTTGCAACGCCTGCGGACGCGGCACTCATGATGCAATTGGGGTGCGATGGGGTGTTTGTGGGGTCTGGGGTGTTTAAGAGTGGCGACCCGGCAAGGCGAGCCAGGGCAATTGTGCAGGCCGTGACTCATTACAGTGATCCTGACATCTTGGCTGAAGTGAGCAGTGGCTTGGGCGAAGCAATGGTGGGAATTAATCTCAATGATGCTAAGGTCGAGAGGTATGCCAATCGATCGGAGTGAATTTGCGGTAAATGCTGCAAATGCATCAGTTGCATTGTCAGCATTGAAATAATATACACATTGTGTTGTTTTAGTTTGGATTCATACTGGTTTACCTCTCAGCTAAGAGAAGTACTGCAATTTTCTGAATTCATTTTAGAATAATGTTTGTTGTGAACAAAGATTAGTTCATGTAATGATTATTATTTTCAGTTCATTTAATGGCAGCCATTTTAGAGCATTTTTCAGTGTTGTGAATGGATAGCTGAGCGGAAACTAGTTATATCTAACCCTGTCTATCATAACCCTCCACTTCCCTGAGCTTCCTTAGCTAAGTGTAGATAAGTATAGATTCTACATGCATCGAGAAAGCGATATTACGAATATTTTTCAATATCGCTCATTGCATAAAATGTCATCCAACATACAGTCTTTCAAGGTATCCTTCTTGTAAGGTGGTTCATATTTGCTACGAGTTCATAATGTAGTGGGTTAGTTTTCTCTCTAATGCTCTATTAAAGTCGAGGATTTAGAGAGGTTTTAAAACAATTCTTCGACATTCTATTCTGTACAGGGGTGAGATTTTTCTTTATATAGAGAGAGATTCTTGTACAGACAGGGAAGAACTGAGGGAGGTGCTCCCGGGTGGGATTCCTTGACTGTCAATAGTAAAAGTGCTCTGTGTGTTTGTGGCTGTGGATGTAAAACTTCTTGTCCGAACTACGTCAATCTTGATTGTTCTTTTCTTGTTTCTCTGTGATTGCGTATCAATACTTTCGGTGGAAGAAATTTTAAGATGCAGGTGGTGGAACCCCGGATGCAGCGGTTCTTCTCGGCATCCTAATATTCCTCTCCCTGCATATGGTGAGATCATTTTAGTCTGTGCTTGTATCTCCTTGTTTTACCTTGTAGTTATTTCATTCATATCTTCTCTTGTTTCGGGTATATCAGGAACTGACTTCTTTTTTCTCGGTACTACTACGTATATTCAGGCCGCCATTTTTGCTTAACGGGAAATTAAGTCAGTAGTGATAGGATTGTTGCAGTCCTTGATGGAGGTAATGGATTTGTTTTTGCACTTGTCATTTATCCTGTCAAAGATTTAAGCACACCTTATGCGTCCTTGACAAAACTGAAATGTGTAATGGAAGCTGACTCAATCGATGCCGACAGTACCCAAACTTGATAAAATGGAATACTGATGATTCAATAGCTCATCCCTGAATCTTATCTTAGCAGAGTGACAGCTCAGATTCGGGGCAATCTTTAATTGATTGTGATTAGAGCTTTAGGACTTTGACAACTCCACTGGAACTCGTCAAATGCTTGCAATTACGATCAAACCTGTTCCGGCATGGATGATGCATGGAGCTCACATGGTTGCTCTTAACATGCGCTAACAGAGATATCGTTCCTGGGTTTGCTTCTTTTAGTTAAGTTGTTTTCTAGTAGTTGATTATTCTTCAAGAAACAAGGACAATAGTTTGAACTGTGGTCAGCCTGAGTTTGTGTATGATGTCAATGAACTCTAGTCAGAACCGAAAAACCAAATAATTTTGGGTCATTTTCAATAGATTAACAACGCCTGGGATTCTAAAGGTTCAATCTGAGGGGCAAGAGAGAGTGATTGTAGAAAAGCTGAGCCGATTATCTTGACAAAGCCCGAGCGCTCTCTCCAGATTAGTGACAACATCGATAATGGCGGGCCTCTCCTTCCCCTCGTACTTCACACAATGCATCGCCGTGTAAGCAAAAAGCTCTACGGCCTCCTTTTCGTTCAGATCCGGTTGTCCGACCCTCTTATCCAATACTGACCCCATCTCTCCGCCGAGTATTCTCGGCCCTGCAAATTCCACCACCCCCACCGGAGCATTCCCATCTTCTTCTTTGAATACAGCTTTCTTACCTGTCAAAAGTTCCAACAGAACAACCCCTAAGCCGTAAATATCGCTTTTTGCAGTCAAAACATTCGAAACATAGTACTCTGGGTCTATGTACCCGATCGTCCCCACCGCTCTTGTCCTCAGTCGCTCCAGCTCAGACTCGGGTCCCATCAACGATAACCCGAAATCAGACACTCTCGCTGTCCAGTTTGAATCTATAAGAATGTTTGAGGACTTTATGTCTCTGTGAATAATGGGTGGCACTGCATAATTGTGAAGATAATCAACTCCTCTTGCAGCGTCTAATGCAACTTTGATTCTTATTTTCCACGAATTCAATACGATGTCGGAGTTTTTCTTGTTATGCAGGTGATCATGGAGGGACCCATTTTTCATATGTTCGTAGACAATAAGCCTCTCCTCTTTTTCTTCACAGAATCCGATCAATCCCACCAGATGCTTGTGGTGGAGACGAGATAAAAGTGCTAGTTCCGAATCGAATGCGTTCTCCTTTTCCATCAATTTCTTCGTCTTCGAATTCGTCTCTGCTCTCTTAATTGCCACTTCTCGCCCATCTGCGAGCGTCCCCTTGTAAACGACCCCGAAGCTTCCGGCGCCGATCTTGTTTTCTGGAGAGAAGTTGTTTGTAGCAGCGGCGAGATCTGAGAAGCAGAATATCTGCGTTCTCTCTGAGTGTTTCGAAGACGACCCTGTTCTCTCCCATCTCAGTGTTCCACCGCTTTGGCCGGTCGAGCCACTTCTGTCGCACCGGAGCATTCTCGAGCTATGGCGTTTGCCTGAAAATAAGCTTAACTTGACGATATTAGAGGCGTTTCTAGACGTACTAACAGCTGCATTATCCAGATCCATGGCCGCTTGAACACTTGCAGGTAGCACAGAGTCATTTTTCTTTCTCCTGAAACCACAACGTAAGCAGTAGAGCAGACTGCAGACGCCTACAAAAGCTCCGATTGATCCGACGATGAGAAAAGCCCAGTTGAGTTTGTTTTGTGCTCTTGAAGGATGGGATGAAGACGATGGAGACAAAGGAGGCAACGGGACCGGCAATGGAAGTTGAGCCTTGCAAGTTTTACATATATTTCCAGAGCCATGACAGAGAGTATCTGAATTCGGATACATACCACACATTCCACAGGAAGAATGTGAGCAAGGGCCTGGGATTATCATCCCTAGAGGAAGCGTCTGCTGTAAATGAGTCTCATTTGACCACCCGCTTCCCCAACAAATGATCGTCAAATTGCTTATTTTTAACCCGCATATGAAATCCAATCCAGCAATGACAAACTCGAATGGAAGATCTATACCGGTTTTGATTCCGACTGTTTCTCCCCAACATGAAAGCTCGCCTGTTGTTTCTCTAACAGCGCAAGAAAAGTTTCCTCCCATGGCAATGGATGACAATTCATAAGCTGATGAAGAACTCGGAATATCCAGTTTCCCGGAACCCTTGCATACTAGAAGCCCATTTGTAGTCAACCCGCAAACACGAGACTCTCCAGCGACTATGGTCGCCATTGATGCGTTGTTGAACTGTTTTTGAATCTCATTTGCGATCACGTTGTGGCCCCAGCAAAATACATTGCACTTTTCCCTGGCAATTCCGCAAGAAAACCCACTGCCGGAAGTGATTGTTTTGAAATTCAAGGATTTCCCCGGCGAGGGAAACGGGGAACCGGCAATGCTTGCTCCTCTCCAGCATGTGGCTATGCCGGAGTTGACTTCTCGGGCGCAGACATGGTCGTTCCCGACTGCCAAATCAGTCAATGGAACAGAGTCGCTGTGATATATTCGTTTAGGTTGAAAACTGGTCCTGGAGAAGCGAGTGTCCCAACAGAGGAGGGTGTAACCGCGGGACGTAAGACCGCAGAAGAAGTTCTTCCCGCCGGAGATGGCGTCGAAGGAGACATTGGGTTGGACTTGAATAACCAGACCGCCTCGAAGGCACAGTATTCTGCGAGTGGGTTTGGCTGCAACAATACCGCAGACGGTGGAAGTGCCGTAAATAACAGCGGCAGTGGAGGAGGATCCGAGGGCGTGGGCTGGACTATTGGGGAGCAGAAAGACGAAGGTGGAGAGGAGATACAGTAAAGCTAAGGCCATGAGATTGGAGAAAGGTGGGTTGCAGGCCTTACCTTCTTCATGGAGACGGGGGTCTGGGAGAGAGTGACAAGGAAAGATGGAGGGGAGGGGAAGAGGCCGCCGCAGAAGCAGGGGCAGGGAACGTGGGTTTCCGGCAAAGATGGAAACTTGGAAGAGGAAGTCGCAATAAAAATATGATTAATTACAGTAATAAGCATCTCCTCTCTTCCATTGGATTGGCTCGGTCTCCATGGCTGTAGCTCTGACCATCCCAACATTTGGGATCACATGGATAGGCTGGGCTATGCTCGCAGTCCATGTGTGAAGACTGTTTCTTCCAGTTTTTTAAGGTTTCCAACCTCGTCACCGTCGCTTAATCTCATCAAGTGATCCAAGTAAGATTGTATTGCTTATTGCACATTTTCCTCAGCCTTATCAGCTACCCAGCTCGAGCTCGACTAGCCATGGCTCTAAAAATGGTGGTTCGAGGTTGAGCCCAAGATCCTCATAAAGGGAGTCCCAGTGACCCGGTCTGGGCGATTATTTACCAAAAACACACGTCTTGGAAAAGTAGTAAGAAGAACGACACAAGTGAGGACAAAAGGTGATGGGCTTTGTTATGTTTGTTTAGTAGTGGCAAGTAGGCACGTGATACTTGAAACAGGGAGCAGAGGATTATTAGCTGGTCTGGGCCGAAAGAGATAAGGAACTAGAATCAGAGGGCGTGGGAGGTGCGTAGGATAATATACGACTCCCCTTCCAGTTTAAGAAAATACTCACTTTATGTACAGATATATTCCCATTATTATCTTTTTGTCGCTTTAAATAACCCCACTGGTATTAAACTTAGGAGTGAAGAACAAATACAAATACGTTCTTCTAACCTTTTTTTTTTAACCAGATAACTCTTGAATTTGATCGAATTTGCGGTCAAGTGTTCCTCGTTACACTATTTTTAGATCGAGAGAGTTGATTCTCTTTGAAAATGGTTACTAATTCCTAGAACTGAATTCAATGGTGCAAGTTGGTAGAGAGGGGAGGAAGCATGACCCTCCAAGTTATGGAAAGGATGATTAACTTTTGTTGGGATATGATGCGAAAGCGATGGATGAGTAGAGAGGGGGGGGACCAGGCCCCAATCCCCCACTCTATTTCTTGCATTTTAGAGTTACAGAGGGGGGAAAAAAGGAGGAGATAGAGATGGCTACGACCCTGCCTAGCCTTCTCACCGCTCCGGTCAACTCTGGTATTAACTTAATCGGGATTGAAGCGTTTTTTATTCAAATAATGGAGGGAGGAAGAGACAAAGCCGGCCGCGTCAAAATCAAACACCTTTTTCTTCGCAATCCCCAGACTGGATCACTCTCCCACGTAATCCCCTCTTTTTCATTTTGCAGTTGCGTATGATTTGAGCTAAGGTGCCACCTCGCGCCGAGCAAATAGGATGCTACAGTGAACAGGCCAACTGGGTGGAGGCAGTAAAGAGAGTTGGGCAGTGAGAGCAAAGGAGTGGTCCTCGGCCATTAGTGCTTAGGAGCGAATCTGAGTGAAAGTAGAGGTGTCAAGTGGGTTGTCTGGACAGTGATTCTTGCACCCGGATGCCTTCTCTAGATTGCGTATCTCCTGCTTTTCCATTCCTCCAAATTTCTGCTTTTACTCGGACTCTGTTTCTTTCTTTCTTTTTTTTTCTTCCTTTTCCGGCTTTTAGTTACTGGTTTGGGTTAAAAGAAAAAATTGATTTCTCTTGGTGGGTGCTGTTGATGTCGACGGAATAATTCAGGGTTTGTTTGGAAGCATTTGTTTTGAGTGGCGCATTTCATCAGACGTATTTTCGAGCCCTGAAGGTGCAGTGGCTAAAGTGGGCACGGCATTTCCCTCCTCTCAAGGAGATGTTTGTTTTTGAGAGAGCTGCTCGGAAGGTGTTTGTTGTAATGACAAACAGACGGAGATAGATAAATCATAGATATATATATATATATATATATATATATATATATATATAGAGAGAGAGAGAGAGAGAGAGAGAGAGAGAGAGAGAGAGAGAGAAGGGTGGTCCCATCGCACAGGCCAGAGGCAGTGGGAGATGAAGATGAAAAATATTATTTTCCAAAAAAGTTGATGAAGTAAACAACTCCTCCCTCCGTTCCTGTTTTTCGTTGTTTTTATTCTTTCTCCATCTTAATCTTCAACCAACTACTCCGTCTCTCCCTCTCCCTCCTCTCCTGCCTCTGTTCCTTCCATAGATAATACTAAGATTATATATAAATAGAGAGTTTACATGTTCCCCTGTGATGCCCACGCCGGTAAGCGCAGCGAGGCAATGCTTGACGGAAGAGGCGGCGCGTGCTTTGGATGACGCTGCTGCGGTGGCGCGTCGACGATGTCACGCTCAGACCACCTCTCTTCACGCCGTCTCCGCTTTACTTGCTTTACCATCTTCTTCTTTCAGGGAGGCCTGCTCCAGCGCTCGATCCTGCGCCTACTCCCCCCGCCTTCATTTTCGGGCGCTCGAGCTCTCCGTCGGAGTCTCGCTCGATCGCTTGCCTTCTTCCAAGACTGTGCAGGAGCCTACGGTTTCTAACTCTCTCATGGCAGCCATCAAGAGGTCTCAAGCTAACCAGAGGAGGCAGCCGGAAAGCTTTCATTTTCACCAGCTTCATGTCCAGCAGCAAACGCCATCACTTTTGAAGGTCGAGCTCAAGCAATTCATCCTGTCCATTCTCGACGATCCGATTGTCAGTAGGGTTCTGGGCGAGGCCGGATTTCGGAGCTACGATGTTAAATTTGCGATTATGCATCCACCCATCACTCAATCTTCTCGATTTTCCAGGACGAAGTACCCCTCGTCATTCCTCTATAACGTGACAGATTCGGACACAGGTCGTCGAAGTTTTAGTTTTCCGTTTCCTGGTAGTTTCTCCGGTGAAGATGGGGATGAAACTTGTCGAAGAATCGGTGAAATCTTGGTCAGAAAAAGCACTAGGAACCCCTTACTGATTGGCGTCTGTGCGGCCTCTGCCCTTCAGAACTTCACTGACTGTGTACAGAAAGGTAAATCGGCAGGTTTTCCGGCTCAAATATCAGGGCTCAGCATAATTTGCATCTATAAAGAAATTTCGGAGTTTCTAAATGGAAACGGAAGCGGAGAGAAGTTTTGTTTAAAGTTAGAAGAGATCGGTCTTCAGGCGGAAAAAATTTCTGGGTCCGGTATAGCCGTAAACTATGGTGAACTGATTACTTTGGTAGGCGAAGATTTACCAGAAGCTAATGTAAGCTTTGTAGTATCCAAATTGACAGATTTAATGAAGCTTCACGGCGAGAAATTGTGGTTGGTCGGAGCTGCGGGGGCTTACGAAACATTTGAAAAACTTTTATCCCGTTTTCCAGCCATAGAAAGAGATTGGGATCTCCATCTCCTTCCTATTACTTCTTCTAAATCTTCTTTTGAGAGATTTGACTCAAAATCCAGGTTGGTCGACCATTTCACTCTGTTCCTCTTCATAATTTGTATGAACAATTGCGTTTTCAACTTTTGTAATGCAAGAAATTTACTTCTTTGTGTTGGCATTTGTGCAGCTTAATTGGATCTTTCGTTCCATTTGGCGGCTTCTTTTCAACCCCTCCCGATTGGCAATTTCCTCTTAGCAGTTCAAATCAATCTATCACACGATGTCATAAGTGCACTGAGAAGTATGAGCAAGAAATTGCAGCCATATGGAAGGTCGGAGCAACTGTCTCCATTTCTGATACTCAGTCCAAAACTTTGCCGGTATGGCTGCAAATGGCCGAATGGGACGCAAGGAGTAAGGGAATGAGTGCTTCAAAGGTGTGTAGAACTTCCATTTTTTTCAGTATTTCAATTCATTTTGTTGATGGTAGTGATTAAGCTGTGTTTGTTTTTGTTGAATTTTTTTGTGCTTGCTTTAGAATGTATTATTGGTTCAGTGCAGACCAAAGTTGATGACATTCCATTGAGTGCTAAAGTACTGGGAGTTCAGAGAAAGTGGAATGATATTTGTCGAAGTCTTCATCATGAACATCTGTCTAAAAAACTACAAATTTCACAGACAATATCGGAAGTCGAATCTGTCGAAGCAATCCCTCTTCCATCAGATAAGGAAAGAAGCACTGATTCAACTGAAGCTACTGATTCACCAGGAGCAATATTGCAAGAATTTTCTAAAAACCGGGAAACACTTTCCTGCCTTCAGAAATCGTCGCCATCGCTCCCTTTTGTCACCACTGATTTGGGTTTAGGAACAATATATGAAGGAACTAATCAGAAGCAGAAAGGTCTTGAATTGAACTACAATGACAACATTGGTGAATTCTCCTTCCGTTCTGATCTTAGAGATTTCAAGTCACTTAAGGAAGTTCTTACTCGAAAGGTTGGCTGGCAAGATGAAGCCATATCGGCTATAAGTGAAGTGGTTTCACTTTATCGATCTGGAAGAAGAAGGCATTGCACTTCAACCATCAGGGGAGATATTTGGCTAACTTTCCTTGGGCCGGACAAGGTGGGGAAGAAGAAAATTGCTGTAGCCCTTGCTGAAGCACTGTTTGACTCGAGGGAAAGCATAATTTCTGTAGATTTGGGCTGCCAAGATGGGACTCGGCAATTAGGCTCAGTCTTTGAATCTCAAGATTTAGATGGATATAATGTGAAGTTTAGGGGAACACTGATTGTTGATTATATCGCTCAAGAGTTGAGCAAGAAGCAACGTTCTGTTGTCTACCTCGAAAATGTTGATAAAGCTGACCCTCTCTCTCAAAATAGTTTATCACAGGCAATAAAGGCCGGAAAATTTCCAGATTCGCGTGGAAGAGAAATAAGCATCGACAATATGATATTTGTTGTAACTTCAACTGTCTCAGATGCTAATCAAACTTTCCAAGCTGACAGAAAGCCCGTTGAATTTCCCGAGGAAAGAATACTTTCTGCGAGAAACTGTCAAATGCAAATAACACACGATTGTGCGAAAGATCTCAGCCAAATAACTCGTACAAATGTGAGTATTTCACTCCCGAATGAAGTGGCAAATCTTTCTTCATTGCGGAAGAGAAAGCATATCGACTCTGACGAGCTCATAGAGCAGGAGGGAATTTGTGAGAAAGGGAAAGGAATACTCGAGCCATTGCCAATGTCCTATCTGGATTTGAATCTTCCTGTTGAAGAGATTGGAGAGGAAATAAGCGATGGAGACTGTGACAGTGATTCAATATCTGAATGCTCGGAGAAATGGGTCGAAGATTTTCTCAATCAAGTCGACGAAAAAGTTGTTTTCAAACCATACAATTTCGATGCAAATGCAGAGAAAATAAGGAAAGAAATCAAGTCACAGGTAGAGAGGGTGCTCGGCTGCAAGATTACACTAGAGATCGACTACGGTGCGATGGTGCAAATACTCGCAGCTGATTGGTTATCGGAAAAGAAGGAAACAGTTGAAGCTTGGATAGATCAGGTTCTAGGAAGAAGCCTGGTTGAAGCAGAGCAAAAATACCATTTATTATTAGCCAATCATCCTTTCTTGAGACTAACTTATTCGGAGAGGCTTGTGGAAGAGGAAGCTTCTGGTACGTTCCTGCCTGCGAGAATCAGTTTGAGCTGATTTTTATTTAGTGTAATTATGTGTATTATGTAGCTTAGCATAATATAGCATGATGACATTTAATAAGACCTTGTTTAACTTGTGTCTTCTGAAAAAATTTTGGTCATCATTTGGTGTTGTGGTTCATATTTCAAAAGTGTGTTACAAACAAGTTTTGATCGGGGCAATCCGTTCCTTCGAGCCTGTGTTTTGTTAAGTCCGTCTCTGGGTCGGGACACAAACAACATTTCTCTGTCAATCTGACCACCTCAATTTCAAATACCCTCTCAGGTTTTGTGTTTCTTCTCTACCTTACTCGTCAAAATGCTCTTCTATAGTGTTCAAACTGTGCTGCTAGTTAGCTTAAATTAGTGGAGTCAGGGGAATTGGCTTCGATCTTCTTCTTCTTCTTCTTCTTCTTCTTCTTTCTTAAACTTTATATTTTGTCTCCCCGGAGTTTACACTTGACTGTTTGAGTTCTTTGAGCGAGTTGGAAAAAAAAAGAGTTTAATTCAAGATCATAGTCAATCAAGATTCTTTTGCTCATTTAAGTTAGAACCAGAGGAGAAGCAGATAGTCGGGGAAATTGCTGGAAAAACAGTTCAATGAAAGAGAAGTAATGGACAAAAGACAAATTATGACAGCTTCTGAGGGTTGGCATGTTTGGTGGGTGCGAGAGGATCATGTCCCGGATTGGCTCCTGGTTCGCTGTAATCATCTATATTCACCTTCAAACACCTCCGTCTCGACTCCATCGCCAACCTCATCTCTCCCTTCTCTACAAATTTCATGCATCGCCCAATTTATAGAAAACACTTGTAGAACAATAACAATATACGTGAAGAAGCATAGTTATTAGACGCAAATCGCAAGTATAATGGTGATCAGGGAGAGTCTAATACTGCAAATCAACTGCGTACGACGAAGATGACTCTCAAATCTCCATTACTGCGCTAACCCAAAGTGCAGAGAACTGCATAAGTTTGAAGAAAAGTGAAGGATATTCAAACCTGAAAGTGTAGAACTGATTGGAGCTGAGCATAGTAACAGAGCTGCAAGCAATAAACACATGCAGAAGACTCGAGTAGGTCCTGCAAATCCCATCTTCTGATCTCTCTCTCCCTTTCTCTCTCTCCCTTTCCTGGGTTTAGACAGAAGGGGAAGGAAGAGTGGAATCTCTATTTACACAAGGAAATGTAAGTGAGAGAGAATGACGTAGAGATAGTTGACGTTTTTGGAATTATAGGTGCAGAGCACGTTCTTGTTCTACAGAAAGGGGCATGCCCGTGTGTGTTGTATTGTAAAACCAGAGGCCAGAGCCGGCCATTGTTGTGGTCAACTAGGAGGTGGGTAGTGGGTTCATCTTCCTCTCCGGCAGAAGTGATAAAGTTGAGACCTTTTGTAGCTCAGAAGTCTAAATTTGTACTTTTACATGGTGGGTATTCCTCCTTCCATGGCTGCATAGCATCGTATGGGTATTGGGTAGACTTTCCTTTTAAGAATGGGCCACAGAAAAGAGAAGGATAAGCCCATTCTTCTTTTCAGGAAATTAGGGTTCTTAATGAATGCAGCCGCTGCTATTTATACGCTGTAAAATTACGATTTGTTTACCACTGAAGCCTCGCCCACCTTCCCTCTTCTTCTTCTCCGGTCCGGCGACAACCCTTTTCCCCATATCTTCTTGTTTACCGGCTATGATTCTTCGGCTTCATAATCTGGTCAGTGTGGATTTATCTCTGTTCCCATTTGACTCGTTCCCTTGAAGCCAAATTGATTGTGCTCCTCTTCTTCAATCTCTTCCTCCACTATTTCTCTTGTTGCCATGGGAGAACACTAGAGCAGCTACATCTTTCTTTCCTTCTTTTTTTTTTTTTATCAACGATGATGAGCCTAACAGACCTGTAATGATTTGCGAACATGATCGCAATTCGTTATGAACATCTAAGGGACTGAGTTTTGTTTCTTTCCAACTCGAAAGGCCTCTTCTTTTTGTTCAAAGTAGCTGAAATTAAGATGAAGCTAATGAGAAGAGCAGGGGCCAAGAGCATCCTTCTCCTCGCTATCCATGGCTTCTCCTTGAATGATGCCTCTTGGACGTCGGAGAAGAACATTTGCTCTCTTCAATTTAAAATTGTGAATCGTATTTCGTCACCGTTGAGCCTTTTGCTTCCTTCAGTACGATTGTACGACATAACAAACAAATAAATAAATAATCTCGGTCTTAATAACAAGATTAATTAATAAAAACATAATTAATCACGAGGTGATTAAGAATGTTTTATTAAATTAAGTCTGTTAACAAATGCAGCTCTAAATTAATAATCTTTAAAAATAAATAATTTAAAGCAACCCCACGTCTAAACGAGTGAAAATATAACCTTTTATAATCTGGATTTGGCCTGGAAATGACTCTCCCGCCTCCACTGGCTAAGCTTCCTTCTTTGCAACCTCCTCAAGCTTTCTAAGTTGATTTTGAAAATTAAGAAAAAGGTTATATGTTACTGGTGTTAATGGACTGAAAAGAAAAAAAGTTTGCTTGGGCGAGGATCAAAGGGTTAAGGGACTTGCAGAAGACATGAAAATCACCAAGGAAAAGCTAGAGGATTCGGAGAAGAAGATCAATCTTGAAGTTTGAGATACAAATTGTAATTTTAATGGATTCAAGGTTTAAACTTACATTCGATTTTGTTTTTTATAATAAATTCACGTATATTTTGCAGTAGGATTTTGATTTTCGCAATGATATTATCATCCTCTGGGACAACTTTGAATCTGTCAAAACCGTTACTTTTTCTTCACCCTCGTCCCTTTGAACCTGCGCAAGAAACATATCTATCATTAACAGCTTGGCATTAATTTTCAGGAGGGGAAAAGAGATCCAGATTCAGCAATAACATCTTCCTCATAAATCTGCTCAACCTCGCTTTCATGGAGTCTGTCTCTTTTGACCGGCGAGTCCCGTCGACGTAAGAAGAGTACAGAGTGCATCATGGGTGCCCACAGAAGCAGATAAGGTTTTAAATCCTCTAAATTATTTCCTTTCCGTAAGATTATATCTCAGAGAAAGCCAAGCTATGAGTACCGACATCCTCTGCAGTTAATGCAATGGGGTCGTGTAAATGAGAGAGATACTGAGATACTACATTTGACAGAGACAGCTTACCATATGCATCCTCTTTCTCGTCTCTTTTCATCTCCTCGTCTTTGAACCATCTTTTAAACGCTGTTCTGAAGCAAGAGAGAGAAAGAGTTGTTTGGATTTTTAGAATTCGACCACTTTATCACACGTACGGCTTGTCCGATGGAGACCGATCTTTATTATTTTGTTTTGGACTAGAACGGGATTGATAATCACCGTCCACGATATTCGCCTTCAATGGCAAGCTGGTTCTGAGAATATAAGCAAAGATTTTAAGGATGAGTTTTGTAGATGATATCTCAGGTTTTAGTCATATCAACCTTTTGTGGATGGTCTTACAAATTGACAGGAGCCCAACAATGAGGAAGCTGGATGGATTATGGAAGACGACACACTACCAACTGGCCACCACCTACTTGTCCCGTGAGATTCAGCTAATCCAATCTGTACATGAAAATCATTTTAGTTTTAGCAGGAGAATCCTCTAAAGTTTCTTCCTTTCTACCTCATGTTCTTCCCCTTTCTGAAAAAAGTATATTTTTTGTACATTCATTGGTTAAAGGTAAATTGGATTTAATGCATTTTGCACCTTCTTTACACGCACAGCCACACCATTTCTCTCCTCACTATTTGCTGCTTCTCTTGCTCCCTACTTTTCTCTCTTTAAGTTCTCAAACTTCAGCCTCTCTCTCTCTCTCTCTCTCTCTCTCTCTCTCTCTCTCTCTCTCATGAACCCGTCCGAAGAGTCTGGGGAGGGTGGCATGTCCCATGAGGTATTCTCTTTTTCCGGCTCCTATCTTTGAACTGTCTTTCCCCAAGAAATTTCCGTGGACTGCAGTTTATTCCATATTGGTCACAAATCTTGCCTGTTTCTTCTTGCATTGTAAGCATAATTTGTTTCTTCAACTCATTCAGAAGCCAAAGAGATTGTCCACCAGAGCAGTGGTTGCGTTAGCATATCAAAGTCTGGGTGTGGTTTACGGCGACCTCAGTACTTCTCCTCTCTATGTTTACAAAACCACCTTCTCCGGCAAACTCAGCCTCCACGAGACTGATCAAGAGATTTACGGGGTGCTTTCCTTCATCTTCTGGACATTCACCATCATTGCTCTCTTGAAATATGTTTTCATCGTCATGTCTGCTGATGACGATGGTGAAGGTACAGAGTTTATGCTTTCTTAGTCAAACAGGATAATTTTTGCCTCCATTGATAACTCTCTGATTGAACCCTTTTAAGAGCTACTTCGAATCTTAATCTTCATCGCTTGAGTGAGAAACTACAGAGAAAAGAAAAGAAAAGAGAGGATTAAATAATAAGTTTTAAGCTTAATTACTGCAGATTTGCTGATGATGGTGCAGGTGGAACCTTTGCACTGTACTCCCTCCTCTGTAGACATGCAAGGCTGAGTGTTCTACCCAATCAAGAGCCTCTTGATGAAAAGCTGTCTGCATATGCAGCAGTGGGAAGTGCTGATACATGGCAAAGTTCACTTCTGAGGTCAGCTTTCGAGAAGCGCCCAAAACTTCGACAGGGATTGTTCATTTTCGTTCTTCTCGGAACCTCCATGGCAATCGGTGATGGAGTATTCACTCCTGCAATATCAGGTAGCATGACTTAGTATAGCGGGTAAAGTGTAATTTAGATCTTAATTTTTAGGGTCGTTAACATATTAGATTTTATATGCATTAAATCTAACATGCTTGTATATACTACGTTTTCTATTTAATTAGGTTTTTTAAAACTGATTTCAAACTCATACGACGATTATAAGAATGTACTTATGGCTTCTTTTATATGCATTTTTTTATTCTTTCAGTTCTTTCTTCCATTTCCGGCTTGAGAGTGAAAATCACAGAACTCCACGAGAGTACGTATCGATTTAATTAAAGTAATATGCAGTATTGATCGGTAAAATGTCTAATTCAGTTGTTTTGTTTTTGGGTCAGATTATGTTGTTGCAATCTCATGCATAATGTTAGTGGGGTTATTCTCCCTTCAGCATCAAGGAACACACAAGGTTGCATTCCTCTTTGCTCCAATTGTGACAGCATGGCTTCTATGTCTAAGTGGCATTGGATTGTACAATATCCTCACATGGAATCCATCTATTTTTCATGCACTCTCTCCTTTTTACATGTTTAAGTTCCTTCAGAGCACCGGCCTCGAAGGGTGGGTGTCGTTAGGCGGGATAGTTTTGTCCATAACGGGTAATACTCTCCACCTTCCCCGGTTTTCAAGTCCATCTCCCGCTAAACAGATACAATTCAAAGTAGTTTCTTCTATTGTGCTAACTTAGGTGTGGAGGCAATGTTTGCAGATTTGGGTCATTTCTCGTCGCTCTCGATAAAGGTAATTTACCCGTGGGTAAAGTGTAATTTAGACCCTGATGGTTTGGGGTCATTTACATATTAGAATTTAAACTATTTGTTAGAAAAAATGAACCTTCATCTTTCAGTTATCAACAATTTAAATTGACTTCAATTTATTTGTTAAATCTAATGCGTATGTATCACGTATTCCAAATTATTCTGGTAATTTCAAACTCTATCGATCTCTTTTTTGTTGAATTTTAACTTTGTAAATCGAACAATAGATTTCAAGATCGATTTAGAAATTGTTAAAAAGGTTCAACATGATGTTAAAATACCTTATTAAATAGAAAATATGGTAGACACGTTTTGAATTTAACAAATAAATTGATGATATGATCCAAATTGCTAATAGTTGAAAGATATAAATTTGATTTATCTGAAAGTATAATTTATGGTATAATCTGTAAACGATCCCGAGAGTGTGTTATTTTGGTTTTGTTTCTTATCTTAATGTTTCGATGGCACTCTGATCTAGATAGCCTTCACATTTGTCGTATATCCTTCTATGATCCTTGCATATATGGGGGAAGCTGCATTTCTCTCCAGGCACCATGAAGACATTCAAAGAAGCTTCTACAAGTCAATTCCAGGCAAAGAAGTTAATAAATTACCAAAGCATTTGAATCCATTCTGTGTTATGTAGAATTGACGATATATCACTTTATTTCAGAGGCCGTCTTTTGGCCGGTGTTTATAGTGGCCACTTTCGCTTCTGTCGTGGGCAGCCAGGCTGTAATTTCTGCTACCTTCTCCATCATTAGCCAGTGCTACGCTTTGGATTGTTTTCCCCACGTGAAGACCGTCCACACCTCAAGTAAAATATATGGTCAGATCTACATTCCGGAGGTTAATTGGATGTTAATGTTCCTTTGTCTAGCCGTGACAATTGGATTGAGGGACACCAACATGATAGGCCATGCTTATGGTATGTATCTTTAGACTCTAGTTGAATGATTTATCTGATTGATAAATCAAATTTGATTGTCTTGCTTGGCTTGCAGGGTTGGCGGTGTCGAGTGTGATGTTCATGACGACTTGCTTGATGTCGTTAGTAATGATAATCGTGTGGAAAAAGACGATAGGAAATGGCGTTGCGTTTTTCTTGTTTTTTGGATCAATTGAACTGCTTTACTTCTCAGCCTGCATCATTAAAGTCCCAGAAGGAGGGTGGATTCCTCTGGTGATGTCGCTTATCGCGACGAGTCTTATGTACGTGTGGAATTATGGAACATTGAAGAAACACATTTTCGACGTTGAGAATAAAGTTTCGATAAATAGCATAGTCTCCCTCGGGCCTGGCCTCGGCATAGTCAGAGTCCCTGGCATTGGACTAGTATATAGCAATTTGATCAGTGGAGTTCCTACTATGTTTGGACATTTTGTGACGAATTTGCCAGCATTTCATCAGGTGCTGGTTTTTGTTTGCGTCAAATCCGTTCAAGTTCCATACGTTTGCGAAGAAGAACGATTACTAATCCGTCGGGTCGGTCCGAAAGAATATTGCATGTTTCGATGCATTGTGAGGTATGGCTACAAAGACATAAAGTGCGAAAACTACAATTTTGAAAGTCAATTAGTATCTGAAATTGTGCAATACATAGAAACAGAGGAAGATGATCTTAAATCAACAGACAAATTATCCAAAGGGTGCGAAAGCTCGAGTTTCGGTTATTTTGAAGTTTCAGACCACGTTTTCTCAATCCCAAATCATCGAGAAAGCAACAGCGATCATCGGGAGATGAATGTCGCATTGGAGAAGACCCTTTACAAAGATGAATCACTACAAGTACTGAAAGCACAAGAGTGTGGGGTGGCTTTCATTTTCGGACACATCTCGGTAAAGGCAAAGAAATCATCATCTCTATTGAAGAAATTTGTTGTAGACGTTATGTTTGCTTTTCTGAGTGAGAATTGCAGGGACCCAGATGTTATTCTGAACGTTCCTCACACATCTTTGCTGGAAGTGGGTATGATTTATCATGTTTAAATTCAACTAGCCATTGGTGTAGAAACAGCACTACAGCAGTGAGTCCACTGCCAAAGAGATGCTGTTGTGTCTGCTCTGATCGAAGGATGCAGCTCATTAGTTGTGGTTTTACTTGTAAAGAATGCACAGAATCAGGGGATACTGTTTGATGCACGCTATTGTTAATTAGAGGAAATTAGTTGTTCGAATCAACCACCCTCCGAAACCATTTGTTTGTTAGAGATCGAACGGTAACCGGAAAAAGAAAATACGACGTGGGTGAATAACAATCAAACTTGCGTGGGTGAAAACAAAAGTGCCCGTCTTTCAGGGAATCCCTAGAATATAGGCTTTTTGACCCTGGCAAAGGAGATCCAGCCAGTTTTATTCTCCATTCTTCTTCTGATGTGCCATTGAAGACTGGTTTTTGGCCTGAGCCCAGACCCTGTTCAAACCTTTTTCTGAGTGTTTAATGGTGTCTACTGGATTTTACAGAATCGAAAAATGGACCCATGTTGGAAAAATGGAGATGGAAGGTGGAAGTGGGTCCCCCTTTCCTGAATCAAAGGAGAGAAGAAAACACAGAAAAGATGGAGTAAGCTTATAGAGAGAGAGAGAGAGAGAGAGAAGGCCTTTCTTCTTCACCTCTGCACTCCATTAAAAAAATGGTACAATTGCAGAATGTGATTTTCATAAAAGAAAAGACAACCGCCCACCACCTCTCTTTTCTTCTTCCTGCCGTCGCCTTCACGAGTTCTTCATTTCCACCCATCTTCTTCCTCAGTTACAGGGATTCTCCTTTGACGTTCTTTCTTTTTTTTTTTTTTGTTTCACATTTGACTCGTAAATCCTCGCAAATGTAAGAGCTTCCCTTCCCTAGTTTCTGTGTTGCAGTTATGGGGTGGTCCTCCAACTCCTCATCTTCGTCTTCTACTTCTGTCAGCGACCTCGTCCAGAGTATATTCTCTTACAATGGCAACGTCATGCTCGCAGCCATAGTTTCCTTTCTCCTCGTCCTCCTCTTCGTCCTCCTCCTCCACTTCTACGCAAAATGGTTCTTAGCCGCTCAAGCGCGGGACACTCGACGCCGCTCTATGACAGTCTCCACACGGCTCACCCACCCACGCTTCTCCAATTTCCAGCCTTTAACAGTCGACTCCTCTCCCACAAACTCTCCTACCAAGGGGCTCAACCCTTCGGCCATCGCATTGATCCCTCTATTTGTTTACGAATCAGATAAAAAGAAAAATGGGCTGGAATGCGTGATTTGTCTGAATGATTTTGAAGATTCAGAGATTGGAAGAAGCTTGCCGAAATGCAGCCACGCTTTCCACGTTGAATGTATTGATATGTGGCTGGGTTCTCACTCGAACTGTCCAATTTGCAGAGCTCCAGCGGCATACGAGGCCTCCGGCGAAATGGATGCCATTGTGGGATTGGGCGCCGGAGAATGAAACCATTGGTTCAACTACCAGTCCAGTCCATTATTTTCTCTCAGACTCGAAATTACATCAAGTTGTTGCCATTCTTTTGTTGGTCAGATTTTAGAAGTAACCATTGTAGGACAACTCAGGGAATGAACGTGACAAGAAATCTCCTTTTTTTCAGTATCGCCGGACGACGGTGAAAACAGATGCGAAGAACATACAACTTTCCTTGTTTTCCGGGCCATGCTTTCCCTTTGTAGTTCAACTACCCGTGTTTGCTTATGCCAATGAAGCGTCACTTCAGTTGCATAAAACAAATACGTTGAATCCACGTTCTAAATGACATCTATAAAAGAGCTCTCTTTCACATTTTCTTTTTAACATTATGATTTAAATTAACTGTTAATTACATTAATTCCATATTAGTTGTAATAATAAGCAAAGAGTTATCAACAGTGGGTGGCGAGATATAAAGAAGCAAGAGATAATGGAAAACTGATTAGGACCCACGATTGAATGGTGTTTGGGCAACTCATGCACTCAAATAAAAGTGAAGAAAAGAAGATGAATTTAGACCTAGAAAGCAATCTCAAGTCTTTAATGGCGGCGGCAGTTTAAAAGAGCATGCAGAAAACGACCCACAGTGTCTCCCTCTGTATTCATCTTTCTTTCGCACAAGGTTATTGTGGATTTCTAAGGTCTAAAATGAAGGCTGAGTATAGATAGAGCATTATTCGTCTTCAACTATATAATGCTACCCACCAACTTTAAGCCCATAAAGCGAGGATTGACATGGAGGTAGAACCCAGAATCAGAGCAACGAAAGCTACTTTTTTTAACGAGTGATTAGAGCTCATCATTTTATTGTGGAAGAAATCAACGGCTATGAGGTCGACAAGAGCCATGTATATCAGAATTCCGGCGGAAAATGAGCCTAACAGTCCTTCCATGATCAAAGCATTGGGGCTGCCGTCGTCGTAACCAGTCACTGAGAACAGTATCATCCCCAACGCTATTCCCATCGGAGTTGTCACTGCAAACATGCTGCACATGTACGCTGTCGTCCCAAAGCTAAACCCCGCCTGTCATTTTCACACCCGCCGCCCAAAAATACGCAGGCCAGAGTTAGATGTGTTCATTAAGGTCCGTCAATGGTGGAAAGATAAAGTAAAACCGATACCTGAGCAATGCAGCCTCCGAGACCCATGCCCTCGAAGATCTGGTGAAAAGCCAGAGCTGCAACCAGGGGTCTGATAGTGCACTGATTCTGAGACATCCCCATCGTTACACCTATTATGACAGAGTGAAAAATTATTCCAATCTCTAATACCTGTGATACCAGTTTCTGCTTCAGCCTAGCCAATTCTTCCACTCGATCGGTCGAACAGGCTCCCAACTCTATCGACTTGAATCTGGAGTCAGTTGATTTGGAAAGAACGTCGCTGCCCAAGGAGTTGGCGATCATCATTTCCTCCTGCGTGGGGACAGAGTTGTAGGGGCCGTGGTCTACATGAGAGGTGGCAGCGACATCGACGAGAAGAGCGAGTAAGGCGCCGAGCATGGTTACCAAACCGGAGAAGGGGAAGTCCTTCCAGGGATGGCGGGAAGAGACCTGGCAGTCGGAGAGAGACTGGTAGGCGTCAGGGAGAACGTGGACAAGGGAGGTGGAGAGAATAACTCCAGCGGCAAAACATTTGATGAGGAGAATGGCTTTGTCGTAAACGGATTTGCCGTGAAAGAAGCGGGCAAGAAGTACAGGAAGAGAGACACCCAAGACACTGGTGAAGAAGATTAGAAAGATGGAAACTAGCTTCAACTGGGCCACGACGTGGCTGTCTCGACACTCCAAGGCCCGAGCACTGTCGTATGAGCAGGCAGACATGGGTAGCGATGATGAACACGTTCTTAGAGAGGGTAAGAGAGTTTAACTGCGAAATGTAGTGAGAGAAATAGAATGGAGGTAGTGATAGATTGAATGATGATCTTCGATTTCTTTAACTTGTGTGCTCCAACTCCTTCTCCCACTCAACCAAATTAAAGAGCCCAACTTACTTTTAGATTACTTTTGACTCTCTCTCTCTCTCTCTCTTAAGTTTAGAATGATGGTTGATGTAGTACAGCAAGGAGACAAACCCAGAAGTAGGCATCTCCAGCACAGAAGTTGCATATTACAGCAATTGAAACAGGAGTTCTCCACTCTCCGGCCAAAAGAATCATCAACGCGTAATATAATGGTCCCTTGACAAGTTCCATACCAATTATCAGAGATCAAAGGTGCTCCTTCTGCATCGATCCGAAGCAAGAACCAAAGCTGAATCCAGGCAGATATCATCTTGTTACACTCATAAAAGCTCTGTAGGCTGTAGTCTCCTAATCTGGTCATTCACTTCATATGAACAAGCTCCCTGTTCAATTTCTAATCAAGCAAAAGTATCCTATCTTTGATTCAGCAAAGATAGAACGCAAAAAAGATCCAAAGTTAGGTTTGAAGCTCGACTGATGCACGATTATAGAGAGGGAGACACAAAAACATCCGCGAAATCCAAAAGCATAGAGAATTTAAGCAACTCGGTAATGGAGTAGAAGCAAGAATGGAATGTAAATGGTGGATTCAATTCTCCAATCCTTCCATAAAAAATCTATTTCAAGCAACTGCGTTAAATGGTGTTCGATTAAAGAAATTACTGAAAGTCTCTGTCTCAGATCGCGTAGATGAAGATGAACAAATTTTCCATCTTTAAGAAGGACGACCAGATTGCCTTCCCTAAAAAAGATGGTTCTACCCTTCTTCAAACGAGATCATTGCTAACTTTCCGTAGAGAAACCAGAGGTTCAATTTGTTGTATAGTAAATCAGCGTTCAACAGATGATTATAACAGCACTTTACTTTCTCTTACAACAGGTGCCCAATACACAAAAGGATGAAACAACAGCTAGATACAACATTGGCTCGCTTACTTGGACTACTTTTGATCTGTTCTGCTTACAAAATGAGAGTGCCTACCAGAAAGGATGTCAACGGAACAGTGAGGTTGTCGTCGAGATCGGTGCTGATGGGGAGAGATTCCACCATTGCTGATGCCATCGAAACCATTAAGAACCCCAGTATCATTTCCCAGCTCTCCTCAACATACCCAAATGATGCGAAATAGTACATATACCTGCCAGTACAATCCATGTCACCAAGAATACCATAATCCAGGGCAGAATAATTAACAACGTGAAAATCCATCAACTTCACCCAATTGACGCCATGAAACCAGCAGATGCCATAGCCAAACTACCAGCCAAGGACTTATTTCTGTTATAAGGAAGCTTCGTAGCCCCATATCGTCTCCCCACTATGTCTGCTAAACCTGATACAATAGCAATGAAACCAAGCTTATAATGATTGTCTATTTATGTAGTTCAGTAAGGAGATAGACCCAGAAATACCATCTCCAGCGCATAAGTTGCATATCACTGCAATTGAAACAGGAGTTCTCCAGTGGATTAAACTGGCCAAAGTAATCATCAACGCATAATATAATGGTCCCTTGAGAAGTTCCCTGATATCCATAACAAGTTGAGAACACATTAGGTAGTATTATCGGAGATTAAAGGTGTTCCTTCTTCTGCATCGATCTGAAGCAAGAACGAGAGCTGAATCCAGGCAGATATCATCTTGTTACACTCATAAAAGCTACCTGTAGTCTCCTGATCTGGTCATTGACTTCACTGTGGCCTCATCTTTCCATATTCCAAGTCCCAACAGAAGCATCTTTATGATATTCACACCAGGAATTAAAGATGCAAACATTGCTCCTTGATATCCAGAACTGCGTTGATTAGCAAAAAGCTAACCATCAAGCATATTTGAAAGGTTTATTATGGATACGTAGAGACCAGCAATACCTGAAGAGTGGCCAGCAGAGCATAAAAACTAGTCCGATGCTAATATGAACGAGCTTCCTGTTCAATTTCTGATCAGACAAAAGTAAAGGAGTCAAAAAGTTGCTATTTTTTACTCTCGATGGAGCCCCAAGTACTCAGTTACTTTCATGGAGTTTAGAAGTAATCTACATTGATTTTCCTACTGGTAAACAATTCGAAAAAAGGAGAAGCAATCCGCCATTGACCATTTTTTTGGCGATTCAGTGCCTTCCTACGGAAAAGCCAGCTCCAATTGACAAACCCATGAGCGAAAGCGATCACGAACAACGGAAGGTAGAATTTCTCCGGGAAAGATAGCATTACCCTAAATCTAATTCACGTTTAGCTGAAATAAAACAAGCACAGTCGACAAAGGGGACATTACCTGGTCGAAGAGTCCACGTTTAGCTGTTTCTTCCCATAGACGCAGCGCAAGGAGCGCGATTGCGCCGGAGAAGGCGGTAGCGGAGATATCAGAGATAACCGGATTGTGGAGAAGCATAGTGGCGGGAGCAGGTGAAGTGTTTCGGCGGGTACTCAAATTGGTGTTGCAGCCTAATCGGAGACGAAAAGTGCTACTGGGTGAGAGGGAGGGAGCGGGGGGGTTGGCAATGCTGGGATTTTGTCCCACGCAGGAGATTGAAATAGTGGGTTTTTCGTTCAATCCAAATGACGACCAAATGAGGTTATGGGTGGCCATTTTGCGACTCAAAAGAAAGAATAGATCGTGTAAGCGTTTAAAATTTGAAATTACAGAAAAACTTGAACTTGCTTCCTGTAAAAATCCAGTTTTTATTACGTACTTTCTACTGAGTAGTGAGTAATATCAGCTGTCTACCACTATTAATCAACTAAAAAAAAAAAACTAAACTTTGATGTCGAAGCTTCTTCTTAGAACTGACTGCACCCAGGCTACACCTCCGGAGTGACGACGTCAGATGGGGCAGGCCCGGAAGAACAAGAAGGGCAGCTGGCGAGCCCGTTCTCATTACACGCCCTACAGCTCTTGAAGCCGCTCTTGTCGGCGTACAATTTGTGGCTTCCAGTACATTCGTTGCACACAATGAACGAATGCCCTCCGCACAGCTCACACTCCCCCGGTTCAGCGGCTGGCAAGCTTTCCACCAGTTTCTTTAGCTCTCCGCTTTCGTGAAGCCGCTTGATTTCCTCTGCCCCGCCTATGTATGTCTTGCCAATGAATACCCTGGGCAACGTCAACTCCTTTTGACCAAGCTTTTGCTGTAATTCCGTCAAAAACCTTGAATCCATGGAGAGATCTCGCTCTTCCATGGCAACGCGAATTCCTCGCAATATCGACCGTACGGTCTTGCAGTCTTGGAAGGTGGGCCTGACCACCCGGAGGGTCGTGAAGTAGAGAAGTAACCTTTTATCTGCGCCTGGTATGAAAACGGAATGGGAGACGGTCGGGGATTCTGATTCCGGTTGATGTGGGGTTTGGGCAGAAGGGTTGTCGGAGTTGGTTGAGCAGGGCCGAAGGGGAGAGCTAGGGGGTCGTACGCGGTGGAAGATGGAGAGTTTCTTAGAGGTAGGTGGAGGGACTTGGTCGGAGCAGAGGTCGAGAACGTCTTTAAAGGTGGAGCAAGAATAAGGAGAGGAGGGCGACGACGATTCGTGTGTATGAACCGTCGGTTTTCTCCAGGACAGCCACATTGACGGCGCTGGCTGCTGATCGGAGCTTCAAGTCGGCGGGTATGGTTGGTTTACAGGAAGAATGAAAGAGAAAATTTAGGGGGAAGAAGCGTAGGGGGGTTGGATTGGGTTAAAGCGAAGGATTTCTCGTCCGAAGAAAGAGCTGCAAAAGCGGAGTCCCTTCCATTGTTGGAGCTTATCTCTTTCACATTCGAAACAGAGCATGCGGGCGGGTGTCTGTCCAGGTGGTCTGAGTTGTTGAGGAAAAATGAACGACGGATTCTAATCGACAATCTAGAACAGAAAAAAGTGGATTGAAGAAGCTATTTATAGAGCAGAGATTTAGATAAATTTAGAGTCTGTCTTTCTGCATTCATGTAGCCATTAATGTCGAGACAGATTATAACCTGTGTCGTAGGAGACAATCCAACATCATCGTATTCAAACAGCTCCCAGATTTCAATATCACCCTTTGAAATGTTTCAACAGACTAATTGACATTGACAAGAAGCAAATAACATAGTATTTGTTTCATTTCATTACTTAAACAACACAAGCACAGGTCTCTGTCGTTAGTTTTTTCTTCGCTTTGGACATCTGTTAGTTTCGATAGGATAATCTCTTCTCCCCTGTACGCGTAGCAAGAACAGAACTTGGCCTATTGTCGACGACAATGCAGAAAGCTCCCGACTTAATCAAGCCTGTTTTACCTGCCCTCCAAACATTGATATGATTTCGGAAAATTGCGGTCGATTTGAAGGGCAACTGTTCCAGCATTTAGTCATTAGGGACTTGAGGATTTGAGGGCAGTCCTTGGGAATGTCAGGCCTAAGGCCACAAGCAGCAATGCCCACAGCAGCTTGCACCGGTGAATATGATGAATATGCAGCCTCTCCCGTCACCATCTCCCATACTACCATTCCGAAGCTGTACACATTGCTCATCCATGTTTCTCTCACATTCTCCGGATCACCGGCAATTATCTACTCCAAGCCAACATCATAATATACAGTTAGAACACACTCATTCAATCATGAAATGCTCGATAACATTAGTTTTCAAACATTAGTCAGAGTCTAAATATAAAACTTTAATATTCGGACAAACTACCATCAAGATAAAATGTAATTTCCAACGCTAGTTTTATTTTCTAATTTTACACTATAATCTTAAATCGTGTACGGACATTTGTTAATTAGTCCAATTAATATCTCATTTTAATTATTTACATCTAATCTCAGTTATTACACTAATTAATAAATGTCGCGTATGCGTCACTCAAATACTAAGATTAGAGTACAGAATCAGAAGAAAAATCTAGTATTGCCTTTTTCCACGTATTTGGCGTTGAAGGACTACATTAAAAAAAAAAAAATAGTAAAAGATCGCTTATATGGGCTCCAAAAGACAGACGAAAAGCCGCTTTACAGCAACTTTTCATGCATTCAGAAATTAATTTCAATGTAAACTAATGGTGACTTATTTCCAACAAATGCGCATTCGAACATAAAAGAGCAGTTCCAAGGCTTTTATAGTGAACGAGTTCAACCACCAAATCCTCGGGATTATTTTCCACACCCTCATCATGTGTTCATAAAATATGTAAATCCACACAACGAAAGAAATGCTCACAGGTAGTCGAAAAAGATGAGTGCAGATACGCCAGTCGGGCAGCAAAACCAACTTACAATGTGAAGAAAATAAACTACAAATCAAATGCATTTCAACAATCTTGAAGATGAGACCCCATAAATAAGCGAAAAAACAAGTTATGCTTATTGCACTTATCCGCCAAAGGCCTTCCCTTTTGCCAATGTCGCCTATACGATTGTTATGCAAATATAAGTTTTATGTTACCCAATAATTTAACCAATAACAGATCATGGGAAACAACTGGACTCACAGTTGACTCAGACCCACAAGGGGCATTCTACATTAATGGCATTTTCATCAATTACCACTATGCAGAAAAATGTGCACATTTTGAGCACTAAATAGAGGAACTAACCTCGGGGGCTAGCCATCGATAACCGTCAGTCTCGTATTCCATCGCCTCGCCAACACTTTTACAAGCAGTGATTATCCCCAGGTCCCCTAAGCAGGAATTTCCGTTTCGGTCCAACAAAATCCTCTGGGTGTTGAGGTCTCTATATGCAATATTTTGATCATTCATGAACTTGATTCCCTCAGCTATATCACAAGCAATCCTAAATATTTCCTTTGTATGAAGTTTTTTGTTCTTAAGCAAAAGGTCATGAACTGATCCGCCTTCCATAAACTTCGTAACGACACATAACCCGTGATTATCATCAATGCAAACGCCATGAAATTGGAGAATATTCCTATGCCCACACGACATTAACTCCAATAGATCTTCATGGAGCTCAAACATGTAAGAATTACCCTTTTCGCACCCTTTTAACTTCTTTATATGAACCCTTTTGCCCTTGTACACTCCTTTAAATGAATTCAGTCCAATCTGATCAACAAACTCAAGATTATCAGAATTCAACAGCCATTTTCCCAAATCCTCCCTCCCAGATCGAATAGTCTGCCATTCATCAATTGATACGACAAAAGATGAATTGAGCAATGGCATTTGAGGTTTCACAGTTTGACTCAGAGTTCCCGTATGGTTTCTACAGTGTTGTTCATCAGTCTCCTCCTCAATCTCTCCCAGCTCTCTACGGTTGGTGTTTCCCTCTTGACATCCACAGAGTCCGAACGGAAGCTTCACAGCAGTCAATTTAGGCTTCTTTATAGCTGATTTCAGAGCACTTTCAATTCTGGTTTTGATTAATTTCTCCTGGGCGTCTTGAACTAATAATAGAACGATGCCAAGGGTAAATCCTTTCTTCTCAAACACTTGTACCTTCTTGCAGCAGATGGAAAAATTATCAAGCGCCGCAGACATTCCAGGCAATGAAATCAAAGAGTTACATGCAAATGTGATCTTGAATACAGATCCTTCAAATTCGTCCTCGTTCACCTCTTGAATCAACATTGCAGGCTGATCGTCCGCCGATGCTTGCTCTATCAACCTCATATGCAGAAAAACATCTTTCATGTCAAAGCCAGCCCGTGCATAACTGTTCAAATAGAAGCCGAAAAAAACCAGAATAAGAAGAAAATTTGATGAGTTAAAAATATTATGTAGCCAAGCAATGGGTAAAACAGAGAGCCAAAACAGCAATCTGCTAAGATGAAAATGGCAAAATACGTTATCTGAAGAAGAAACAAGTTGATTTCGAGATTGGGTCAACATTCTAATTTTCATGTCTTCATTGCGGAGATTCAATACGGTATTACATTTTTCTTACATTTCCTCGGCAACCGAACAAGTTCAACAAGAAAGAACAGACTCAATTCTAGCTTTAACTTGGCACCTGAGAGGCAACGAATCGTAATGCTTGCGAATGTTGGTGACGAGTCTCTCAGGAAGCTGACTTCCGGGGTAGAACAGGGTGAGATTCCGTACAACGCTGGCCCAAACGACCTTCCTGGAGTTCTCGATCTTGGACGGCAATGGGCCACGAGGCAAGTCTAGATTAAGGGTATTCCTAATGGAGGCTATGGCCTCCGAGACGTTCCGGGTCAACCTCTGGAATCTCTTCTGCATCGCAGATGAGTCCTTGAATCCGGAAGCGGAGGAACGGTCAGGCGGCGAGCCCTCGGATCTGTCGTCAGTCCTCACGAGTACCTGCTCAACCAGCTCGTCGTCCGTACTGGCTCGGCTCGACCAGCACTCGAGAGCTGTAGGCATGTCTACCCCGGGGAGGAATGCAGGTGGGAACCAGAGCAACTGGACAAAGCAAAGCCTTTTTGAAACAAAAGAGAAAAACGGGCCAGGTAGAATCGGAGAAGAAGAAAAGGGCACAAGGTATTTGAGTGAGGAAGATGGGAGAGAGGAGACGAGACGACAAGGCTGATACTGATTTGATGCCAGAAAGGAGAGACGATGAGGATGACACACATAAATTAGCGTGATATATCTTCCGCCATCTCGACCAGAACGTGACGACGCTGGTCTACGTCTGTCGTTGTTTGATAAGCCAGGTGACCCCACCTCTATTCCCCACACTCCAATCTTCCTTCTCCATTTTTCTCCAAGCACTCTCTCCTTTCGTCTCGAGCACAATTTGCAAGAATGAAACTTTAATCCTCCCGGTTTGTAGAAAGTTGATGACCGACGGTTCCAGTAATTAGTGGGTGTGAACGTATTTGCTTTTACAAATCTGTAAATGCAGAAGAGACTGATAAGGACAGAGCATCTGAGTCAACGAGTGGGAGTTTGAAGAAGACTTCTTCCTCAACAAAGATGGGCTTAAAAGCCCAAGTTTGAATTTTCCATGGAGAGAACATAAACAAAACTCGCCAATTTCAAAAGATTGAAATTCAGGGTAGGAGGGACCGCGAAGAAGACAGAGAAAGTAGGACTGTAGGAGGAACACAAATGGTTATGACTTGACAGTGTTTTGGTGTAAAAGTACAGCTTAGCTTTCCCTTTTTCCTTCTTTTTGTCTTGCGAGATTGGAGAGCGAAGAAGCTCCATGGGCGATGGCATGCCTCCTCCCTCGGCTCTGAACTGTGTTCAAACAGAGACAAGATAGAGCCGCAAAAGCCCCTAAGTGGTCTATGTGAAAGTTTTGACTTTGCAGCACACCCTATTTATTGCTCTTCAGAACCCACTCCCAGGACCCAGGCCAGACCTCGTCGCCCACTCTCGCCTCTCAGATCCTGGAATACGCTATGAAGTTTAACGGATCCGATGAAGGTACGCGTCCAAATGTCCAACTTTCGCGTGGAAAAGGAGCAGTTTTGAATAGTAAACATGTCTCCTCCGATGGGGCCACCATGTGAGTGCTGACTCCATCAGATTACATTTTTGTGTTGTACGAATACGATGAACCATTCTTTGCGTAGAGTAGATTGATGGGTGAGTGGCCAAAGATTATGTTCTATTTTCTCTCCTCTCTTTGTTTAGTCTTTCGTCGATTACACCATAGAAATTGGTGCAAAATCAATGGGAATCGCTCGTCTTCTCCTTTATTTGTCCCCTCTTCTTTATTTTGTTCTGCTTTGTATATGATTTGATAATCTCTCTCTCTCTCTCTCTCTAGAAGTAGTGTGTGAGTCTCGTTGTGATTCATTCATCCATGTTTTTGACGTCCCATCATCAGAAGCTCCTCCCTGCAAGAGAAAGAACAAGGTCAACCTTCCGTTCTTACCCATTTACCAAGACCTTTCCTTTAATAATTTACATTCATCACCCCACCGCCGGCTGAACGGATTACAGCAAAATTCTTTCTCTGCTCCGACTATTGGCTGTCAAACAAATCAGAGGCAACAGTGTCTAACCGCCGGAGCTCATCCTACAAGTGCACGACCTCGATTCTCAATGGATTCAGATGATCCAGCGGAGGATCGTAGCTTAGAAGCTGCTTCTGCGACAGAGTCTGCAGCTCCGGTGGACAGCCCTTCGCCGGCTCCACCCAGCCGGTACGAATCGCAGAAGCGGCGGGACTGGAACACCTTCTTACAGTACTTGAGGAACCACAAGCCCCCACTTACGCTGGCTCGCTGCAGCGGCGCGCACGTTATCGAATTCTTGAAGTACTTGGACCAGTTCGGAAAGACTAAGGTTCATAATTCTGGTTGCCCTTATTTTGGTCATCCCAACCCACCTGCTCCTTGTGCTTGCCTACTTAAACAGGCGTGGGGTAGCCTCGATGCGCTAATCGGGCGACTGAGAGCAGCCTACGAGGAGAACGGCGGAAGCCCGGAGTCCAATCCATTTGCAGCAAAAGCTGTAAGGATTTATCTGAGAGATGTAAGGGAAGGTCAGGCTAAGGCAAGAGGCATACCCTATGAGAAAAAGAAGCGGAAAAGGCCCTCTTCTGTTCCCGCTACGGCGAGTCAACCTAGCGGAGTAGTCAGTTACATCGGTGAAGGGAGTGGTAGCGCCGGTGATGGCGCCGGTGGTAGTTCAGCTTCAACGACCGCCGCCGCCGCCGCCGCCACTACTACCGTATAGGATTTTCTTTCTCATCCCCGTCTACCACTTCTATATATAAATTACAGTAGACGTTTTAATTGTGATCACTCCATAGATATATTGGCAAGATAAATATATTCAGTCAACTCCATTCTCATCTTTCCAGCTCTCTCTCTTTCTCTCTCTAAAGAACCCTTTGATCTTCTTTTTTCCTGATCAATCTGAATGGCTGTCACTAAATTACTCATGAACAGGCACATATTCATTACTATGTGAACTCTGATTCATTCCTCTTTGTCTTCGCCTGATACAGTCAATCAGCAATGCAAGTGTAATGCGTCATTCGCTTGATTTTATTGAATTATAGATTATAAAAAAGCAGACAATACAGCTTTTTGATTATGTTAATATATTCATGAGCAGAATCTTCACTGACCCTCTGCAAAGATTTGGACTACTGCCTACATATTTTTAGCTCCTCTTTTTATCCTCCCTTTCAAAGTTCTCTCTTTCTTTTTCCCATGGCGGAAGCTGTCGTTTGATTTGGTCTTCAGGTGAAGACGAAAGCTTGTGTTTTTGACGACTTAAAACTGCAAATCGAAAGAAGAGCAGCAGTCAGCTTCCTCTGATCGTCCTCTTCGCTCCCTGGAATTCAGTCTCTTATGATCCACACGTGCGCTTCTGATCCAGCGAAAGTTTCGGGTGCTCGACCTTTCTTCCTGTATTACCAGGGTTTTTCCTATTCACCGGTAGACTGCAACTCTCTCTCTCTCTCTCATCTTAGTGAAAGAGTGAAAGCAACGTTTATTCATTTGTTTATTACAACTGCAAAGGATTGTAGCAGATACCATTAGGATGAGCATATGATCAATGGCAATAATTAAAAGCTAAAATAAACAATAATTGCCCTCTGTGATTGCTCATCTTTAAATAATATGAATTTGATTATCCACCAGTGCCGGTGAAAAGGACGAGTAGCCAACCCCCTCTCCCATCCCACTGCAAGAGTTGTATTTACGATCACATCATTCAGGTTATTATAAGTGAATATCAGAGCTTCGCTATTTAAAAATGTTTTGTCGTGTTCTTCGACGTCTTCTCTTTTGTTTTTCTTTTTTTGGGTCTTATGGAGGAATTCTACGTCGACGTCTTCTGTCTCGCGAGGAGAGTGATCTTTGTGGGGCAAATGAAAGAGGGATAATCTCATGAGATTCGGATGATGACATTAAAAAAATGATTGGACATATTTGGTATAAAATTCAAATTCTACGTGGACAACCTTTGTGTGTTCTCAACCATGAATCAAATTCGTCGTCGAGTTTATTCGAGGATCGGGTCGTTCAACCTGGCTTCTCCAGATACTAGTTAGTTGCTCGATGTTAGTAGTTTCGTGTCTTGTAATGCACAGTTTTGGCAAATCGTTCGATCCGGGAGAGAGACTGGCGTGATGGGGTTCTCTTCTTCTCATTGGATTCCCAGAAAAAGAAGTCCTTTTTTATTTAGATTGGATGACCAGATTCGTGGATTTGTGGGTCCATCCATATCATCTCATCCTCCACCATTTTCCCTACCTGAGTTGCCATAACTGCATATCCTCGTTCTATGCCATTTCCTCTTCACCCACACGTAAAAACTGTCCGACACCCATTAAAGACTCGCAATAAATGAACGAAAAAATAAAACTTTTAGTTGGATTTTGGACATTGTCTGCTACAACTTCACAGTGGAGCTAACGCTTGAGCAAAACGCACGAAGATTGGGCGTATGAAGAGAGATTTGTTCAAATGAAGAATGAATTCAGAAAATGAAACCCCTGCTCTTCAGACTCTGGACAGCCTCCTTGATGATCTGCTCCACTGGAATGAACTGCAGCCCCAGTTCCATCAGCTTCTTAGATCCATTCACTGCCTTCAACACCACTGGGTTCGCCTCCTTCGCCAAACTACATGAATACCAAATTCTGAATCATTAAACTAATCAAATCAGTCTAAACCCAGAAAAGGAAAAACAAAGGAACAATTCACTAAGTCGGCCATTGTTTACGCGGGCAGCTTATATTCGGGATAAAGCTGAGCAACCATGGATACGAAGTCAGCGTAAGGAGATACAGCTTCGACGCACAAATGCCTGCCGGTAGCTGATTTGATTTCGTACACCAAAATATGCGCCTGCGCTACGTCTTTGAAATGAACACACCCCATGTAGAACTCATCGTACGTTTCAGTTCGCCCTGTGGAAGGGCAGACCGGAATTGAATCGCTGCCGGAATTGTAATCGGAAGTCTGAGAAGATAGATAATAAGTAAACCCACCTTGGAGAAGGCGTAAAAGCATCAACATGCTAGCGTTGAGTGTCGGAGGAATAACGGGACCCATTACTCTGCCTGGATTTACCACTACCACGTCCAGATTCTTCTCCTCGGCGAACTTCCAAGCACATTTTTCCGCCATAGTTTTTGAAACTGGGTACCATAACTAGCATAACAAGAAAACCCGTAACTTTTTTTTTCACAGGATTCGCTGCGACGACTCAATGAAAAGAAAGGGAATGACCGATTCTCACTTCCTTCTGTTTGCAGTAATCGACGTCGGTCCAGCAATCGTCTCCCTTGATAACGTCTTGCGGCCAGTGAGGATTCATACTGATGGCAGCGATGGACGAGGTCACCACCACTCGTCTGACCCCTGCTTCTTTAGCTGCTGTGAGGACGTTAATGGTTCCTTTGATAGCTGGATCCAACAGCACTTTCTGATCATGCAATCAATATCACTCAGTAACATAAGAGAAAACTCAAGCCACCAAAACAGTTGAATTCTTTTATCTAGAGAGTGAAAGAGGACGAGTGATTGCACCTCGGGATCTTGGACTTGATCTACGATGCAGGGAGAGGCTAAGTGAAAGACGCCGGCGCATCCAGTGACGGCGGGGCCGATGGAGTCGTAGTGGAGCAGGTCCATCTGAAAGAGACGTAGACGTGTATCTGCTCCCTCTAACGCTTCCAGATGCTTCGTTTCTCTCTCATCCTCTGCAAATACAAGGAAAAAGAATTATCCATTTCCTCTATCCGGACAGAAATTAAGGGGAGCGCAGCATAAACGAAGATGGAGAAAGAAATGTAACGGAGATTCCGAACGGTGGCGTTGACGGAGTATCCACGGAGGAGAAGGAGGTGGACGAGCCAGGATCCAATACAGCCGCTGCCACCAGTGACGCAAACCAGCTCGGCCTCCTCATTCGTCACCATCTCTTCCAATGGATTCAGTGACAGTAGTTAAGAAGTCCAGAGCTCTATCGTCACATTTAACAGCAAATTTCAGAGTCTAACGTCCACTCAAACCCATAAATATATCCCATTTTAAACACTCAATCCTATGCCTGGGGTCCAGTTGTTCAAAATAAAAAAAGAACAAAACTGTAAATTACTATTACAGTCACTCCTCAACGATTCAAGTATAATAATTGAAATAATCTGGGTGAAGTACCAAAAATTACGCAGATTTGTCTCCAGTGGCACTTAGTTATGGTTCGTTTACTTAGAAAAATGGTCAATTTCTGTTTCAAATATATGTAAACGGGAAGAAACATGTTTTATAAATGACCCCAAAAAGGGGAAAAAGTTATCCAAATGAAACCTAAATGACGAAAGTTCTTTCAGAGGTGAAGAAATACACACTGTACTCTCTACCATATTCACCGATTATCATGTGGATTCGGTTGTTGAATTTGCATAATATAAGGTTCCTGTTGCAGTTGCACGACGTAAGGCCTCTGCACCACCGCCACCGGTCCATGATTATAATGCAGACCATAGTTAGCGTTACCCTGATATAGAAAGAGTATCCAGAATCAGTTTTTGAATAGTAAAGCGCGCGCATGTAATAACTATACAAAGCCTGGAAAACGCCTCAAACTCCATTGTGCAAGAATGCAACCGCTGACGCACAGTTGCATTCATTGGGAAATCAACCCATGCAAACAGGACATTTAAGCTGTTTTATCATCTGTTCAAGAATTTTCTATTGGGAAATAAATTAAGGAGTACTTTAGGAAATAGTTTTAAGGGAGATGATTATAAAAAGGGAATAGGGAGTGAGATTACTATGTTTTTTTCCGAGACCTCAAACATGGTCGCTTAGTCTTGTGGTAGATTTAGAGTTCTTTGTTGTTGCATATTATCTTTATATTGTTGCAATTCATACAACAACATCATAATACATGTCATCATGGTTCTTATGTAAAATGTCCAAACTTCCAGGTGACCCAACATGGCTCTAATTAAAATGATAATCATCAAGGAGACTACAGATAAGCATCATCAGATCCCAGAGGATCAGCACTAAAAAGAGAAAATGAAAAATATGGAGTCATTACCTGATATATTCCATAAGCATTGGCACTAAAATTTCCAGCATAGCTGATATCCGGATTACCATAACTTTGAGCATAAATGGGAGCTGTACAGAATGCATTTGAAGTGAGCAAAAAGACGAATGAAAAAGTGAAACAATCCCAGATCGTAGACTCTCTTTGATTACATAAATAAAAAAGAATAAAAGCTTGAGTAATTACGTGGATTTGCTGCTGCTGCTGCAGCCCTTGCTCTTTTCTCCGCATCGGCAAGCTCCACTTGTAATTTTTTCAGCTCGTTAGTCATGGAAATCATACTTTTTTCCATTGAACGTTTATGCTCAAGATTACTAATATGTGTTTTCTTCTCATACTCGATAGCAGCCCTGTCCAAACACAAAGGTCATACATAAACTCGTAGAAAATAGTCCACCTGGTTCTTCTCGGGCCAAATATGATGATAAGGGCAGAACATAGTAACATTTTAGTCTATATGGATATGCTTCACTTTATGTAGCCCATTGTTGACTGCAACCACTGTATTTGAGAGTAATTATGTTGTCTAAAAGCTAGCAGCAACCTAAGGACATAGAATTTGGAAGCAGAAGACATTCGGAAATGGGAACATACAAGGCATGATAAGGAGACACAGAAATAGGCACATACAAGACCTGACAAGGATGCATTGGCCTGTAGTTCTTGAAAAACTCCAGAGTAAAACATGTTAGGGGCGAGTTCTATAAAATCAAGCTCCTGTACATTTTCCAATCGCACAAATATTTGCATTTTACATTCAAATTGAATTGAACACAAAGTCACAACCATCCAATCAATAAATAAATCATACAACACTCTTTCACACTTTAAATCCTCACTTCCTTTTTCTACAGAAAAAGAAAAAAAAGGTCATTTGAAACACGAAGGAGACAACTTTTTTTTTACTATCCTGGTTATCTTAATTTGATGATCTAGTTCCCAATAACAAAAAACAAGACTTCTTTTTTACAGTCCAGTTTGCTGTTATTTCAATAATTCTCGACAAGGGAAACTACTAACACGTAGCCATTAAGGTAATCAAAATTCGGGAGCGCGTAAAATACCTTCCTCTTTGAATTTCATGGTGCATGGTTTCAACATCAGCCTTGACTGCGTGGAGGCGCTGCAAGTCGGAGGAAGCCTTTTCGAGATCAGTTTCAATCTCGGGCAATTTAGCTGTAAGCTCCTGCTGAATGGCATTCAGCTTCTGTACATCCTTCTGCACCTGAACGAGCTCCGCCTTCATCACGTCAACAGCACGAACTTCAGAGTCCATCTTCAGAGACCTCTCGTAAACTTCCCTCACCACAGCGTCTCTTTCAGCTTTCACTTTACCGGCTGTAGCGGATAGAAGTCGGAGCTCTTGCTGCAGCGCGGCAATTTCTTGTTTGAGAGCCACGTGACCGGACGCAAGCCTCTGATTGTCCGAGAGCAAGGATTGAATCTCTTGCTTCTGCGCAGCAACGCGTTCATCAAGAATATCTGTATGGTGGGACCGGGTGAGGGCGAGGCCGGGGGATGAAATTGAATGGTGAGGGCGACGATGGGGGATGCGAAGATCTTCAACTGAAGGGCTTTCATGTCGCATAGAGTCTCGCAGAAGATAACCTTCCCTGGTATTCAACCGATCAGGTGGACGGTGACTCCGGCCGGCCATGAGCTCGAGTTGTTCTGTGCGTCCCTCGTCTCTTCCCTTTGCTATCTGAACTTCCCGCTGGACTTGGCGCTTCAAGTACTTTTCGCTAAAAATGGGCTGGAATTACGTGGGCTTAAATTTCATTATGGGCCCTAATGGGTCAAATTTAAATACTGGCCCACTTATCGTCACTGAACCATAGATAGTCGTATAAATTCATGTTTCAAAGCGCCAAATCCGTCATTTGTCTCCCGCGATATGTCCGCTTCAGCTACTCAGCAATTTTTCTCGCTGCTAAAGAATCAGAGGTCAGTCAAGGTTTCCATTGTTCTTACATACAACAATCTTCTGTTACTCTGCATCTTCATCTTTCTCGTTCGTGCTGTACCTCTCGACATTTGTTTTCACAGGCTCGATGATGCGACTTTCCGAATTCTGGAATCTGTTTCGGTTCGTGAAGATGTGAATGCTTTACTGGAGCTAACGTCTAGCTTGAACACGTTCTTGCGATCTGAATTACTCTCTGTCATTCGAGATGCTGCAGAGAAGTCGCTTGAGCAAAAGCTTTTAGTGCTCGATTTTTTCGTTCGTGGTTTTGCTCTTGTAGGCGACGTCGAGGCAAACTTCGCTATCACTTTGATCCGTTATAGTTTTCTGAATTATTTTCACGTTGTTTGCTTCATAATTGAAAACATGATTATACGAAGTATAGCTATTTCCTTTAACACGACTGCAGTGATAGGGATATAACGAATGTTGTTAGAAATCAGAATATCATGCAATTTGAGCACATTCAAATTCTCTATGATCGCTTATAGTTAAAGCTCTCCGAGATATCTCTCCTATTATAGTGTCATATTTTGCCATGCCAGTTTATATCTATATAATTTTTTATATTCGTAGAGTTGCTTGGCTTTGGGATACGAGGCCTTAATTTTGCGGGAACTCAAGTCAGGGAGTAATCCATTGTTACAAGTTTCATGCACGGAGTGGCTAAAATTTGCTGAGCATTCACTGGATGCTGGTTTTTTTTCTATCACCGTGAAGGTGACTTCTGTTTTTATATATTTTGATTTCATACCTTTGCCTTTGAAGTTTTCCTCTGAAAATTTTGTAAACGATTCGAAAAACAGTTGTTGGTACTGTTGTTTAGTTGAAGAATCACATTTTGCATCCTCAGGCATTGTTGGCCCATCATTTTATACTGCTGCTTCATCATTGTGGCTTTATAATGTTGGTTAAAGAATATTTAATAGGGGCATAGTTTATTGAGATTGTGAACACTAATTCTTCACATCATTAATACTGAATATATCAATTGTTTTTTTTATAGATTTGAACCTTCCTCGTCAGTCTCATTAGTTCTTCTGCAAATATTATACCAAATTTATTTAAATATAACCTGTTTTACAGGCTTGTGAGAATGCACTTTCATGCCTTCCCTGGAATGGCACTTCAGATCCACCAACCAATGAGTCTATTAAAGTTTTTCAAGTTGTTGAAAAAATCAAAAGGCTAAAAAATTTTGCTTTATCATCAGTTGCTTCTCATTCTGGTACTGCACTTCTATTGTTTATTTAATGAAGACTAAGTTACATTGATATTGTCTTCATGCCATTTTGTCTAGTCATAAGTCGAATCCATCACCGTGATAGAATTTTGAGGGTGATTTTAAATTTTCTATATTAGATTGCATTGTGAACAAGTTCAGGTATTGATTTTTCTTTGCAAAAGATTTTATATTGCACTGGAAGTTGATTGTGTTTATACATTAGAAGCATTTTTACTAATTGAATATTCTTCATGGTTAATAAAACGAAAAGTTTTGCTCAATAAATCATGTGTCAAATTTAATGGCGGTTACATTACATGATTGAATGAAGAATAAATCTGATGATAGCTTTTAGTCTTTGGACATAGCTTGGACCTTGCTGGCTATCATCTGATGATTCCAAATTCTTGTTGACTTAATCAGTTCAAGCACAAGCAGCTGAATACTTGAAAGAGAAAATCATCAAAAGACGCAAAATAAACCCTCCATTTGATCGAGATACAAAATATGCAGCAAGTACTCTTTTCAGAAACGGAATAAAACAACGAAATGCAAGGAAGCTACTGAAATGTCAGAGTTCACGGAAGATTACATGTGAATAGGGTATGGTTTTGTTTTAAGATAATTTCCACTTATCTTAATTTTGCTTATAAGTTAAAAGCTCGGGTACTTAATGATGTCATACCTTAGTTTATAGAGTCACATGGAAATTGGCTGCTACTCTTACCAATCAGAAGCTTTGATTACATGTCTTCCACACTGAAAGTTTTAATAGTCCTGTTTGTGATGATATTTCTTACGTGTGAATGCGTTTCAAAGTTGTTAAGGCTACCTATAGGCTTAGTATACACATTCGTAAAATTATTAATTTCAGCGACAACTAAGCAATTCCATTGTTTATGAGCTTTTTCTCTTAAAATATAAGAGTTTGGATCTCTCTCTTGGTGGGTCAATATTCTAGATTTTGATTTGTTTTCCCTATAGTCTCCTTTTGAGGAGGGAAAAATTTTATATGTATATACAAAGCGAAGACTGATAACCTGGCAGTTGACAATGATACTCATTATTTGGCACGTGATGCACTGTATTGGCAGAGCATTTCCACAGTTAATAATGCGCAACTTCTACCTTCTGTCATCACATATGAAGTTTAGTTGTGTTCGAAGGTGCTAAGTTGCCTTGCATTTACTTTCGCAGGCTTGGATTATCGTTATCATTCTAAGATACCAGATTAGCATGACACCATGTTTGGTGATCGGGTGAGTTTTTGTTTGATCCTTGCTCTTTGATGTGTAGGTTGATAATTCATTCGTACTTGATGATAAATAAAATCTTTGATCAACTGTCCACATGCCACATGCTACTCCATGTTTTTGTTGAGAATTTCAGCGTCACACATTGGTTTTAGCTTCAATGTTTTAGATTCGTATAACATAATAGCACGCACATCTCAAGGATATTGTTTTTTCAAATCTCAAAATGCATTTAATGTTGCATCGGAGCTCTCATGTTTTATTCATTTATAACTTTTGGTCCAAGACACAGTGATAGATGTCTGTTTTTTCCCTAATTTATTCTGCCATTAAAGAAAATAGTTATAAAATGAAAGTTGGACCGTCAAGAGAGGTAGGAGTTTTTCTTCTGCCTAGAGCATAGGGGGTTTGAAGCTGATCCACACTAGGACGCCGGATCTGAAAGTACGCGCTTTGTGAGGTAACGAGCCACATCAAATTCAACAAATTGGCCCTTTTGTTTTTGGCATTTAGTGGATTCATATTTAACTCCTCTAGTGTTGCAAGGAAAGAGTCAACCAGTGAACAAGAAAATATAATATCCTATTTGCAGCAACTATGAAAGAATCGCTGTTTTCCCTGGAAGAGATTGAAAGTTTGGAATCATGTGGGGAGCATTAAATGTGAGTCTGAATGGATCTTAGAATTCTCCAACTCACATAATTTAGTTTTCAGCGGAACCTTTAAAATAATGATGAGAATTTTTCGACCTCAGAACCATGTCGGTTCTCTTATTTAATGGAATTATTGCCAATAGTTAAGTGGTTTGGAATTCCTAGATGGCAATACTTGAAAATTTAGGACTTTTTCCCCTTGTTTTCTTGAAAAAGAAGTCTTGTATTTTGCTGTCCGCTAGGCACTTGGTGCTCAAACAAGACCTGTGAAATAAAGAGGAGACATTATTAATGGATGATCCCTCGAGCGTGAACAAGTAGCAATCTCCTGACCCGAATGGCCTTCTTTTTTTTTTTTTTTTTCCTTTGGCTGCGTGTTTGGTGCAGTTTCTGTGGATTGGAAGCATTTACTCTAGTTTCTTATCAGGGTCTATGCTCTCAGTAAACATTCGAGTGGTGGGAATTACTGTTTTGTCTTGCCTTTCAACTAATCCTTGTTGTATAACTTCCTGGAGTCTTCTAAACTTGTGAAGTTTTAATATATTGTAAAAGTTTCCATTGATTGATGTTGAAATAGAGCATAAAGTCCTAGCAGTGGTTTCTGATGAGTAATTTATGACATAATTACATGAACAATTGTAAATATGTTGAAAATTTGAGGTGTAATCTTGTGCATAGGCCAAAACCTCCGCGTTTTGAAAATTGTTACAAGCCCCTCGGCGGTGGTCAACCATATGTCCATTGGCTTTGTTGTCAAACAACCGATCAATTCTACTATGTGATATTACGCAATTACCTGCACTGGCATTGCTATATTCAATTACTCATACATATAGCAGGGGTAAAATTGGAAAATATGATTTTTTTTTTTTTTTTTTAATAGTTGTATCATGCTTGGTGGGAAGAGTCTTAAAATAATAATATTAATAATAAAACATGTGAAGGCATTGGACACTAGGGCTTCGTGTTCCAACTTCCCCCTCCTGAACTTGTATAAGTAAGAAATTTGAGATTATTGTTTTCCCCTCAGAGCTTGTTAATATCTGTGATCTTATAGCCTTGCTATAATGGTGGGTTCTTCACCCTGCGCTTCCTGCAAGTTGCTAAGGCGTCGATGTGCTCAGGACTGCATATTCGCCCCCTATTTCCCTTCCACCGACCCCCACAAGTTCGCCATCGTTCACAAGGTCTTTGGCGCTAGCAATGTCAGCAAAATGCTCCAGGTCTCACTCTCTCTCTCTCTCTCTCTCTCTCTCTCTCTCTCTCTCTCTCTCTCTCTCTCTCTCTCTCTCGTGAAGCTTATGTACTTTAACTGGTGCGGATAGCTGTAGCTAAAACTAGTGTTTGCACCTGAACTCAACAGGAGCTTCCAGCTGATCAAAGGGCCGATGCTGCCAGCAGTTTGGTTTACGAAGCAAATGCAAGAGCGATGGACCCTGTTTATGGGTGCGTTGGGGCAATCTCGTTCCTTCAAAATCAAGTTTCCCAGTTGAAAAAGCAGTTGACTTTAGCTCAGGCTGAGATTCTGTGCATCAAGATGCAGCAAGACCCTGCCTTGCATTTCCAAAATGAAACATCACTTCTTCTTTCCCCCTCCAACCACTTCAACGCTATTTCTCAGTGCCTTAGCAATTCTTCTTCTTCTGCTTGCTGTGTATTCCAAGATTCTCTCAAACAAGAGTCTCATTGGAGTTAGTCTTTTCTATCCTTGTTTTGGTGTTTCTTTGAGTAAAACAAACACAGTAGCAAATGATCGTCTCAATGTTTTGCTTCATTTAAATGGGCCAGAATGCCAAGTTATTCATACTGTATTAAGAGGATGCATATGAGAAAGTACTTAAAACTTTTGACGTAGCTTTTCATTTGGATTCTACAAATGTCAAAGCTCATAAGCTTCTAGTATTTGTAGCTTTTCATTTGGGTTCTACAAATGTCAAAGCTCATAAGCATCTAGTATTTTAAGCACAAGTAGTGGAATCTACTTTAATTTGGAACCAATAAGAACATAGCGTTCAATGTATGGATGAGGTGACTTCTTTGATAAATAATTTTACATGTTACTAACAAAACATAATTTCCAAGCTCTCGTCATTCTCTTTTTTTTTTTTTTTTTTGTACGAAATAAATATTTGTTTTTTTTTTATTTCGTATGCTTCTCTAAAAAAAAGTATATATTATGTGAAAACCAAATTTAATTTATTAATTATTTGGACAGGCATAGAGATTTGTTTGCACGAGTGACGCTGCTTCCTCTAGTGAGAATGAGGAATTTCGAGTTGTTTTTCTTCACTCATCAACTCCATGACTTCTTCTTCGTTTTCCTTGCTCTGCACGCCGGAGATTTCGTTTTCATATTCTTATTCATGGCCGATGGGTTTCTTCGATTCTGCTTATTCGTGTTCAATGGGTTCTCCGATTCTGCCAATCGCGAAAAGAAAGGGTCGATGCAGTCGTTTCCCTTGTCGAATGGTCGAGTCGATCCCTTCAAAACCTTCAAGCATTAGATACACTGCCCCTTTAATGGCTTTCTTTCAGTGCGTCGTTGTGCCCTTTGGATGCCAAGAATTGTCTCTCTATTCTCATCAAGGATCACCGGACATGGACCACATTTCTCACAGGAAAACCTTGAACAAATCTGAGTTAGAATCATCTGCAGATATGTTTTTCATTCTACATTGTAACATCAAAACTTTTGTTGAAACTCTGAACCTTGATCCGAGTCATTAATGATTCTATTTTATATTTTTATATTATTCAGCAGAGAATCATTTTATACTGCACTGAATTTTTTTTTTTTATGCGTAGGGTCATTTTTCATTCTGCTTCGAGATTTTATGGGTCAGGTCATGACATAATATATATTTTAAAAGAAAAAGTTCAATTCAAATCATATTATATCATATCATATGAGTCATTTGTCATTTGGTATGTAACGTTTTTTTTCATCCAATCAAACTTTATCATATATGTTGTTTGTAATTCAAATATTTCCGTTAAATTGATCATGTACAGAACGCGTGACCTTCTTTTTTACATTTAAAAATTATAAAAGTAAATCACAGACTAATTCGTTCATGTGTCAACTCTAAATGATCAAGATGTTAAAATAATTATTGTCATAAATGAAAGACATTAAATGTCTGACCATATCCATACCAAGTTGAACAATATTTAACACTTAGAGATCAAGATATAACATTTACTCGTGTAATAATATAAGTTATGTATATATTAATGTAGAAAGTGACGTACTATGAATACCTTTAGAATGATAACTTTTTAGATGATAACTTCCAATCACTCATAATTTTCATAAAAAAATTTATTTCATATTAATATAATATTACATAAGTAAACAGACATAAAAATTATTATATTTGATAATCGTACAAAGTAAAACACATAAAAACAAATAGTGAAAACACAAACCTTGAGTTTTGTTCTTCTTTCCACTCATCCAGTTTGACTTGCCGAATTTCAACTAATGTGGAAAGACTTGAATCCTCCAAAGTAAAGTTTCACTATTAAGAAATATATAATATATCCAAAATACCATTAAAATTGCAAGCATTAGCGTCTGACGTTATTGAGAGACCTAGCCGCCAACAACATTCCTCCCAGAGGCCACCTACATCTCCCACCTTCGTGCACAAATAGTGGTTACATTTATATAATTTTTTATAAAGGTAATTTTTAGAATTTTTAAATATAAAAAAGAAAATCACGCGCTTTGAACGCGATCAATTTAACGGAAAATTGAACTGAAATGTTTGAATTGCAAACAACGTATACGATAGGATTTGATTGGGCAAAAAAATGTTAGAGACTAATAACAAATGATCCTACGTGATAGGGTCCGAATTGAATTTTTCCAAAGACCACGCACTCTGTACGTGATGAATTTAACGAGAAATTGAACGAAAAGATTTAAATTATAAACGGTGTATACAATAGAGTCTGATTAGAAAAAAAAATGTTAGAAATAAAATGACAAATGATGTCGTACGATAGAATTTGAATTGAATTTTTTCTCTTTTAAATTAACTCACTTTTTTAGAGTCACTAGAATAGAACAACAAAATTATGGACTTCTTGAAGAGTGGGCTTGTGCCCCATACCTACCAACTGCCAAGTGGGCCTCTTCTTCTCCCTTTGACCTCCCATGCTCCTTCGTCTTCCCCTAATTTCTCCTGATTCTGACATTTTCCTTCTGAAAGCCGCGATCACCTGTCACCTTCCTCCCCGTTCAGCGTCTTTCGCTGGGTCAGCTTCACCTGTACATCGTTATCAGAGGGTAAAAGGCCCTTTCTCCGAGGACCCACCGCAGACTTCTTCAAAGCTAATTTTTTGCGCGTCTTTTATTGGAATTTTCAATCATTAAATCGATTTATTGCAATGAATTCCTCCGAAGCCGAATCTGTCTACTCAGTCCACGTTGTGGCCATGCCTTATCCTGGCTGCGGCCACATCAACCCCATGATCAACTTTTGCAAGTTACTGGCTTCAAGAGGACCTGATTTTCTCATCACCTTCGTCGTTACTGAGGAGTGGCTTGGCTACATCGGCTCCGATCCTAAACCCTGCAATATACGCTTCACTACCCCTCCGAACGTCGTCCCGTCGGAGCTGCTCCGAGCGGCCGACTTTCCAGCTTTCTATGAATCTGTCAAGACGAAATTGGAATCTCCTTTTGAGCAGCTGCTTGATAGACTTCAGCCCTCTGTATCTGTCATCGTCAGTGACGTCGAGCTGCCGTGGCCGGTTGGGGTTGGAAATCGTAGGAGTATTCCGGTCGCCGCTTTTTGGACTATGTCGGCCGCTTTTTTCTCCATGCTTCACAAAATGGATCTTTTTTCTCGCCGCGATGTTTCACATCACCCAGTTCAATTGTCTGGTTAGTGAATTACGTGGTTGCGGTTGAGTCTTGATTCAATTAGATTATTTTCATTTCATTGTTTAATCATCCTAATTAAGGTAATTATCGTCACAGTAGCTTTCGGCGGTAAAGAACTGGACTACTTCTCTGGGATGTCTTCAACACAAAAGGCAGACTTAGAAAGAGTGTTCCAAGAAAATGATAAACGAGTTTTGAAGCTTCTGTTAGACTGCGTATCTCTAGTTTCGAAAGCACAGTACCTCGTCTTGACCTCAATCTACGAGCTTGAACCCCAAATCATGGAAGCTTTAACTGCGGAATTTCCATTTCCTGTTCTGCCGATCGCCCCTGCCATCGCTTATTGGGAGCTTGAAAACAAAGAAGACAACCACAATAATCCCGATTATCTTCAATGGCTAGACAATCAACCTGCAAACTCTGTACTAAATGTCTCATTTGGAAGCTTAGCCGCAGTTTCTGGCGCTCAAATGGACGAGATACGTATTGGGTTGAAAAAGAGTGGGGTTAGATTCTTGTGGGTTGCCCGGGAGGAGGCGGGTAGGCAGAAAGAGAGGTATGGCCGGAAGGGAATGGTGGTGGCATGGCGTGATCAGCTGAAAGTGCTGTGTCATTCTGCTGTAGCTGGATTTTGGAGCCACTGTGGGTGGAATTCATGCGTAGAAGCTCTATATGCAGGCGTTCCGCTTCTTACATTTCCTCTATTCGTAAACCAGGTCGTGAACAGTAGTCAAATAGAGGAAGAATGGAGGGTCGGGTGGAGGATGAAGGGATCGACGGAGGCAAATTCAGGGCAAGTGTTGATAAGGGAAGACGAAATAGCATCGGCTGTTCAGAGTTTGATGGACGGTGGAGGGATGGAAATGAGGGAAAGAGCAAGGCAAGTCAGAGATATCGTCCGGGGAGCCGCTGACGGAGATGGTTCGTCTCGCCGGAGTCTGGATGATTTCATGAGAAGAATTTCGTAGTACTGGAGCGGGTCATTTTGGGCCGGGTCAGAACGGCCCATCTTCTATTGTGGTCCAACGGGAGAGCGAATTGCCCTTTCTGTTCTGGGAGCCCTAATAAAACCCTTCTTCCCTCCGAAAACCTTGTAAGCATCCATGTCTTGGTAGTTGGTCTTGCCCGCATTTCTTTCTTCTTCTGATCCCGCATATTTCTCCCCTTTCTCTTCCCTTCCCATTCTCAAGTTTCCCAAGCTTTTCTTACTTGTAAAATCTTCGTCCTTGCGGTTTTGTTCTTGCATTTTTGTCTTCCTCATGGCTGCTGAGGTGACCACCAATTTCTCCACTCCGGAGTTTCGTCCGGTTCCGTCTCCCCCGAATTTGCATTCACAAACCGAGCTCCATACTGCACATACGCACGAGGGTCTCCAGTTCTGGCAGTTGATGATTGCCGGTTCCGTCGCTGGTTCCGTCGAGCACATGGCCATGTTCCCCGTGGATACCATCAAGACGCGTATGCAAGCTCTCGGTTCATGCCCCATTAAATCGGCTGGCGTTCGACAAGCTTTTCGCTCAGTTTTGAAGTCCGAGGGCCCCGCTGGTTTCTACCGGGGGATTGCTGCAATGGGTCTTGGCGCCGGACCGGCTCACGCCGTCTATTTTTCTGTTTATGAAAACTGCAAAAAGTTCTTCTCTGGTGGGAATCCAAACAATTCTGCCGCCCACGCTGTTTCCGGCGTGTGCGCAACGGTGGTCAGCGATGCAGTTCTTACGCCAATGGATATGGTGAAACAGAGACTACAGTTGGGTAACAGTCCGTATAAAGGTGTTTGGGATTGTGTGAAGAGGGTACTGAGAGAGGAGGGATTTGGTGCATTTTATGCTTCTTACAGGACTACTGTGCTTATGAATGCGCCGTATACAGCGGTGCATTTTGCAACTTACGAGGCTGCAAAGAGAGGGTTGATGGAGATCTCGCTTGAGAGCGCCAGTGATGAAGGGTGGGTTGTTCATGCTACGGCTGGTGCTGGCGCAGGGGCCTTGGCTGCCCTTCTCACAACACCGCTCGACGTAGTCAAAACTCAATTACAATGCCAGGTACTTCATTTCTCAACTCACTTCCTCCACTTTTCGATTTCGTGGTAGTACATTATCTGGATTTCAGTTCCGAAGCTTGTTTTTTAATGATAAATGCGGGGAACATTGGTTTTATGATGGAAACTGCGAAGTTTTAAACTATGATGGCTGCTCATGAAAATTGATTTGGCATTGCAGGGGGTATGTGGATGTGATAGATACAGAAGTAGTTCAATTGGGGATGTTTTTCGAACAATCTTGAAGAAAGATGGATATAAAGGGCTCCTCAGAGGATGGACTCCAAGGATGCTTTTTCATGCTCCCGCTGCTGCGATTTGCTGGTCTACATATGAAGCCTCAAAATCCTTCCTCCAAGAACTCAATGGCGGTACAGTCACTTGATACTTATTACTTAGTCTGCATTTACAGTGCCTAATAGATTGTACCCGTCAGCTGAATGTGGAGGGCGTCACAAATAAGCATATTATTGCTTTGTACCCAGAATCCAATTTTGTTGTATACTTTGTTTATGAAGATTGATTTGTTTATCCACAGCATCTCATTAGTCTAATGGAGTATACAGCTTTTTGATTCAAACTTAACATCGTCAAGCATCATGGGTAGAGAAAAATGTCTTGAGAGCTGACAACCTGACCAACTACCACAGTGATATCGTCAAGCTTTCCACCTGCGTGAAAAAGAGATGTTCATTATGGATCATATTAGCAAAATTGATTTTTCATTGTCATCACATTAGAAAATGCCATGCCTGTCAGCTTCATTCCCATCATCTTCTTCCACCATGGAACATCATAACCCTGCACACGATGAGTGTCATAGTTTACTTCCAGGGAAGTGCATTTACAGCAGCCAAAAACACTAGAAAGTACCGAATCGTCTTTACCTTTGACAGGGCCTCCAATGAATAGGGGGATTCGAAATTGGTGTCCTTGGAATGATTGCTAGCCAGGTCAGCTAATGCCTTTGCTAGCATTCAAATTGATCAAAATCAGAGTGGTTGTATTGGAATAGGAAGTAATTCCTAAAGTAAATCTAGAACACACACCGGCCTCTGCAACATTGTCTTGTCCGGCAATGGTTGAAACAAGCTCGTGGTCGTAGACATTATCGAAAAGACCATCTGAACCCATTACTATGACATCCCCCTCCAACACCTCCACTCTGCTAACCTGTTTTCACGACAAGACGATCAATCCTAGGCGCAGAGCATACACTTCAGTTAAGTGTTTTGATTACCTTAGCATCGAGGTACGTCTGTCCTATCTTTTCTGAGCTCAATTGGTAGGGGCAATCAAAATAATGCTCTTGTGGATATGTGGAGAATGTTACCTGACCTGTACGTAGGAAGAAGAAGAAGAGAGGTGATGAAAGAAAAGTGTTTAACTCTGCACCAAACCCAAAACTTTACCATTTCGAATGATTTTGAGCCCGCAGTCTCCAACGTTGGCTATTTTCAGAACGCCATCCCTCCCCAGCATGGCAACAATTCTATCTTTAGACCATAGAAAAGCAATGTTAAACAATGTCATCGGTTCAAAAGCTGCGGTTTTGAAAAACGCCCCCCAAATTTCAACATTTTAGCCATTGCAGACGCACATTGAAGTACTTACACAGTGGCTGAGCCAATGGAAGACGTAGCAGCATGTGCTTTCTTTAATATTGTCTGAGGATCGTAATCGACCTGCAGTTGCAGCAAAGTTAAAGATTTTTTACATTGTTTCTCCTAACAATGATAATGTGAGGCTTCAAAAAACCGAGTTTCAATTGCATAATCAACTTATCATTATGGAAACCCAAAACAGTCCAATGAGAAGAAGCTTCAATGGTTGAACTCAAATCATATCATCACCTCTTCGTCTGCCAAGAAACTTGAAGCATTAACCATCAACTCCCGGGGGAATAACGAAGGATCGACATCTTCTTCTGCCCAACTACGACATAATCAGAAGAAAACAATCATGGACAGTCAAAAACAGTAAACACTACAGAATCACAGAACATTAAAACCACCCACTGTCTGTTTGCTTATTAGGAATAATGCAATAAGAGAAAGCGAAGGGAATGTCATCTCTTTTATGGTTTTTGGCTGTCTGGACATGGAAAGGCGTAACATACCCAGAGACACCGTCGGCGACAGCAATGACTCCTCCATGGTAGTTGCTGACGAAGTAAGCATCTTCCCCACCACTGAGTGCCTTGAGATGACCAAGCCCCAGAAAATGCTTTACGCAAAGGAATAGACTCAAACAAGGTAGAAACAAACACAAAAGCCTGCTCTTACCTTTCTGGGGTGAGGAATTAGGTGAGTTCCAACGCACAATGACACTACCAATTCCGGCCTATCTCAGTGGCAGAAGTAACAGTTACCATAAAATGCCCCAGAATTTTTTTCAGATTAAATCGGAACATTTAACGCATATATTTTCCTCTCTTTTGTATCCAGAAACAATGATTGGCTTACCGAACAGGACTGAGTTCAGATGAAGCACAGTAAAGCAGCCTCCTTCTGTTCGAGACTCTAAACAAGCTCGGTGTGGCCAATGATGGAAGATGAATGGTTGGGCGAGAGCAAGGAACCAAAGCTCTGAAAATGGGAGTGGCCATTTCCCCTCTCTTCCGACTCCCTCCCTCCACTTGACCAGAGACGAGGATTTTGTGGTAAAGATTATAAAGTAGTGCAAGAGATTGTGAAGAAACTAAAACTAGTTACGTTAATAATCCACTGACGAAGCAATAGCACCAGTGGTCTAGTGGTAGAATAGTACCCTGCCACGGTACAGACCCGGGTTCGATTCCCGGCTGGTGCACGTTTTTTGCTAATGTTTTTTTTTTTCCAAGCTTTTTAGACATCTCTTCCCCCTGCGACGGCCGGAAGCTGTAAGGATTCAGACACGCCGGAATACTGCCGGTGAATCTCTTATACACTGCATCAGAATGTGATTATAATTGAAGATTGTCTATCTTTCTACTCAATGAATCCACCGGTCGCAACATTGGAAGTATCAACATTCTTATGAAAAATTACAAATCAAAGACATTAAATTGTACCAAAAAAGAAGAGCAATTTAAGGGAAGATTGTTAGAGTTCAGAAGACCTCCATGACAAAGAACCCAGTCATTATGCGATATAGAGATCAAAGTTGCCCATGGAAGAAAGCATAAATGAACGGACAGAGGACAGAGGACAGAGGCCAGAGGAAGCTTGTGGCCATGGAGAGGACGCGATCTTATTGAAAAGTTGTTAATTAATTGTTAACCCACGAAACAATTACTTCAATGCGTGGTCCCTCTTCCCATCACCATCTCACACTCTCTCGACTTCGTCAGAATTATATCTTATCAATGTCATCGCCCCCTATTCAGTCCATCCCAAGAACAATGCAGCTGAATATTTGCAGGAGTCTTTAATGCTCAGACCCAGCAGCAATCAAGAGGGTCAGCATTGAATTTGATGAACTATGTTTAACAACTTAATTAATGGAGATAGAAATGGATTTTAGCTAGAAATCAGACGATTGAAATTCGTTTTTTGTTTTCGAATTTAGTTCTTGTTCTTCCCAACATTAAAGTTGTTCGATTTAACTGGTTTTCTGAAAAACCATGCGGGTGAAACTCCAGTGGAAACCTTAAGAAAAATGGTAGAAAATTTATGAGCGGAGGCAAGCCCAGAGGGAGCAAAAGCTGCAACGCAAAGTTCGGTGGCTGCTTAGCCGAAGTAGCCTCATCGTCCACCACAGACAGGCACGACATTTAAAAAGGGCAGTGGTCAAGGCGCCTGATCCGGATCTGGGTTTGATTATTTTGCTGCTTGGAAACTATTTTATGGAAGTAACAAAATATCTCTCGGGATTGATCCAGAAATCCTCTGCTTCATCCCTTTCCAGTGGCTAAAGTCCAAATCTTTATTCTTACGTTACTCCCCTCAGGAAATGCGCGTCCATTAGAAGTGTAAAAACCCAGAAAGATGGAGTAACTGGGAGTAAGAAAATGGGAAAAGTAGAGTTGGATTAGAAAAAGGTTCAAAGAGATTGACGAAACTAACCCAATGATGGGTGATGTGAATAAAGAAATGGTGCAGGTACAGGTACCTGCTTGCAGGCAGGCAGAGTCCCAGTCCCTACACATGGTGGTCAGAGATATAAAGGCGCTGGAGCGAAGAACAGTGGGATCGTCGGCCTAAAACGGAATTGAAAACAAAAAAATGAAAGAAAAAGATCAATAGGGTAGGGAGAGAGAAAGGAGGGGGCTCCATTCTCAAGAGGTAAAAGTATTTCAAGTCTGTGTGGACCCTGTCTGAGAGCTGATGTACTGAATAAAGAAAACAGAGGGATGGCCCGCTGCCGATGGGTGGGGGTCTACTCCTGCGATTCTCTCTCGCGCGCAGGTGAAGGTGGTGGGGCGTGGGTTCAAGTGCCGAGGCTTTCGCCATCAAGAAAACTGGCGGAGAATGATTTGCGAATGAAATTCACAGACTGTGGCAGCGTATAGTCTACGCACGCTGACGTAGTCCTTGTTCAACTGAGTCTACGTATTCAACACTAGATCTGTTCATACAGAAATAAAATATAATTATTGAAAAAGTGCTGATTTTTCTGAGACCCACTTCTCTTCCCTATAAATAATGCCTTTCCTCCCCACAGGCTACTCCACGTTCTGAGTTGAGTCTCCGGAGTGGGAGAATCTGTAAAGCTCAGGAGGGATAGCGCCATGATTCTGATCAGCTTCTACTGTGGGTGTGATTTAGTGGCGCTATCTATCCTGAGTTTCATGGCTTCTTCTTGCTTTATATCTCCTCTAATCATCTCTTTTTCATCAACGCCGACAGAGCCATAATTTCAGGCGGGGTAAGTTCTCCTAGATTTCCCTTGTTTTTAATTCGTTTTGGCTGGAGTGAAACTAAAGAAATGTTTGATTCATGATTTCCACTACATGCTCTCTGGATCAGTCTGTGAGGTTGTTGTGTTGTTTTAATTTGGTTTTGAATGCGGGGGATTCTGATTTGTTAAGCTCAAGAAACGCAAGATTCTGTTGCTTTCATCTTTCTCAGCCTTCTTTCGCTGCAGTCGGGTAGATAAACAAAGAAAAAAGGGTTATGGCTTCCGAAGCAGGAGGCTTTAATGGCGGTGGATGGTTGGCAGAGGAGATAAGGTCGCAGGTTAATAACCACCTACATTTAAAAAAAACCCATAATTACTGTAATCCACATTCATGGTTACTTAAAAAGATGAAATGCGTATCAGGGATCAATGATGAGGTCAGAGAGTTAAAAAGCAGAGAGAGAGAGAGAGAGATGGAGGCTGGGGGTGAGCCAATGAGTGTATTAAAAAAAGCAGACACGAGGACGAAGAATAAAATGGGGGGTGGAGGAGGAGATGGAGAGCGGAGGGGTCAGTTCCATTCTTCAATTTATGAACCTGGCCCAATCAGTTTTCGTTAACTCTCTCTCTCTCTCTCTCTCTCTCTCTCTCTCTCTCTCTCTCTCTCTC